>JANHMN010000007.1:51946621-51967447 GCA_030674055.1 Rhabdomys pumilio | reverse complement strand
ACACACACACACACACACACACACACACACACACACACACACACACACCAGCCCCTGAAACGCTTGGGGAGACAGGAATTTCAAAAGTGATAGCTATGACCTTCCCACTCGATCTGAGTTTGAGCTAAATGGTGCTCAATGTGGCTCCAGGTAGACTCCAGGAGAGACTAACTGGCTGTTGGAAAGATTCTTGGTTAGTGGGAGGCAATTCTTGCTCCCCCTCACCTGGCTTTCTCCCTCTAAGAAGGCCAGGATAGGAAACTGAGATGTAAAAGTTATTGGATGGAGAGAGACGCAGAGCAATTGCAGGGTGGATGTCCTGGTATATAGCTGGATATAGCATGAGAGATGGTACCTACCTGATGTGGAGGATGGTCTTATGTCAGCTTGACACAAGCTAAGGCTATCTGAGAGGAGAAATCATAATTAGGAAAATGCCTCCATAGCTGAGCAGTGAAGGTACACACTGACCTCTGAGTTTGAGCATAGCCTGGTCTGCAGGGAGAATTCCAGAGTGGCCAGGGGTACATAGTCTACACTACCCTGTCTCAGAGGGTGGGGGATGATGGGAAGAAAGAAAGAAAAATAGAAAGAAAGAAAGAAAGAAAGAAAGAAAGAAGGAAAGAAAGAAAGAAAGAAAAGAAGGAAGAAAGAAAGAAAGAAGAAAATGTCTGCATGAGATGAGGCAAATCTCTAGGGCATTTTCATATACATGTATACATGTACATACATATACATAACTTTTTAAAATGATTTATTTTTATTTTATGTGCATTGGTGTTTTGCTTATATTTGTGTCTGTGTGAGGGTATCTGATTCCTGGAACTAGAGTTACAGATGGTTGTGAGCTGCCGTGTGGGCACTGAGACTTGAACATGGGTCCTCTAGAAGAGCAGCCAAGGCTCTTAACCAATGAACCACATTACCAGCCCCAGGGCATTTACTTTTTTTTAATTAAAATAAAATGTATTGATTCTTTGTGAACTTCACTCCACACACTCTAACCCCATTCAACCTCCTAGGGCCTTCATATCAACCCTCTGCCCTTGCAACCGTCCTCACAAAAGAAAACAAAAAATAAAAGTTAAAAGCAAGATCTCTCTGTGGAATCTATGGTGTTTCACAGTGTGTCATACAGTATACCCGTGTGTTTGCAAATACCTTTACTTGCAAATGTTCATTGCAATGAGTCATTGGTCTAGTTTGAGGCCTCTGGATTCTGCCACACTATCAGTAGTGTTGATGGAGGAGAACCCAGCCCATCATGAGTGGTGCTATCCCTGGGCTGGTGGGATAGGCTGAGCAAGCTATGAGTAGTAAACCAGTAAGCATCATTCTCCATGGCATCTGCATCAGCTCCCGCCCCCAGGCTCCTGCCCTGTTTGAGTTTTTGCCCTCACTGCTTTTGATGATAAACTATTATTATATGGAACTGTGAGTGAAAAAAGTTCTTTCCTCCCAAAGTTGCTTTTGGACACATGTTTCATCATAGCAATAGTAACTCTAACTAAGACAAGTTGGTACCAGGAGTCAGGTATTGCTGACAGACCTGACCATTTTGTTTGGTGGTAGTGGGGGATTGTGGAAGGACTCTGGAATTCTGGGTTACAAAAGCCATTGAGTACTGAGAGCTCAGTGGGCTGTTCTGTAGGAGTTTGGAAGATAAGAATGTTAAGAGCAGTGTGTGAATGTTTGTATATACATGCCCCAGGAAGTGGCACTATTTGGAGGTGTGGCCTTGTTGGAGTAGGTGTGTCACTGTGGGAGTGGGCTTTAATACTCTAGTCCTAGCTGTCTGGGAGCCAGTCTTCTGATAGCAGCCATCAGATGAAGGTGTAGAGCTCAGCTCTTGCTGCACCATGCCTGCCTTGATAATAGACTGAACCTCTGAACCTGTAAGCCAGCCCCAATTCAATGTTGTCCTTAGGAGGGTTGCCTTGGTGGGATCATTGCCATGATTAAACCCAACTATGTTGTTCAGGAGCTTTTTGGAAACCAGAATGCAATGAGCAGAAGTAAATGTGTGGCCCTGGGGTAAGCTGCAAGGACCAAGACATGAGTAGGACTAAAGAAAATAACGATGATGCTCACCAAGTTTCATATGGAAACAAGACTGCTATTTCAAATTGGACTGGGGCCAACTAGAGACAACCTGACTACATTTTGCCCAGGCTCTCAGACTTTCTGCAAGTCTGAGTTCAAGATGTAGACTAATTAATTAGCAGAGAAAATATCAAGGCAGCTCAGCATTTAGCCTGTGGTATGATGACTGCTGGCTCCTTTTAGTCAGCTTTATAGTGATAACTGGGAGCAAAAAACTGGCTTTTAAAACTTTCAGTTTGTACAGAAAGGGAGCTCATTTAAAGTTATGCCCAAGACAAGTGTAGTTGCTCAGAACAGGACCATCACAAAGAAGACACGTAGGTACATTAGGACAGTGAGAAAGATGCCTTTCTCAGGAATTAACCAGACCCCTCCCAGCACAAGCCTAAGGGTGGAAAGGGAAAGAGCATCCAAAAGATATTCTTCTGCTTGAACAGAGCTACCTATTTATCCCAAGATTTAGCCAACCAGGCATTTGGAAGCCACTGCAGCCATGGCTCAAGAAGGCCTGGCTCCTGCTCTTGCTTATAGCAGATGTCAGTGGTGTTCATAGGATGCTGGTTCTGCAGGCATGCAGAATGTAAGAATGGCTGTGGGGTCACAGTTTATACTCACCAATTGCCTTTATTGATATGGGTGGTACCTTCTGGTAGGAGCTCTTGATTTTTTTTTCAAAAGGCAAGTATTTCAAAAAGAAGCTTTCTGTTTTCTTGCTGCCAAGCTGATCTGCCCATTGTTTCTGCTGCTGGTTCCTTCATTAACTAGAGAACCAGAGTCTCCAGGCATTTTTTGTGACTAGTGGCTCTCCAGAGCCTTTAAGCTCCCAGCACCAGATTAGGACTCATGAGGCTTTCTGTCTTGTGGACTGAGTGACTACTGATCATCACCTTCCAGCGAGGGACAATTATTCTGGGACTACTACAGTTTAGTAGTAGTAGTACTGCTACTGGGAGTTGAGGCTTCCAGACTCAAAGACGGAGTACCAGATTCTTTGTGTCCCAGGTGTGATTTGGCCACTGTCATTATCTTACAGCTCATTAATAAAGACACACACACACACACACACACACACACACACACACACACAACCTATATTCGTATCTCTATATCTATCCCCCATTTCTTTCGCTCTCTTCCTCCAGAGTACCCTGATTATAACAGAAATGTTCACCATGTGCCATTGTATGTTGAAAGCATGCAACTTGGTTTGATTTTACACAGGAGGTCATAGCTAAGGGTTTGCTTTGATGCTTACAGAAAAGTTTGTACTTTCAAACAATGTTGGGACTATTTGCATATTCCTAGAGATAGGTCAAATGCACTATGAAATGGATGTAAGTCTTTAGGAGGCAGAGGCAGAATTCTACTATTTGCCTATTAAGTACCCCACTTAAAGGTCCATATATTGAAGACCTGGTTTTTGCTGGTGGCACTGTTGAGAAGAGATTGGATCCTGAGGTAATTAAACATAAGCCCTGAATGAGTAATTAGGAGGTGGAGTTTAGTTGAAGGAAGGAGGGGAACAGAGACTATGCTTTTAAAGAACATACTTTGTCCCTGAACCTTTCTTCTCTTGGTCTCTGTAAGAAATAATTCTTTATAGTCCATTTTAGTATTCGGTGCACTCGAAGCTCGTCAAAGAGTCATAGGATGATAAGCTGCAGGCGTTAAGCCTTCCCCAGCTGCAGCTGGCTTGTCTACGTGCTCTCAGTCCATCCTAGGGTTGAAAAGTCACAGGCAGCCTCCTACGTGACAGATCTCAGGATCATAATCATCCCAAGCTCCCGTATACTCATTAGGTAAGGCCTTGTGTCCTGAATCAATAAGATACAGATTCAGAGAGGGGCTATGGTAGAACACGTGTGAAGTTTATAACTCTCTGGTATAACTGCCTATGGGAAAAAGAGGCAGGGCGTTTTCATGATTAGAGACAAAAACAAACAAACAAACAAAAAAAACCAAACCACTGTCTCTCATGTCAAACTAGGGCACCGGTCATCTTTTCCTGTTCTCTAAGATGACGTCCACCATTTCTGCAATCAATCAATCAATAAATTTAGTCTTTCTCTAGTCTCTTGAATGTATTACAATGGAGGGTTCTTGTTTCTCAGTCTCTGAGCCTCTAGACAGCCGCAAAGAGACACTTACTTTACTTCACCACGTATTCCCCGCCATAATGTTCTGTCTCACCATAGAATCCTGGAAGCAGAGGAGCCAGGTGGCCATGGCCATAGACTGAAACTTCTACAAACCATGGGCCGAACTAAATCTTTTCTTCCTTTTTAGGTTTTTTTGCTCCCCTCAAACATTTTGTCACCCAGAGAAAAATAGTTCCCATGCAGTTTTATTTTCAAATACAAGAAACTCTAAAGCAGTGATTCTCTACCTGCTTACCAAATATCCTGCATATCAGATATTTACTTTGCAATTCATAACAGTAGCAACATTACAGCTATCAGTTATAGTTAGAGTTAGTTAGTTAAAATTACAGTTAGCAACAAAATAATTTTATGGTTGGGCTTCACCACAATATGAAGAACTGCATTAAAGGGTCATAGCATTAGGAAGGTTGAAAAGCACTGCTCTAGAGTGATCCAATCAGATTATGTAAGGTCTACAGTTTCAGAGTACAAACTGTTGCTTTACTGTGGCTAAACATTCCTGATTAAGTTCAATGGCTCTAAAACATGATTGCTTGGTATGGAGATGAACAACTAGGAATCAGACAGATCCCTGGTCAGAAGACAAACAGGAAAGAGGCTCTAATTAGATCAGTGTGTTTTTTACTTAAGATGATTTCACGCTAAGATTTAAGATGGCTGGCTTCCTGGTTCTCCCTCTTTAAGACAAAAATTTGGTGGGCTTTTTTCCCTGACTCTGTTACAGAGGAAACTGTTGGGTGAGACTTTCAATGCCACCACTGGAGGGCTCCTGTGATGGAAACCATAGATTCCCTGTTTGGATCATACAATCCCCTGCCAGAGCTCAAACCAACCCAAGGAAAGAGGGGACTCACCCCATCCCCACATATAAAATCTCCCTTCCATCTGAGCAGACTCTGACGCCATCTTTTGGTTCCCTCCCTACTGAGGCGAGCATCTTTTGGTGTTTTGTCATGCCTTTATGTATGTGCTTCTGCTTTCAACAAAACTTGTTTGAGTGCTGAGGCCTTGCTTTTCCTGCCTTTTTATGCTTTAAATCAACAGAATAAAAATTCATTTCTATAACCCTAGACATACCAACCTGACAGCATCAGAGAAGAAGCATAAGTTTCTCTCTTGGGTTAGCTTTGAATCCAGGAAGCCACAGAGTTGGCCTCTAAGGGGGCAGTGGTGTATCATGTATTATAGTCCTGAACATAAACGTGACAGTCAGACAGAATGGCTACAGAGGGGAGTGTGTAACCGCTGTGCAAATACGGAGGCCTCAGGGTCACTAATTTCTTCATCATCTAATTCTAAGACTAAAGACTAACTAGGGGGAAGGAGGCATGGAACCTGCAGGGGAGATGGTACCATCTGGGAAAGGGCAACAGGAGAATCTCTGTTGAGTTTGAGGCCAGACTGGTCTACATAGAGAGTTCCAAGATAGTCTCAAGGAAAACAAAACAAAGACTGAGTTCTGTAAAATACAAAAGACAACTTAATGCAGAAGTCATTTCCTAAAGAATAAAATGCAGTTTCATTTTTAATCTTAAGAGAGCAGGTGAGCTGGGTGGTGGTGGCGCACGCCTTTAATCCCAGCACTTGGGAGGCAGAGGCAGGCAGATTTCTGAGTTCGAGGCCAGCCTGGTCTACAGAGTGAGTGCCAGGACAGCCAAGGCTATACAGAGAAACCCTGTCTCAAAAAACAAAAAAAAAAAAAAAAAAAAAAAAAGAGCAGGGGAGGGGGCTGGAGAGATGAGAGATGGCTCATGGATTAAGAGCACATACTGGTCTCGTAGAGAACTCGTGTTTAGTACCTAGCACCCATGCGCCTAATAACACTCTGTAACTCCAGCTCCCAGGGGATCTAATGCTGTCTTCTGGCTTCTCAGAAATCATGCAAACATGAGGTAGATTTAATTCACAAAAGAAAAAAAAAAGCTATTCAGTTCAGAAAGGGTTTCAGTGACCCCTAAGTCTATTGTCTGGCTACCAACTGCTAACTTGAGTTCAAAATAGAGGAGGAACTAGAATAGAAGTAAGAGGTATGATAACCAAGCAATCTCAGTCAAGGTGTGGTCTGGTTGATAGTTATTGCAATTCTGTTTTTCAGGTGGTTTGAAGAAGTCTTCATTGCCTTAGGGGACAGGCTGATTCTCTGGTCCTCGTGACTTGTGCTGTAGGGTGCAGCCTACATTACAGATAATTGCTCTCACCAGGGGGCCCTGGATGATCAGCGTTGCTTAGTTTTTTTTTTTAGAAAGATATTAACTAATCATTACCATTGCTCCAGGAATCCAATTTGACTACAAGTATGGGTCGGGGACTGGCCACCTCCAGGTGCCTTTCGGACCCAAATCAAGGAGTCCTCGCCTTTTAGCAAAAGCGGTTTCCAAGTGTTCCTAATGTTATTACTGGCAGGAAAGTCCAGCTGCTCGATGGCTCCTCCCTGTCCTATTCTATTGTAAACATTCTTTATCTTTTATTGGGAAGTCGGCTCCTGGACTCCAGGGCTGTTAATCTGCAAAAATGGAGACGAAGTAAAGTAGTTCCCGGATGGCAAAAACCGCACCAAGAGACCACGCAGAGATGACAGCCACCAAGCGCTAAGACAGGGCTTGTGACCACTAAAAGAGGCGACTTCGGAGGTGTGTGTGTGTGGGGGGGGGGGTGCGATCCCAACAAGAGCCGTTCCAGCCCCAACCCTTGGAATGTACATGGCGCCGGGATATCGGCTCTACTAAGCCCGTATCTGCGGCCTACGCCAGCGGACAATTCAATGAGGAAGCCGCTCTCTAGAGCAGTCGGCGATTGGTCAAGCCCGTGAAAGATGATTGGCTCTGGACTTCTTCCGCTCGGGCGGCCCGGTGACACGATTGGTGCAAACGCATAGCCGCTCCGCCTGCTCCCGCGCATAGTACGTCACTATCCGGCGTGCCCCGTACCCGCCTCCTCCGCTCGGCCGGCCCAAGATGGCGGTGCAGGAGTCGGCGGCCCAGCTGTCCATGACCCTGAAGGTGCAGGAGTACCCGACCCTCAAGGTGCGTTCTAGGCGCAGCTAGGGTCGCCACCGTATCTTCGGAGAGGTCGCGGTGGCGCAGGGGCTGGGTCGGTGCCGGAGTCGCTTCTGGAGGGACTGCACAGCCGGGGGCGGGGTCGGGGGCGGTGGGGCTGCGGCTCTCCAGCGCGATGGGCAAGGGCCGGGGCCTCCCGATGAGGCTAAGGGGGACTTCTCGGTGTACTGTGACCTAGATGCTGCGGGGCCACCGGGTCAGAGGGCTTCCGAGGTCCGGGCAGCGGGGCCTGAGCCCTGCCTTGCACCCAGCCCTCAAAACCTAGAGGCTGCGGGCCATCCAAGTGCGGGCAGCGAGGCCACGGCCCAAACGGCGGGCACTGGAGAACTAGGGGCCCTGGACGCGGAGGTGGGTCGCGGCGGCCCCCCGGCGTCCTTCCGGAAGCTCGGCCTGGGGCGTGGCGGGCATGCCTCTGGTGCTAATTAGGGGGCCAGTGGGGAGCACTGGCGACCCAGTGGCACCCTGCCTCGCTGGGCGTCCCCATAACTCCAGCGTAGCTCCTGCCCTTGGTTTCCGGGGCGTGACCTTGGGTGGTCGCTGCGCCAGTGCGTTCCTTTAAGACAAACGTTCATCCCAGAAGGAAAACTGGTAGTGGCTCTTCAGTTACTAGAGGGTTTGATGGTACCGGATGGACTGCGGTGAAGCACCTGGGAAGAAATCCTTAAGAGAAAAAATTCTGTCGTTCCAAGGAAGGCCAGCTGAGCCTCCGTGTTCTACATTCCTTCATTCCTTTCTTGAGGTCTGGGCGGTTTTTCTTCTGTATCACTTGGCACCTCATCCATATCTGTGGTGACTGAGTGGTCGCTTGGTGGTGGGTGCGTAGTTTAGCCAAGGTAGAACTACAGGTTCTAGGCTAGACTGCCATTTCTGAGCTTAGGGACACCCAGATTGTGTATGGGAGGCACCTGACTGCTGGTGTTCTCTTGTCAGATGTAAGCCCTAAGGAGCACTTGTTTTCCCCCCGAGGGTGAAGTGAGTGATCGTATGTTGCGCATGAAACTCTTGGTATTCCCTGGAAGGCATCTCTTGTCATTGTCCCTGTGACATCTGATTGCTCTGGAGTGTTTGTCTTCACAGGAGGGCAGAAGCAGGGCCCGGCTGCTCTTCTTCAGTAGTAGGTGAGCAGCCATATTTGATCGATGTTTTGTAGCTTGTGCTTTATTTGACCAAGGAAGGTAGCAAACATCAGCAGTCTTTTTGCCAGATGTTCAAAATGTATGATTTTTGGAGAGTAGGAGGTACTTGTGACAGACCTAGGTCTTGTACTTGCTACTAGGCCTTGTACTTGCTACTAGGCCTTGTACATGCTAGGCTAATGCTCTGCTACTGAGCTACACCCTCAGGCCTTGGTTGTTTTTTTTTTTGTTTTTGTTTTGTTTGTTTGTTTGTTTTGTTTTTTTTTTTGAGACAGGCTTCTGTAGGCCATGAACTCTCAATTCTCTTTCTACTTCCTCACGAGCGCTGGGATTACAGGCCACTCTTACCAATCCTGTGGTTTCCTGGCACTGTTGGATTTCTGTTGATTGACAGATGGAAACCCTGAAGCTTACAGTGGTCTATGCTTGAGGACTTCTGTCACTGGACCTGTAACCACTGACTCTTGGGCCTAGCCAGGACCTCCAGGCATGTTGCAAGGAAATTGCTGTGGGAGAACGTGGTTATTTGTTTTGGCTGGTGAATTTGGGACCCACAGACAGAAAAGGTTTCAGAGCTTCCTCCCTCCCTCTGGCTTACTGAATGCATTAGGCAGTGAAATGGATGGTCTGTCTTCTGGTGACCAAGAATGCGCTTTGCATTCCAGAGCTGTTGTAGCTTCTGATGAGGACGATTATGTGGATCCTCATGCAGGTGCAGAGAGGTGGTGGTGTCATTTAAACAGAGTCACACGTCTCTCTTCTCTCTCTTTTCTTTTTGTTTTGAAGAATGATACTAAGCAAAGTCTTTGTGAGTAGAAATGTTACTCGCACTTCTCCAGGCCCTGCAGACTTAGAGCGTCTGTGCTTTGTTGGCAGTGTCTTTGTGTCATTAATGTTCTTCCTCTAAGTTCTTGTTGCTTGGTTGGTTTTGTTTTTTGAGACTGGGTCTCATGTAGCCTTGGCTGGTCTATAACTCACTGGATAGCTAAGGATGACCTTGAACTTCTGATCCTCCTGACTCCTGAGTGCTGGGATTTCTGGCATGTGCTACCACACCCACTTTATGCAGTGATAGATATCAAATGCAGGGCATTCTGCATGATTGGCAACCATTCTGCCAGCTTAGCTACATTCTTAGCTCCATTTCCTGTACTTTTTCAAGAGTAATTGATGGTGGGGACTTCGGGGACTTTATATCTCGATTCCAAAGTGTGTGTTGACAGAGAATCAATCAGAATGCCAGGAGAGATGTTTTTGTGGGCAGTCCTTAGGAGTGTATGTATGGCCTGTGGGTTGGGGTCCCTCCCAGAGGTGAAGACTGGTGGCTGGTGGGCTCCTGAAAAACAGTGGGAGCTGGAGTATACCAGACAGACTTTTAAATTTTTTAAGATATATTCTTTGGAAATTTCGTAATTTGTATATATTATCAACATAGTCTTCAGATGTATAGGCTTGGGAACTGGCAGGTGGGCTTAAGCAGTGGACCTAGATGTCTGTGTTTGCAGTCTCAGGCACCTGGCAGCCTCTTGTTTTCCTGTAAGGTGGCATGCCCTGACCCTGGGCATGGCTCTTTTCTGTTCCTGTGTTTCCTCCATAGTGGTGGCCTGGCTCAGGCTTCTTTATAAGCCTTGGAACCTTTCAGCTTCATTATCCCAGTAGTATCCCTAGCCTCTGCCCACCAGGTGTAGGAGTATCCCCAGAATACCTCCAGACATTGCCAGGTTGCCTTGGTTACAGAGTCACCAGCACGAGGACCTCTGGACTGAATGTTGCTTTAGAGGACTTGTTTCTGTGTTTTTCAGAACTCTGGTAATATGGTTCATGAGACATCCTCTTGAATTCTGACCGAAGCCATTTTTTCTGTTGGAAATCTGTCTGGTGCCAGATAGAAAGTGACAGCCCTTTGAAGCAAGAGGAGACTGGGATTCGTGGCCCAGCATCATAAACGTAGATTGTTTGTTTGAATTAATTTTTAAGCTTTGTTGTTGTTGTTACAAAGGGAGATTTTTTCTTCTTTAAATTAGTCTACTGAAGAGATCATTCCATTAATATTTCCACTTTTTCCCCCTTCAGATAGCTGTAGCCTAGTGTTGTACCACCTTCTCTGCTTGCCACCTAAATCAGGTGGCAACTGTCCACTGTCAGGACCTGAAGATATTGGGGTGGTTACCTGGCCCTGGACCCCAGCTTCTTTCTGAATCCCACCCTGGTGTACCTTGATCCTCTTTGGAGCCCAGTTAGGTTCCCAGCTTCCACAGTTCGTTCTCTCTTTCTCTCTCAATCTCTCTCTCTCTCTGCTTCCCTCTCCCCCTCTCCCTCCTTACCTCTTTTCGTGTTTCGCGCGCGCGCGCGCACACACACACACACTGGGTGTAGTATTCTCAAGCATAATCTTTCTTGTTCTTGAAGTTTTTTACAGGAATACTTGCTTGCCTTTCCTGCCTTGCATTTGATAACAGACTGGTTGACCAAATACTGCTTTGAAAACTCACAGCCTGAATTACCACAGAGAAAGTGTGAGTGCCCATTACATGCCCTGTATTAAACTTCTAGAGCAGTTTGCAAACCTGATCTTGGCTAGATTGGGAGGATCAAGTATGAGAAATGCTAATAACCATAAAAGCTTGACTTGGAACATGCACACACTGCTATGTGGTGGCTATAGTGGAATCCTAGGGTAGGTCCACCTTTTGCTATGCAGATGTGAGCCAGCTGTGTCAGCATGCAGGCTCTATGATAGTAAGCTTGCTTGGTTCACTCTTTGCCCTCTTAGCTACTTAGTCAATTGTAATTTTATTCGATTACCAAACCCTGCCACCTTTAAACACTCTGTGTGTTTTAGTCTGAAGCAGCCTTCTTTCTCTTCCTTTTAGACCCTGCCATTTGTCGGTGGGCCAGTCAGAGTTCCTTTTGTTCTTTAGGACCTGTACCCTGATACATATGTCCTCCCCCCTTCATCACCTTGTCTTTGATTTGTTGGACATTTGAGTGATGTGTGTCCTATTGGCATACCTCTGTCCTTTTGAAAGGTGGATGCCTACTGAGATTAGAAAGTGTAGCCTTGAATACTTTGATAGCTGCTGGGTTTTGTTTTTTCCATGTTATTATCTTAAAAAGATTTTGAGTTAGGAAAACAAAGTACTTTGTAATACCTGTGGTGGGTGGACCATGATAGAGGCACTGCTAAGTTGAGGCACAGAGTGGCACGGCATATCCAGGAGGCTGCATTACCCTTGTAAAGCCCAGGCCTTAGAGACAAGGCCTTGGCCTTTGCTGTGGTAGAAGTTGTTGATGAGTTTCCTGTCAGACTTTGAGGACCCTCAGGTGTTCTGAGAGGTACTTGTGCATGTCCTCTTGGAATTCATATCCTGCCCGAGGAAAGCATTTAACCAGTGAGTGTTTAATATATAGATCTGTTAAAAATAACCAGGATGGGCGATATGGCTCATCAGGTAAAGGCACCTGCTGACAAACCTATGACCTGATTTTGGTCCCTGGAAGCCTTGTGGTTGAAGAAGAAACACAATTCCTAAAAGGTGACCTCTGCTTACATGGCCTCTGCATACACTCTGACACTCATGTCCTCCTACACATGTACACACATAAAAAATAACTTTTTAAAAAGATACTAGTGAAGCCAAAGTGAAGTTGGGTAGTAGAAGGTGACTGGGCTCCTTTGACTGACCACCTCAGCTAGTGATCATGGAAATAATAGCTGGTTCTGTGAAGCCATGTGGACTGTGTAAAATCTTAGCTGACCTTGCCTTAGAAGGAACATAGGCCAGCAGGATGAAAATAGCTGGGAATGATCTAGTCAGTGTGTGAGGCCTGTAGGCCTAGAAGAAAGGAGACTTAGCAGCATCTATATCCAATGTGTGTATCCATCTGTGGAAGTTCCATGACTACCACTAGTCTCATGGGGCTCAGTGTCACAAAGCTCAGGCTCTGCCAGTGGTGGTGTGGTGGCAACAGAATCTTTAGACATAGGAACCATTCCTTTGAAATTTTGAAAAGAAGTAGTCATTGTTGTGATACCTAGTAACTATCTGACAGAATGTGAATGGAGAAAACACTGGGCCTGGCTTTACTTTTCTGATTGTGAACCTCTGGTGCTACCCAGTACCTCCTCTGTCCCACGCTACCTTCCCTCCGATCCTGTTTGTTTGTAGGCAGTGTTTCTAGTCCTGGCTGTCCTGTAACTTGCTGTGTAGACCAGGCTGGCTTTGAACTCAGAGATCCACTTTTGGCTCCCAAGCAGTGAGATAGAAGGTGTGCACCACCACACCCAGCCTCTTCCTGCTGTCCTTTTAGGTACTCTTTCCTATTCATCTGCCTTCTTAGACCTTTACCAGCTCAGTTGTCTATGCCTATCATGACAGTTACGGGTTCCACGTGCCCCACTTGAACTCTTTGGGCATTTCCTTGTGTTCCTTCCTACTTTCCTATTGCATTTGCCCAGCTCCCACCTTACTGGAGTGGTCTGTCAGTCTGTAGGCAGCAGCTACTGCTGCTCCCTCTACCTTCTACTTTCTCTTTCACACTACTCTCCCACACCTTTCTCCAGGGTTTCTTCATTCCTTTCTGGATCGTCTATAGCTACCTTTACTGTTTCTCCACAGTCTGGAATCATTTTACTTGCTCTTTGGTGTCATCAGTTAACCTTGAGAGGTGGCCTTAGTGCTTGTTGTCAGACTTCCACCTTCAGCTAAGCTTCTCACTCATATAGTGGCTACTACAGTGTATGTTTCTTTGGTTATCTAGGAGGTAGGTCAGGAGTGCCACTTGCAAAATAAACAATAGATTCTGGCCTTGAAGCCTCAGACCTACTCCCCACCATCCTAGTTGAATACAGTGTCTTCTTGACTTGTTCCATGGCAGGCTACAACTCCTAGGTTGTCTCCCTACCCTCTAAACACACATGAAGTCACACCTCCAGGTCTTCTGTCCTCTTGATCTTTAAGATCCTTAGTTAATAGTAGCTGCTGGGAGACAGGCTTCATGTCTAGCTGGGAAGGTTGAGAACACTGCTATGCCACATGGACCAGTTTCCTTCAGGGCATCTTTCCAGAATCCCTGTGGAACATTTATAGACATAGATTGGCCACATCTAGACAGAACCTGGAAATACATAGCCCATTTGTAGCCTAAATAAAAAAGAGGTTTGTGGTCATTTCTTACCCCCTTTTTGTTTTTAAATTCCCATTTGTTAGTTTGTTTGCTTGCTTGCTTGTTTTGAGATAGTCTATATATAGCTCTGGCTGTCCTGGAAGTCACTATGTAGACCAGGCTGTCCTCGAACTCAGAGATCTGCCTGCCTCTGCCTCCTGAGTGTTGGGATTAAGGGCATACACCTCTGCATCCTCCCTGTTTATTAATTTGTAAAGGTTTATTTTTAGTTAGGTGTGTGTGTCTGTGTGTGGGTATGTGCTTATGAGTGCAGGTTACTTGAGAAGACCAGAGGAGTCATCTCTGGAGCTAGAGTTGCACTTTTAGCTGCCTGGAGCCAGTGCTGGGAACCAAACCTCAGGTCCTCTGGGAAACAAGTGCTCTTAACCCTTGAACCATCTCTCTAGCCTCCCACCCCCTTCTGTTTTTGTTTCTTTACAGTATCAACAGTTAAACAGAATTACCTACACTTGTGACCTTTTTTCCTCTTATCTCTCTATTAGACATCACCTTTAGAGTATGTTTTGGTCACTCCTGTATCCCAGTATCCACATCCAAGTACCTGGCACAGAGTCATGATAAACAGCCATTGGCCAAATGAAATTCTCCACTGTCTGGTTGGAAAATTCCTTAAAACTTAGTGTCACTTTTGTTCACTTACTGGATTCCAGCGTGCTTTTCTAGGCAGGCACACCCCTTTTTTTGTTTCCTTTAAATCAGTCTTCTAACCTGCTAGTGCCTGATTGAAACATCAGCCTTGCCGGGCGGTGGTGGCACACACCTTTAACCCCAGCACTTGGGAGGCAGAGGCAGGTAGATTTCTGAGTTCGAGGCCAGCCTGGTCTACAGAGTGAGTTCCAGGACAGCCTGGGCTACACAGAGAAACCCTGTCTCGAAAAACCAAAAAAAAATAAATAAAATCAGCCTCCTGTCCATGCTGGTCTGACATTCTTACTGATAAATTCCAGCCTAGAGTCAGCCATCTGTGTGGATTCTGCATTGGACCAGCAGTTGCTCCCACTTCTCAGAGCCCTGATGTCTCACTTAGAGGGTCCCTTGCATCTAAGAGCTGTTTCATGTATTGCTCTTTTCATTCACCTTAAACTCCTATGCTTGTGCCATTCCCCATAGGCTGTGCTCATGGCTTGGTTTTCATTTGTAACCTGTTTGTCTGTACCCATTGCCTTGTTCCAGTGACTAGAAATAAGTCATTTTCATCCCTCATAATTAAAAAGATGTGCAAATAATGGCTGCCTTCTAGTTATCCAATGAGCAAAGTGTCATGTTTTCTCTTCCTGAGAACTGTCTTTAGTAGAATTGCCTCACATTGCCCATGGCCATGCTGTTGTTGGGCAACCTTACAGGGCTACTCAGACCCTTTGACCACATGTCATTCACAGCAGCCTGCTAACGGGTATCCTGGTGTTCATCTTGACCTTTCGAAGCTAGTGACTTCTCTGTAGTCTTGAGGTGCATTCCTGTTTGGCTTCCACAGTAGTTAATTGCCTGGCTTTCCCAGGCTCACAGCCAACTCTCATTCTTCATTATTGAACTATCTGCAGAATACTGGAACAGCACCCAAGCTTGACCCTGCTAGCTGTGTTCTTGGTGATCACATGAGTCTTGTGGACTAAAAGGATTCTCTATCCACACGGCTGATACGCCCTAGAACCCTGCTCCAGGAGGCTGAAAATCCTTACCTCGAACTCTGTAAGGTGCTTAATTTAGCATGGGTAAAGTGGAATTTTTTTTTTTTAATGATTTTTTTAATTTTTATTTTTATGTTCATTGGTGTTTTGCCTGCAGGTATGTCTGTGTGAGGGTGTTGGATGACCAGAAACTAGAGTTACAAACAGTTGTGAGCTGCCATGTGGGTGCTGGTCTTCTAGAACCATGGAACCTCGGTCTTCTAGAAGAGCAGCCAGTGCTCTTAATCACTGAGCCATCTCTCCAGCCCCTAAAGTGGAACTTCTGAATCTCTTTGTGTTGTTACTTTTGAAACAGGGTTTTGTAGTATGGATAGGGGAGGAACTCTTGAGATCCCATCCTATTACTGAGGAACTGTTGGCAGGTGATAGCTGCTGCTGGAGGAAGTAGAATCATTCTTTATAGGTGTGGTAACTGGTAGCCCAGGCTGGCCCTGAATTCTTCAATCATTATTGCCTTGGATGCCTGAGTGCTGAGTTCTGCTATCTTGGTTTAGGCTTCAACTTAATTGCCTTCTCCAAAACCAACTCCCACCTTCCTCCTACATCCCCTAAAGGGCAGCTACTGGGACCAGAATTTGGAGGAAGCTTTGACCCTACACTTGTTCTTGGATGCATTTTATGAACATCTGAATGGGAGCCCCTACCCTGTTGCTTGCTACTGCTGGGAATGGGTGTGGTTTCAGCTCTGCCAAGTGGATGTCCCCCCCCCCCCCATGTGGTTGCTTGTTCTACCCATCATCCTTTTGCAGATAGCCAACAGTTCATAGGCTATATGGTTTGCCTGCTGGTTCCTTGAGTAAAGGTCAAGAGTTTAAAGAGGAGTCAGCCCAGCTCTTCATGATGCCCTTTCCTCGACTACTACAACAGAAGATGTCCCTCTCAGCCCTCTGTCCTATCTCCTGGCTTCTCATTCATGTCACATACTGAAATGGCAATTCTGCTGCTTTCTGCCTTCTCCTCCTACAGCCAGTAAGTACTTCATCCACTGCACTGTGTTGCTCATGGAAGCTGTGCTGAAGGGTGAAGGTAATGCTAAGTGTTACACTGGCCATTCTACCAGTGCAATGGCGTAAGGCGCAGAGAGCATCAAGAGGCACTCATCAGCACGCACCAGCATGATGACTGCAGAAGACCTGGAAGGTCAAAGACTCACACTTCCACCATGGATGGGGAGGAACTCTTGAGGTCCCAACTTTTTACTCAGGAGCCATTGGCAAGCAATAGCTCCTGGCGAAGAAGCATTCTTCTTTGTAGGTGTGGCCATTGATAGGTTCCCCACTCTCCATTGGATGGCCCCGTGCCCATGCACATATGGGCAGTACTAATTGGATTTACTAGGTTTGAGGAGTGAAAGAAGAAAAAATAATGAAATTGGGATGAGTGTATTAGGGTGAATATGATCATATTTCATGTATGCACATAAGAAGGTCTATAAGATAATCTTTAAAGAGTAGTCCAGACAGAGTAGGAGTCATAGGCTGAAGGATGAGTGTATATAATGTGTGTAAATATGCTCAATATGAGTGGAACAAGAAGCATCTGGGGAAGAGCAAGACAAAGCTAGTGAGGTAGACAGCTGTGAAGGACCTTCAGTAGATGTTTTCTGAGTTCCTGCATTTCATATAGGAAGACAGTTTCCAAACATGCAAATTTTCATTAATATTCCCAGTCATCCCCTCTCCAGATAGAATATAGATTTCTTTGACTCATCATAGCTGGTCAGGACCCTGTGGCAGGTTCTGGCCAATGTGCTATGACTTGGGACCAAGTCTCATTTCCAGGGCCAGGGCTTACAATGGCATGATTCTCAAAGTCATGCTAGCATGTCTGGCTTTACAGACCTTGTTGCAAATGAGAAAACAACCAGTAGTTAAAAAGACAGAAAATACATTAGTGATTGCCCAGACTAGAAGAAATGGAATTATAGCAATATATTCGTGAGATTAAAAGCATGTTTTAAAAAGAGATTGTGATGCCGGGCAGTGATGGCGCACGCCTTTAATCCCAGCACTTGGGAGGCAGAGGCAGGCGGATTTCTGAGTTCGAGGCTAGCCTGGTCTACAGAGTGAGTTCCAGGACAGCCAAGGCTATACAGAGAAATCCTGTCTCCAAAAACAAAAACAAACAAACAAACAAAAAAAAAAGATTGTGATAATAAATGCAGTTTTCTGTAAACAAGAAAAGCTAAAAAATCATAGTCAGTAACTGAGTGAACTTTGAAGGGTGAATAATACCTCAGTAAAGTTGCTGCAAAAACAAAACAAAAGGCAAAAAAAATATGAAGTAGAAGTTAGGTGCAGCTGATAGGAAAGTTTAGTGAGGAGCTGGAGAGATGGTTTAACAGGGACACTTGCTTTTGTAGAGGATGACTGAGTTCAGTTCTCGGTACCCACATGGCTTCTAAAATTCATCTGTAACTCCAGTTCTAGGCAATCTGCCCTCTGGTGACCTCCAAGGGCAAGCACACACATACTGGCAGGCAGAACACCCATTCACATTTAAAACAACGACAAAACTTTAAAATAAAGTTTAGTGGTCAGCTGGCCATGTAGTAAGCACTGAGCTCAGCCAGTGCCCTCTGTACCATCAGTGGCCAGTTGTATCTTATCCTGGGGAGATGTCTGTCCCCGACAACATGCCAATTGGAAGAAGTGACCAGGGTGAACCTTGGGTTGGCAGTGGTGATACTGAAGTAGCCTGGGAAAGGGCACAGCTGTTGGAAGACAGGCATTAGCATTGAGTGTCTTGCTTCTGTGTGGAGGTGGTAATGATGCCTGGTACATGTTGTGCATTGGACAGTGCTTTTTACTTAGAACAAGGGAAACGCCAAGAAGAGCAGAACCCTACTCACCCGAAGCCCAGGCTACTTTGGACTGCTGGTGGGCTCTTCGAGTAAGCTCACTAGTGTGAGGTGTCACTGGTGCATTAAGGCTTGCCATAGGTTGAGTCACTGAGTTGTGTCAAGGATGAAGACTTCTGACCACATGAGGCTGGCCGTGGTGCCTTTGGTGTCATGCCATGCCAGCTTTAGCAGAGCGTGCTATGCTGCACTGTGTGCTGTCCATGTGTTGCTCTGCTTTGGTTTTTCTCGAATGGACCGCTGGCATAAAAAGGTCTGCATGTGACCAGTGGCTTAAAAATGGACATGAAGGTGGGCCTAGGAAAAAGGAGCAGTGATGTTGATGGCTCTCCTTCCACCTTGATCTTTGTCAGCCACATTGTAGTATGGCTTCCTAGAATTAGACTAGAAACATGTAGTTTTTAAAAGTCCACTTGAAGTAGGGGTTTAGGCTGTTGCTGTCTGTCTTCATGGTGTGGCCATACCTGAGGCACAAGCATTGGTAGCACAGAACGTCTGTGATTTGCCAGAGATGCCGTTGCATGCCTCTGGGGCCTAGCCCCTCCTCAGAAGGTATGGTCGGCTTCTTAACAAATGCTTCAGACAGTTGCTCTGAGTCTTTTTTTTTTTTTTTTAAAGATTGATAAATTTTATGTGAATGAGTGTTTGCATGTATGCATGTATTTTCCTATGGAGGTCAGAAAAGGACATGTGGTCCCCTGGAACTGGAGTTAGAGATGACTGGGAGCCATCAAATGAGTGATAGGAACTGAACTCAGGTCCTCTGGAAGAATAGTTAAGTGCTTTTAACCTTTGAGCTATTGCTCCAGTCCCTTTGAGGCTTTTTAATTGTAAACAGTAAATACCTCTTGTCATCAAAAAACAAAACAAAATAAAACAAAAACAAAAAACCTCTTTCTTTCCTATACTGGTAGAAATGGCTAGAAACACAATGACAGGCTAAAGCACCCTTTTTTGGCCATGGCAGCAGAGGTGGGGAGTGTTCAGCAGATAATGTCAGAAAACTCAACGCAAGTATGTGAGACAGCTTGAGGAAAAGAGGTCCTGAAGTACACGGCACCGTAAGAGAGTGCTGCTTGCTTGCCAGGTGGAAGTGCCGCTGCTTCTTTCAGGTCTCAGCAAATCATGTGCACTTGACTGGGTTTCACTGTTGGAAACAAGGCTGTTTGGTGAATGCAACAACAACTAACTAGAGAGAGCCTGACTTTAAATAAGAGTTATCACATGGGGCCTGGAGTGATGGCTCAGAGGTTAAGAACACCTGAGTTCAGCTTCCAGCCACCTGCATGGTGGTTCACAGTCATCAGTGGGCATGTCCATGGTACGTGCAGGCAAAACACTAATATCCGTAAATAAAGCTTTGGTTGTTTGGTTGGTTTTGGTTTTTTGAGACAGCATTTCTCTGTAGCCCTAGCTGTTCTGGAACTTGCTGTGTAGACCAGGCTGGCCTCCTCAGGTCCTCCTGCCTCTACCTCCCAAATGCTTAGAATAAGTAAATATTTTAATAAAAGAAAAAAAATTGTCACTGACTCCTGCTGCTGTCCAGATACATTGAGAGATATCAAGTATGTGTACTAAGTGTAAAATTTTAAATATTTGGCACAAGCAAATAAGACTAAATTGAAACTCAAATATTGTCTTCTAAAGAATCCTTCAACTATAAACTAAGAATTGATTCAAATGTATAAGAAAGAATAGGACTTTTTCTGTCTGTACAGAGCTGATGGGGTACAAACAATGTGTTGTCAAAGGGGAAATGTATCGAGTTCAGCTACACAAAGTACATTTTTATACCTAAAAAAGTGATAACTGTAATGACCCTGTAATATGCAAAGGCAATTGTTTAAAACTTCACAATTGCCTAGAAGAGCCCAGCATGGGATAGCTTTACTGGTGAATTCTGTTAGACATTTTAAAGGGGAATACATCAACTCTACACAAGCTTTTCTAAGGAATAAGGAAGAGGGGCCACTTTTTACCTCATTTTTGTGAGCCCAGTATTATCCATAGCAAAATCAGACAGTAACACATGAAAACTATAGACCAGTGTTTTTTATGAATAACTACATGCTAAAGCCCTCGTAATATCTAAATCTAAGGTAGGCTGGTAATCCAAGCACTTGGGAAGTAGAAGCAGGAAAATCAGATCAGAAAGTCTGTAGTTAGTCTGGGCTGACACTCCTCAAAACACCAAATGAAAATTACTGCAGAAATGCAAAGTTAGTTTAACTTGTGGAAATCAATATAATGCACATATAATAAAGGAATAAAGGACAGCGACCACATGACCAACTAAATACAGAAAAAGTACTTGACAAAGTGACAGCTATTAAAGACAAAAATATATCAACTTTCTCTAAAAAAAAAAAAAAAAAAAAAAAAAGCATATTAACATAATACCTAGCGATCAGAGATGAGAGCTTCCCCTAAGGTCAGTAACACATACCTCTCATCACCACTTACATTTACCCGTGGCCTGCAGGGTGTAGCCAGTGCAGACAGACGAGGAGGCCAAGGCTTCCAGATCAGAAAAAAAGTACGACTGTAGATGACGTGATCATGGGCGCCTAACGCACATCAGCGCACAGTCAGACTTCATAATAGTCCATCAGTGTTGCAGAGTACAGAAGCAGT
>JANHMN010000007.1:51929192-51946611 GCA_030674055.1 Rhabdomys pumilio | reverse complement strand
GTCAGACTTCATAATAGTCCATCAGTGTTGCAGAGTACAGAAGCAGTGTATAAAAATAAGCCGTGTTTCTGTACCCTAGACTGACCAGCCTAAAAAATGAGTAATTTTGATTTACTGTAGCACAAAAATAATACAACATGTACAAATAAGACAGTATTGTTCAGTTAGCATTACTTCCTGAAGTAATTCACAGGGTTAGTGTGAGCTGCATCAAAATCTCAGCTGGCTCCCCCCAACCCAGAAATTGGCAAGCTGCTTGTAAATCCACAATGAGTCAGGAACCCAAACTAGCCAAGATAAATGTCATAAATAGTGGTTATAGAACCTGGTGTCTTGGGTTTCAAAACTCCTTATGGAGGTGTGACCAGGTGATATTAGCAGAACAATAGACCAGTCTACCCAAATTAGGGTAGGCATTTATTTATTTTGCATTGCTGAGGTTTGAACCCAACACCTTGCTGAGACAGCTGGGTTTGCACATACAAAGTGAAGTTGGGTCCCTACATCACATCATACACAAAAACTAAAAGTAAGTCAAAGAACTAGATGAAAGATGTAAAATTAAAAATCTTCTAGAAAGCTAGAACAATATAAACGATAACTCTGACCTTGAATTAGTCTGGATTCTCAACCCCTAAGCACAAACCTGGGTAAAAGACTGTTCTATGGGAAGCTGTGAGCTTGAGAAGACTGGTTTTGGAGAGTGTCCATCTCCATCCTAGATAAGGGCCAGGCCTTGAGCTATGGCCTTTGAGAGCTGGTTGGATTTGGGACAGAGCCCCAGTGATGAAATTAGGGTTCTTAGGGCTTTGTATTTTTGAGACAGAGTCTCCTGCAGTTCAGGCTGATCCTGAAATGTGCTTGGACACAGTCCAAGGATGATGACATCTTTTAAGTTTTGCATTTTTACTTTAAACATCTTTCAAGTTTTATTTTAACCCCTTGTTCTATTTGCCATTTGTTTGTCTAGGTTTGTTTTTGTTTTTGAGACAGGGTTTCTTTGTGTGGCATTGGCTGTCTTGGAAGTTAGCTTTACAGACAAGGCTGCCCTTGAACTCGAGAGATCCGCCTGCCTCTGCCTCCTGAGTGCCGGGATTAATGGTGTGCATCACCACTGCTGGGCCAATTTGCAATTTTTAAACATTTTTAAAATGTTATGTATATGTGTATGAATAATATCTTGCCTGTATTTATGTAAGCATACCACATCTGTGCCTGGCGTCTGTGGAGTCTAGGAGAGAGTGGGGCATCCTCTACAAACTGGATAGGGACAGTTGTGAGCCACCACACATTGGTACAACAAATGCTTGTAACTGTTGAGCCATCTCCAGCCCTCCGTATAAATATATATATATGTTCATATAAATATGCTCATTTTCACTCACTACCCTCTTAGTCGCTCTTATCCTATCAAATCTATGTTTTTTAACAAGTCCTACTTATTTTGTCTTGTACTTTTGTGAACCAGTGAGTTTAATTTAATTTAGAGTTGCTTGCCTCGGCATGGGTGGGAATTATCTACTGGAGCATAGGCAATCGTGGCTATACCACTGAAGAAAGTGACACCCACTCCTGCAGCAACATCTAATTGCCAAGTAGCTCCTCGTGGAGTGGTGGGGCTTCATGAGCCTCTTCCCAGTTCATGATGGAATACTAATGGGCCCCATCTTGTGCAGGTAAGCACAGCAATCTTACATTCTTTCTACTCCCTCTTCAGTGTTCCTTGAACTGCGGAGGGGGTGACACAGATGTCCCATTTAGGGCTCAGTACACAACAGTCATGTACTCTTAGCACTTTGGTCAGTTATGAGTCTTTGCTTTAACTGTTGCTAGCTACAAAGAGAAGCTTCTCTGTCCAGGACTGAGAACAGTGCTAGTCTATAGTTACATATACTTAGAAGGCAGCTTGACAGCATGGCCGTTGAGGAAAACAGCTATAATAAGTTTCCCACTAGGGAACCAGCCATAAACTTTTGACCAGGTTTAGAGTACAATGTCAATTCTTCCTGTATAGTGGGTCCAAAATCCAGTCAGAAAATGGTTAGTTATTCTAGCTAACATTCACACCACTATTGGAACAGTGGTCAGATCTTTCCTGGAAGGGGGTGTAGCACATGGGTTCCATGGCTGAGTAAGTCTATTGATGACTGTTTTTCCTCTCTTAGCAAGCAGGCTGTGTAGCACCTTCTAGCACTGTGAAAGCTAGCCAGCAAGAAGGAAGCTTCCAGCTCAGTTCCATCTTGATTTTCTATTTCTGCCACCAGAGTATGTGGTATTTTCAGCAATGGAGTCTTACCATCCAATCTGATTGACAACCATGAGCAATGCCAATAGAGCCTGTATTGTTTAGGGACCTCTGGGACTTCCCTGGCCAACAACTTGGAGATATCCCACATCTGGCACTGGAATTTTCATTTAATGACCTATGGCTTTGGGAGCAATATTATTCACCTGTGCAAAGTGACTGCATTCAAAGGTTTTTTTAAAAAAAATTTTATTACAGTGTTTAATTAGCTTACAAAATAGGTTTTCATATGACTTGTTGATACACACTTAGTTTTGGTTAACCCTGCCCCTTCTCTTCCCTATCTCTCCTTAAACCTTTCTGCCTGTATCTCTTCCCAGTTTACTGCCATATCACATGTGTTCTACTATCAGCTGATCTTGACTTCCATTCTCCTGCTCTCTGCCTTCTGAGTGCTTGAATACAAGCACTCAGGCATAGGCCACCATGCTTGGTTCTGTGTGATGCTGGGGATGGAGCATAGGGCTTCATGCACGCTTGTCAAGCACTGTATCTTTGTGCAGCACTAATCTCAACCTGGATTAATGTGGGCTTTTTTGTTGTTTGTTTGTATTTGCATTTTGTGGGCATGCATGAGTGGGCATGCATGAGTGGGCATGCATGAGTGGAGATCAGTACATCATTCAGTTCTCTTTCTATATTATGGGTTCCAGGTATCCAACTTAGATGATCAGGCTTGGGAACAAATCCTTTTACCCACTGAGCCATCTTTCTCTACATGCTACCAAAAGAAAATGTGAGACCATAACCACCAGCAAGAGGATCTTTGCCAGGCACAGCTCTGCCAGTACCTTGCTCTGAGACTTGTAACCTTTTTAACTTCATATAGTAAAGATTGTTTGTGTTAAGTTTCCTGAGATGACCAAAACAGCTGCTTACAAAATAGAAAGAAACATTTGCAAATCACGTATCTGGTAAGAGCTACTATTTAGAGTCTATGAAGAAGTCTTACTGTTGAGTAATAATTTAAATTTTAAAAATGAGCAAACATAGTAGATAAAGCAAAGATGTCAATCATGCAAGCTCGGGGACCTGAGTTCAGACTTCCAGCACCCACATAAAGCCATGATGTGGTAGCTTACTTATAGCTTACCTATAGTCCTAGAGGCTGAGACAGTATTGCAAGGCAACAAGCTATGTAGACTAGCCAAATTGATAAACTCTAGATTGAGCAAGAGATCCTGCCTGGCCTGATAAATAAAGTAGAGAGTGATTAAGAAGACACCATTAACATCAGCCTCTGGCCTGTATGTGCTGGTGCATGTGCATCCACGTGCATTCTAAAACCTAAAACAATTCAAAGACTTTCTCCAGAAAAGATACACAGATAGCCCTTAAGAGCACGCAAGCAAGTAAGTGCTCAGCATCTGTAGTCATCAGGGAAATGCAAATGAAAGCCGCTGGGATACACTGTGTCCTTCTGCTAGAATGGCTACAGGAGAAAGATGTGGGGAAATTGTAAACCCTTAGACACCCGTCGATGGGAGTGAAAAACAGTTGTGTTATCCTTCGAAACACCTCAGGTATTTATTAGGTAGTTGCTGTCCATACAAGGAACAAAAGCCTTACTCATATTGGCCCCAAAGTACATGTGGTCTCAATTTGTGTGCATAAACTGAATTATTAACACAGAATTATGCATCCAGACAGAGATCAGAACACTGGTTCATCATGGTTACATCGTGAATCGGTTTCAGAAACAACATTAAGCCAAAGGTAGGGGAAAGTTCCTATAACCTAAAGTTTCAGTTGTGTGAAATTTCAAGAACAGAGACAGGGGGTCATGTCTGGGTGCTTGTGTCTTGAGGGATGGCCATGACATGATTATGAAAACACTCTTCAAGTAGATAGTAGTAATGACCTCACAATCTTGCAGTTACACTAAAACCTTTTAAGTAGTACCTTTTAGGGGAAATTAGAGTTTGTGAGTTATATAAATAAAAATAACATATTCGTTTTTTTTCTTTAAATTGGTAAGGGTTAGCTTTACTGACAGCTGAAAAAGTTACAGTGTGATGAGATAATATTGTTTGACTGGAGTACACAGCTCTGCATAATGAGCAGTTTTCAGAGTAGGTCTGTGGAGTGATGGGGTCAAGAAGCCAGGCTCACGTCACATCTGCTCCACATGTGGTCCTTGCACATCAGTTATGTGAGACCCAGACAGTGAGGAGTTACCCAGCACATGTGTATACTACCCTCAGTCACGGAAGCTATGAACACTGGGAATCTTATATGCTCTGAGTTAAGAAGACTCTACTTTTAAAGACATAGATAGTATAAAGAGGGGAAAAACATAATTTGATTTTATATCTAAGTTAAGATATCTAGACTTCATTGAATTAAAATATATTAAGAACAAATTTTACTTCCCCATCACGGGGTATTGGCGCACACCTTTAGTACCAGCGCTTGGGAGGCAGAGACAGGTTGATGTCTGTGAGTTCAAGGCCAATCTGGTTTACAGAGCAAGTTCCAAGACAGCCAGGGCTACACAAGAGAACACCCGTATGGAAAGGGGGGTAGTTCACTTCCCTGCCCTGCAGACAGCCTTGCTGTGTAGCCCAGGACAGCCTCAAATTTATGATTTTCCTGCCTGAGTGCTGTAAGTAGCTAGGATGACAGTCATATACTGCTGTGTGTGCCTGGCTTCATTTAACTTTTTATTATGATAACCAATGCTGTGGGTCTCATGGTGCTTTGTTGTTTATAGACGTCTTTATGATACTGGAGGGTCAGACCTGGAGCTCAGTTCATGGTAGTTAGTGAGCTATTTTTTTTTATTTCTGTTTTCCAGTGTTGGTTATAAAAAGAAAGCAGTTGTTTTGCTAGTTGTGGTAGTATATGCCTATAATTCCAGCACTTAAGATGCCAAGGCACAAAGATTATGAGTTTAAGGACATCTTGGGCTACATGAAATTCTGTCTCAAAAAAAAGGGCAAGTAGACACTTGTGAAGTTTCTCTTTTCCTGACTGGGTTTATAATAATGGTAATGCCATGGACTTAGCCATACTGTCTAATTTGTCCTATTTCCTATGTCTTTTCTCCCTCTCTCCTTCATTTCTTCCCTTTTGGTATATTGATAGGATTGTTCTTTTGGTTTTTGTTTGTTTGTTTCCTTACAAAAACCATACTTTGTAGCCACACTCAGTTGAGGTACATGGATGCCTCACACATTGCCAGATGCAGCTAGGTGTGCAGTACCTAGAGGAATCCTGCTGTTAGTTGGTCTGTGTGAGAAATGCTTCCCAGGGAGCTTGCTTCTGTGAACACAGGTATGAGCCTAGTCTCTACTCCTTTATACAATAGAGGTTGATCCCTTTGACTGGCAGTCTAGTTTCTGTGGATGGGGCACCATGGCTTCTTTATTCTCATCCCTATTGATGAGCATTGAACTGGGCAGTCTCTTCCTTTCTCAAGGGTAGGTTACTGCATCATCTGGTGGGAGTCTCTTTCCATGAGAAACTGCCCAACTTTGCCTAGAATTATTCAAGTGCCAACAGAGGTCAACTATTTCTCAGCTTGGTTGAATTGTTCTTTGAACCAGAGTTCTCTAGAGAACCAGAATCCATAGGCTATGTTTATGGAAATATTAAAAATGGGAAATTGCCTTGTGAGAGTCTAAAGGCAAGGAAATTCCAAGATACCAGGCAAACCAGGGCATGGTGCATTCTCAGAAAAAAGAAGGTCCATGGTAGAGTTTTAATCCAAAGATCCGCAGATCTAAGACCTAGGTATGATAAGCCAGAAGACTGACAGCACAGCAGCATCCTAGCTAGATGCACATGGGGGTCTTGACTTGTGTGCTCTGGTTCTTCACCTGGTGGAACAAAACCCACACCAAAGAGGCATCAGCTTTACTGAGAGCTGGCTCACTGCCTCATCCAGAAACATGCTCAAAAGTCTGGGCACCTGTGGCCTGATCAAAGTGATACCTAAGAATAGCCACTGTCCATTTTCTTTCTATTTTCTGGTGACAAGCAGCTTTGTAGATCCCCCATGTCATGGAAGGCTTTTTTTTTTTTTTCTCTCTGACTTGTTTTGATGATGGGGTTTTTGCTATCTTAATTTTAATTTTTTGTAGGCATTCCATATTTTCCTTGGAAGGGGTTAGATGTGTACATTTCTAATGGCTTCCTTCCAGTATTTGATTCTATTCTCTTTCTTCAAGTGGTTGTCTGCAGGGCAGAAATTTGGTTTTGGTAAAGACGGTTAATGATGAGTTTTCTTTCATAGTTTGTGTGTTTAGTGTCATTTACAAAGCTCGTGTCCTCTTCAGGGTCATGACAATGTCTTGTTTCTCAGATGATTTACAGGAAATTTCAGCATTTATGTTTAGATCTGTCATCTGTTTCAGGGTGGTCTTGGTAGATGGATGAGGCATGGTTTGGTTTTCACTGCTTTCAGGGAGTCCCTAGTCCTGATATTGTTGCAAAAACTACCATTTCCTTTGGCCTTGTGGTTAGACATATATGGGTGGATGTTGGCTCTATTTGTGGGTTTTCCACCTTCATTTGATCCAGATCTAATCTCAGACCAGCACCTTGCTAAGGGGATCAAAAGGTTAATAGTTACTTCTTTTTGTTGTGGCTTGCTTTGGTATCTTGATGGTGTTGAGATGAAATATTTTTATGCAGCCCAAGCTCAAACACAGTATTTTACTGCCTTGGATTCCTGAGTGCTGGAGTCACAGACATATGCCACCATGCTCAGGTATAATAGTAAGTATTGATAGCAAGCAGTTCCTATTCTATCAAAGTGTTAGTTGGTTTCTTTTGCCTCAGACTCATTATATAGTCAACGAGGATCTGATTTTGAACCTCTGATCCCCCTGCCTCCACCTTGTGTGAGTGCTGGGATTACAGGAATACACCATCACTATGCAGAATCTGCTTTTGTAATGAATGGGGATCAGAGTGAGGGCTTCATATGTGCTGGATAAGCACTGTCAATACCAACGGAGCCACATGTCTGTCTGTCTATCTGTCATTTGTTTATCTACCTGTCTGTTTATCTGTAGTGAAAGCACAGCTTAGAATTGTTACGTGTACAGTATGTGCTGTTCCTTGCATGTACCCTGATGGTCTCTGGAACATTCTATCTATAGAACTGAAATTCTGCCATTAGAGTTTCATCGTGCATCCTGCTTTTGTTCTCTAAGAGCTTGATTTTTTTAAGACTCTTGTTCAGTGGACTGAAACAGTTGTCATTTTGTGGTCATCTCATCTCATTTAACACAGTATCCTTAGGTTTCATCCATATTCTGGTATATGGAAGGGTTTTCCATTGTAAAGCTGGATTATATGAGTATGCTGCATTTTCTTAATTCCTTTGTTGGTGGTGAACACTCAGATGGCTGCTGTTGGGATGTTGCAGTGAACATGTAAGCAGACATCTTGTAGAGATTGTACTCCAAGAGTGGGCTTGCTACTAGATGCAGTTGTCTGTTCATAGTAATCCTCTGATGGTTCACAGTAGCAGCAACTTCCCACTCTTACCGGTAAGACACGTTGTGGATACATTCTGTGGTTTTGGTGTGGTTTTGTTGTTGCTGCTTTGAGACAAGGTCAATGTCTGGAACTTTCTGTGTAGACCAGACTGGGTGTACAGTACAGTTAATATTAGCAGTTCTTGACAGTAGAGATATGAGCTGTGGCTGTAGCTTAGCCTGCAACAGAGGTGGGACATGACGTTCAGGTATAGCTTTCTTGTGTTGTGCTCACAGTCAGGTACCAGGAAATGAGAGAGAGGTGTGGAAAGAGGTGTGGCAGTGACTCTCTGGAAAGACAGGAAATCACTGTGACTTGACTGTTCTTTACATATCCCTCGCATTCTCGTCTTCATGTAGGAGGAAATGGGTTGGTTTTGTTTGTTTCTTGCAACTGGGATAAAACATTTTCATGGAAGAGAAATGTTAATGTTCATTTGTAATTCCACATGAAATATGATGACTTCATATTAACCCTGAATGATGTGAAGCTTTTTGGACTCATCCTGACTGTCCTGCCCGGTGTGGTCCTCACCTCCAGTTCCCCACTGGACAGATGGGAAGAAGCCCCCTTCCCTTCCCTCCTTCTTGGTCATTTTTAAAAATTGTTTGTTTTTCTACATGAACTTTAGAGTTATTTTGTCCATAAAGAGATACGTGCTTGCCTGTGTGTGTGTGTGTGTGTGTGTGTGTGTGTGTGTGTGTGTGTGTATCTGTCTGTCTGTCTGTCTGTATAAAGATTGTGGCACAGCACTGTTCGAGGACTAGGGCATCATGTGCTTGTCCAAGTGTCAGCCTCCCCTCCAGGCTCTGGACTACCTCTAATCATCATACTTTGTGGGTCCTGGTCAGGGTGCTGTGAGATGTTTTTTTGAGAGTCTAGAGTCCTAGACTGCCTGTGCCAGATGTGAGGGAGGCCCATGTCCATGCACTGTATCCATGTATTGAAGATCAGGGTTGAAGTTCTTTCTGCCTTTTCTTGTCTAGGTACCCTATGAGACACTGAATAAACGCTTCCGAGCTGCTCAGAAAAACATCGACCGGGAGACCAGCCACGTCACCATGGTGGTAGCTGAGCTTGAGAAGACCTTGAGTAGTTGCCCAGCTGTGGACTCTGTGGTCAGCCTATTGGATGGTGTGGTGGAGAAGCTGAGTGTTCTCAAGAGGAAGGTTTGTCCTCTGGGAGTGGGCCCTGGCTAGGAGATTTGAGACAGGCAAACTGAGGCCAGGATGTCCTGGCCTCTGATGCTAGAAAGAGAACTGAAAGTGTCTTAAGTCTGACCTGTGAGGAAGCTAGGGCTTGCAGAGACAGATGTTCACCCTAGAACTTCCTGGAACTGTCAAGATGACCTAGCTCTGAGGATGATCCTTTGAAGACATAAATAGTCCTTTAAAACATCTTCCCAACGGGGTTAGAGAACTCAGGCAGCAGAAGAGAATTAGCAGTTTCACAGATAGGAGTCAGATATAAGAGGCCAGAGGACTGCAGCTGCCTTGGAACATTATCTAAACATGAGGAGTGACTTGACAGATGACTTTGGGCACCCAGGATAGTGGGCCAGAAAACAACTTGAAAACCTGTAGGAAATAAAGTTTTAAAAAGTACAAGTGAAAATGCCAAATTAAAAACAGTTAACCAGGCTGAATACTCTGACACACACCTTTAATCCCAGCATCTGGGAAGAAGAGACATATGTTTGAGTTTAAGGCTGGCTGGTCTACATACTAAGCTCTAGTCTGGCTGGGGCCACATAGTGAGACTCTGTCACAAACAAATAACCAGGTTGGTGGTATTACCTCAAAACCAAGACTTGGAAAGTGGTTCCAAAGAGATTGTATAGAGTATGGTGTAAATAGAAGGACACATATACTAGAGATTATGGACTTCTGACGTGGTTGCCCAGAGAAGGGTAGAGACAGAACAGGGTGAATGATGGGGCTACTAAAGTCATGGCTCATAGATGTACGGCTGATGAAGATAAACTTACCTAGTGTGTTATACAGTGAGGTGGAAGAGCTCAGACTGAGAGCAACCCCAATAGTAGCCAAGGAAAGGGACAGAAAGTGATGGTGGTATTTGAGGAAAGAAAGCCAGTAGGGGCTTGCCTAGTGGTATCTTGCACTTAGTTATTAGCTATATGGCTATAAAAAGTTACCCTTAATGACATGAGACCTGGGTCCTTGGTGACACTGGTCTTTGAGAAATTCAATGACACAGGGTTATGACAGCCATGTTGGGCGGCTACATTGAGAACATTTTTGCCTAGGATTTAACTTGGAACCAAATTGACTTTTAAAAGAAATATATAAAGGATTTAAAAACCAGGCTCAGCATGGTGACACATGCTTTTAATACTAGTATTCAGGAGACAGAGCCAGGATTTTTGTGAGTTTGACTACAGCCTGGTTTACATAGCAAATTCCAGGCTGGATATGGCTACATAGTTGGATCCTATTGCAAAATGAATGAATGAAGAATCACTTTATAGTAAATAATAAGAGAAGAAGTACAACAAATTTTAGATTTTAAGCATCTGACAATGCATCTTAAACCAAAACAAGATCCATATTTATGGTAAACATTTTTGAGTGAAGTGAGTTTGCCTTGCATGTGCTTGGCAAGCACGTGAAGTGGTTGGTGGTGTGTCATACTCTCTCAGTAATCACTGTCTCAGTCAAATTCACCCCAAACAAAAGTAGAACCTGGGTTTCCTTTATTTCTGTATCTAGTCCAACAATATCCTCAGCTTTTACTCCTTGCTTATCTTTTCATGAGCATTTAGAGGAGAGGCACATACATATGTTTTTATGGCTGGTAGTGTGGTTCGTAGGACAAACCATCTCAACTATGTCTGCTGTGTCTTAGGCAGTAGAGTCCATCCAGGCTGAGGATGAAAGCGCTAAGCTCTGCAAACGTAGGATTGAGCACCTCAAGGAGCACAGCAGTGACCAGCCAGCAGCAGCCAGCATGTGGAAGCGGAAGCGCATGGACCGAATGATGGTGGAGCATCTGCTGCGCTGTGGCTACTACAACACAGCTGTGAAGCTGGCTCGCCAGAGTGGCATTGAGGTGGGCTTTTCGAACTCTCGGTCCCCTGCCTGGGTGTGAGTACCATTGCACTCCCTTCTGTTCCCACCTGTGGTGAGTGCCCAATAGTCAGTGACAATCACAGGATATAGTTGGCTTGCTTTTGAACAACTTGAACTTGTTAGACTTGTGGCGTCTGAGGAGGCCAGGAGGCTGGTGTTCTTGACAGAGCTCCCTGGAGTCAGTGACTTGGCCATCTAGCCAGGGAAAGGTATTGCTTCCTTCTGCCCCTAACCAGACCACTGTTATGGCCACTGCTGCTACACACTGAAAACTCAGCCTGTGCTTGGCTGCCACAGAGCGCATCACAGAGCCCATGGGTTACCCTATTTTTTTTTTCCTTGTAATCCATCATTTTTTAAAAATTTTTATTAAATTTATCATGTGATGGATTTCTTTGGGAAATTTGCATATCTTTGGGGAATCTTCAGTTTTTAGAGACAGGGTTTCTCTGTGTAGTCCTGGCTGTCCTGGAACTCACTCTGTAGATCAGGCTGGCCTCGAACTCAGAAATCCACCTGCCTCTGCCTCCCAAGTGCTGGGATTAAAGGCACGCGCCACCACTGCCCGGCAGGAATCAATTTTCTCTTTTACCATGGAAGTTGTGGAGTTTGAACTTGGGTTGTCATACTTGGTGGCAAGCGTCTTTACCCAACTGAGCTATCTCACACCATCGCTCAAGTTTGCTTATTAAAATTGTTTATCTTGAAATAGAAAAAATTGGGAGATTCTTACTATGATTTTTTTTACTTAAAGGCTGTGTCTACACCATGCTCCGCAGCTGGATCTGCATGCCCTGCCTAGCCATGCTCTGAAAGGAGCTTCCCATAACTTCAGCTCCCTTATCTCCCCTGGTCATTGTTGTGCATGTGTAGTGTCCAGCGGTGGGATATGATGATAAGGAAGACCCTTGCTAAGGAGTGTGGCAATAGGGACATCAGGTCTCTGTAGACCCTGGCCAGAGCATACTACACATGGCTCAACTAGAAATTACCAGTTGTTTTGTGCATTAGTTGAGAAACTGTCTTTTATTAATGTGTTTTTGTTAAGAGTACATCTTAGAAAGAAATTTTGCTGTTGAGATTGTGTTTTTAGGCTGGTGAGGTGGTCCAGGGGGTGAGACACTTGTTGCCAAAGCTTAACTGGTTTTGAACCCCATAAACTGCATGGTGGAAAGAGAGTACCGACTCTTGCAAGTGTCCTCTGTATGTTTACCCACTAATATATAAATCAGTGTGATCGTTTTTAAAATAAGAAGACATGTCCATTTTCTTCAGGTAGCTTTCCTGCTTTTCTTATAGTGTGCATACATCTCATTGGCCCAGCCCTCCTATTGCTTATCTTGATGGGCCCTTTGATGTAGAGGCCCCTGACCTTGGAGGAATCCTCCAGAGCTCAGCAGATGATCTGTTTTTGACCCTCTTTAAAGAGCAGAGGCACTGGGGAGAGTGTTGTAGCTCTCTCTCTCTCTCTCTCTCTCTCTCTCTCACTCTCACTCTCTCTCACACACACACACACACACACACACACATGCAGACTTTCAAATGTGTTCAGAATAGACAAAGCAAACGTCAGCATATAGGCTGTGGAGGCATTGTATACCTTGCTGAGGACTTGGAGGAGGTTGTACCTTATGTTGGGGACTTGGTGGGGGTGTTCGTTATTTTTGTTGTTGCTACAACAAAATGCCTGACTAAAGCAGGTTAGTGAAGGATGGGTTAGCTGGTCAGCGCTCCAGGAGATAGTGCATCCTGCCAGGGAAGACGTGGCAGCAGAAGCAGGAGGCAGCTGGTTATGTGTGTACACAGTCAGGAATACAGAGGTGATATTAGGCTCAGCTTGCTTTCTCTCTTTTTAGTCTTAAGACTCACAGCCCTTGGAATGGTACATACCACATTTTAAGATGAATTTTCCCACCTCAGTTTACCTAATCTACGTAATCCCTTACAGATATGTGCAGAGATTAGTTTCCATGGTGATTCTAAATCTCATGAAGTTGACAAAGTTAACCATAGAGAGCCTGAATCCCTGCTGGGAGCTAGTCCAAGTGTGTGTCGTATTTATGTTCCTTGTTGGTCCTTTTCTACAACAGGATGGTTCTGGTTCTCCTAACTAGTGGGCATCTGCCATATGTAAACTTCCCAGTCCCCGTGGACCATTTTTGTTCCCTGGAATCTTATTGCTTTGTTTATGAGCAGTGCCCTAGACAGGTTGGACCAGATGTAGGGGCGTACTATGGCTGAGCCTAAACTCAGGGTGGGAGGCTGGGTTGAAGAGGGTAGAAACCAGTTGCCCCTGCTTGTAGGCCACAGGCATGTTGTGACCTGAGCTGCCCCTTCCTCTAAGGACCTTGTGAATATCGAGATGTTCCTGACAGCCAAAGAAGTGGAGGAGTCCTTGGAGAGGCGTGAGACAGCCACCTGCCTTGCCTGGTGCCATGATAACAAGTCACGACTCCGGAAGATGAAGGTGTGTGAACTTTCTGGGCTGGGCTCCTTGTGGGAGTGGATGGGTCTCTATTGGAGGAGGTGCCAAGGTTGGGTGGAAACTGTGTAACCTATCCAGGACCACATGGCTTCACCTGCCTGTGGACTTTTGGGTTGGTTTTAGTTTGTGAGCCAGAGTTGTTGGGTTTGGGATAGGGTTCAGGGTATTTGGGTGATGGGGCTTCCTAGGAGTAGCCTCTTGTATTGGTTTGGCCAGCAGTAAAGTATGGAGCCTGTTACATGTGCAGCGTGTTCACTCCTGCTGCACTTGAAGTTAAGGCAGCCTGTGGATTCCCCACTCAGTCAGATAAGGGCTGCGGAACTCTGGGCTGTCGTGTCTTCTGAATATACACTTTGTAAAACACAGAGCCACAGAACTTAAACCATCTCTCTGCTTTGTAGCAGAAATGTGTTCACTTTAATCACTAGCCCTGCCTCCACCAGAGGAGCTATATGTCTTGTGTCCTGTCCTGAGTATTGCCTTAACCCATCTGGTGGGACTTGTTGGGGTGCATATAGTCACCAGCCAAGAATGACACTCACTGCCACTCAGGGCTCTCTTAAAGGATCTTAGTACAGAGCTCCTAAAAGGAAAGCCAGAATTGATTGATAAGTCTGGCCTACTCAGTTCTGCCCTCTCTCCCTCCCAGAAAAGGAACTCTTTCATGAGTAATCTTCCTAAGCTTTGACTGTAGGTATTCATGTGGGCCAGGGATAGACATTCTGGGTAGGCAAAGCCTGAAAAATTGAGGTGCTGAATGAGTGCTGGGAGAGAGGGTGAGCATTGCTTTGGTGTTGAGAGTCAGATAGAATGGAATGTTAGCAGTTGTCCAGAAACACTCTGTGATAGTACCTCTTGACAGGCAGCTATCTGTATAATGGGAATGTGCACATGCAAGCATGCTCTGCTCTTCCATCAGGGGAGTGGAGAGCCATACTGCACTAAGGTCCCACGATCAGACATTGATTGGATGGGAAGAGAAGCATCTCAGACTCAGTTTCACTAAATTGGGAGTATAACAGGGCACCAAGAGATGATCTGTAATTTAGCTTAGAACTCTAGACTTGGCAGGACACTAAAGAGCAACCTGGAGGCCTTGTGTCTGGGAGTCACACTGAGTGGTAGGAGGCTCTAGCTGTTGTAGACTGAACGGGGTGGCTAGCCACCCCGCTACACTACGTGGTTTTAGATTCAGGTTTAGAGAGCTGATTCGCATGACTAATAGGCACCTCTGTATCGGTAAGGCATTTGAAAATTATCTGTTAGAATGAATATTGCTCCCAAATAATAGACAGATTCAAGGTTTATGTTTCGCAAAACAACAACAAAAAAATCTGCTTTTCCTTCAATACCTTTGCTTTTAAACATACCACTGGTGCCCACCATCTGTAGAAGGAACAGTGTTACTCTGCAACTTACAGGGCTTTAATGTGCAGGCTCACCTTCAGTTCCTGCTTGTCTGGCTTTAAAGTGAACAGAGCCTTCACAAGCACCTCTCCACATATCAGTGGGGCCAGACTGGCCTTGTGAAGCCTTGGAATACCCTGTCCTTTTCTGATCATTTCAAGCCTGCCACCCACCAGTCAGTCAAGACAATTCCTGCTCTGGTTTGGATTATGCTGTGCTTCCAGCCTGCTTTGCCCTCAGCCTTGGTGCAGAGAGTACAGTGCAGGGTTCTGAAGGAGTAAACAGTCCCCTTCATCTTCATGCCCCATAGAGAGCAGTGTAGGTACCGTTATATTGTATTGGTGGAATACAATATCAAAGCAGCTGCCCAGTTTAGCTGTGTGGAGTGTGTTCTGCTGGGATTACACTTAAATGGGCCATGGGAGTTGGGTACATAGAGGCAGCTAGGTGGGAAAGGATGCAGCACTGAGGCCTTTTTTGGTTTTTCTGTGTAACCCTGGCTGTCCTGGAACTCACTCTGTAGACCAGGCTGGCTTCAAACTCAGAAATCCACCTGCCTCTGCCTCCCAAGTGCTGGGATTAAAGACATGCGCCACCACTGCCCAGCTGAATTTAAGTCTTATATGCAGTCAGTGACATGATAATTAGTCTTAGATGAGTTTTTATGTCCTCATTCCTGGTTCTGGCAAGAAGTATTTCATGTGTGCTGAAAGTTTTGAGTGGCTTTTAGGGGGCATTGCCCAGGCTAACCTCAAATTTACTGAGGCCTTCCCTCCAGCCTCCTAGATGCTGGATTTATAGGTGGTTTTGTGTATGCTGGGAAAGTGCTCTACTGCCTGTACCTGAAGATCTTTAGATTATTACTTGCATAGAAAGGGGCTTTCTTTGTGTGTGAGGTGGTAGCAGTTAATCTTTCTGCTGTCTAGCTTCATTGGAGAACTTCTGCCTGTATTGGATGGTAGCACTGGTTTCAGAGTCAACTCGGCTCTGGGCTTCTATATAAACTGCGTCTACCAGTGCACCCTGTACTATCCTAAGGAGCAGTCACCAGCTCAGGCAGTTACAGGACAGATAAGAAATGTGCTGAGGCAAAGTCTGGTGGTAATGGTAGGGAGGAAACTTACTTTTTGAACAAGTCCTCTTTACATAGCCATGGCTGTCCTGGAGCTACTTACTCACGATATAGACCAGTCTGGCCTTGAAATCACAAGGCTCTGCTGCCTCTGCCTCCTAAGTGCTGTGATTAAAGATGTGCACACTATGCCAGCTAGAGGATTATACAGTCACTTACCTTACCCCGTGCACTCTGGGAGCTGATAACAGTCCCTGTCGCTGCCCATTGGGAGCAACATGGATGCCTTAGGGGACTGGGCTCAGCATCTGCATAGTTGCATAGTGCATTGGCCCTGCCAGAAGAAAACTTTGGCTTCTTCTATCAGAATAGAGGCTCTGGTAATAACACTTCTTCCCAGCACCCTGAGCTTTAATGGTAGAATTTGTGAGATGTGTGGATCCTGGTGCCCAGGTGCCTACGTCATGGCACTGCTGACAGGTGGCACCTTCTAACTCTTGTCTGTTTTTCCCTCAGAGCTGCTTAGAGTTCAGCCTCAGGATTCAGGAGTTCATTGAGCTTGTCCGGCAGAACAAGCGCCTGGATGCTGTGAGGTAGGATATGCCATATATAAGGTTTTTTATGGTAAGGCAAGACACTCCGTGCCATTGCCTCTACCGAACCCTCATGGATGGAGTGCTGGAGAGGGAAACACACATGTTAGATACTTACAGTCTGATGGCCTCAATCTTGCATGCTCACTAAATCTCTGTGTTCCCAAGCCAGAGATTAGGTTGAGGTCCCCTGCTCATCAGACAGTTTCTTATGGCACTCTAGACCCTAGTAGCTGCCAAGTGAACTAGGCTGGCATCCCAACCAACCATGATCAGGTAAACCTGTGTGATCAGGGCTCTGCATCCCATCTTTTCTCTTGGGAAATAGTCATCACCTCTAAGTAACAAGTATGCTTCAAGGGAAACTGAACTGGTCAGTTCAAAGTTTCTTGGTCTATGTAGACCCAGACATGTGCTGAGCTGGTGACATTTCCCAGTGTAGGCACTGAAGGAATCTTGAGACAGTGTCTGTCTGTGATGGCTGAGACTCAGTAGTGACATGTCCCACTAGAGAAGCCTAGGTGGGAAGCAGAAAGTCCTGCAAGTCCCAGCCCAGGCTTAGCTTGTAGTAAACCCAGGACTGTTATTCCTTAGGAGCATGGACGGGTGAGGGCAGGGCATGCTAGAGCTGGCTGTGGACCTCACTTCACCTCACCTCATGCATTAGTGGATAGGAGAGCGTGAGCTACCTACACATGTGAATGCCCTCCTTTGATTCCCCCTTCTCTCTAGGCCTGGAGCATGGTAAACAAGTGTTCTATCACCAAGTTAATTTTTCCTCTCATTTCTTTTTTAAGACTTTGGTCATACCAAGAATAGTGGTATATGTCTCTAATCCAAGTACTTAGAAGGCAGAGGCAAGTAGATCCCTGTGAGGTTGGGCATAGCCTGGTCTATATAGCAAGTTCCTCTCATTAAAAAAAGAAGAAGAAAGAAAGAAAGAAAGAAAGAAAGAAAGAAAGAAAGAAAGAAAGAAAG
>JANHMN010000007.1:51844306-51929182 GCA_030674055.1 Rhabdomys pumilio | reverse complement strand
AAGAAAGAAAGAAAGAAAGAAAGAAAGAAAGAAAGAAAGAAAGAAAGGAAGGAAGGAAGGAAAAAAAAAAAAGGCTTGCAGTGAGCTGCCCAACTTCAGACTCCTGAGCTTAAGCAATCCTCTCCTCAGCCTCATGCCTGAGACTTGACCTGTGTGTCACAGTGGTACAGGGGACTGTCACTCTCCTCAGAGCTTTCAGGGCTGCCTGGCTGGTTTGGGTATATCAGTCTCTGGATGTCTCACACTCTGGCATTCAAAGAAAAATTTGACATCACTGTATGCCAGTTGTCAGTTTTACCACCATGATGTGTACCTGAGGCAAACACCTTCATGGGCAAACAGGCTCTTGTTGGTTTGTGTTTCCTGTCCATGGTCACTTAGTCCCATTGCACAGCACCTGTGATGGAAAGAACCTGACGGCAGAAGTGTATCAGAAAATACAGGTGGAAGGGGCCAGGGAGCCACCATTCCTTCAGGAACACACCCAAGGGACCTAACTCATTCCAGTAGGCTCTACATCCTAAACTTTCTGGTACCTTAAATTGTGCCATAGGCTGGCAACCAAGCCATCAACATGTAGCCCTTGGGAAACAGTGAAGTGCCAAACATTATGTTTTGGGTTTGTTTGGTTTCTTTTTTTTTTTTTTTTTTTTTTTGGGGGGGGGGGGGTTCTTATACTGTCTGTGATGTTCATTAAAGCAAGATCAGTTCTTTTGCCCTGAGATTAGGATGTCAGAGTCCTAGGCCTGGTACTGGTCTCTGTCCCATTTTTTTTGAATGGAAAGCTATGTAACTTAGCTAGCAGTGTCCTAAACCTGGACATGCATCCCTCTTCCTCTGGGTTTGTGGCCATATTGCTACTCCCTGAGGACTGTTTGTGACATCTTCTACCAACTTTATTCTCTATCTAAGCATGCATATACATACTCACCTCAAGGCTGCCTCAGGTTCCCAGGACCTTCTAGCTCTTTTTTTTCCTGACTTAGCACAGGGCCGATCTCCATGGGGACTTGGTTCTACGGGTTCTGCTGTGTCACTGGTCACTGGTCTGGTTCTACAGGAGGGACTGCGAGTGTAGAGGATATGACAGTGAATGAGGACTTGTGGGAAAATATGAAACCTAAGGCCCTCATGACTAATGGCCAGCAGAGGAGAATTCCATATTCCTCCTCCTGGCTGCCCAGTCCTTCCAGTTCACATGTATCATGATGTGAAAGATGATACTGTGTGTGTTTGCTTATACATGATGAGTTAGACAAGCTTTGTAGTCTGTTTGTGGGCCTGAGTTGCTTTGAACAACTTTCAGTTGAAAATACTGGACTAGACGTCGCTGGGCATGAAGGGTAAGCACTCAGGGCAATTAGAATCACTCAAGGACTCAAGCAGTAATTCTAGCCCTAAATGACCTCATTTCCTGATATCTTGACTCTCAGCCCCTCCACTCCCTAACCCCACCCCCAGCACATCTTCTGGGATGGGATTCCTTTGTGTCAGACTCTGAAAGACCTGTTAGTCCAGATCCTTACAACTGGGGATTTGGGCATTAGACAGTTGGTTCAGCAGCAGGTAAAGGCACTTGCCTCCAACCCTGACAACCCAAGTTTAACCTCTGGTAGAAGGAAAGTTCTAGTTCTTGACAAGTTGTCTTCTGACCTGAATTGCTTAATTATTTAAAAGTTGAGACTATAAACTTAAATGTGGCATAATGTTGTTTTTTCAGACATGCAAGAAAGCACTTCAGTCAGGCTGAAGGGAGCCAGCTGGATGAGGTCCGCCAGGTCATGGGCATGTTGGCCTTCCCACCAGACACACATATCTCACCATACAAGGTAATGTTCATGCCCCTATTTATCTGTGCTCCTGCTGGTCCTTAGAGTCAGGAGTCTGGTGGAGTGGGATGAGAGAGTGCTGGCCCACTCCTGAGGGCTCATCTGCTGTCATTTCTTCAAACCTCATAGCTTGTTCTATTCAGCTGTGCTGCTTGCTTTATTCCCATCTAGCTGGTGAGACGTTGAGGCAGAGGTCCAGAGGCTTCAACCTGGAAGGCCCTGGGTCTCCACACCCTGCCGTCCCTCCTTGGTGTTCTCTTCCTGTAGTCTTTCTGTCATGTCAGCAGCTTGGCCTTCTTGCTTTTTCTGTAAGTCCAGAGTTGTAGGTCTAAAGAGCACTGAAGGCCAAGGGGGTGATCTGTCCTTTGACTGCTCCTGGTCTCTTTCTTGGTGCAGGTCTGTTGCTTTCAGGCCTGTGGTGGGAAAGGGTCCAGGAGGGGATGTGCTCCATTGCTCAGATAGCTTTGTACAAACTTCAGCCCCAGTTTGGGCTGTCTGTTCCTGTCTGAGGAAGCAGTGAATGGCTATTACTCTTGCTCAGTATGTAGCCTCCCCAAGCCAAGACCTCAGAAGGCATTAAGTACAGGTTTTGCTCATAGAGTTACATACTTTGTTCCCTGAGCCTTGAGATTGGTCTCTGTCAAACGCCTTTGTGTCTGCCCTACAGCCTCATCCACAGTTGACCTAACCCTAGTAGCTAGCAGAGGAGAGCTATGTGTTCCTTCTCCAGAGTGTCCAGTTAATACTGCTAGATTTGCTCTGGGCCCTAGTAAACACATAATTTTGAGATGTGGGACATCTTCTATTGAAATATCAGGCTAGAGTGTCAGAAATATCTTAATTCATATTTTAAATTAATGTCTTAAATTTCTCTTCACTGCATTGGAGGTTTGGTTTGGGCCTGAGGTATCTGAGTTAGACGATGAACCATCTCTCAAATGCAGAGGCATTATGGCTCAGGGAAGATTACAGCAGGTGTGGGTACATAGTGCATAGATAGGTACATAGTACTTACACCTGCTGTTTCCGTGAGCAGAAGGAGAAGCCTACTCATTAGGTCCAAGCTAACAGGGTAATAGGCTTAGCCTGTCAAGTCCTGTCAGTGACAGATTTTTGGTGACCTAAAAGAGAAAGACCAGGATCACATCAGAAACCCTGGTCTTAGGGGCAGGCAGGAAATTTAGGGTACAGAGAGCTAAAGGAGAACTGAAAGAATGACTTTGAAAAATTAAGAAGGGAAGAACCGGGGCACTAGTGAGGGAGGCAGAGAGGAAGCTTTCTTCAGAGGAAAGTGGAAGTGGCCCTTGAGAAGGACCCTGAAGGCTGATGCTGTCCCTTGTGTTAGAGCTTTTCACACTGGGCACAGCCCTCCATTGACTGCTTCTATAGAAATCATACACAACAGTGTACTTAGGTGGAGGTGAGGTGTGCTGTTACCCTGATGATGCGGAGGCTTTATCTCTTGCTTTTGTGCATGTGCACACCGTATCTGTTTAAGTCACAACATTAGCCAGGGATAGTTCTGAGCTGAGGTCATCTCTTATTGTCTGTCTAGCATTTCTTCTTAGGAGTGATCTCTCTTTCAGCTTTAATTTTCTGCAATTCTGTTTCATTGTTTTAAGACCACAGGATACAAACCAAGGAGTGTTCTGGAACATTAAATTCACAGTTGTCTTGTATGGCTGTTGGGGCATCTGTACTGGCTGGTCCTTCTACTAACTGCCAGGGGAGGGTCCCAGCACCTCTGCATTGTCTTTCAGGACCTCCTGGACCCAGCCCGGTGGCGAATGCTGATCCAACAGTTTCGATATGACAACTACCGGCTGCACCAGCTGGGAAACAGCTCCGTCTTCACCCTCACCCTGCAGGCTGGGCTTTCAGCAATAAAGACACCGTATCCTTCTTGCTCTACCTTATCCTCTGGGGTAAAGTTGAGAGGGCCTGGGGCCCAGCAGCTTGGTCTTTCTTGGGTCTATGTATTCTCAGTGGCTTTTCCATTTCAAATTTTGCTGTGTAACTGATACTGGCTTCTCAAGAGTCCTCAAGACTTGAGCCCTAACTGTCTAGCCAGTTTGACTTCTTAGCTTGATTCATAATGGTCATGGCTCCGGAAAGGAGGCAGCTTCCTTCTACAGGAAAGACAAGAAAGGTTGACCCCTCCTTGTTTCTATTTGGCCTACTATGCCCTGAAGATGATTGACCCATCCCTTTTATGACTCCCCATTGCATAGTTGACCTATTCCTTTCTGTGATGGACACCTCCCAATTCTCCAACCCCCTACTCTGACACACACACCACACACCTCTACCCCCAACCCCCGCCCCCGTGGTAGATTTTCATCTTTGATGTGGCTGATCTTATCCCTTGTGTGGTTGATCCTTGCTCATATGTTTGACTCCCATTCCTTGTATGGTTCCTATAGTCAGAATTCAGGCTAGCCTCTCTCTGACTGAACCTGTCCCTTGTATGCCTGAGCTGATTGCTACATGTAGCCAAACCCATTCTGTATGACTGTCCCACAAGGTAGTGACTTTTCTGGCATCACAGATGGTACCTGTTGTGCTGTGCTCCAAGCTGAGGCTCAAGGACCATCCTTTTCACCATCTCTGGTGGACTGGAGAGTAAGCGTGTGTTGGCCTGCCACCTTCTGGCAATCCACCAGAACATCCCTGTCTCACACCTTGTCTGCTCTCTGAAGAAATCTGAGTTGGGTGTGAGGGTGCCAGCAAGTGTACTGTTGTGCCACTGGGTGGCACTACCAATGGCTTGTCTTGCGTCAGGTCTCTGAATATTGATACTGAATGACTATGGCATTCTTTTAACTTGGATGTTAGCTCTGTTTGTTTTCTGCTCAGTGTCCCTATGGTCATAAGGATGCCCTGTGGCTAGAGTCACAGCATACCTGCCTTGTTGCTGATCTTGTTGGTACAGCCTTTTCCTTAACCCTGTGTACAGACAGTGCTACAAGGAGGATGGCAGCTCAAAGAGCCCTGACTGCCCTGTCTGCAGCCGCTCTCTGAACAAACTGGCGCAGCCCCTGCCAATGGCTCACTGTGCCAACTCCCGCCTGGTCTGCAAGATCTCTGGTGATGTGATGAACGAGAACAACCCACCCATGATGCTGCCTAATGGCTATGTCTATGGCTACAATGTGAGGGGCCCAAATATCAGGGCTATGGGCTGGGCTGGGCAGGGTAGCTATGTGAGGTAAGGGCACCAGGGTGAGGGAGTGCCACATGTGAACAACCTCAGGCTTCTTTGACAGGTATGCCTTCTAAGAAGTGACTTTGTAAGATTAGATGGCTTGAGGCTGAAGAGATGGTTCCATGGTTAAGAGCATTTGTTGCTCTTCCAGAAGACCTGGGTTTGGTTTCAAATACCTGCTTGGTGGCTCACAGCCATCTACAACTATCTAGTTCTAGGAGTAACTTGAGTTCCATGGGATCTGACTTGCTGTTCTGACTTTCACAGGTATCAGGCACATATATGTACATACATGCAGGCAAAATACTTATAAGTAAATAATATTAGATGATTTATTCATGGTAGCTTATTTTTTTGGAATGAACCTTAATTCAGATCTTAGTTTGCATGGGATTTTCTCATTTTAATACATAACTCTGGTCTTGTTTTCCAGTCTCTGCTTTCTATTCGTCAAGATGATAAAGTTGTTTGCCCAAGAACCAAAGAAGTCTTCCACTTCTCCCAAGCTGAGAAAGTATACATCATGTAGGCCCTGCGTTGCCATGTGCACGCCTTTGGCCAGAGGCTGTGGTGGGTGGGAGCCATGCCCTCCTTCCCTGACCCCTGACCCCAGACCCCAGCCTGCCTCGGCATTTGTTTCTTGCGACCAAAGATCAGTGAGCAACGACAAATACTCTTAGAAAAAGAGGAAGTGAGATTTTAATAAGTCTGTGCTTGAGAACAGCGTTTGATTGGTAGGATTTTGTAACATAAGTCGACTGATGCCTCTGCAAGTTCTTGCACCTCTCAAAGGAAACTTTCTCTACAGTGTGACCTGAACACCCAGGAAATCCAGAGCATCTCAGAAGTAGGACTTGGTTCATCGGTTATTTCCCTGTGTTTCTCCGTTTCCTTCCTTTTGCTAGTGATGGGACTCGGGAGCTTGAGGAGCAGGCTGGTCCTTTGCCAACTCCTGTTGGTCACAGCCTGGGCAAGGTGCTGGCCATACCAGGTTGCCTGCAGTGACTTGTGACGTGGTGCCGAGGCCTTTCCTGACTTCACTGTCTAGCTGCTGCCAAAGCACCATGCACCACATGCACCTGGGCTGCTACTTGAGGAGGCTCTGCCCACATGGCCAGGGTGTCTGGGCTGTGTCTGCACAGGTTCAGTGTCTCACCTCCCAGCACCGCCTTAGCTCCTGCTTTGAGAATGTATTCACGGGAAAGCCACTGGACTGAGTTTCTGCAGAGGCCTTGCCAGATGGTTCCGTAGTCCTAGAGTGTACATGCTTTTCATTACAGAAACTGATAGTTCAGCTAAAATAAGTACCAACGGGTTTTCAAAACCAATGAACCATTGTAATTGACACACAAGCATATTGTAGAGGTTTGTATCTAGCGCTTATTTTTGCATGTTGATGTTGATTAGCTAATGAACTGTAAATGTAAAGCGTGTTAATAAAATAGCTTTCTATTTCTCATTTTTTTGTGTGTGAGGTGTTTGTAAGACCTCAGGTCTCTTTTTGCTAACCCTGCCAACCATGCAGCACCTCTGTGGGACCTGAGTTTGTCGTCACTACAGTGAAGGACACTCAGCATAACTATTTTGGCCCAGAACACAAAACATTGCCTGCTAACCTTCAAAGGGCTTTTCTAAGGAATGAGGGCATAAATATCTCGAGTTCTAAGGTAATAGTTGGCTCCTGCTGGTCTGGCCAGTGCCCACCTGGGGCCAGAGCATTGCAGGCTTGTTGGAGGACCAAACTGGATCTTGATAGCTGTTCTTACTATCTCTGTTCTTGGGATCTTAGGAACCACTGTTGGAGGCAAGGATTCAAGCTGTGCACAATGCCAAGCAGGTGTTCTGAGTGTTCACGTCTCCTTACTCGCTCTGGTCCGTCTTTAACTGTAGCTCTTAATTCCTCCTCTGTGGCAGCTGCATTGGCCACATCACCTAGTTCTGCCAGTGTGGCCAAACACACACATCCCAGTTTGCATTGCTGGGGATACCCTCTGTTTCCCAGTGCTCTCTGGAGTACCTCATGCCCTATTTTGAGGTGTCTGTGGCGTAGCACCAGTTGACACCTCTGTCCTTCTGGAGCCAAAGCCTGTCTGGGGCTTTCCTCTTCTATCCATGGTATCAGTGAGAGGTGGCAGCAGAATGACCCCAACACTTTTTTTTTTAACCTTCTCGCAGTATAGCTGTCCTTTGAGTTGAATTTGACTATTATGAAGTTTCCTGACATGATGTTCATGTGATTAAACATATTAATATTCTCATAGGGAAAGGGAAGGTTCAGGAGGCTGATTATAAGCTACATGGGGAGGTAGTGGCACACACCTTTAATCTCAGCACTCGGGAGGCAGGCAGATGGATCTCTTGTGAGGTCTAGGCCAGCCTGGAGTTCCAAGACAGCAAGAACCACATAGAGAAATCCTGTCTTGAAAAACAACAAACTACATGGGAAACTTCTTGGTACTGAAGCTGCCTTCATGTTCCTGTAAGCAGTCTACATAAACTCATTGGTTCACGAAGCTGGACTTGGATGGTATCTTTTCTCTGGGCGGCGGCTGCCTCCGCTGCCGCCACCGCCACCGCCGCCGCCATTGGCTTTCTCTGTGGTATAAGTTGGCTTGTCCTTCTGTTGTAGTGGCAGTTGCAGGATTTCCGCTTTGGGTGAGAAGACATACAGGTGAAGCTGAACTTTCTGCCTTGGATTCTGCCTGCATGAGGGAGGAATGACACATGGGAAGGGACATGCAGGTGACATCTTTCATGCTAGCTTCTGAGTTTTCAGGAAATAGATAATAGGACAAAATTAAGATACTGACTTGAAAGATTTTGGATACACTTTTTTGCGGGAGGGGGCTGGGCAGGAAAAGGTTTATTCATTCAGCTTACACTTCCACATTACTGTTCATCACCATAGAACTCAGGACAAGAACTCAAACAGGGCAGGAACTTGGAGGCAGGAGCTGATGCAGAAGCCATGGAAGGGTACTGCTTACTGGCTTGCTTCCCCTGGCTTGCTCCTTGGATACACTTTTTTATTGCCTTAAGATACTACCTCAGGCTGGGCGGTGGTGGCACATGCCTTTAATCCCAGCACTTAGGAGGCAGAGGCAGGCAGATTTCTGAGTTAGAGGCCAGCCTGGTCTACAGAGTGAGTTCCAGGACAGCCAGGGGTACACAGAGAAACCCTGTCTCAAAAAACAAAAAACAAAAAAAAGATACCACCTCAGTAGAGGCAACCTATAGAAGAAAGCATTTAATTTGAGGGCTCCTGGCTCCAGAGCACTAGAGTCCATGACTGTCATGGTGGAGCAATATCTGCCTATGAAGTCACATCTTGAGGAAACCATGAGGCAGAGAGAGAACTAGGGATGGTATGGGCTTTTAAAACAAGGCTCACCCTCAGTGACACCCCTTTTCCAAGAAGGCCACACCTTCTAATCTTTGAAGTTTCACCAAGCATTCAAACTTGAGCCTATGATAGCTGTTGTCTCTCAGACTACCACAGACTTGTATGTGTATAGGTGTATGTGTACTCCTTAGAGGATAATGGATCATTCTTCAGGTGTGTTACCACTACTGTGGAGGTAGGAGCTCTCAAGATGGAAATCTCAGCCGCACCTTTAGTGTGATGGCCAGTGTTGCCTGCGGGTGAGGATTTTGCAGGGTGATCCAAGGTCCTGCATTGAATTACATGTTTGCTGGTCCCTTCTAATTGTCAAAACTTAGGCTTTAGTGGACAGTGGGGCCAGCTCTATGCTAACAGCCAAAGCACCAGGAACAAGGGTCAGTAATTAAGAGTACTTGTTATTCTTGCAGAGCACCCAGATTTACTTCCCAGCACCCACACGGTGGCTTATAACCATCTTTGATGCCAAGTTCCTGGGGACTCAGTGCCTTCTAACCTAGGGCACCAGGTACATACGTGGTGTGCTCATACTTGCATGTAAAAAAATATGTAAAATGTTAAAAAATTAAAAACAGGAAGGGATGTACTGCTAGAATACACCATGCATACAACCATTGGAGAATCCTGCTTGAGAGATGTTTGGGTAAATTGAAGCCTATGAAATTGATAGATTACTGTATCAGCCCAAGACCTTTTTAGAAAAAAATTGTGGATGTTTCCCTGTGTATGTGTATATGTGTGTAGCGCATACATACAGTGCCCACAGAGGTCAGAAAAGGGGATCAGATCCCTTGGAACTGGAGTTACACTTGGGAGCCACAATTCCCATGTGTGTGTTGGGTTTGAACTGAACCCAGGTTCTCTGCAAGAGAAGCAAGTGCACTGAGTGCTGAGCCATCTCTCCAGCCACCCCTCCTTCAGGCCTTGAAAGTGTGGTTAAGGAGGCTAGATGGATCATGGAGGGACAGACTGAATGGTGCCTCCAGTCAGCGGTGCTGTACCCAATGTTGCCCTTTTGACCGAATAACTCATGAAAGTGATGGGATATTATATGTTGCTGTTGTTATTATTATTATTTTATTATTATTACTATAGACCTTGCTGGCTTTAGTTTCCTCATGTCCCAAGACCAATTCTTACTTGCTTTGAGTGGAAGCCAGTGGACCTTCAGAGATCCTGCCCACCCTCTATATAAAGGCCCTGTTATTTAATGCTAACCTCTAAGTGTCTTTTGAGTTTGGCAAAGCATCTGGAAGAACAGCAAAAGCAGCATTTAAAGACATTAAAGGTTGTGTCAGTGGGAAAAAGATTAGGCCTGAGAACAAATAGGGTATTGAAAGGAAATTTCAGTGCCAGGGGCTGACTGCCTCATGAACTGCTGGCCTGGGGACCAGTGAACCCTCACCCACTGCATATATGCTTTTGCCTTTGTTGTTTTGTTGTTGAGACAGCCTCCCTCCGCACCTCATTTCCCCCCACACACAAATAGCTGTAGCTGTCCTGGAACTCACTATGTAGACAAGACTGGACCTTAATTTTAAAAGATTCAGCTGCCCCTACCTCCTGGGTATGAGAATTAAAAGGCAAGTGCTGGTTTCAAAGGCCGTGTCACCAGGTCTGTCTTTGGCATGTAACTCTTCCTATCAGACATAAGACTGTTAGCTGCTACTTGTTTCCGATTTGTCTCATCTGTTCTCGGTTCTCTTTCCTGGTTTCACCTGTATCCATTTTGTTTATTTTAAATTAATCCCATGGGGTGAGACAGAGTTTCTCTATGTAGTCCTGACTGTCCAGAACTCACTCTGTAGACCAGGCTGGCCTCAAACTCACAGAGATCCACCTGCCTCTGCCTCCTGAATGCTGGGATCAAAGGCATGCGCCAGCACAGCTGGCCTGTCTTTGCAATCTTACAAGTGATGTCTCACTTTTCTGCAGGTTCAAATCTAGGGCCTCACACATGCCATGTAAATGCTCATCAGTAAGCCATTCTCGGCCCTGCTGCATCTAATTAATCTTGTTACTTTAGGGGTTCTCTTTATGGTAGTGGTATGTTCTGAGAAATGGGTCATGAGGCAGTTACATTGTTATGTGACCATAGTATGTACTTAAACATCTGCTATGTCATTAGGTGTTGAATTTGTCATCAATTGAAATGACATTATATACTATGTGACCATTTATCACAATATACCTTCAAGTAGAATACTGATTATGTAAGAATACAACTCTTGGGACATATGCTACCATTTCCCCCTCCGCATCACTTGAGTAGCTGTTGTCACAATTTTTTCCTCAGTACTAAACTTCAAAATCTATTGAACTGTGGCTTAGAAAAGAAATTTGAAATCATTTCATCGACTTTATCACTTACAGTTCTTCAGTTGCTCAGAATCTGCATCTGCTGTCATTTCCTTCCCAGGACCCCTGTGACATGTTGTCCTGCAGCTGCTTGCTCTTGTGTGCAGCAAGCTCAGCTTTTGAAGAATGCCTTGCTGCACATATATACAAGCCTGGCTTGACGGAACCTTTTCTTTTACTTCTTTAAAAGACATTTTAGAACTACTGAGATCATCTGCTAAGCCTGGCAACTTCTATTTGAGTAGTGGAACCCACATGGTGGAGAGAACCAACTCTCAGAAACTGTCCCATTCACTAGGGGTCCCACTTCCTAACCCCCCAATATAAATAAATAATAAGAACATCTTAAAGACATTTCATTCTTTCATCTTTGTGTGTGCATGTAAAATAGGAAACTACAGTCCACAGTCATAATCTCACGCGTGTGTGGGGACTGGGACCTGGCCACGAGGTGGTGGGAAGAGCTCGAATTCCAAACAAATTCAGAAGTTGGGCTGCCAGATCCTCACATACTGAACACAAATGATGGGGGGTGGGGGGAAGTCCACTTGACTTTGTTCACTGGTCCAGATTCAGGGAGGGGTGGGTAAGTGGGTGGGGCAGTAGATACATAATACTTTTAACAGTCTGGTCCAGAAAATCAAGACTGTACTGCAGGACACACAAACTGGCTGAATGCCCACTCTGTGGGAGGAGAACCGGGGACCAAGACAGGGTACACAGGGCGACCAGTGTATGCCTCTCCTTTGCTAGGCGAAGCAGGAGCTGAAAGCGGAGGAAAGGCGGAGTGAGACGGCTAACGCGGCAATGCCCAGGGGTCTGTGCGTCCAAAAGTTGGCCAGTGGCCTGAAGCAGCGTGAGGTCGGTAAGGACCAGAGTCCTGAACACTGTGAAGCTGTAGGGAAGGGAGCAAGCAGCTCAAGCCATGAGCCGCCATATCTTTTACAATCATTCTACGTTGAGACTGAACTGACACTTTAAAATATCCAATCAGTGCAACCACCACTAACTACCCCAGGGTGCTTCCAACGATGGCCTGTCCTCCAGATGGACAGCTGACCAGGTGAGGAAGGCGGCACGACCCCTCCCAACCAGACTTGTGTCCAGACTCCCTTCTGAGCTTTCTTAGCAGATATACAGAGACTGTACATAGGCTGCGAGCCTCCTGGTGGCCAAGGAACTGATCCCCAGATCAAAACTCTGCACCTCAGTTTCAGATTCCAGACCCAAAGCCACCTCCCCTTTAAGAACTTGCTGAGCCCTCCCGCCTCCTTTTTCTCGCGCTTAGTTTTTCTCGAACTACCCCTCCCCCTGGAAACGCGCTGCGTCACTGCGTCGCCGCGTCCTCGCGCCTGCGCTGTGGAGCCGCCTGGACAAATGAGGGAGACTGGAGGCGGCCTAATCTGTAAAGGACTGGACCAGAGCGGGCACGTCGCGGTGACTTCCGCTCCTGCGCCGCGGGTCTTCGGGAGTGTAGGCCCGCCGTTCTCTGGGACCTGTAACCGATCTCTGCCTACACCGGAAGGGGTGGGCGAAACGAGCTGCTGCATCAGGCGGTCCCTGTCACGGGCTGCGGAACGCTGGTACTATGTCTCCTGAGACGAAGGGCCAGGCAGCGAGTGCGGCGGACTGAGGGTCGTGGCTCGGCCCTCAGGGTCGGATCCGGCGCTCCGCAGTAGTCTAGAGACTGTCGCTTTCAGAGAGCGAGTATCCTGTGCGGCCAGTTTGAGTAAAATTTAGTGACATTTCCCCTTAACCCGCGGTAACGTCACCTACACAGCTGACCGACGACTGCCGGAGTTAGTCTCATCTTTAAAACCTTAGCTAATTATCATCGAAGGGCTTGATGGCCTTCGATGGGAATGTGATAGCTACCCTTCTCCTGGGAGACATTACCATAATCCCCAGTATTTGGAGGCCCCCATGAACTTTGTTACTAAAACCAAGACTTTGAAGTATTGGATGTTAATCCCGCATCTCCGCGTCCCTTGTTTCTAGATATGGATCAGAAACTTTCACAGTTGATAGAGGAGCTCACAACTTCAGGAGAATCCCAACTGAATGCTCAGAAAATGAAGGAACTGAAGAAAATTTGCAAGTATGTATTCAGGCTAAATGTGCCATAATAACCGGTCCAGTGAGCACCCACATCGTGGAGATTGTGGGCCCTCTGCCCTCTTGTGCACCTCTGCGATCTCCAGCTTTCACTACCTAAAGAGGAATTATCTGATCACCAGGGCATGGTGGCACTTGTCTGTTGTGAGGTAGAGTTAGGAGGATCATGAATTCCAGGCAGTGTGGGCTACGTAGTAAGGCCTTGTCTCAGAAACCACTAAAGGAGTTCTGGAGCTGTAATCCCAGTGTACCTGGGTCCAGAATGTAGCACAGACCCTGAACTTGGTGCCTCTGACCATTTCTGTACGTTATAAAGCAATTACACTATGTCAGTAAAAGTATATCATCTTCTTTACTATTAAAGAGTTCATGATTGGTTCAGTGGCTCTGTCCTCCCCGCTCCCTCTATGAGCTCAGGAGCCTCAAGCATGCTGGATAAACTCTGCCACTGACCTACCTCTATTTCTTCCCCCTTCCTTTCTTTTTTCCTTCCTCTTTCTTTCTTCTTTCTTTCCAGATTCTCATGTAGCCCAGGTTGACCTCTTACTGTGTAGCTAAGACTGGCTGTGAATTTCTGATCTTCCTGCTTCCACTTACCAAGTGTTCCTTTAGGATCATAGGCATGTGCCATCATAGAATCCTATTTTAAGATAGTTATTCTCATCCTTATTAATCCCTCTGAAGAAAGCAGCATGATGGTCCCTGCCTTGCTACTTGATGCAGTATTATTTGGTTAGGAAGCAAAGTTCCTTCATTGCCTTGGTCACTAATGATCCTTTGTTTACAAAATGAGAGAATGTAAGTGATTCTTTCTGAAGTGGTCGAGTATTTACATTGCAATAAAAACTCTAGTCCAGACCTGTTTAGTTGTACACCCCAGAAAAATCCCTGAGCATGATTTACACAGGGTATTGTAATGAGGATAGAGGAACTACTCAGAGGACTTTGAGAACCTTTTGCTCCATTTCCTGTAGAGGAGGCTGATCTGTGCACCCAGGCCTGTCTGGCTGACACTGGGGTTCAGAGAGCACCTCTGAAAGGGTTCTAGGCTTTTATGTATCAGAACAAAGATTATGTGGATAGTAGCAAGTAAAGCAAGAAAATTTCTTAAGAGTGAATATCCTTCCAAGGGAGAAAACTAGCTCAAGCAGAGGAAAGTTTAACATCTCAAATGTTTCTACTATACAAAGAGTTGGGCTTATTGTTTCTTATTGTGAGCTTTTGCTGCTCTGTCTGTTGTATTTCTACATTACTACCTCATATATTCCTTGTATGGTGGTTTGAATAAGAATGGCTCATGTATTTGAGTGCTTGGCTCCCAGCTGGTGGAATGGTTTGGGAAGGATTAGAAGGTATGGCCTTGTTGGAGAAGGTATGTCATTCATGGTGGGCTTTGAGGTTTTAAAAGCCCACTGGATCCCTAGTTAGCTTTCTGCTTCATGTTGTCTCAAGATTTGAACTCTCAGCTGTTGCTCCAACTCTGCGACTGTCTGTCTGCTGCCATGTATCCCATCATGATGTTCATGGACTCACCCTCTGAAACCGTAAGCCCCAATAAACTCTTTCTTCTGTAAGTTGCCTGGATTGTGGTGTCTTATCACAGTAATAGAAAAGTAATTAAGACAATGCCTTATTAGCATCTTAAATCTCCCAGGGATGTAAATTTTTTAGTATTCTATTGAACTATAGATTATTCTATAGATAATTTATTACTATTCTATAGATTACCCTCAAGACACTCTGGAATGTCTGTGTTAGTGATTCTAGTCAGTTTTAGTTGGTCTTAGCTGGGAGGATTCCAGTCTTCCTCTTTGCCAACTTTTCTTTTTATTCTAATTATGTAAGCTTTGTACAAGACCTTTTGGGCCTCACTTTGTACTTGAGATCTATGGTTCTAGAAATCTTAGGGAAGCTAAAGAGTGGCAATCTGGTGGCTGCTAAGATGGTCACCTGAGTTTAATTCTAGGAACCCCTCTGAAGGTGGAAAGAAAGGACCGACTCCATAGAGTTGTTCTATCTGCTCCACACATGTGCCATGGAGTGCACACTCATATAGTCAAACACACAATAATGATTTTTCAAGTTAAAAAAACTCACATCTAGCTTCTGTAAGTACTTCCTTGATAGCTCAGGCCATGTAAGAAGAACCACAAAACTGATAGCCAGTAACTAGAGAGAATTTGTATTCTCCAGCTGAAATTGTTTTATCTTAGACAGGGAGTTGGATCTTCTTACATGACTTGCCTATAGGTCAGTCTACTGAAGGCATTTTCTGAATTGAGGTTCCCTCTTCCTACATGAACTTAGCTTGTGTCAAGTTGACAAAAACAAAAAACAAACAAACAAAGAACCCAAAAAAAACCTAACCAACACAGACCTCCAAAGGGCAATTATCAGGAAAACCATGACCATGTGTTTGCCCAGGAGAGCCATCTTTGTGCAGTTTGTTCCAGTATATTTTACATACTGTTTTGTTCTTCTCTTAACCTGTTGACCCCAAACCAGCATTACTCTTTGAACATTAGGTAGTCTTACCTCTGGGCTTGTGTTAGCACATCAAGAGCTGTCAAGCCTTGTAGGACAGCTGACCTCATCTTAACTTTTGAGTCTAGGAGTGAGATATATCTCGTACGCTTAGGAAAAAAAAATTGATGATGGCCGGGCAGTGGTGGCGCATGCCTTTAATCTCAGCACTTGAGAGGCAGAGGCAGGCAGATTTCTGAGTTCGAGGCCAGCCTGGTCTACAGAGTGAGTTCCAGGACAGCCAGGGCTACACAGAGAAACCCTGTCTCGAAAAACAACAACAACAACTTCAAAAAACAAACAAACAAACAAAAAAAATTGATGATGATTATATATTGAGAATTTTGCAAGATGAAAAAGAATAATTTTAAGAAGGAATCCAACATTGAATAAAGAAAATAGTGTGAGCTTATAATCATTGACTTTATATTGTACCAACAGTATAAAAAATGTAATGAAGGCAGGAGAGATGTCTGAGTTGGTCAGGTACTGCTGAATAAACATGAGAACCTGAGTTTGATCCCTATCATGCATGTAGAAAGCTGGGCATGGTGACATACATTGTAATGGCAATGCTGGGAGGACAGACATGAGGAACATGGCATTCGCTGGCCACCCAGCCTAGCTTAATCATTGAACTCCAGATTCCAGTGAAAGACTGTGTGTCAAAAAAACAAAGTAGATAGCATCTGAGGAACAACACCTGATGTTGATCTCTGGCCTTCACATGCAGGCACATTTATGCACATACACACATATGTGTACACATGTACGTGCACATGCACATGAACAAGGACAGCCACCTGCATGTATCCCCATAAGTAATTCAGAAAAGCATAAGGTTACGACTATTGTTATATTTGTAAATAGAACTTACCTTTATATTTAGGAAGTTAAGACACTTTAAAATTTGTTTGAAGAGAATTCTTACATTTAAAAAAATTTGCCTATGTAAACAAAATTGTAAGGCATTCTTAAGTTTTTAAAAGCTGTATTTATTTACTTTGTATGACTACTTTGCTCACATGCGTGTGTGTGCACCATGTGTGTGCCTGTGAGTTCCCTGACATTGGGGTTACAGATGGTTGTGAGCCATTCCATAGGTTCTGAGAACTGAGGTCCTTTGGAAGGGTAACAAGGGCTCTGAACCCCTGAGCCATCTCTCCAGTCCTTCTTTAAGGTATTCCAGAGACTGTGAAGACTCAAGACAAGTTTTATTCTAGAGACTAACCTCTTTCATTAGTTAGTTGTTAGACATCAAGAATAAATTTTTAAGTTCTTTTAGTCTGGATGGAGTAGGCCTCTGTCTGTCTATCCTGAGAAGTTATCATCAAACAACGGGGGCCATTCCTATCTTTAGCAGGCTCATGTCTGAGCATTGCTGTGTCTGGCATAGCTTGTAAGAACCCTGGATACCCATGTTAGAGTCTAGCTGTACAATTAATCTATGGATGTAAGAAGGCTTCTAAGTGTTAGGTGAGGACCCCAGTGACTGGCATGCTTGTGTTGGACCATGTTTGGGGCAATTGTAAGGGTTGCAGCTGAAAACAGTAACTTTTTGACTTTTGAACATCCTTATCACACTTGTGCATAACCTATATTCCTGGTTATACACAGGTTTATTTAGTAAGAGATCCGGGATTTTTGCTTAAGGCTGTGATTTAGTTTTCTGTTGTAAAAACACCATGACCAAAAGCAACTCTTGAGGGAAAGGGTTCATTTCATCTTAAAACTCTCCAGTCACATTCCCCACTGAGGAAAAGCAGGGCAGGAACTGGAAGGAGGCAGGAACTGAAGCAGAAGCCATGAAGGAATGCTGCTTACTGCCTTGCTCCTCATGGCTTCCTCAGCCTGCTTGCTTATTCAGCTCAAGACTGCCTGCCTAGGGAATGGACACCAGAAGTGGGCTGGGCTCCTCCACATCAATATTAATCAAGAACACACCCTCACAGACTTGACTACAGGTAATTGGATGGAGACATTGTCTCAACCTAGGCTTTTCCAGATAACTCTAGTTTGTGTCAAGCTGACCAGAAAACAAACAAACAAACAAACAAACAAACCCAACCATCAGGACAAAAAGAAAACAAAGCAGTATTGGAAATAAATTAACATTTCCCTACCACATTAGTCATGTCCTGAGGCATCAGCAAATGCTTATTGTTAGATGAGGTCTGTCACCATCAGGCTTTGAGGCTCTATGAGCCTCCTGCCATCCCAGTGCTCTCTCACTTCTGCTTGTGGTTTAGGATGTGAGTGTTCAGCTAACACTCCACCATTGTGGACTCTAGCCCTAACTCTGACTCTGACTCTGTAAGTCACCTTTGTCATGGTATCTTATCGCCACCAGACCAGTGACTAAGACATGGAACAATTTATCTGGTCTGTCATAGTTAACAGGTTTCCGAAGTTTTCATCCCTACAAGGAGGCTTTCTGTCTCCAGCCTATATCTGTGGGTCCTTTTTGGAGTGTCATGATCCCAGTTGGTGGGTTCCTGGTCTGGGAGGGTATTCACTCAGAATGGACAGAGGTAAGAGTTCGAATAATCTGTTGGTATACTTCCTCTTTTCCTCCAAGATTCTTTACTTTTGTCAGGAGTACAAATAATGAGGACCAAGTAGAGATCTTTCCACCCTTTGGCCAGACTCCCACCAGTCAGCCTGTTTTGAGACCAGAAGATGTTACAGTAAAATATTAACCTCTTTAGGTTCTCAAGATCAAATATATTTCTTTATTTACATTTTTAAAGTTTATTTGTATATATGTGTGCACGTGTACACATGTGTGCCTGTGTGCATGCATGCAGGTGCATGCAGATATCACTGCAAACTTGTGGAGGTCAGAAGACAACTTGTGGAGTTGGTTCTCTCTTTCCACCTTCCAGGGATCAAACTCAGATTTGCAGACATACCCAGCAAGCACATCTACCTGTTAAGCCATTTCAGTAGTGTATGATCAAACATAATTTCAGTTCACCGTAGCTGTGCATTCAAAGTAACACAGGGTGTGTCTAAGAGGAGAGACAAGAAACAGTCTCTGGGCGTAGGAAGATGCCTCCCTCTGTATTGTGTAGAATCTTCTAGGAGGCTTGCTAAATCTTTAAGCAGGCTTAAAGATTGCCAGTTTGGGATGTCCCCAGTCTATCATACTCCCCGGGGGGTTCCAGTGGACTGAGTGTAGCTTACCCAAGGGTTAGAAACACTGCTTTGAACCTCCGGCTTTTCTGTGTTTCTCCTCAGCTAGGGTTGGAGCCAGCTAGTGCTGTCTCTTCAGGACATTGTCCTGCTTTAACCTTGTTGTGAATGGAATGCAAGTCCCTGCTACAGGTGCATTTCATGGCACCTCAGTGCAAAAAGGCTTCTCATGAGAGATTCTAAAATGTCCTAGGCAGCTAGGTTTGTCAGAGAAGAGGTTTGCCTGCATGGGTAGCTCTGTGTTTTTCCAGATTGTCATCTAGGTTAAAAGTGGAAACAGGCGATTTTTTTTTCCTTTGTCTTTGGGCCTAATGTGTGTAAGGGAATATAAACTATCTGGGAAACTCAATTGGTGGCCTTAGAGATGGATTGTCTACTAGAAATGCTGGGGGAGGACAAGGTGAGGGGTAGAATATGAGTGGCACAGGAAGCAAGGTAGAAGTCCCGAGCAGTGAGACGGTCTGTAATGAAGGGTACGACTGGAGAGAAGCAGACAGCTTCCATGGTGCAGGGACGAACGCACCAGGAGATAACAGCATGCCCCAGAGCTAGTGACCAGAAATGTTCCAGACTGGAGCCACTGCACTGTTGCCACTGCCCAGAGCCCACTGGACAGATGCTTGCATAATTGAATCTCTGAGCATCCTGCTTGCAGCACCCTCTCTACCCAATGCCTGTCATCACCTAAGCCTCAAAGTGAAAAGAGAAGACACTGGAAAGTGATTGCTGAGATATGTGTGGGTGTGGCTTAATGGGCTCCTTTGAATTTGTCCTTTCCAGGTAGTTGCCACAGGACAGGGTGGTATGTGACTTTTTATCTTTATGTTTTTCTAATTTGATTCAGAGTCTTACTATGTAGCTTTGGTTGGCTTGGAACTCACTGTGTAAACCATGCTGGCCTCAGACTTTTATTAGAATGCTGAGATTAAAGATATGTACCACCACCACCCCTGAAAGTGTGACTTTTACAGCATATCTTGTTTGATGAAAGGCTAATTTCTAATCTCTGTTCATGACCAGACAGATTATCTTGTGATAGGTGTGGCATGCTAGTGATACAGTGAGTAAAGGCACTTACCTTACAAGCTTGACAACCTAAGTTGGCTCTGGGAATGAGAGAACTGACTCCTGAAAGTTGTCTTCTGACTGCCGCATGCATGCCATGTCTTCTGTGTATCTGTGCATGTCCTCTTACATGTAGTTCTGTATACAACTTCATGTATTACATGGCTCATTAACATCTTAAATTTCTACCTACGGTTGTATGTTTTAGTACTATAATGAACTTTTGGATAGTCTCAGGCATTCTGGAGTGCTTCTATTCCTGGGCAGTAGCATCAGCACGTTTCAGTTAGTCTTAGTTGAACTTTGCCAACTTGTTTTTTCAAATGCTGATCTTGTGAGGCTTTGTATAAGGCCTTATGAACCTCAGTCTGCCCTATACTGTCTTCCTGCTATCCTGTGAAGAATCTGTGCACACTGTGGATGTCAGCTGTCAGAGCAGCTGGAGACATCCAGGGATAGATGTTGGCACTTGGTTTTTAAATTTTATTTTATGTGTACCACATCCATGCCAGCTGCCTAGGGAGGCCTGAAGAGTATGTCAGATCTCCTGGGACTAGAGGTAGGGATGGCTGTTAGCTGCCATGTGTGTGCTAGGAATTGAACTCAGGTCTTCTAGAAGAGCACTAGGCCTTTTAAGCACTGAGCCATCTCTCTAGCCCCTGACATTTGTTGTTTTTCTTTAAAAGATTTATTTATTTAATAAATGTATATGAGCACGCCATTGCTGTCTTCAGACACACCAAAAGAGAGCATCAGACCCCATTACAGATGGTTGTGAGCCACCATGCGGTTGCTGGGAATTGAACTCAGGACCTCTGGAAGAGCAGTCAGTGCTCTTAACCTCTGAACTATCTCTCCAGCCCCTGACATTTGATTCTTAATGTAATGTTTGTATTATTTTGTGTGTTTTAACTATATTTACCTTTGCAGTGCTGGAGGTCTAGCTGGACTTCACACAAGCTAGTCAGATGCTTCACTGCTGTGACAGCTGCTTTAGCCATTGAAAATGTAGAAAATGCTCTTGGCTCATGGGCAGTACAGACACAGGCCAGGAGTGGGCCACACTTGGTGCTTAGACACTGGTATGTCCACTTAGCTTTAGAAGGGAGGAATGAAGATTGCATGCTGAGCACAGCCCTGCCTCCACACACAGACTTGTAAATGTAGTGTCTCCACACAAAATGTAACACTGATTTGTCTTTGCTGAGTAAGCATTTAGTTAGGCTGGCTTGTGTTCCCAGGGCTTCAGAGGAGCAGCTGAGCCATGCCTACCGCCTGCTGATGACACAGCTGACCCAGGACCATGCTGAGATCCGCCTCTCAGCCTTCCAGATCGTGGATGAGCTCTTCACCCGCTCTCACCAGTTCAGAGTGCTGCTTGTTTCTGACTTCCAGGAATTCCTAGAGCTCACACTGGGCACAGATAGTGACCGTCCCTTGCCACCCCCTCGGGAGGCAGCTCAGAGGCTGAGGCAGGCAGCCATGCAAGCTGTGGAAGGTTGGAATGACAAGTTTGGGGAGGCCTATAAGAAGCTGGCCTTGGGCTACCACTTCCTAAAACACACCAAAAAGGTAAGTGGGTCTTAGTAAAGTCCACTTCCCTGGGGTGGTTGAGGCAGGCCAGCCAATGAGTGAGCGAGCGCTTTTCATTGAGTGCTTAGGAGACTGCACAGGCTGGGAAGGTGAGGCAGCTGGAGCAGCAGCATGTAGTAGAATGGAGGACGCTCCTAAAGGTCAGGGCAGCCTGGGGAAGAAAGCTATGCCTGGTGCCAGCCTGAGGGTGGAGCTGAGCCTGGAGGATCCTAGTCCTAGATGCCCTCTGCTTTAGGGTGGGCTCCCCTTTCTGGGACGTCCCTTTTCCTAACAGTAAGCAATGCTCAGTTCTTGCTGTGGGTTCTAACTGGTGCTGTGCTTAGTAAGACACCATGCTCTGTTAGTTCTTTCAGCCCTCCTGTCACTGCCCACATGTGACCCTGCCTCTGTCAGCAACACGGGCAAATGGCTGGGCCGTTCTGCATGGTTGTGGTCCCTGTATGCTGCCCCCTATTCTCTGGAGTTCACTTCTGGGTGGTGGTTAGTCTCTGGGTCTAGCTGGCAACCCCTGACCTGCAGTTAGAGGAGCACTTTGTTTCCTAACATGTTACACTTGGCCCTGGATGTCTTCCCTCTTCTGTCTGGTGGAAGATGTGGCAAGATGAGGCAACCTGGCTGTGTGTTGATGGCAATGTGTCTTTTTTTTTCCTTCTTCCTTTGGGTTTGTGTTTGTTATAGACAATCCTACACTTCCTTCTCAATTTCTCAGGTGGATTTTCGGGATATAAATGTTAGGACTGTGGCAGAAAGGAAGCGAGAAGAAGAGAAACAGAAGCATTTAGATAAGATCCACAGAGAAAGTGCTGAACGGGCTAAGAGGGAAATGGAAGGTAAGTTCCTAGGCTAAGCTCTTGAAACTGCTCCCATGGCCCTTGTGTTTGCTTCCTAGTTGGTCTTTACTCTAGTCTGAGACTCACACAGGCAGGTTTGCAAGGCAAGAGTGCTTCAGGATGGGGTTGAGCCTTCACAGGTTGCCTGTAGCTCTTATGTCTCCTGGTGATTTGGTCCACTGTAACTTAAGACTCCCTGAGCAGAGAGGCTGAATCTTGGTGTGAATCTAGGAAGAAGTCTGCACTAGCTGGAGCACATCTTGCCACTCTTCTCATGTCCAGCATCTGTTCTTGCTAGTTCCCTTCCCCAGATCCTCATCCTTCCTGGGAGCTAGTCGTTGTGAGATAGGTCAGCTGCTCTCTGTTCTCAGATACAGGTCTTCAGTTCTTTTTGTGTCCAGAGCTTCCTTCACACACCTGCCCTAGTTGTCAGCATTGAAAGCCTAGGCCTTGGAGAAGGCTGCAAGCAGACAGCTGTGCTGTGGATGGCTTATAGGCCTCTAGGAGAGGGTACCCTGTAAAGTGTGTGGTGGTGATGATATGGAAGTGTGGCCTCTCTGGGACTACCATTGTGAGTGGAAGGTTGGCCTTTGGTGGTGGTCACACAGGCTTCCATGAGCTGCCACACAGCCATGATGAGAGATCTACTTCAAAGACTGAGTTTCTGTGCTAGATAGCTTATTAAAGAGTTGAAAGTATCATGATTTATGTGCCAGGCCATTGGCCCTTGGTGTCCTAGGGAGCAGTCTTGGCCATCTGCTGCTCTTTGGCTCAAGATGACACAGTAAGTAGGTATCTCTATGTCTGCAGAAATGTCTGATGAAATTGGATGCTGCCTGACAGAAGTGGAGAGCTGCTTTAAGCTACTGGTGCCTTTGGATTTTGTTCCATACACAGAGGATAAATTCTTTGGTGAGACATCTGGCATAACAAAGGGCCATGCTCCTTGTACCTTGAGCCCGGACCTGGCAACTCCCCATGAGTCTGGTCTCTCTGGACCCCAGGATGAAGAGCAGCCATGCTGTAGCAAGGACCTGGTTGCCTCTGCGTACCATGTAGGATCTGCCATTGGTCAGAAAGCACTAGCCCAGACAGCCACGAAAGACCCCTCCAGGGATGAGGACGAGCACAGTGACCCGGAAGATTTCCTGCGGAGCCATGGGTTGGGTTCCCACAAGTACACGCTGGATGTGGAGCTTTCCTCAGGTAACTGGCTGCTGGTGCTGTGCAGTACTTCCACACTTCGCTTTAGCTAGCTTTGTAGCTTTCTCACTGGCAGTGGGTTATCCTGTGGTAGATTTGAGACTTAGGAACAGCAGCTCCTTGAATTGGACTATGAGGAGAAGAGGGACTTCTATCTGGTTAGTCTTTTTTGCTCTAGATTTCTGCCACCATAAGTCAGCTACATGGGATTCTCTGCCATTATAGCCCTAGCCCAGTGAGGTTATGATCAGGCTACAGAGTCCTTGACAAGCTGTATGGGCACCCACCTGGAGGTCCACCAGGGCCACCTTCTGAGAGGAAAATGTGAGCAGAGCATGATTTCTTGCTGTGTTTAGAATGGCAGGCATGTGACAGACAGCACTGTGTTTGGCCCTGGATTTCAGCCTTGGGTACAGAGGTGCTTTCCCGTTCATCCATCCGTCGTTGCTGGGCCAGGTGTCCTCACAGGTGCATGTGTTCACCATGTGGGATATGGTTGGAAGACCTGGGGCTCTCCAGGATCCATAACTTTAAATTAGTGTGTCTGAGGCACTGCGCCTTGCCTTGTGCTCATCCAGGTGCTAGTGAGGTCCTTTCTGGAGGCCCTGGCTAGCAGGGGTTGTGAAGGAAATGAAGGGCCTGTCAAGGAAAGGCAGAATGATAGGAGTCGCTGAGACCCTGGGACTAAGAGGTGAGGACAATCGTGAGAGAAGAGGCAAGAAAAGATGGCTCTGAGAGATCTTCCTCTGGGTGGGAAGCCATGTCTGCATGGATCCAGAAGGATTGATATTGTCCTAGATTTTTCCAAGACTGTGTTTTTCTCTCAGTGTCTGAGACCAGCTAGGAGTCACATTTCCAATGGGTTTAATGGCCTCTGCTATGTGGCCAGCCTCTGTGACTTACTGTCTTAAGGTTTTACTGCTGTGAAGAGACACCATGACCAAGGCAACTCTTATAAGGACAACATTTAATTGGGGCTGGCTTAGAGGTTCAGAGTCTCAGTTCATTATCATCAAGGCAGGAAGTACAGCAGCATCCAGGCTGGCATGGAGCTGGAGGAGCTTAGAGTTCTACATCTTCGTCCAAAGGCAGACAAGAGAAGACTGGCTTCCAGGCAGCTAGGAGGAGGGTCTCCAAGCCTTCCTCCCCAGTGACACACTTCCTCCAAGGTCACACCTTCTAATAGTGCCACTCCCTGGGCCGAGCATATTCAAACCACCACACTTTGCCTTGTTTTAGATGGTCTGAGGGTACAGGAGAATGAAGACAACCTTGATGTGCTCCATGCTGCTCGAGACTCACTCAAACTCATCCAGAACAAGTTTCTGCCAATGGTGTGCTCCTGGGTCCAGGTGAGGCAGGGCATCTGGCCTTCAGCAGTGAACTTAGGCTGAAAGCCCAGGCAAAGCAAGGATGTGGAAGGTGAAAACACTGCCCTGGGTAGGAATGAGCATTCTCTCTCTCACTTTGTCTCTTCTACAAGAAGAGCCATGGGCTCCCTGGGAATTGTCTGGAACCTTTGTGAGTTATCCTTTGTTTTACAGCGGTTTACCCGTGCAGGGACCCACAGTGGGCATTTAAAACAGGCCATTGACCTGAAAATGGAACTGGAACTTGCTCTGAAGAAATATGAAGAACTGAACATTGAGCCTGGGAGAGGACAAAGGAGCAGGGTGAGTTCATAGAGCTGAGGCTAAAAGGTCCCGGGACCCTCCAGTCGGCCTTTTGAACAGGTGGGCATCATCATATTCAGAGGATTCTGGCTTTTTCCTTACTAAATTCTGTGGTGGGAGTCTCAGATCAGCCTCTCCCAAGAGAGGACCCATCTGCTCTTCCTGGCTTGGGGTTCTGTCCTGCCCCGCAAGTCTCGTGAAGTCACTCATACCACGGTGGCTACATTCTTGCTGTTGGTGTCTGTTGAGCCAAGGATACTTTCAAAGTACTGAAAACCCATGTGTCAAGTGCTCCTCCCGAGGGCCCAAAAAATCGGGCTGTGTTAAATAGGTGGGGACTTCAGGAGAGTTGCTAGCAAATAGGAGATCTTGTCTTTGGGCAGGCCAGACAAAATGAAACCTATAGAGTGCTCAGGTGCAGTCAGAGGTGAGCATGAGTGCTGTGCCCTTTGGGTGGGGAGACCTGAAGACCGCCTGTCTGTTAGGCCAGGTTGTTTGTGAGCAACAACAGGGAACTCTTGTGATTCAGGGGCTGACAAAGTACTGTTCTCCCAAGTGAAGATCTGGTATTAAGAGAGAGCAGGGATACATGGGTCCTCTTGATAAGGCTAGAGAGATGGGAGTCCAGGCAGGTCCAGAGAGAGGTGTAAGCATGTGCTCTGGGTGCTTGGTGTGAGCAAAGATGCAGTCTTGGAGTGGCCTAGGAGCCACAGAGGCTGTCCATGCTAGATACACTGAACTGGCTGGAAGGCACAGTCCATTTCTATGCCTTGGAGAGGTGCTACCCTTTTTTAGGAGTGGAGCACCTGTGACTGGGCTACATGGAACTGGGATTCTGCATAGGTGACCACAGAGCTGAGGGGGATGGCTGGTCTTAGGGGAGTTGGGCCTTGGGATTTTGATTGAAAGACACAAAACTGTCATACTCCAGGCTCTCTGTCATCCAACTTTTTTCAGAGCTCCATTCAAGTTCACAGTTGCCATCATCCCATGTTCTAATTTTAAAATCTTTGCATGTGTATTTGTGTGTGTGTGTGTGTGTGTACTCTCTCCTTGTACCATGTAGGTTCAGGGACAGGACTCAATTCCTTGGCAAGTGCCTTTTCCTGCTGAGACATTTTGCTGGCTCCTCTCAGCTGGTTTATGAGAAAACAGACATCAGAGCTGTCACCTCCCTATGGAATCCTGTTCTGAACCCAAATCCTAAGCCTGGACAGTGAGCTTAGTCCCTGAACCTAGACTTAGTGCAGAGATTTTCAACATGTGAGTCACAACCAGTTTGGGGGTCAGATGGCCCTTTCACAGGGGTCACATAGCAGAGATGCTGCAGACCAGATATTTACATTATGATCCGTAACAGTAGCAACATTGTAGATATGAAGTAGTAAGGAAATGATTTAATGGTTGAAAGTCACCGCAGCACAAGAAACTGTATTAAAGGGTTTATGTATTAAAGGAAGGTTGAGGAGCATTGGCTTAGAGGTTAGTGGGTCAGCTGACCTGGGCAGTCTGACTTATAAATTCTATTTTGGAAGGTATCTTTGAGGTGGACTTAACTGTCTTCACTGAGGGAACGATGAGATTTGAAGCACCCATTGCCCCAGCCTACAACCAAAAGCACTCCACGTCTAGCACTTAGAGAGCCTGCTGATGGTCTGTGGCAGCTCGAAGGTACACTGAAGACACAGTTCAGGGGCTGGAGCCAGAGGACATAGGAGGGAGCTCCTGACTGTTCTGCAGGGGCTTGATGGTGCCAGCTTTGCAGAGGACGTGTGTGATGTGGGCCAGCAGAGGGCGACCTCGCTTCTCTTTCAGTCAGCCAACACTTGAGTTTATGGCAATCATGGGAACACAGTACCGTAATTGAGGCTGTCTGGCAGTGTGTGGTATGTGTTGTTAACATCTTATGAGAGTTGCATTTTGCTGTGTCACCTAGCCAAGTCAGCTTTATGAATTTTGAGCAATATATTTACAGCGGAGATCATTTCTATAGCCGTGAAGAAAGTGACAGCTCCAGCCCTCACTGCAGCTGTCAGGAAGAGTTTGTTTTATCTCTACACTCAGTGTTCATAGTCATCAGTGACCAGCTTGGCCAGACTGTGCCATATGAGGCTACCTTTCAGGGTGACCTAACAACCAGCCTGTGAAGTGAGGCTACCTCAGTATTATGCTGTGTACCCCAATTCCTCCCTGAAGAACTCATTCTGTGGGGCAGTCACCTTGCTAGTAGGCCTTGGCAGTATAGGGACATCCTTGGATAGCTAGTACTCCAGAGAATGGCCACAGAGCTTTGAATACTTTTGGGTAGCACAGAAGGGTTTTGCTAGCCTAGGCATTGCTAGTCTGCATTTCCTTACTGGGACCAACAACAGTGTTGGGACTGGCAGGACTCTAAACCCTAAGGGTCTTAGCAGCCTGGCTGTTCTTGTCTTGCAGCTTTGTCAGGTGGATAATGCTGGGTAGTGTTGTGTGCTCTTGCCTTACCCTTATCTCTTTTCTCCATATTTCCTGACCGCTGAGTGGTTGGCTGCTGGAGGAGATCTGGGCAGTCTTCTTCCAGCCTACAGGACACTCGTGAGGCCTTTGTGGGTGATGGTACAACTTCCTGGGTCAGGGTTCTGCATTTAGTTCAACCAGCTTCAGGGATAACAACTTGCATCCCCAGAGCCCAGGTAAAAAGCTCTGTGTTGTGGCTTGTACCTGTATGGTAATAGCCATGCCTTCAAGGCAACGTGTGGAAGCTGGACCTGGAGGTATAAACTTGTCTTCCTAATTACTTGAAAGACTGAGGCAGGAGGATCATTACTTCAAGACCATCCTTAGTTATAGAGTGATTTCAAGGGCTGCCTAGGCAATTTAGTAAGCCCTTGTTTCAAAATACAAAGAGGCCTGGGAATTTAGCTCAGTGGTAGAGTGCAGCTTAGCATGTTTGAGGCACTAGGTTTAATCCCTAGTATTACACCAAAAAGAAACTAAGTAGCTTGCCTTGACTCCTGCTAGCTCTCCTAATCCAGCTGTAGGCCTAGATTTCTGTTGTGGCATAGGGGTATTGTACTCAGAGTAGGTCATCACTGGACACAGCATGACTATGTCAGTACTTTGGCTGCCAGGACTGAGGGCAGTTTCACTGGCCATTTCCTAACTCCCATGAGATGCAGACATGGGAGTCGAGACCCAGCACTGTAACACTAAACACAGTCTTTCCGTGGTACACGGTAGGCATTCAGGTTGATGTGATGCCCAGGGTCTGTCCTGTTCCCACTGTCCCTTGTTGCACCCAGTGGCTACTAGCCTGATCTTATCCAGGTTAGTACATGTACCCCTTGTGCATCTCAGCAGATAGATGGCAGGCAGTCCTCTCAGCTGAAGCCTGGCTACTTCCATTTGTGCCTGCAGGACCTGCTGTGAAGGCAGGCCCTTCATGGTGTTATGGGAGTCCTCTGGTCACATAGGTTAGCACATTATCCCAGGCCATCCTGTAGGTTTGTAGGGCTGCCCAGGCCTAACAAGGTAGTAGCCCTTGGACTGATGATGTCCTACCTTCAGTAGGAAGGCAGATATTGCTCAGCTCCGCTGTCAGTTGAATGGACACTTCCTAGACCTGTCTCTACAAACTGATTTTTAACGAAAGGCACTGCACTGAAGTCCTTGGAGATTTTGCTTGCAGCAGCTGGAGAGCGAGTGAGTCGCTGTCTGTAGATGAAGTGATTGGCGGCTCCCGGACTGTGAGTGGCAGCGCCCAGGCTCAGGTGAGCAGTGCTTCCCAGAATAGATACAGCAACTGCCTATCTACACATCGCCCGCCCTTCCTGCAGCTGGTGGGCAGCTCCTTGCAAGGCTGCTGCACCACAGTGTCTTGTGGGGGAAGGGCAGAGAGAGGGCTAATGAATGTCTATGTTAATTAGAGCTGTTTTAATTAGAAATCATGATGAGGTGTTCACTAATTTCCAAATAAAATTTACGGAGGGTTTAAATTATTTCCTAGTGTTTCCCCATTTAGCACGGGATTGGCATCGTTAACTCCTCATGTAGAACAGGCTGAGCAAGGAGCACTAATTCAATAATGCATGATTTAAACATTTTAGAACTTCTAACAGATGTGTAAGATGGAAACAAATACAGTGCTACCAGTCATAAACAGCAGCTGAGACTTGGGGTGGGTGCAGGCTGTCCTTGGAAGGATGGGTTGGTGCAGGCTGTGCTGGTCAGGCCCGTTCCCCTGTTCCCCTCAGGCTGGCTCGTCTGTGGAGTCCAGCCCCGGTTCTCTTTGAATGTTGCTATTTGTTTCTATGCAGTATTGCTTTCCTTTTGACATAGGTGGTCTGTCTTCAAAAATACTTAAACCAGTTTAAACACGTCTAAGCATTTGCTTTACAGAGTGTGCGCACTTCAGCTCAGTTTGGAGGCAGGCTGGAGATAAATCTTGACTGGATCAATGTGCAGGGCCATTTGGTAGAGTTAGTTTCCACCTGCTCTGTTACAGAAGAGCTGTAATAATCCATGGCGGCCTCATTATTTAAACTGATAAAAATCCTTTGAAAACTTTTAAATTGCCTGCCTTTTCATTATGTAGCTCTGATCATGGTTAGTTTGTATTGTGTAATTAACAACATACGAATGCCCACCAAGTGGTGGTCAGAGCAGTGACTTCAGACATGAGCGTGTCTGACTTGTCAGCAGCTGTTCTTTCCTTCCTGGGTTGTTGGTCTACTTGTTCATGTGGTTATAAATGCATCTTTGTGCAAGCCGGTCTCATGGGCCACATGGCAGCCACCCTGGTGGAACCATGGACTCGTCTTTGCCCTCTCACAGCAGTGGAGATCAATCTGTTTGGTGCATGCTGTGAAGCTTTGCTTATTTTCTGTGCTGGGTGCTCGCCAGCCTGCCTTTCAGATCAGTCTCACTCCCAGACCCATGGGTGCTATCTTGGGAGCGCACCAGGCCCAGCTCCTCTCCTGGCAGAGTTAAGAAAGCTCCCTGGACTCTGCAGGATTTGCTTCTTGTAGGTGAAAAGGACAACAGAAAACACAGGAAATGAAATGTTGAACCGTCAGACACACCGGGGAAAGCAGGAAAACTAAATCAGCCTGTGGGACCTTGTGCAGCAGCAGCAGCAGGGCCCGTCAACAGCTGCCTCGGGGCTATGCTCCTCCATCACACTGAAGGCCAAGCACACCCAGGGCAGAGAGTGGGGAGGGGTTTGAGTACTAGTTCTCATGAGGTCAGTTCACAAGGGCGGCAGAAAACAACTCGGCCACCTTTGCACCAGCCCATACCCTCCCACCCCCCACTTTATGGATCTAGTCTTGATTTTCCCTGGCTCCAGTCTTTCCAGAATGAGCTAGCTCTCAACACCATCTCACATCAACACTGTCTCACATGTCACCTCTTTACTCTAGGAGTACCCCATCAGATTATCTCCTCCATTTCACAGCTGAGAGAGCGGTCCTGAGGAGGTATGAGTCCTGGCCCCTCCTGAAGCCCCAGGTGCCCAGGGGAAAGGCTGCCTGATGAACATGGCCTAGAGTCTTTGAAGCAGGCCACACAGCATAGCATGGCCTCACGTTTCCAGAGGCTAGCCACCTGCTCTCACCTGAGATGGTGACCAAGGCACAGGGAGGGACCTGTTCCAATCCTAGAAGGGAACTGTTAGTTGTAGGCGCAAACAAGTGAGGACGCACTTCTCCCCTGTGTGGTTGACTTTCTCTGCACACTCCTGGGAAGAATGATTAGTGATTTCACATTTCATTGGATGTTAATGTGTGGAGTTCACATAACCTCATGCATGATAACTCTTCCTGCCTCTGACCACTCACACAGCCTTGTCATTGACAGCATGTATATATTGTCCCCAAAACGGGCTGGTTTGAGTATATACATTATGAGCACTAGAGACCCAGAGCACCTGGCCTGTGGCCACCTAGGCTACCAAACCTCAGTTTGATTGACAGCATGTGACTCCCTTAGCTATCTTGCTAACTGCTTGTTTGGATCTAGCTGAGAATTCTAGCCTTAGCCTTGCTCTGGAAATGGACTTCTAGGCATATGTGACCAGGTTTTTTGCCTCATACTTTGTAGTAGGCTAGCCTCAGCTCTTGGGCCCCACTTCTAGGAAGTTCCCTGACAGTGGGGTTCTTGGTCAAACTAAATTGTCAAGGGCAGATGTTTGCGGACTGTTGTGGGAGGATGTTAGGAGAGAGGAGGAGGAGAAATGCCTGCCCCGTGTGCCTGAGTGCTGTTTGTTGTGAGACTTTCTTGTGAGTGTGGTCTTCATAGAGACGGTCCTCCCAAAAAGGGATGTTTTGCTCCAGCGTAGTTTCTTGGACTTGAGTGTTTGCTCCAGTGCCCTGTTTGCATCTGGGCAGGTTTGACACAGTGCTGGCCCTTCTGGCCACCAGGTGCCTGTTCTGTGTCATCACGTGGTCAGCACCACAACGCCCTCTGTCCTCTGAAGGTGCGTCCCTGGCAGCCGAGATGCACATGAGATATTGGCCTGGCCGGGCAATTTGCACGGCCTTCCAGGGAGGGCATTAGCATATAAATAGCAGATGCAGTGACGGCCATCACAGCTGAGCACGTTTAATTTTTAGTTTATAAGATAGAATGGGTTTTTAAATGCATGGCCATCAAGCCGCTGAAAGACAAATGCAGTTTGGAACTCACTTGTCTGACGAGGCCTTACATCATTTTTTTTTTAAAAGGGAAATAGACACACATAAAACTGAACAAAAGTGATTTCTTGGGTGAAAAGTAATTGAGATTGCGAACCAAGTTAATTAGATGGCACAAAATTTATTTAATGGTTCCAGCTGTATCTCTAGGCTGTGGGCTTGGTGGCCGTGGGTTTTCTGGATGTTCAGATGCTCTTCCCATTCCCTTGCAAATAATTAGCACTCACCACCCCACTTCTGTAAACTGATTGCGTTGTATATTTTAGCCGTTTTATTGCTTGTTTAATTATGATCATGACGACTCATTTTTCTAAATCCTTTTAACTGTGGGTGAGAATCAATTTGTATAAAACCAGCAGTACCCCTACCACACAACAGCGGTGGGCAAAAGCTTGTTTCTGTTTTGTGGGTGGATAAGTTGGCCCTCTGTCGGGAACTGTAGCTCCCACTTGGGGGCCAGCTTAGGAAGAGTCTTCTGATTGGCTAGAAGGATTTCTGACCACCTGCCACATCCCTCCAAGGCACCCACGGATTTCACACATCAGACAAGGTCTGAGTGAGAAAGGCAGCCTGTGCTGGTGTGTGGTCCCCTGTGCAGGGCTCGTTGAGAGTTGCTCCCTGACTAGTTTCACAGTTTATTTTGTGTTGTTTTGTCACAGTAGGAAACTTGGCCCTCACCTGGGATAAAAGTAAACTGTTCTTGAGAACATTTCAAAAGTCTGGCCTCATTTTGAAGACATCACTAATCCTACCTTCTTACCAGGTGTGAGCTTTCCTTGGACTCTTGCATCTAGGCTCTTTATGTGGACCCCCTCTGGATGCTAGCATCTGTCTGACCTCCCCTGTGACCTTAAAGGCAGGCAGGTTCTACCACAGTGGTCATGGCCTCTTAGTTATTTAGATTCCAAAGTAAATGAGTGGAGGCTAGCTGACTGTGATTCAAGACCATCCCATGAAATCCTTCTCCTCTCTGGGCTGTGTTACCTCACTGCCCCTTGTAACCATAATATTCCTGGTCAGGCTCCTGTGCAGGTCACAGGAGTATCCCGACAGCTAGGGCTCAGAACTTTTCCACAGCAGAGTAATTTCCTGTCCCTCAGGTATAGCTCATCTGTCAGCTGTCCTTGGTAACTTCGGCACCAAGAATTTGCAGTAGTAGTATTTACCAAGTGTGAATGAAAACTTCACCTTAGTTTCACTTAAGTATTAACAGTGACCTCTGTAAATTGTAGTTGTTTCAGTTTGAGTACTTAGTCTCCGGATAGTTGCTAAGTAAAGTATGGGAATGGCTGGAGGCCCTATGGCCCTAGAGAGAGCCTGGGTCTTTTTCGAGGCAAATGCACGTGGTGGAAGAGCAGACAGCCAGAGGCCCTTATCAGTGCTAATTTAAGAACAAGGAAGAACCTGGAGCCTCAAATTTAATCTAAAAATAAATGATTGTAGTTGGGGAGAAAGAAGATAAAATTATAATAGTTACCTAAGCACTTGAGTATTTTTTTAGGGAATGAAATTTTGATAAAAAGTCCCCAGCAAAAATTCAAGGGTGTGAGCAATAAGCATAATATTTTATGAAAATGACCCCCATATTTAAAATCTGGCACTATATGTTATGCATTGTAGCACCCAGCCCACATCTACCTTTTAGAAAATTAAAACACATAAATTCTGTTTAGTGTTTGATACGCACTGCACTAGCTGAGCCCGTAATGCCCTAAAACCTTGGGCTGCTTTCCACCTTTCATAAATTCCTGGGTAGATTCTATACAAAAATAATTTTCAGGTCCGTGGCTCATTGTTATTCAAACGTGATTGATCGTCGTCATTTGCTCAGCTCGGGAGTTAAGTGCCCCTGTCATTTCCAAAGAGTATAATTGGGACGTTTCACAGGTCAGCGGTGGAGACAGGCTTCCCTTTTGATCAGTGTTAGACTGATAACAAAAATTACAGTTTCCGATGATTAATGTCTCCTGTGCTTCCCAGATGCATGACTGTGGGCTGCACCAAAACAAAGTGCATTTGCATCTGATTATGCTCTCTCTGGGCAGCAGTCTCCCAGGCTGGGGCATGGGGCCAGCAGGCACGGCCAGATGTGGCTGCTGATGGTTCCTGCAGTCCCCTGAAGGAGCCTGGCCCAACCTGGGCGGGCAGCATGCTGAGCTAGGGCATAAGTACACGGTGATGTACTGTAGTCCCTCCTCCATGATGACTGTCATTTGCTTGCTGTGGCTTCCGATGCACAGTAGCTCTTGCCCTGAGACTAGAAGCTACTCCTTAGATGTCCTTTCTTCCTTCAGGAAAGTCAGGACCATGGGGAACATCTGTAAATTTAAAGTTGCTGTTGGGAATGGTTTTAAAATTTAATGTTTTAGTTTTTTAAAGTTTTTCTTATAATCCTATGAAGGTCCCATAAGTTAGCATTCACTTAACAGGGACCTTCCTTGTCTCAATTCTGCCCTAAAACTGCCTCTATCTATCTATCTATCTATCTATCTATCTATCTATCTATCTATCTATCCATCTATCTACCTGTCTATCTGCTTTTGAAACAGATATCTATTATCACTATTATCAAACTGTCTAAGAACTTCCTTCCTACATACACCAAGCTAGCCTATTCAGACTTCCAGAGATCCACCTGCCTCTGCCTCCCAACAGCTCAGTCCACTCTGAGACATTGATGGATACTCAGTACAGGCCTCCTGCTGGTCAGCCAGGGCTATATGGATTGTAACTGTAATAGAATCTCAGCCCTTATACCTTACCCTTTATTTTATACACAGACACGCACTGAGATTAAAGGTGTATACCATCATGCCCAGCTTTAGAAGCTGCACGGGCATTGAAACTTGGCAGGGGCCACCAAAACTCAAGGGGCCACCACAGTCCAAGAAGTACCACACCTAGGGGTGTGGACTTCCTTGCCCTGGTGAGCTGAGCCTAGCTCCCTTATATGATAGGTGGGCTGTGGAGTAGATCTCAGGAAGGTTGCGTTTCTGGCTTCATATCCTGGTTGTGGAAGATTCTGGAAAAATATGAGGTCAGTGGGAAGTAGGGTGGGAGGAAACTCATCAGAAGATAGTTCTGCAGTGAGACTGGAGGAACAGTGGGTCTGAGGCATAGCAAATGGTATGACCTATGAACATGATGGCTTACTTGGGCATGGAAGAGCTGTAGGTAAAAGGGCAGCACCATTAATTCAAGCTCTGCTGCCTGCTTAATGGGGATGAGCCATCTGTGCATGTCCGTGGTGATGCCTACTGCAGCAGGCACAAGAGGGTTGGTGGTAGTTAGGGAATGGCTCCAGGTGGGAGCTATGCAAAGGCACTGTGATCCAAGAAAAAGAACAGCCTTAGAGACGTTGTAATGGAAGACTAGCAACATCTGTTGTTGAAGTCGTCAACTGGAGAGATGGCCCTGTAAGAAGGGATACTTGTACACAGTCCATGGACAGCTGCTGTTGGATAGAGCTGGTGACCTTGTTTGTATTTGGGAATGTTTTCACAGACAGAAGCACTGGAGGACAGCGAGGATGAGGATCAGGACTTCGTGGAGGTCCCGGAGAAAGAGGGTTATGAGCCTCGAATCCCTGACCATCTACGAGCTGAATATGGTGAGCTGTGGGTCCACAAAGGACAGGATTGGGCATCAAGGGTACTGGAGGGACAGGTTCCCACTCTGGACAATGCCTCTAGATTGTGACATTGACCCAGGGAGTTTATCCATCAACTTCCCTTGTACAGCTATTGTGTCAGTAATTGTTTCTGGTATTTAAGTTGTGGTGGTTTTCTTTTGTGCCCTATTGTTTCTTGTACTTAAGTTGTGGTGTTTTTCTTTTGTGCCCTTGAGTCCCCCTGTGGCCAGAACATGGCAGGACATCACACAGGGTCTTCTGGGCCCTTTGATGCTCTGGCTGTGGGTCAAAGACGCAGTCTGATGGGGATGCCTTTGTCCACATAGGACCCACACCAGGGCAGAGGGGAGGTAGATATCATGATAAAAGCATCCCTGCTTTGTGTCTGCAAGGTCACAGACATAGCCTCTGACTCAGGATTGTCTGAACCCCATAGCAAGCAGCAGCTTGTCACACATAGAGCACTGCTGTGACAAACAGGCATTTCCCATCTAGGATCTTCCTCTTTTCCAAGAAAGCTCTAAGAGCCATACACTGTACCCTAGGCCTGTGCCCTCCAGAGAGAATGTGTAGACTTAAAGGGGATCCAGGACTCAGGTCGCAGCATCAGGTTATGGCACCACTTATGCAAACAGGAAGCAAATAAAAACAAATCATCTTGCTTCTGTGGGGAGTACACAAGTGGATTTGAACTGGTATTTATGGGGTGAAATTTGAAATTGTTAAGAGAATTTAGAAGATTATATGACTTGTGTGTAAAGCCATGCACGACCCATTAGGAGTGTTAAGCCAAATTAGCCTAGGCAGACTCACCCCCCAGTCCTCAGCCCTTGGCCTAGTGCCATCTCCTGGGCAGGCTGGTTGCTTGGGGATCAGTGAGTGTGTGATTGTCAGGAGGAACCTCTCACACTCAAAGACCCCTTGGCTGAGCACAGTGGCCTGGTTTGCCTTACTCTGCAGAAGTCCCAATATTCTGATGCCCCGTGAAGAGCTCCCTGCCTAGTAGAGCTGTCCTCTGATGCCTGCTTGCCTCACCCGCTGCTTGTGGGCAAGCCTGCCTTACTGAGTTGTGTATACCATTACAGTTCTCCAGGCCTCAGCCTCACCATGCTCTCCTCATGGGCTCTTCAGCCTGCAAACCGCATGACTTTCCAAACCTATACTCACATGCTTCTCTAAGCACCAATCTCTACCTGAGATGGATTTTATTGTCTCCCAGCTTACCTTTCTTCCTGCTAGGATATACGTCATGGCCAACTCCTGAACACCAGGAAGTGCTTCAGGTATATATGGGGTGACATGGCCATCCTCCTGTGCCCAGGATGGGTTTTGCCTCCTGTTTCCTTTTACCCTTTCCTGGATGAGGCCCTTGTTTAGCAAGGTGCTGGTATGGCTATATCTGAGACCACTGTGGGCAGGTGAGGCAGGGATACTTTTCAGTGTCCAGGCAGTATGTCTAGCACCTACTTATGTACATGGGTTCTTAAATGCCCTGATGTCCTTCTGTCCTCTTTGGAAGCCACATGTTTGTTCTTAAGCTGGGGGACTGACTCTGGCTCTTGGAGTCTTCAGGGGATCCTGGGAACCAGCACTGATTCAGGTATCATGGTTGTACCAGAATTTTTTTAGCTTGAGACTCTGCATCCTGTTCTAATGTTCCATATCCTTCCAGCAGACATGGTAAGTCTGACTGTACACAGGTTTTGAGTGGATCTAGGTCATGTGTAGCAGGGCCAGCAGTGACACGCCAACACCGAGGATTATTCTCAAAGAACAAAACAGATTCCTTTCATCCTAGGAGAGGATGTCTTCGGCCTATGGCTTGGGAATGGCTAGTGATGGTGCCAATGAAGACAGCAGCCCCTGTTCACAGATGCTTACTTAATGTCACCTCTGGAAGATAGGAACACACAGTGTTCCCTTTCCAGTCACCAGTGGAAATAGACAGGGCTAGAGCAAATTCTTTAGTCCTCCTGATCAGAGATAGCCCTCTGTCTGCCTATATCTAGATGGCTTCTGACTGTTGACCATTTGAGTCCAGCAAAAGAGGCTGAGTCATAAAAACACTTTGAAGCATCTCCCACTGCCACTTGCTGGGACATGTACTTGGACACAGCCATGACAAACCTGCTGCCACACAGGGAAGTCACAAGTGGCTCCAGTTTGGCAGTTACAACCCACATCTACTCGTGATCATCCCAGCCTGGCTCAGGCCCCACAGCAGAGTTGTGCTGCCCTGGTACCTGTTCCTAATGTAGACTAATTCATGGTTTTCAATAGAATGCTGCAGGTTCCACTACTGAGTGTAGGGTTATTTCTCACATAGGAGCAATAACTATGTTGTCCATAGCTCCTGCACCCAGTGCTCATCAGCCTGTGCGTTACTATCGTTTTTTCAGAGCCTTCCATGTACACCTGGAAGTGCCTGCAGAGCTGCTAAGTGGCTTCAGCTCAGCCTAACAGAAAGTCAGAGACTTCGGTGGCTTGCTTCATTGTCTGTAATTTATCCCTTTCTTGGAAAGATTCTAGGCATCTGTTTAAACCTAGAAGGCAATGATGACCGATATGGTCTGAGTAAGCTGTTGTTTTGTGTTTTCAAAATGATATCAAGTGGAGAACATGGCAGAGTCTGGGAGGGTTGGCAGGTGCACAGGTAGGCCTACAGCACCCACATTCAGTACATACAGTCTGGCTGTCAGTGCCACCACTGGGCTGAGGGCCACAGGAACCAAGGAGGGGTTGTTGAGCCCTTGAGGCCAGGGACATATGACACACCTAGAATTCCTGGAGCATTCACAGGAGGGGCTGGGGCAAGAAGAACTGGTTCATGGGCAAGACCTGTGGCACGGGTAGAAGGTGGGAGTCCTCCATTATTATACCAAATGGAGACTCCCTGGAGAGCAGTAGCCTAGGCTGGAGTGTCCGGACAGACAGACAGTGTGCAGTGAGCTCAGTTCATAATACTAGTTTATAGTCCATCACTGTTTTTCCAATTAAACACAGGCGAATCTGAGGTGTTAGATTCAGTCTAAATCCACACGGCTGAGGAAATCAGGCTCTTTTTTCTTTCTCATTTCTTTCTCTGAATTTTCACTGAGGGGCTTTTATCTTCCCCTTAATCCTACCATTTCTGTCAGGACATAATCTCTTTCTCAAATTTACATTTTAATTACAAGGCCAGCTGAACTAGGTAAAATCAATAATGTCAGCGCGCAGCAGCCTAACTTTGTGTGGAGCCCCAGCCTCTCCATTTCCTCCCATCGATCCGTCTCTCCCGCACTGTCTGCTTTAGTGCTTCAGGCAAATAGGTGCCACTTGGCCAATTTAAACAAAAAAAGGAGCTTTGGACATTTTTATGACTCTTTCTAAAAGCAAGTATGGGAGTAAATTTTGGCCAAGGGACTACTAGAGTCAGGCCCTGCGAGGCAGCAGGGCCATGGTGGTCAGCAGGATAATGTCTCATTCTTTCAGGGTCACCCTCCCTCTGGCCTGAGGAGTGTGCTCTGCTTTTTGGGTTTTAACTTTGAAAATATGTCAGTGAGATTGATTTTCTATGACGGTGTGAAAACAGTGGTGTGTTCAGTGCCCTGAGTGTTTACCCTGCTCTAACACGCTTACCCATCTTCTTAATGGTTTAAAACAACAAATCAATGAAAAATATATTTCATTCTTGTAACTCTTAGGAATTCTCATATTGATCTTTTGGCTGCGATTGTATCTATCTAAATGTCACATTGTTCACTTACCAGCCTCGCCTCCCTGCTGTGTATGCATGTATGCAGGACTCAGCTAACTTGCTGGCTTCCACATTGCCAGTAACATTGTGCTGAGAAACACTGGGGGTTGTATGTTTGCCACCAAAACCTGGGACACTGGTTTTTGTTGTTTCTTTGTTATTGTTGTCTTTGGTTTTTTGTTTTTTTGTTTTTTTAACACAGGATTTTTCCATGACTGTCCCGGAACTTACTCTGTAGACCAGGCTGGCCTAGAACTCATAGAGATCCACCTAACTCTGCTGCCTGAGTACTAGGATTAAAGGTGAGAGCCACCACTGCCTGGCATGGGACACTGTTTTCACCATTGGACCAGAAAAAGGGCAGCCTGGTATCCTTTGATACCACATAGTGTGCCCAAACCTTGGGACCACAGAGCTCCAGAGCCTGGAGGCAGCTGTCTGTGACTCTACCACCCTCTCAGAGTGGCTCTGCCCAAGTCCTCTGCTCCCCACTCATAAGAACCCAAGAGCCAGGGGCCCTTCCCTGTGCACAAGCAATCTAAAGCAGAGACAACAAGTGTTTCCATATAGGGCCACAGAGTGAATATTTGGCTTTCTGGACTGCATCAGGTCTCTCATGGTTCTACTCTGAAAGCAGCACAGATGAATGGCTGTTTCTGGGACCAGTAAAACTTGTTATAAAAAAACAGGCAGTGGAGCAGATTTGACCATTGCCTTCAGGGCCCCAGGAAGCCTTAAAGAGCATCTGGTCTTTTCTGTGCCATGTCAGGCTGACCTCTGTTACAACAAGCCCATGATGAGTCTCCAACTCTTAGTGCCTTAGTATAGGCTTTGCCGTCCCAAGGCCGCAGGTAGAGTGCATTGGCCTTCCTTGATGGATGTCTCTTTTTTTTTCCCCCACCAAGTGGGAGGAGGGTTATTCAGGAGATAGAGCAAAGGTGGGGAGAAGAAGGTGGAAGGATAAGAGAGAAGAGAAGTAGAGGCCGGCCATGACCACGTGGAGAGAGAGGAAGGGGGGAGGGGACAGAGAGACAAGAGGGTAAGAGTAAGAGAGTAAGAGCGATGGATGTCTCTTTATTGCACAGACTTCAACTTGAAATCCTCCTTTCTCAGGCCTTCTGGGTACTACAGTCACTTAATTCTATCACATGCCTAACATACTCATTGACCTTGAGTCTAGATACTAATGCACAAACTTAGCATTTTTAAAGCTTGATTTAGGATCTTACTATGTAACCCAGACTGGCCTCGGCCCTGAGACTCTCCTACCCGAGTGCCCCAAGTTCTGGATGACGAGTGAGGTCCACCTTGTACTTTGACTATTAGACGGGGTTCCATCCACACTCGTCACACTCTCCTGTATTCTTTCTTTTATACTATTTTTAAACTTAAAATCTACTTTCCTGGTATTAACCTGTTTTCCCAGCTGTCTTTTTATTGTTTTCTAACTTTTTATTTTAGCCTCTCAATAGATGTCTATTAGCTAAACATATTTGACTTGCTCAGTCCATCTGCTCATAGACTTATTAGTTTGTTTGACAAGTGGTCCTGTCTGTTCAGAACTGGGTACCATACTTTTTCTTGCTTTGCTGCTACTGTTATTGTTTGGGTTTTCTCTCCTGCTTTAAAAAAAAAAAGTGTATCTTTGTATCATTCTGATAGCTATCTCCAGTTTTAAGACTTACATATTTTCTTATCGTTGACTGTTTCCATTTTGTAGTTCTGAGGACAGAACCTAAGGCCTTACACACGTTAAACATGCTTCCTACTACCAGCCCAGCCCTTAGTCCTGCAGTCACTATTCTTTTCATGGTTTCTGTGCTGTCCTCTGCATAAGACAGGAGATCAAGGACTCTCTTATCCTACCTCCATGGCATTGGACCACCCTGGTACCCACTGAGTTATTGTTCTGATGTCAAAAGTCGTTTACTCATTGTTATCTTGTGTGCTGTGGTTTAGATTTTCTCTTTCTTGACGGATCACCTATGCTAAGGATGTTCTTAAAGAGTCTGCAAGGGGTGGTCCTTGTAAGGTCTTGTGTCCATAAGACTCCCTCCTGTGTGTGGTGAGCATGACAGCTCAGCTGGGTATTCAGCTGTGTATTCAGCTGTAAGCTTGGTTATCTTCCTCTACACTTTTCTTTTCTCCTTTTTCTCTTTTGTGGTATTGAGGATGGGACATAGCCTTAGACCTTCTAGGTGCATGCTGTGCCAGCACTGCATCCCAGCCCTTCCCTGTCCCCTTCTAGATGACTTTTTAAGGCCCTGAACTTGCTGCTTGGCTGAAAGTGCGCCTGCCGTTGGGATTTTCAATTCTTCACCTTTTTCTTTTTTAATTAATGTTCTCTAACTTCCTCTTCCAACCAGATTTGCTTCTTCACCTCCTCTGACAGGCAGGAAAACGGTCTCATTTCTTCAACCATTTCCTACGTTCCAATTGCTTTTCTTTTCTCTGGAATTCCAGAAACAGGAAGCCCAGAACCTGTGGTCTGCCCTTCACGTCACTACGCTGTGCAGTTTCGCTCAGGTGCACTACCGCTGGTCCTCTGCCCTTCAGGCATCCAGCAAGTGACTATACCTCTATAGTGTTTCCTGACTTCATCTTTCTTTTTTTTTAATTTTTATTTTATGTGATGGGTGTTTTGCCAGCTTGTATGTTTGTCACCATGTGTGTGACTAGTGCCTGAGGAGGCCAGAAGACAGTAGATCCCCTGGGAATGGAATCAGGCAGTTGTAAGCTACCATGAGGTACTGGGAACTGAACCTGGGTCTTCTGAAGGAACAGTCAGTGCTCTTAAGTGCTGAGCCATCTTTCCAACCTCCTTGCTCCTCTACTTTGATAGAAGATGTCTTCGACACCTCTTTCCCTTCTGACTGCCAGCATGCTGTGCTGTCTTCCCCAGGTGATTTTTCCTTCTTGCCTTATCTCAGCTGTGGAGTCTGCCCAGTCTCAGAAATTGTGCACCATCTGTTCTGCCTCAGGGTATTCAGAAGTCTGAGCTTTGGTGTCACTGCAGGTCTCTCTGGCACAGCTAGTGTTCAGCTGAGGCTGCTCCTGCCTTGACTGTGAGAAGTCGGGTAACAAGTGGATAGTGCCCCTGGAGCCCCAGTTCTGACAGTGCTCTGGGGCCAGCAAGGGTCAGAGTTGGCCCTATATGCAACCTGCTAAGAGCCAGACCCAAGAGTGAGCAGGAACAAAGTGACGGGATTCTGCTCTTGGGATGTGAGAATGAAACTGGGCTAAGATTGGTGTCATCTGCTATATCCTATAGAAATCCTGGTGTCAACATCATAACCTCTTCTAGCTGGCAGGAGGTAGGGCAGGCATTTCAGGGTGGCATCCTGTAGTCAGGGGCTTAACATCTGCCTCATAGCCACAGAAAACATACTGTAGCCACTCTTGTGGCTTTTGAAGTTTTGGGCAGAAGTTGGGAGCTGCTGTGGTGGGTGTTTCTTCTGAGGACAGCACAGGGGACAAGTACCACTCAGTTGTCAACTTCATACAGAGTCTGGGTTGCTCTGTTCCTTGCTCAGTGAAGGGAGGCCTCCTGTCAAGGGGAAGGCAGCCTCTCTTTGGCATGTCAGGTATTATTTGTAGACATCCAGCCTCTCACTGTGGGAAGCTGTGGGCAAAGGTGACAGTGTTGTCGGCCTGTCCTGTGAACAACTCTGGGTAGGTTCTTGATGACAATCCCTGTAGGCTACCTGAGTCCTAGCCCTGTGCCCTGCATAAGAGTGTGGCCTGTAGCTGACAAGTTGGGATGACAGCACAGTCTCTTGTGCTGTCACACATGGATGCATCTGAGTGAGATTGACCACATGGTGCTCCTCCAGTCATCCCTGGGAGATAGAGTGGTGTTAGAGTTGACATGTGTCATTTCAGGGCTGGAGCCAAAGGCCCCACTGAAAACTCTGGAGAAAGGTACAGCTGTGTGTAGCTTACAGGAGAAGACCAGGATGAGAAGGGAAGAAGAGGCCTCAGACCCCACCTCTGCAGCTGCCCAGATGTTGCGGCTCCAGGACTGCTTGTCATCTCCCTCCCTCTCCTCTACCAGGTGACTCTAGATGTCCCATGTCACTGGGTCCGCAGTCTAGTACTACCACCACCTGTCTGAAGCACTGGCTGGCCTGAACAGGTTGCCCAAGAACCCTCCTTTGAGAGGTATCCAGGAATGTGTGTAGTCCTAACCAAGTAGCACCTGCTGATGTGGGGCATGGGGCTGAGCTAGGCCTGTAGCAGCCTCTGGAGGTCCTGCAGCCAAGCCATATTCTTGAAGGAAATGTCAGGTGACCTCCAAGCAGGTTCACATCACAGATCAGAGCCAGTACTCAGCAGGGCCAGGTTGTTGGCCTGACATCAGCAGCCAATCTGACAGCTCAGCCACACCATAGTATATTAATTCTGATCCCAGGCTTCTGGACTGCACTGGGATGTGGAAGGGAAAGGCAAGTAGCCACACAAGGAATGGGTAGCCCACATGTACTGATCTGTTTTCAGGGTACTTCCTGGGCCAGAGGAAGCCCAGAAGCAAGCAGAACGAGCCCGAGCACCCATTGTACCCTTTGGAGTGGACCTGTGTTACTGGGGCCAGGAGCAGCTAACAGCTGGAAAGATTCTTAAGTGAGTCTAAAATATCTGGTTCCTAGGACACGAACACAACCTGGCCTTAAGTATCTATTCTCTGGCCCATAGGACACTGGGACTTGAGCCTTACCATTGCTTCTTCTGGAGGTACCGATGGAGGTTATCCATTACTCAGTGTGAAGGGACAGCTAAAGCTCAGCTCTGATCCTCCTGACAAGTGTGGCTCCTCAAGATGCTGGAGGCAGACGGGCCCAGGGTTAACTGGGTCAGAAGTTGGATTCTTGTTCCCCAAGAGCCTTTTGAATGGGTCTACCCCAGCACAAACCAGGCTACAGATAGCTAGCGGAAGATAGAGGAAGAAAGACACATCTAGGAGTACAGGTGAAAATTTGCCTACAAGGAGGAGGGAGTCAGGTGGCTGGAAGAGCCTAGGCTGCATTTGCTGGCACTGTACTAGTGGGCTAGCACTGGGAATCTAAGACCAGTAAAGCTAATGATGTATGAACCTCAGGCTGGGCTGCCTGGATGCTAAGCTTACCTGGCAGGAATTGGGACCTTGAGAAGTCTAAGGAAGGGAGCCAAGTCCCCATGTGAAAGTCCTGGTTCGGGGCTTTGCCCTGAGGCTCTATGATGTTAAATATTGGTACAGCTAGGCTGGTTGTGAGGAACTCCCCCAGGTTCAAGTCATAGTCAGCCTGTGTTGCTGCTGCCATTTCAGTTCCCTGGTCAGTGCTGTTTCACCCAACTACAGCCAACACTGGTCAGGCTCCTGGGCCCTGTCACTCTTCTGTTCACCGTGTGCCCTACCATCTATGAGCAATCCACAGAGGTGCCAGCTCTTGAGGCAGCTGGCATCCATGTGCAGATCCCAAAGAATCTGCTATGTGTTGTTGGATCAGAAGTTGAGCCTTTGCCACAGAGTGGTAAAGCCTGCCCCATTCTCTGGCATTCAGAGAAAAGTGGCCTTCATAAGGTTTGCTGATGGACTGACTGACTAGTCTTGTAGCTCACTGGTATAGTGGTTGCCTAACATACATGAGGCCCTAAGTTGAATCCCTAGCACTGTCAGGGGGGGAAAAAAGGAAACAAGGTTTGGTGGTGGCCACAGAGCAAAAGCTCTATCCTTTGGGGCCCTTAACACTGAGTGGAGACTGGGTGTGAATTTATGCATGCTTCTTCCTCTGCTGCATCGGTGCCATGTCCATGTCAGAGCCTGTATTCACCCACTCAATGGCAAAGAGACCCTAGACCTGGACTCTCCTTACTATGGCCTCAGGAAATCTAGCCTTAGGCAGTAGTTATATCAGCCATCTTTGGCTGGTTTGTGAACACCAGGATTTGAACCCAGTGTAGTGATCATGTTCTCTAGTCTAGGAAAGCCTCAAGGCCACCAGGGGCAAATGCTCTCCCCAGGATTGAGGGGTAATTGGGGTACATTGTGATTGGGCCAGCCCCCTTCTTTTGGTCCAGAGTAGCTACTTTGAGGGTTTCTGGTGCACCTTGCAGATCTGACTCTCAACACCGCTTCTGGAAACCCAGCGAGGTGGAGGAAGAGGTGGACAGTGCCCATGTTTCTGAGATGCTCCATAGCCGGCACATCACCTTTTCAGGGAAGTTTGAGCCTGTGCAGCACACGTGCCGGGCCCTGAGGCCTAATGGCAGGCTCTGTGAGCGCCAGGATCGGCTGAAGGTAAGTAAGGCCAATAGATAAGACAAGGACATGACGCTGTGCCTACCCAGGGAGAGGCTGGGCCATGGCTAGTGGCCTTGGAAGTGCTGGCCCTCTTTGCCTCCATTCTAGACCAGGGATATTTGTGAACCCTGTAGAGGAAGGTTTATAAGCAGTGTTATAATTGCTTAGCCACTGGCCATCAGAGAATCATGTATGGGGTTCTTTGTCCCGAGCTCCAACATTGACTTCTGAGAGACCATCTATAATAGCCAGACCACTGTTCTGCAGCTAGAGCCATGTATGGGTTGAGACATGAGGTTGGGGAAGTACACACATGCATGCAGAAGGTAGCAGAGTAGAGAGAAGTTGCTTTGGATAAGCAGACCAGTTCTTAGACTCCTGATGCTGTCTCTCCCTAGATCTCCCCCTGTGAGGAGGGCACATGTTTAGAGGGCGTGGCTGTACCACCTTCTCCTAGAGCTATTTGTGTGATCTCCTGGCCATCAGCTGCTTTGTGCTTATTGTATAGTGCCCGTTCCATGGGAAGATCATCCCCAGAGATGACAAGGGGCAGCCTCTTAACCCAGAAGACAGAGCCCGTGAACAAAAGCAGCAGCTTCAGCAGCAGCAGGCACATCCGGGTAGGTGTGTGGGAGCAGGAGAGGGGCTGCAGGCATAGCTCTGGAACTTGTGGTCACCAAGTTGCAAATTCTGTTTGTAACTGAGTAGCAGGTTGGGGGCTCCATGGGCAAGGTTGGGTACACATGGCTTACAACAGGAATATGGGTACTCCTGGCTCCACATACCACCATGTCAACATCTGCACAAAGTGACTGAACCCAGAGTTTCATATGGTAGATAAGCACTTGACCACTGCACTACAGTCCCCAGGTCCTGACTCTTAGTCCCGCTTCCTGAGCAGATGACGGAATTGCAGCAGGCCATCTTTCCTGATACAGTCATCTACTCTAGTTCTTGCATCTAGAGTCTAGGTGGTCTTCTCTGCTGGCTCTGACACACCCAGCTCCAGCCCCTCTCCTGTTCCCTCATACCTACATGGGTGGCCAAATTCAGTCTAGTGTCTAAACCTATTTTGGGGGCTGTAGTCATGGAAGGCCCTTCTGTGAAGGGAACGTATGTACAGGCCCCTTCATAGCTTTTTGCCCTGTGGTCATAAGACAGAAATACCTGTTTCATCTTGTGCCCAGAGGCATGCCTGGGTTGTATAGCGGTGGGGAGGGCCTGACCTGTTCATCTGCGGGATAAACCTTCCCTGGTGGCTCACACTCAGGAGCAAATTAAGTGCCTATTTTTGTGTCAACCCTGAAGAGTATCTAGTTTTCCAGCCCTCGGTGGCTTGTTAACAAACAGGTATCAGGCCACGGGCCAAGCCCGGTGCTGGCCAGTCAGATGTGAAATAGCATCTCTTTACTAACTGCAGTATTGATCCCGCCTCCCTCGCACACGGGGCAATTTTCTTTTCCCTGGTGCTAACCTCAGTGACAATGCACACGGTGCTCCAGGCCCTCAGCGCCCAGGAAGGCCGCACAGCCCCAGCGCCTATTGATTTTCTTCAAAGGCTTTTAAATTGCTCCCTCATTCTCCTGAGGTGCTCATTCCATCTCCACTGGATGCCAGCATTTTTTCGTTGTGTTTAAACAATTGCTCCATTCACCAGGTTCCTAAACTGTGACGCCTTCTTATTACTGGGAGATAAACTGTTTAGACAGTTTTCCTTAATCTTGGATTAATCGTCCCTGTATCTGAATCGTGCAGTCCTGAGTTCCTTCACTTCAAAAAAATCAGCTTGGAGAGGCCACACCATCTGTCTGTCTGGTGTGCTTGCTTCTCCCTCAGTGGACGTGCCCCCTCACAGTCTGGCTTTGCTGCCACCCTGTTTCCAGGCACTGCTCCCTGTCTACTCTGCCCCAGCCCATGGGGCATTTGGATGCCCTTGTAGTAAAGAATACCAGGTCCTTCTGCCTGCTAGGCTCACCCATATGCCTGAAGAGTTAGGTTTACTTTGCCTTTATCTGATTCACTAGACTGTTTTTCCCAAGCCAGGCTAGACCAGAGTCATGCCTAATGGAGCTTAGGGAAGCCTGTGGAGCTGAACCAGCAGAGACTAAGGAGGGAACTCAGGAGTCCTAGGCTCTGACTCCCAGAAGAGCCTGGTGTTTATTTACATGGGCTAACGACCTCAGCAGCCCTCCACGTGAGCAGTGATCATGGATCAGTGAGCTGAGTGCTGTTCAGTTCCCTCTCACTTTCCATAGACCCCTGTGACTGCAACAGGCAGTGCCCAGCTTACAGGTGGGGTAATTTTGCTCTGCACTTGGAAGCCCGTAATCACATTTCCTATGAAGCAGAGAACCCATCTGTAGCTTACCATGCACCTCAGCTCTGGACACCCTTACTTCACATGCCAATTAACTACAAGATACATTTGAAAGCAGCACAGTTGGCCTCACTGGCAGGGAAGTAGCCTGTAGACACTCTGACTCCATGGCCAAAGACCTTGACTTCTGTCCTACCTGAATGGTTAGGAATGCCAAGAGTAGTGGCTGTGGGGGTAGGCCTGCCCAGATCCTTCCAGCCTGTTCAAGTTGAGGGGACCCTGGGATACTAGGGGACTAAGTGACAGAAGGGGGAATAAGGGAATAAGGAAAGAGATTCTGGGTAGATTCTCATCCCAAGATAGCCATGTCACTCAGCACAGATCCTCTCAGACTATGGTGCCAGGACATGCAGCAGGCAGGCTCCAGCCCTACACCCAGAAGAAACCCACAAGGGTCACCCTGGGGTTGGTGCCAAACATCGTTTGAAATCCTCAAGTTGTGCTCAGATTGGCAGGACCCTGAGTTTATGAAGGATGTGGAGGCAGCCACAGGAGTGGACCTCGGTTCATCCAGGTATAGCAAGAAGGGCAAAGGGAAAAAGAAGAAGCACCCCAACCTCACCGACCTGCGAGAGCGTGCCAACACTGCCCGGGCCCGCCTTGAGAAGAAAGTCTTTGCCAAGTAAGAGCTGTTTACTGGCCCAAGGCCCCAGGCTTTAGTCTAGGATATGTTGGGGGAGAGCTGTTAAGTTGCTAGGAGCTTCTGATGACTGTATTAGTTAAGGTAATAGCCAAGATCAGCTGTCACAAGTGACCTCCAGCCCTGAGCAGTGACAGGCCATGCCAAGAGCTGGTTGGGAACAGAGCTGCAGCTGTGTGCCCTGAGCACTCTTCCTAGGAGTCTACAGCCACCTCTCTATGAGTAGAGCTGGTATCAGCAAAATGGCCCTAAGAGGCCAAGCGCTGACTTTGCTGTGCCGTGCCGGGTTAGTGCCACGCTGTCTATAGGAGTAACCTCAGAGAAGACAGACACGGTGTCAGACACTGCTGGGGCCAGATACCTTATCATAGTACTGGTCAGTAAGCTCCTTAGTCAGCCTTGGAGTGGGGTGGAGGCTGGTCCACACAGCCCCTGCCTTTTCCTACAGCCCTTTCTGGGGACCCTTGCCTCTGGACCTGCAGCCCATGTTCAGTTGTGCCTTTGCCCTAGAGTGCAGCCTGGGATTGGCAAGCATGGGTTCTTGGAACTGCCTTCAGGTGCCAGGAGACATAACCAAGACCTGTGGTGGGTAACAGACCCGTTCTGTCTGAGCACTTCCTTACAGAAGTCCCGCCAGAAGCCTTTATGAGGTCCAGAGGCAGCGAGCCAACCTAGGACCCAAGAGTCCTGTCAGGTCCTCAGTCACATCTTACTGTGCTCTCTCCATAGGGCAGCCGTGCAGAGAGTAGTTGCTGCCATGAACCAGATGGACCAGAAGAAACACGAGAAGTTTGCAAACCAGTTCAATTATGCACTGAAGTAGAAGGGCATGGATGTGCTGAATATGCTATGGTCCCCTTAGGCCATCAGCTCTTTTCCTTCCTTCCTTAGCTTTCTAGGAGAGGAAGAGGAATAGACTTAAGTCTGAGGAGAATCAGCTTGTTTTTTCTGTATGTAACAATGGAGTGATGCATTGAAATGCTCTCCAGGAGGCCAGGGAATATGGTTTAGTGGTGAGCCCAGGGTTTGAGTCTCAACTATTTTAACCACGCATGTGGTACCACACCCATAATTCCAGCACTTGGAAGATAAACAGGACTGAGTCCTAGGCCAGTATGGATTACAGAGCAAGACTGCTCGAGAAACAAGAACAAAGAGCCAGAGGAGGTGATGCACACCCGTAATCCTAACACTTAGGAGGCAGGGCAGGAAGACCAACACAAGTTAAAAGCTAACCTAGTTGCCAGGCATGGTAGTACACCGAATCTTTAATCCCAGCACTCAGAAGGCAAGGCAGGTGGATCTCTGTGTGTTAGAGGCCAGCCTGGTCTACAGAGTGAGTTCCAGGACAGCCAGGGCTACACAGAGAAACCATGTCTTGAAAACAAACAAATAAACAAACAGCTAACCTAGTCTAAGTTGTAAGTTCTAGGCTAGTCAAACTTGCATAAGCAGAGTGTGTCTCTGGGGAGGAGGGGATCCCTTCAGGATAGTGTACCTGCATTGGAGTCAATAGGGGCAGGCACTCCAGCTGGCTGCAGGTCAGCCCTTGGGCAGTGAGTGTGTTCCTAGTGGTGCTATATACTTTATAATGCCTTCAGAAATCCACTCTTTCATGCATATACCGCTTAATACACATGTCTAACTCCTGGCATAAAACTCTGCGACCCAGCTCTGTTGAACCCTAACTCACATATCATGTAGTCTACTTGGGTTATTCACGGTGTATAACCAATGACACCATCTGCTTCCAGAATTCTATTACTCAGACAAACTGCTTGGCTACCTCTAAGCCCGAGTTCTACTTCCATGTTTGTGGTTTTTAGAATAATTGAGTTTGTGGCTTTTGTTTTCGTTTTTGTTTTGTTGAGATGTGGTCTCTTTATGTAGTTTTGGCAGTCTTAGAGCCCACAATGTAGACCAGGCTGGTTTCCAACTCATATATCCCCCTGCCTCTGCCTCTTCAGTACTGAGATTAAGGGCATGTACCACTGCTCCTGGCAGAGTGTGTGGCCTTTTGTTTCTGGCTTCTTTGCTTTAAGGTTTTTCCCTGTTGTAATACCAATACTTCAGTCCTGCTTATTGCATATACAAACCACAGCAGAGGACAAGGGGGGTGGCTCAGCAGGTACAGCACTTGCCGTGTAATTATGAGGACTGATTGGAATCCCCAACATCCACATAAAAATCAAGTGGTTGTGGAGGTCTACCTGTAATCCTGGCCTTGGTGAGAGGAGACAGGATCCCTGGGGCAGACGCTGTAAGGAGACTAGCCAAAATCAGTGCAATCTGGATTCACCTAGACACCGTCTTGGTGAATAAAGTGGAGAGCAATCAAGGGAGACACTCAGCCACAACCTCTAGCCTTTTATATGAAAATGCACATATGCCCATAGACATCCGCCCACACATAAGCAAACACACACACACACACACAATCACAGTGGGTAGAGTCATATTTTGTCATTGCCCCCACCTTCTCTTTTGAAACATGGTCTCTCTATGTAGCCCTGCCTATCCTGTAACTCATTTTGTAGACCAGGCTGGCATTGAATTCACAGAGATCTGCCTGCTCCTGCCTCCTGAGTCCTGGGACTGTCTCCATGGATGCAGTATTGATGTTTGGTCTGTCCCCACCATAGGGCGACTGTGAACATGCGTGCTGAGTTTCTGTGTAGATAACTTGTTCATCACTGATGCGTACAGTAACGTCTTGTGATGAATTAAACTGTTGAACGGTGCTGGCACCACTTATGCTCACTCTCCTGTGCTTCTCCGGTGCTTCCTGAGGGCTCCATGCCGTCACTGGTGTCTTGTTTCTTTTGCTTTCGGAGACTTCTATACATGAGTACTGTGTTCACATCATTTCCACCTCTCCAGTCTCCCACGCCCTCCTTTCAAACTCATAGTCTCCTCTTTATCATCACATATGAAGGTAGTTGCTGCCATCTTCAGCAGTGAGGCCTTACCTTCAGGTTCTGGGAGGCAGCTAAGGATAACAGCATTAGCCTATATTATTTTGGTAGTCACTTAACTCCCTGGCCACAACTTGGGAGATTTCCTGTTCATGTACATGGATTTTTGTTAAATAGTGTCTACTTAAAGATAAAAAAAAAAATCACATGATTATCTCAATAGATGCAGAAGACACCTTTGACAAAATCCAGTATGGCTTCATAATAAAAATCATAGAGCCGGGCAGTGGTGGTGCATGCCTTTAATCCCAGCACTTGGGAGGCAGAGGCAGGCGGATTTCTGAGTTCGAGGCCAGCCTGGTCTACAGAGTGACTTCCAGGACAGCCAGGGCTACACAGAGAAACCCTGTCTCTAAAAACCAAAAAAAAAAAAAAACCAAAAAAAAAAAATCATAGACTTGGAGTGGAGGGAACATGTAACCCCATCAAAACAACAACTGATTTATCAATGGGAGTTGTAAAAGAAGAGTCTGGACCAGGTACCTCAAGGTCTAAAAGACCATGGATACCAACTTACAGTACTGTACCCAGCAAAACTTTCTGCCATAGTTGGAGGAAAAAGAAAAACATTGCGTGTTATAAACAAGCCAAAAGAATTCATGTCCACCAAACTAGTCCTACAGAGAGTACCAGAAGTAATTGTTTAGACTGAAGAGAGAAAAGGGTAGTCAAAAACAACAAAGAAAACAAGTGAAACTGTAATTACTGAAGCACAAAAGAGGATGAATGCAGAGAAGGAAACATCAGGGGCCAGCAGCCACCTTTAACCATAACTAGATTTACTGGCCTCAGCTCCCCAGTCAAGACACACTGGTTAGTTGAATGGATTGAGAACTCAGCTTTAAAGATCAGGGCCACCTTAAAGCATGAGGATGGAAAAAAGTATCCCAAGCAAATGCAAACAGGAAGGAAGCAGGTGTCACTACCTTTTTATTTTATTTTATTTTATTTTATTTTATTTTATTTTATTTTATTTTATTTTTGAGACTGTCTTCCTATGCAGTCCTAGCCTGCTAGATAAGCCAGGTGTGCCTTAAACTCACAGAGATCTGCCTGTTTCTGCCTTCCAATGGGTGGAATTAAAGACAAGGATTCTTCATTCTAATCAAGAGAACAATTGACCAAGAATACATTACATTTCTCTATGCACCAAACTCTAGCATATCCAATTTCATAAGAAACATGCCATTGAACTTAAAGATACAGATTACTCCAGTTCAGTATTAGTGGGTGATCTCTGTACCCCACTTTCTCCAAAAGATGGGTCATCTGAACAAAAAATGAATAGAGATATCAGAATTAAATGATGTCATACATCAAATGGACCTAACAAATATGTACAGAATGTCTGACCCAAACACTAAAGAACATACATTCTATACAGCAGGCCAAATATTTAAAATAGATCGTATTGGTCAGGAGGTGGTAATCCACACCTTTAATCTCAGAAGACAGAGGCAACTAAATCTTGAGTTTTAGGCCAGCCTGGTCTACAGAATGAGTTCCAAGGTAGCCAGGGCTACCCAGAGAAACCCTGTCTCAAAAAAAAAGTAAAAATAAAATAGGTCACATAATTTGACACAAAACATAACAAGTTCAGAAAAAATTGAAAAAAAAATTAATATATCTTATCTAACCACAATGCAATAAAGCTTCAAATCAATAACAAACAAATTTCTGGTAATTATGCAAATTCATGAAGGTTAATCAACACATTACTAAATAATGAATGGGTCAAAAAAGAGTCAAAAAATGTTTTAATCCTAAAGTCAAAACTGAAAACAACAAAACCTCTGAATACATGGAATGGAGTCCTGTGAGAGACTTAACTCTACCTATTAAATCAGAAAAAACTCAGAAAAATGACTTAATGATGTAATTAGATGATTTGTAAAAACAAGAACAAACCCAAATTGAGTAGAGAGGAATACCTAGTTTAAAAAAAAAATATAATGAAATTGATTGTTTTGGTTTGGTATTTTGAGGGTTTTTGTTTTTGAGACAGGGTTTTTCTGTGTAGCCCTGGCTGTCCTGGAACTCACTCTGTAGACCAGGCTGACCTAGAACTCAGAAATCCACCTGCCTCTGCCTCCCAAGTGCTGGGATTAAAGGCATGCGCCACCACTGCCGGCTCAATTAATGAAACTGAAAGAAAAAAATCAACGAATCTAAGAGCTGGTTCTTTGACAAGCCATTGGCAGATTCTAGCTAACTAACTAACCAAAATAAAGACATGATTCAAATGAATAGAATGAGTTGAACAGGGAACCATCACAACACTGATGAAATTCAGAGTACTGTAAAAAAATACTTTAAAAACCTATTCTCCATTAAGTTAGAAACTCTAAAAGAAGTGCACATGGCACGCATGTGGTGCACATACATGCAAGCAAAACACTCAGGAATAAATTTTAACTTAAAAAAGGAATGGATGAATTTCTAAATTATCCAAACTACAAAGTTAAACTAAGAAGAAGAGAGCAACAACTTAAACAGACATAAAACATATCACCAATCCCTCTTAAGCAGACCTCTAACAAATAAGGAAATTGGAACAGTAGTAAAAAAAAACAAAAACAAAAAACTTTTCACACACAAAGGCTCAGGCCCAGAGAGGTTCACAGGAAAATTCCACCAGACTTTCACAGACCCACTAACTGAAATTTAAGCCAATATTTAAATTTCAAAAAAGAGAAAAACAAAAGGAACATTTCCAAATTCTTTCTATAAAGCCAGTATTACTTTAATATCAAAAACCATGAAAAACCATGTAGGCAACAACACTATCTCTGATATAGGCAACTATCTCTGATGGACATAGATGCAAAAATCTAATAAAATACTGCAAACTGAATGCAGACGTAATAAGTTCTCCCAAGAAAGGACTGGATGTAGGTAATGAACACCTGAGTCATGGAAGAAGATATAAAGTTAATTCTTTTTCTAGTTTTACCCCCCCAATAGTTAATAGCAAAGGTGTAAAATCCAGTGTGAAACTCCACAGCTGTTCATTGAGATGGATAAACTTTGGGTCTGGTTCATTTCACTGTGTGATGTTTTTTATAAGTTTTTTGTAATAAATTTTTTTCCATTGTTGCTGCTGTTGTTCTGTTTTTTTGTGACAGGATTTCTCTGTGTAGCTCTGGCTGTCCTGTAGACCAGGCTGGTCTTAAACTCAGAGATCTGCTTTCCTGTTTCCCAAGTGCTCGGATTAAAGGCATGTACCACCACCCACATGGCTTTGTAATAAAGTTTTAATAATAAAAAAAATCTATTATAATCATAATAAAATCTCTGATAAGCCACAGCTAACATCATCCTAGATGAAAAATATGAAGAAATCCCACATTTCAAGCTATGTTACAGAGATATAGCAATGAAAATAGTCTTGTACTGGCACAAAAGCAGATGTGCGTCCATGGAGCAAAACAGACTCAAACATGAATCACATAACTACAGCCGGCTGGATGTAGGTAATGAACACCTGAGTCATGAAAGAAGATATAAAGATAATTCTTTTCTAGCCTTACCCTCCCCCTCTCTCAATAGTTAACAGTGAAAGTGTAAAATCCAGTGTGAAACTCCACAGCTGTTCATTGAGATGGATATATACTAATTATATATATATATACATATAAACACACATATTGCTTAATCTCAAGGCACAGAGATTTACTCATAGTTTTTTTTTTTTGAGAATTTTGTTTTTGTTATTTTTTGTTTTATTTATTATTTTTTTTTTTTTGAAATAGAGTCTCTATGTAGTCCTAACTGCCTTGGAACTCACTCTGTAGACCAGGCTGGCCTCCAGTTAACAGAGACCCACCAGCCTCTGCTTTTCCAAGTGCTGTGATTGAAAGCGTGCGTCCACGACACTCCGCTCTCTTCTGACGACTGTATCATTTTAGCTCTTACATGTAAAGCTTTGATCCATTTTGGATCAAGTGTGTGTGGTATGAAGTAGGGCAGGCTTTGTTGTTTGCATTTGGGACTTTCATTGTCCTTGAATCTTTTGATTATTAGCCATTGGGATCCTTGGCCACTGTCATAGTAGGGTTTACCGTGACTGAGGTAAAACACCACGACCAAAGTGCTTGGGGAGGAGAGGGTTTATCTGCCTAACACTTCCAGATCACAGTTCATCAGCAAAGGAAGTCAGGACAGGAACTCAAGCATGGCAGGAGGAACCTGAAGACAGGTTAGAACCCATGAACTTCTGATAGCATTCTATTTATTTGAGCTGTCATTTATTTTTAGTATTTTTATAGTTTTTATAGGTCACTTATATTAAAAAATATATATCCCTATGTGCTTTCATGCTTTTATAAATGTGACTGTTCTCAGAGTTCCATATTTAGATTATTTATTGTTAACTTATAGAAATGCAGTTCATTTTTATTTAGATCTTGTACCCTGCAGCTCTGTGAAACTTGTCCCTTAGTTAATAGCTTATGTTTTGTGTATGTTCCAATTGTTTCTGTGCACAATCCTAGTATCCTTAAACAGGCGTTTCCATTTCCGTTCTCCTTTCCAGATACGGAGTTCACCTGTTTTTCTACCCGCACACACATACTCACACAGGCACAAGCGCCCCATGCTTAATTGTTCTGGTTAGCATCTCCAGTCCAGTGCTGAATGCTGACTCTCCTGCCCTGACCTCCCACACAGACAGAGTGTGATACCAACTGTGGATTTTTGTAGCTGTCCTTTATCATATTTCTCCTTTTTCATTTTAATGAAGCCATTTTCTTTTGTTGCTTATAATTTTGGTGTCATTTCAAAGAAACCATTGCCTAATTTCAAAACACAAAGATTTGCTTTGTTTTTGTTGTTGTTTGGTGGTGGTAGTGGTGGTTTTTTGTTTTGTTTTGTTTTTGAGAGTTTTTTTGTCAATGTTTCTTTTTGTTTGTTTCAATGTTTAGTTTTGAAATACGGTTTCACCATGTAGCCCTGGCTGGCCTGAAACTCAAGCAATTTACCTGCCTCTGTGTCCCAAGTACTGAGATTAATGACATGGACCACTACTCCAGGCCTTGCAAGAGCTGTACAGTTTTAGACTGTATGTGTAAAGGCTTTCATCTATTTTAAGTCAACTTTTATGTGTGTTGTTGAGTCTTTCCTCTTAAAAGTTTCAATTTTGTAAAATGATTTCCCCCCACTTCTAACTGCTTCTTCTGTGTCAGTTATTGAGATGGTCATGCGAGAGTTCAGAGAGATGTCATCTATTATATACTGGCCATATCTTGAACTAACCTTGCAGTCCTGGGATAAACTGCCTTTGCTCATGATGTCTAATCCTTTCCATATGCCCATCCCTTGTCTGCTTTTTCTGGTCACCTATAGATTATTTTGTTTCATTTTGGGGGTTTTTGTTGTTGTTGTTGTTTTGTTTTGAGAGGAGGTTTTTCTGTCCTGAAACTTGATCTGTAGATCAGGGTAGCCTCAAAGTTAGTCCTGCCTCTGCCTCCCAAGTGCTGGGATTAAAGGTGTGCACCACCTGGCTAGGTTTGTTTTTTTTTGTTTTTTGTTTTTTTTTTGTTTTGTTTTTGTTTTTGTTTTTGTATAGTGTTTTAGTTGTGTTAACTAGTCCATGTTATTTTTCCATTTTTTTTTTTTTTTAGTTCTATAGACTTTAATTATTTCTTTTGGGTTGCGTTGGATATGATTTTTCTCTTTTCCTATTAAGTTAGAAACACTTAGCTTATTGATTTAAAACATTTATTTTTAGGAGAGGTATTTATAGCTGCAAGTTTTGGTCTAAACATTATTTTACATTTATCTTTTAGATTTGTTCATATTGTATTTTTGTCTTTTTAATTTTTTGTGTTGTTTTTGAGGCAGGGTCCTATGCTACCCAGGCTGTGTTAAACCCTCCTCCGCCTGCCTTCATCTCAAGGACTGAGATTCCAGGCATGTAGCTCCCACACTGGGACTTTTTGTTTGTTTGTTTGTTTTTAAATTCAAAGAATTTTCTAGTTTTTCAGTTATTACTTTCTCAATTGATTAGGAGTTTGTTGTTTAATTTTTATAAACATGTGGCATCCCTTATTTTAGTAATTTCCTTAAGACATCCTAACACATTGACCTGTGTATCGAGGGACCAGCCAGTCTTCAGTTCTGTCCTGCTGTGGAGGCTCTACAATGTGTGAAAGTGAAAACGTTACCTACCTGGTGTGCTGCCTGCAGGCTTTCCTATCAGTCCATGGAAGTGATGGCGTCCTCAGCTGTTGTCTGTCACCTCTCTCTTAGTTTTAGTTTCTTGTATTGGTGGGCCTGTGTTTAGTTCTTTTCTTACATACTTGCCCTTTCTTCCCCCTCTTCCAGTAACAATGTAGCCACTCCATTCTCTCTGGAAGGCTGCTACTACACGTATCTTTTTCCGCCCTTTCTTCTTCATTGTGTTGCTGATAGATGTGGACTTTTACATACTGTTTTCTGTATTGTTGTGTTAAACAAGTATTTAATTCCTTAGGGCCTCTCTTTTGGTTGTCAACAACATAGACATTTGTTTATCTCCCAAGTCCAAAGCTCCTGCCTACACAAGATCGTGGAGTTCAGAACCCCAGCCAAGCACCCCAGCCAAGCACCGTGGTACACAGTCTCCAACCACAAGCTATTGTTCTAGAGTTACAAGTTGTCTTGGAGGAGTTTCTTTGGCATTGACATGCAACACTTAATTTCTAGTGTTTCTCATCTAAAACAGGCTGGTGGTTGATAACTAGCTCCTTGGAAAGTGTGTTTTGTTTAGGCAGCTGTGTTCTGAGTAACATAATGGAGGTTTTCAGATAGTAAACATGCCTGGGCCACCTGCCCTTGCCGCTCTGCTGAAGTTTAGAGATACAATGAAGAAAGCACAAGGAGCATGAAAGCCAAAGAGGACCAAGCATTCATGGAAGTCAGACAGGACTGGGCTGGGAGTTTGCTTTTGTTTTCTGGCCTTTGGTTTTTTGAGACAAGGTCCTGGTACATATATTTCAGGTTGAACTGGAACTCGAGGGTTCTCCTGCCTCAGCTTCTTGAATGCTAGGATTACAGATGTGTGCTACTAGGCACAGTTGTATTTGTGTGTGTTTTTGTCTTTTAAATTTTTTGTTTGGTTTTTGAGGCAGGGTCCTATGCTACCCAGGCTATGTTAAGCCCTGCTCCTCCTGCCTTCATCTGACATACTGAGATTCCAGGCATGTGGTTCCCAGCCCCAGGACTTTTTGGTTTTTGACTTTTTTTTTTTTTAATTTCAAGAATTTTCTCGTTTTCCAGTTACTATCTTCTCAATTGGTTAGGAGTTGGTTGTGTAATTTCCACAAACATGTGGCATTCCTTATGTTAACGATTTCTTCAAGTCATCCTAAGCACGTTGAGCTGTGTCAGGGAACCAGCCACTCTTCAGTTCTGTCCTGAACTGAATTAAACCCAAGGCCTTGCACATGCTGAGTGTGTGAGTGTGTGTTCTTCCACTGACCTCACCCTACCCTTCAGTAAACATCCGGGTCTTGGAGTACGAGGGTGGGGGTGGCTATCAGAAACCTTGTTAACTTCCAGAGCTTTGAAGTTGTGCACGGTGGTTCTCACTCTCCCTTCTTGAAGGCTCTCCCTGCAGGACACTGTTGTAAGGACGATGTGCTGTCCTTCACAAAGCTGTTCCCAGTCTCTGTCTTGCATCTGCTCTTAACCGTTTCTACACACAGGTGCACACCAATCTGGAATAGGAGCTGTTGAGTCCAGAGGTGTGTGTGATTATTCCCTTTTTTCCTTCTATTACTTTTGTGCATCCATATTCACCTTTAAATCACTGACCTAAAAAAAAATATGAACTAGGAAATACCATTTTTACCATTCAGGTAGCTGGTTGGTACACACCTTTCCCCAGGACTGAAAGAGCGCCTGCACTGTGTGTGTTAAACTCCCGGTGTCAGTGGTTCTGGTCTGGCACTTGAGCTATCTACCTGGTGAGATACATGCAGTGTTTTTTATTTATGCAGCTTCAAGATGCAATTGTAGGTCAAAGACCTCTTGTATATTTCTGTCTTACGGTGAAGTTGCGGCATCAGAGATGGGGGAGAAGGAGAACGTGTAAGGTGTGATTCAAGACTGGTTAGTTACCCTGGTGATTTTTAAATTCTGCTTTTCAGTGGATCTCCTTGACTTTATTATAAGAGATTTGTCGGTGTGACTGTCAGGATGGGGCTACCCTGAGTAGGACAAGGGGAACAAAAGGTCTGTACAGTCCCACTCAGCTGGCTCCTATCCACAGGGTTTCTACCCAGCTCCCTGCCTCACTATAACTGCTGTGGTTCATGGTCTCTGAGTCAGGAGAAACAGGTCAGAGTATCTGGGTCCAAGGTGTATGAGGGTGGTGCTTTCAGCTCCTCAGAGCTGGAAGGAAGGCAGCTGCTGGCCCTTGGGATTCAACAGCTTCTCCTGTCGCTTAAGGCTGTGGGTCCCCAGGGTGGACTGGGGAGAGGAGAAGAGGCAGGACAAGCAGGCTGTTGAGAAGAGTGGAGGGAGTTAGCGGCAGGCTTTATAGATGAGGGTTGTGAGTAGGGCTGGCTAAATCCAGCCCTCAAGGGCCAGACTGAGCTCTCAGCCTTGTCCTAGGAGCAGCTGTAGGACTGCCATAGGAGAAGGCAGACATGGAGGTGCTGGGACTGATGCAGACCCAACTGGTCAGGCCACAGGGACAGCAAGGCAGATAGTTATAAAAATGGGTATCAGAATGAATTTGAAAACTAAATAGTAGGTTGTAAACCAGGTTTGAGATATTTCTGTCAGAGGTCATACTGGGCTTGAAGAGGCTACATGACGCCATTAGGATCTTATCTCTGTCCATACTGTGGAACAGCAGGCAAGGACACAGGCTTTATCTTCCTGAGCTACCCCAACAGCCTGAGGGAGCTGGGCTGCAGTCATCACACTCTCTACCAAAAGGAAAAAAAGAGTGTCTATCTGCTTACCAAGACTTGCCATGAATCACCTCCTGGTGTCCTATCTAACATACATTGCTGTGTGGCCAGAATTTAGCCAATGTGACCAACAGCCCCTTCTAAGGAAGCAAAACTTAGTTTTGTTTTTGAGGCTGAATTTCATGTATCCTAAGCTGGCTTCAAACTCACAATGTAGCCAAGGACAATCTTGAACTTTAAGTTGCCCTGCCTTTACCTGATCTCCAGTCTGATGGGGCACCCAAGGCCCAAGCTAAAAACTAGACAAATCAATATGCCTGCACAGAACTGGTCAAAGCAGAGTTGTAGGACTCTACAACTAGAGGGCTTCCCAGAAACAGTAGAATCTATACCCCGAAACTCACCAGATGTCATGTGTGGAGAAAGCCAGCTGAGAGGCCAGAACTGAGCAAGCCTAGGGGGCTCCTCCTAAGCCCTGCACCCAGCACCCTCTTACCCTCTAGTCTTCCTCCTGTTACAGATGACCACAGTTCTGTGCTGTGTAATGGTTTCCTCAGAGACTGAAACATTCCATTCTTCATGACACTATTTAAACAGGAAGGTCAACAACACAAAATAGCTTCAGAAAGTTCCTATAAGGGACTATAGTCACTAAGCCCTCCCAACCAGAGTAAACAATGAAAGCTGAGAGCCAGCCTCAGAGAAGCTGAGCTACCAAGAGACTCAGATAGTCCAACCTGCAAAGAAGACTCTTGAGACCAGTTCAGCTACCTGGGAGAAGCCTAAGCCAGCTAAGCTTCCTGAAAGAGGTTTAGACCAACTGAGACAGCTAGAAAAGACATTCTTGAGCCTTGGAGCTGCCTGCAGGCTGTGCAGTGTGTTCCAGGCTCCCAAGTTTTGAGAGCTGTCATCCATACTGGGGTGGACCTTGGTGATTCAGCTATCTTTGAGTCATTTCTGCTCCTGTAAATAACTCCTCACCCACACTCCTGTAAGTAACCTCAGTAACACTCATTGGCTTACCGGGTGATGACAACACATGCCATGAACAGAGGCAGGCGGATCTCTGAGTTTGAGGCCTGCCTGGTCTACAGAGTGAGTTTCAGGACAGCCAGGCTTACACAGAGAAATCTTCTTTCTCTCTCTCTCTCTCTCTCTCTCTCTCTCTCTCACACACACACACACACACACACACACACACACACACACACCTCACTAGCTCACCAGTTGGACTTTGGTGGTTCCTATATTTTTTTGTCATGAGATCTCTATATGGGTGAGTAAATGTGTGTATTGCATCTCTCTAGAAATGTCTTGTCACACAACATTCTGTCACAGGCATAAGGGCTGTATACACAGACGCCAGCAAGATAGACTACAGGGACCCAGGGAATGCCAGGAAGTAGCCACTAGTCCATGTCATGGCATCTGTCAGTGAACCCAGAGATGGAGGAAGGTGCTGTGTGTGGTGGGCTTACTGCTTTCTGGCCTCATAGCCCCTGACCCACATTCTCTACTCAGTTCCAAAGCCCGGTGTAGATATCAAATAGTCTGTAAGTGTAAGTAGGCGTATTTGGGACAGAGCCTCAGCAAATGAGCTGACCCCACTTCCAATACGCATTTGGATGTTGAAGAGCCCTGTCCAGCCAAAATTCATTACCACATGCCAGAGAAGCCAGGCTCCTGGGAAGCACAGCTGCCTGCTCTACCTTGTCTTCTTCCCGGGAGAACTCTACATTGTATCAACATTCCCAGCTCAGCTCATAAAGGCTGGCATAAGGAAACAAGACCCGAAGGGGGCCTTGGGTCTGTTTTTAGGGTCAGCTGGCAGCTGCTTTCCCTCTCGTGCACAGGGTCCACTGAGCAGAGACAAGGAGGAAGCTTGCAGTGAGACCCTTACCCCCACTCGTGCTCCATGGTATCTTGCTGTTTGGGCTAGGGTTGCCTGTGTTGGCCCAGGATCTCCATGTTTTGGAGGTGGGTAGGATGGGGCAGGACTATGATGGTATGTCCTCTCCTATTGTGGGAGGGAGTGGCTTGTGGCTGGGCAGCTTCTGCACAGGCCAAGCCTCCAGTGATTTGATTTGATTTGATTCCAAGAGTCTTCTGGAATCTTCTGGAGCCTTTTAGAACTTACCTGTTGCCAACCTATGTCTTAGAGGCCCAGCCCTCAGCAGCAAGGCTAGAAATATCCTCCAACCCAGCACCTCTCACAATTAAATGTATCCCACTTCTTGCACGGCTCTCACTCCCTGACCACAGGAATAAGAGTATTGCACAACTAGAAGGCTGGACCTGCTGCTTACATAGGGGCTGGCAAACATCAGGTCAGGACAGGAAACTCTAGGCCCAGAAGGTCTGGAAGTGGAAAGTGGGCTGGCTGGAAACTTCCCGCCCCTCACCCCCCTCAATTGCCAGATGCACTGCTCTTACCTGCCCATGGCTTTCAATGACTATGAAGCCAGTTCTGAGCACTCTGACCAGTGCCAGTCACTGCGGTTCATTCTCAACCTGCCTCCCAAAGGAAGTTAGCTGACTAGAGTCAAAACCCCTCCACTGTGCTCAGGAAACAGGAGGATGCCTGAAGGAGAAGCCAAGCCCCATAGTGGAGCACAACAGGGTCTTTCGTTCTTTCCAGGGAGAGCCAGGACGCTAGAACAGACCTAAGAACAGTTGCCTCCCTGGCCCTTGCCACAGCCAACCCCCTTTTCTTTCTCCAGTTTCCACCCCTACTGGATGTACAAAATCTCCCAAAGCTGGCTCAGGCTGCCACGTGTCTCCCTGTAGTCATAGGTGGTTCTGTATCTGCTCTGGGGTGTGTGCAGCCACAGCTTCGGGCCACTCCTGGGTTCCTTGCGTTCAGCGCACAGGAATTACACACACATACGCACAATTGTTGCAGACAATTTCTGGTGCAGCGTGATGCACCAGAAAAGGTCTGTCAACCGGGCTATTAGGCTATAGGGCAGGTGGTTACACCTCACCCCTCGGGAGTCCAGCTCTGGGAAGCGGGATGCTTTTCCTATCCACAGGTAGCCTGCTTGGGGGTGGGAGTGGGGGCAGTTGGTGGGACGGGATGTAGAAGACAATGAACAACAGCAGAGAGCTCCATTTGGAGCTCAGCAGTGCCAGGCTGCTAGAAGAGGGGAAAAGGCCTCACTTCGGAGAGAGCGGGAAGGGGACTCGGACCCATGCTGGATCAGCTCCCTTGGCGATCCCCAAGAGAGAAAGGGTACAAGCTACGAGAGTGACCACGAGACACTAACACTGATGGCAAACTAGACCTAACAGCTCTGAAGTCCCTGCTCAGGGAGACACACTGATGGGTAAGAACCCGAGCGGACAGGAAGGCGGATCCGCATCCTACGGCGCCAGAGCCTTCGGAAAAACGCCCGCGTGGCTTCCTGTGGTTTATTAAGAGTTCTGCAAAGTGCCTGGAGCAGGCCACGGGAGCCTCCCGTTTGGCCCCTGCGCACATTCGTTTATAAATTTCTCTTCTGTAGGAACCGGCTATATACAGGACCAACGACTGAAACCTTAGAAAAGAGACGGCCGCGCTCGCCTTAGGTCCTCTGGCTGCGAGGCCGCATGGTGCGGTCCCCACCGGGGTCCTGGCACCGAGGTTCAGAGGTGGGGCGCATAGAAGGCGGGCGCGCCGTAGGTCTGCGAGCCCAGCACGAAGGGCGAGAGCACGGCCGGGCTGGACAGGAAGGGCAGCTGCGCGGCGCACACCAGCCCTCCGGGGCTGTGAGCCGGGTACCCGGCCGGGCCATGCAAGGCGAGCGGCGCACCCATGGGCGGCGAGGGGCTGAGGGGACTGAGGCCGCCGGGCAGCCCCGCGCCGGGCCCCGCTCCCGGGCCGGGGCCCCCGCCGCCGCCGGTCGGCGCGCTGGTGTCAGCGCCTGGGTTTTGCTTCTTCCACTTGGTTCGGCGGTTCTGGAACCAGATCTTCACCTGCGTCTCGGTGAGGCTCAGCGACAGCGCCAGGTTGAGGCGCTCGCACACGGACAGGTAGCGAGTGGCTTTAAACTTGTTCTCCAGCGCCACGAGCTGCTCGTAGGTGAAGGCGGTGCGCGCTCGCCGAGGCTTCCCGGACTTCGAGTCCGAGCCCGTGCGCTTCCGCTTGGGCTTGGTGGCCACGGCGGCGCCCTGCGGGGTGCTCCCCGCGCTCCCCGCTCCCGCAGCAGTTGCAGGCGGGCCCGAGGCTCCGGGCGAGTTCCCGCGGGGCCCTGGGGCCGCAGCCTCGTCCACGGGGGAAGCCTCGACCTCAGCCGCTCCGGGGCAGCCCGACCCGCGGGCCCCGAGACCGCCGCTGCCTCCCCGAGGCTCCTCGGTGCCCTGAGCATCCTGCACCTCGGGCGCTTCGTCCTCGTCCTCATCCTCGGGCGCTTCATCCTCGCTGTCCGCGGTCGGGCTGCGACCACTGCTGCTGCTGTAGCCGTTGGTCTCGGCCTCGTCCGCCCTGTAAGAGTCCCCAGCACCTGCGGGCGGTGAAAAGGAAGAGAACAGAGTCAGGCCCGCACCCAGCCGCCCTGCCCGCTCCCCCAGTGAGAGATTCGCCTTTAATCGTTGGGTTTCTCCTCTTCCTCGTTTGCCCCGTCCCCAAAGGTTTTCTTTTCCTCCCTCCTTGCCACAGTTCCTCCTTGGTTGCTTGCATTTCCTCTCTGCCTTCCAAGGACCCTCTCCGTGGCCAGCTGCTTTTGCTGCCCCATCCGCAGTCCTCGCCTCCGCCTTTAGGGCTGCGGTGCGCGGGCTGCCCTCGGAGTGTACAGCGGAGAAAGAGCTCCGATCGATTCACGGGGCAGATACAAACTTAATTAAACTCATTTTGTGTAATGTACAAACTAGTTAAAGTCCATTTAATTTATTTCGGCGTATATTACCTTCCAATTACAGCGGGCGCGGGGCCAGCCAATTACCGCACAGTTAATAGTTGGAGGGGCTGGAGGCCTGGGGTGGTGTCGGCCGGCTATGAGGAGGCCACTTCTGAAAACTAAAATCGGTCGTCTTGGAGCTGTCCCTACCTCAGGCTTTAGGCCCTGAAAAACTAGGCATCTTAAAGTACTGGCTTCCCGGCCAGCCTCTGGGGCCCATTAACCAGCTCCCTAGAGACACTGTCTGAAGCGGGCTTCATCTTCCCCTGAGCTGGTGGAGTTTGGAGGCCGGGGAAGGGCACTGTGAACCTCTAAGCAGGAGCCTGGGAGGGAGTATGAACACCAGTCCCGCAGCATCCAGAGAGAAGCTGCCGCCATGACTGCATCTTGTCTCTGAAATTTGCTAGGCTGTCTGTCTGCTATGCAGGAATCTGAGGACCGTTCATGCCCCTCACCCACAGGTGGTCTTTAAATGCCAGAGGAGACCTCCACGCTTTCCAACCCAGCGCCGATGTTCAGCTCAGGTCGAGTTGGCGCTGACATATTGGAGCATAAAATCGCAACTCGCAAATACCCCAGCTCAAACGACCCAGGTCGCATGAAGACTGCGGGTGTCCTGTCCTCAACTCCTAGGTCTTAGCAGGGCAACTATTCCCTTAGGCGACCCGTAGCCAGTCACCCATGCCCCAGCCCTGCCTGGTTGCCCTCTCCAACTGTGCAGCGCTCGCTCCCTCCCTACAGCTCCAGCAAGCAGCCGCGGGTTCCTGGTAGACCAACTCCTTGGCGGAGAGAGGGGTCCAACTGCTGCCTGCCGGGCCTGCTCTTCCTCCCTCTAGGAACGGAAGGTCAATGCAACCGCGCTGGTAGAGCTGGCGGCCCCAGTCCAGTTCTCCCTGAGCGTTCTGGTCTGTCAGAGGCGCAGGGGCCAGGAAGTTAGAGGGAGGACGGAGGAGGGGCACAAAAAGCAATCAGGAACTGGTCGAATGCAATTCGCGATCAATAGCGGCCCCTAATAAGTGTAATAGGTTTTAATCGAGTAATTATCCGAATTTTGACCCTATAATTTAGATGTTCGGGGGGAGTTTGCAAGGTGCTTGAAAGAGATATGCATGCGCCGTAATGGGATATCGACCGCAAAGGGGGCGCGGGCCGCCCCATTACCGGCCGCTTTCCGCCGCTAAGCACATTTCCCTTTAACTGTAATCGAAGGGATTTAATTGTTTTTCCAGAGATAACCAGCGTTTTGTCACAATTAGTCTGATTTGTCCAAAGGGGGAGGGCTGGGGAGGCCACGGTGGGGGTGGGTAAGTCACCAAGCCAGCCGCCGCATGTCCCTTTGCCTCCAGCACCAACTACCCTCCAACACCCGAGACTGACTGGGCGAATCCTGGACCGTTGTGACAACCCCTAAACCCCAGATTTGGCCCAGCAGAACCTTTCCTGAAACGTGCAGCAGTGAGGGCCCTAGAGTCCGGGTCGGGAGGAGGTCACGGATGCTCGGGGCGGACCCCGCGCTCTGCGAACTTTCCACAGAGCCCGGCAGCGCCGGGTCAGGCCCAGCTCGCCGCGGGGTCCCTGGAGCATAAACGTTCCGGAGCAGTCAGCGTCCTCGCCCCTAGCGCCAGCCCGTATACTCACTTGTAGTCTCAGCTCCCGCGGCCGCTGCGACTCCTGAGGCGGCGGAAAGGGCTCGGCGTTCTAGCTCTGCGCGCGGCGAACGTCCGGAGGCAGCCGGGACCGCGACGCACGCGGCCGGGGCGCATGGGGCACACGTAGCGGGCACCACAGGGCCCAGAAGCACGCACCGGCGTCTCCTACTGTTGAACTTGTTGGGATCTAGGATGTCCAGCACGGAGAAGGAGGTGGGGCGCGGGGGCGCGGCGGGCCGAGCCGCTCCAGCCCCCTCTGGCACGGCGGGCACAGTGTCGCTGGCCGCGAGCGGTGGGACTCCAGCCCGGGGGAAGATGGGCAGCTCAGCTCGTCCGTCCATAGCGTCCCGAGCTGTAGCCGCAGGAGCCGGCGGTGCGGGCCCCGAGGCGGGCCCGGGCGGCGGCGGTGGCAACGCGGGGACGTCCCCAGGTGCCGCCGGGCCGCTGGTACTCATGCCGGCCTCGGGCCGCTCAGGCGGCTCGGGCCCCGCTACCTACTGGGATCCCATCCCTGCGCCCCGCAAAATCAGCCTCAGCCCAGCTGTTCTCCGCGCTGCGTCCCGCTTGGCTAGTGCTGCCTGGCGTTGCCTCCGCCACCGCTTCAGGCGCCCGCCGCGCCCGGCCGGTGCATTTATGGCGGCCCCGCCGGAGGCGCCCACGCGCCCACACTCCGCACACACGTGCGCCCGCAGGCGGCCGCGGGGTTCCGCTACCCTCGTTAGCGCTCACGCCTAATTGGCTGCGAACCGTCCCAAGCGGAGTAGGCGGGCCCGGTGCGGGACTCACGGACTGAGCCGCAGAGACAGACAGACGGACGCCCTGCCGGGAGCCAGAGCACAGTCCACTGGAGGCTGTGGTGGTCAGCACCGTGCCCGCTGCGCCTCCGCGGGACTGGAAACTGTGTGCCCGCCTCCTCGACGAAGGGGGAGGAGACAGCCCGGCTTTTAAATAATTGCGGGATCGGTTGGCGGTGGAGGGCTGCGGAGGCCCCAGGACGTGTGAACCCGTGAGCCCCGAGTTGGCCTGGATATCCCAGCTCAGGGTACCGCTAGGGCAGGTCTCTCCTGCTGCCGTGGCACGCGGGGCTCTGGGCTACCGTGGCACCCCGGGTTCCCGCGCCTTCCGCCGCTGGGACAGGAGAGGGAGAATGGGGGCTCTTGTAGGTTCTGAGTCTCTGAAGGGTCTTCAGCCCTTTGTGGGGTGTATTCCCAGAATTTCGGTTTCCGCTGCCCTCGATTGCGGTTTTTCGCGTCTGGAGCAATCTGGTCAGGATCTCTGTCCCTCCATCCTCACCAGCTCTGACTCCCGCCCCCTTGGCTGGATCAAATTAGGGACGACACGAAATCCCCGCAAGGGGCGGGGCTGGCGCCCTCGAGTGACGCTCATTAGAAGTGGAATCGAAATGAGCAGGGCTAGACCGCTGTCCTGGTCCCCGCCCCCCGAAAGGGTGACCGAAAAATCGCACAAATAGCAGGTGGCCTACATAAAGATCGATACCCTTCATGTAACGGGAAAATATGTGCTTCTTCCAGAACCGGATACTATCCTCTTCCCCACCCCTAACAAATCAGAAGGGCCGTTTGAAGCCTGAGTATCTGAGCACCGTCTTGTCCACAGTCTGGATATTTACAGGATACTCTCCGCGACCTCGGAAGGTCGAACCTGGCTTCGGAGGGTGAGGGTCAGGTAGCCGATGCTTTGCTTCCGAGTTTCCCTCCTCCTCTCGCTCAGGCCAATGAGCTGACCCGCCTCTGAAGGACCCAGGTGGGACCCGGCGGAGGAGTTAGCATGCCCAGAGTGTGAGTGTGTGCGCCGACGTGTGCTCCAGCGGGCATGCACTCCTCCTCCCACTGCGGTCCCGAGAGCCTGCTCTGCACAAGGACGGGCCTTTGCAATTACCGCGGGCAATGATCCTTCGGAAGCAGAAATTAAAAGTTAGGAGAAATAATGGGGGACCGATCGCCTGTAATTTGGGCCAAGCTCGGACATGCTGAGCCTCTGGGAGGCTGGGACGGGAGACAAGAGGAGGGGGGCAGGGCTCTCCTCCCCTCAGTTTCTTCCCTGCCCCCTCCCACCCTCACCGCGTGCTGGTCCATCCTGAGATTCTAATCAGACCCACAACACTGTGTCCTTCCTTGCCAGGACTTGATTATTCTTTATCTTTAAATTATAAATCACCTCTGGGGAAGGAGGGTGGGTAATCTCTCATCGCAGTGAGGTAATTATCTTCTTCCCGCCCCCACCTTGGTCTTTGCTTCCTCCCTCTTCTCAGCTGAGTTTGAATATAGATGTACACGCCCCATTCTCTTTCACACACACACACTCACACTCATTCAGAAGCGGCCAACACACAAGCAGGAATTCATTCATGAGCACCCATATCCAGTCAGAAGGTGGTTCATAAGGGTAGTGCGTTGCACTCCGTCACCCCTCCCCCACCTGCTCCTTCTTCCACTTCCTGTCTCTTTCAAGTCCTTTAGTGAGGACTGCACACAGGCCCGCTGCCATACCCCCATCTTCTTTGCTTCCCTGGGATGCAGAGCCACTGGGTGCAGAAGGGAGCTTCTTTGGGGGAGGGGAGGGGAATCAGGATGGGGAGGGGAGGGCAGGCCTCCTGTGCAGACCTCGGAGCTGGCTCTAAGTAGTGGAGACTCTGCGACATCGCTACAAGCACACACACACACACACACACACACACACACACATTTGTCACCACCACAAGCCATCAGAGAGGCGAATATTGGCAAACATTTAACAGCAGCCACAGCACCCACACCTTACTGGGTGGGTGGAAGCCGGCATGGCTGCACCCTCAACCATCACACACACCCTACACCTGCCTGTGAGGAAGTACAATGAAATGTGTAGCCCTCTCTGTGCAGCTTTCCTTCAGGAGAAGGAAATGCAACAAGGTGGCATTCCCTAGAATGTGACGTAAACCAGCACTAGAACAGAGCCAATATAATACAATGTGCTGACCGGATATGAAGTAAGATAACGTAACATGTTGCAGAAAAATATGCAACTGGATGTTGGCTTTTGGTTCTTTTTTTTTTTTTTTCTTTTCACCCAAATTCACATTTGGCACTGCCCAATGCTCTGTCTGCCGGTGGGTAGGGGACTGGTCAGAGCTGGGTGGGATGCAGAGAAAGCACTTTTGCTGCCCAGAAGTTTATAGGTGCCTGGTTTACTTCTCCTGTCCTTCCTGCCCATCTCTTCCTGCCCCTTGATATTCTGACATGAGCTGTAGCAGACAGAATAATAAACAGCCAAGCTCACAGCCAACTTTGAGGAATAAGGTGAGCCTGAGGGTCCCCCAGAGCTGAATGGGGCATCTCTTCTCTTCTTCCTTTGGTGTAGGACAGTGCTGTGTGGACCTAGATCACAGAGAGACTGAGGCAACTTCTTCCTCTGTTCCCACCCCACCTCTGAGGAACAACTGAAACAGAAGGGTGCCTGGTGCCCCTCCTCCTCTCCGAGTTCTCTAAACAACAGCCCTCCTCAGCCTCAACCAGGCTGTCTATGGCTATAAGGACGTCCTTTAGCTCCTAATCACAATTGATTGTCAATTAGACCCTCATTTGTGCAATCTCTGCCCATCTGCCATCTCAGGTTATCTCCAACCCACCAGCTTCACTTGTGGGGCCCCAGGTGGGTACTGACAGGTGAAATCCCAGCCTAGGGTGGAGACGGCTCTGCCTGGTTAGTGGATAGGAAGCATCCTTTCCTGCTGAGCCCCCACTATGGCAGGTCAGTTAGGGTGGTAAATCATGTTGGACTGGGGTGTTGAGGCAGGGACAAATGTGGCAAGGGTGAAAATATGACAAGGGGAGTTGTAACAAGAGGTCTGAGAAGTGGGCCAAGGAAAAGGAGGAGTAAGCTGACATTTTCAGCTTTCTTTCCCCTGAATTGTGCATTTTGAAATTCTGGAAGAGGCAAGAGGAGGATCACCCAGCCTCTGTTGTTAACTCATCCTGGATAATGATCCGTCTCCACTGTGTAGTGGTCTCTAAGATCCCATTTACTTCCCTTCAAGGGTCCCAGGGCTCCTGTAACAGTCACTTACTCAGAGTAAAGGAATGGCGACTGGTGGAATATCCCTTATTCCTGCTCCTGGGAGCTCTATGGACAGGCTGTAAGGGTGGTAGGATTCAGGGTCTTTATGATCGGGCACATTCACAGACAGCCTCCACTTTGGTTGCTGTTTGCTTTATGCACTGTTAACTCCACCCCCACTCTGCCCAGTCACCAGGGTCCCCAAACCCTTTCTGGCAACATGCAGAGGCAGGCACTTTAGTCACCTGGTTCACCATGTGTGGACTGAGAGGTTGCTGGTATTCTGCAGCCTCTGAGTGGTCTGCCTCCCAATGGAAGCAGACAAGAGGACAGGGCTCCCATGTGCGTTTCTTGACCCCCACCATATCAGTATATGGTACACCCTGCTGCTCACCAGTCTGGAAAATGAATGAGCAATTCTGCTTATTCTCTTTCTCTAAGATGTATCTCCCTTTGCGTCTTCTATCCCCTCAAGAATGGGCACAGCACATTCAGAAACTCAGAAAAAGGACCTCGGGCTGCTGACCTCCTCATCAGGCCACAGAGGAAGGCACCACTATCAGCACTACACACAGAGTCCAGCCAGTAGGTTGGGGGTCAGAACCGCGGACAGCTCCCAGAACCGCGGTGAGAACCGTCGGCTGCCAGGTCAGTACCGCGGACAGCCGCTCTGCCCTCTCCCCTAGCCCCACTCCTATCCCGTAGCTGACCTCAGCTTCCAGGAGACTGTCACAGACAGGTTCAGCAACTGGATCCAGCCAGCACGTTTCTGCTCTCCACTTCTGCAGCGCCTTCACTGTCTATTACAAGTCTGCCCATCTCAAAGCTTGCCGGCAATCTTTGTAGGTACAATGTGGTGTCTGGACCCCTTGTACATTACACACCCAAATGAGATACCCACCCATTCACCTCACACCAAAGGGCTAGAAAGTTCACAGGATCAATAGCTGCTGGTTTTTGCATCCTCCTGTTCAAATGATATATATATCACATATACATACACATATACATGTAGTAGTCACTAGCTCCGATAAAGAGGTTACTTGGAGATGCAAAGGTAAAGTTCAAACCCTTTCCGTTTGAAACTCAAATTAACAAATAGAACACCAGGAATGTCTGCAGGGCTGCGGGAATGAGAAGTACCGTTCATGGAGAGAAGGCTGCACAGTGGCCAGCTGGCTCCCTCTCTTGGACACTGCTAGTTGAACTTTTGACCTAGAAAGGTTCACTAACCACAAGACGAGATAGGGTAAACTGAGGCCAAAGAGAATAATGATGTTCTCAAAGCTGTCCAACCGGTAGGTGGTGGGGTTTTAACGTGAGCACTGGTGCTCCTGACCAGTGTTTAAAGTGAAAAGTCACAAATAATCAGTTTCTCAGTGCCAGAGGGCAGACGGCTGGGGCAGTGCAGAGAATGAAGCTGACAAGGGGCCAGGAGCTTCCATGTGCCTTTTCCCACCCTTACTCCCTCACATGTGACACAATCTGCTCATTACCAGCCTGGAAATTCCAGGGTGGAGGCAAGTCTGTTCATCCATTTTCTCTCAGATCTTTCTTAGGTTCTCTTGGGGTGCTTATAGGGGTTCTCTTCTCTTCTAGGAATCTGTCTCCATGTGTTATCACCACCCTCTACTCTATCTAGACTTTTTGCTAGATAGAGCCACTGACTTCCTTGAGAGGTTTTAGCAAGATGTCCAAGTCAGAGCTTACCCAGAGTACCGCCTGCCTTTACTCTCCAGGGCTCCCAACAGTACCCAAGCTCCAGACTCCTCATGGTCAAAAGCTGTGAGCCCTGTCTGGTGCACACAAGAAAGTTTCCCATGTTGTATAAAGGCACGAGGTCAGGGCCTCCTTGAGGGGAGAACTGGGAGTGGCTTGATCAGACCTTCCCTGAGGGGAGAACTGGGAGTGGTTTTGTATCTACTTCACGCACTTTTTCTTTTGTGATTTGAGAGAGGCTCTTACTCAACAGCCCTGGTTGGCCTGGAACTCACTTTGTAGGCCAGGCTGGTCTTGAACTTAGAGATCCACCTGCCTCTGCCTGGGATTAAAGCCTTGTGCCCTGTTGCTCACTTCTTACTGCCTGGCTCCTCCATTTATCTTCCATCTTTCTAAGAAGTGTGAACCATCACGGCTTTCTCCTCCTGGAAGCTTCCTGAGGTTGACATGGTCTGAGAATTATGCCTGGGCTGAGTAACTTACCTATGAGACCCTTTGGGGCATCCTGAATGACCCACATCTGAGCCCCATACTCCAAGGTCCTTTCTGATGATAACTAGTGAAAGTACCCTTCCAGCTGTTCAAAATCATCATACCTGGAAGCTCATCAATCTCTTCTCAGTGAGACTGGCACCATCATCTGCCCCTCTGTCTTGCTCTAACACATCCAGGGGCATTTATCTGTTCACATGTGGCTTTGGCCAAACTGGGCTTTTGAACACTGTGATGACTTGGTCCTGTGTCTCTCATCAAGACAGGGGTGGGATGCAAAGTGCAAACGTTTGTATGCACAAGGAAAAGTAGGTCAGAGTTGGGCAAGAGTTTTGACCAAGGGCATGCACCTTTGCCATTATAATAATATGCCTAGCTCCTATGGGTAGAAAATGCCCCTGGTGACTCTTAACTCTGCCCTCAACTCATCAACTGACTTGTCCATCTCTGTCCTGTCCCATGGTTATGGGCCACTGGATACCCCACAGTCAGTGTGACTCACAGGGTATGCATAGGGGCTTTCTTCATTTTGTCATTTATTTATACACGCTCAGCTCTTCTGTTGTGGGAGTGAGTCTGGCATCAGGGATAAGTAAGATTGGCACAGCCTTTGCTGTGGGGGAGGCTCTGGTGCCCCTGTTGTCGGGGAGAATGTGTTATCTCATTCCCATTGGCTTGAGGGAAGGCTCTGGAATGGAGACAGGGGCCTTCTTTGCTCCACTGCCAAGGAGGGTTAGCCTGTGTTGGACTGGGGAGTCTGGGAAGCGGCAACAGTGGGTAATAGAGAGGCCTCCGGGGGACAGGGAGGAAAACACAGAGGGATGAGTAGGAGGGCATCTAGAGACTGTACCCCAACATTAAAGATGGGCAAGAGGGTAAAGGGAGGGAGCTCAGGTCAAGTACACAGAAGGTGCTCAATAAATGAATACAATGAAATCTTCCAGCTAGCAGGCGCGCGCGCGCGCGCGCGCACACACACACACACACACACACACACACACACACACACTTAACCTAAGTGCCTGCAGGGCCACTCGGGTCAGGAGGGCATGTGGAGAGGAGCTGGTCACTAAACAATGAGCTTAATTGAGGTTAATGCCTCTAGCGCAGTCCTTGATTATTAAATTACTGCTATGCACATGAATCATAATTAGAAGGCTGAGAAACTATTTTACAGTACAGCAAACCAGGAAGAGGGGTTTTGAGATCTAAGGGGAGGGGAAACGAAATGTCGTCGAGGTCGAGGTCGAGATCGAGGGTTGTATTGTCAGGGTAGAGGGTATCCTCCCAACAGGGGTGTCCTGAGGAGAGACATATCCTTGGGGTGGGAGGGTCTGTAGATAAAAGACAAGTTTTCTGGGTGAGTGTCTTAGGAAGTGGGCATGTTGTCGAAGTAGGAGGACGTCCAGGTGGCAGGGATCTGCATCTTCAGGAGGAAAGAGTCTTCAGCGAGGTGGGGGTGCGTAGGGGAGGGGAGTGTCATAAGGTGAAAGGTGTTCTGGGGAAGGAGTGTGGAGTGGGGAGAGGCGCGTCCTCTGGATGGGGGCGTGTCCGCGCTGTAGCGGGTGTTTCTGGGTGGTTTTCGGAGACCTGGGTGCTCGTGTATGGAGACACTCACTAGGGAGGGCTGCGCCATGGAGGGCCCCTGTGACTGCACAGGTGAAGATACACTGTCGCTTCGCCCACGGCTCCCGCCCGCCCCCTGCCGACACGGCCCGGAACTGCAGCGACCCGTGTCAGCGTTCGGGAGAACTGGGTGAGCCAGACTGTGTCCTGAGGCCAGAGTCCTAACGCCTAAGGTGCAGCCCGGCGTGCACAGACCGGACCGTGCAGAGAGCGTTCCAGAGTCCCGGCGCCACATACCCATGCGGCTGGGCCTGGCTTTGCGCCTGCGTCCCTGGGCGCGAGCGTGCGTGGGCTGAATGGGGCGTCTGTCTGTGGGGACCCCCAACCCCCACCCCTTTGCCCCGTGGTACAGGGGCCTGAGATTGGAGAACTCCAGAAAAGGCCGCCGACACAAATGCTGGGGTGAGCCCGTCACCCCTGCGCTCTCCAGGGGTGCAGGCCGTCCCTCTCCCTCGCCGTCCTCCCCCCTCCACTTCTCTATTTATTTCCTTCTCTGTTGCTGAAACATATTGAAGGGGAGAAAAAGGAAACATTAAGATCCGCTGTGAGCCGCGCGGCGGTTTAACGATTTCAAATGAGGCCGGCCTGGGTGAGGCCTGACAATCCCGTCAGGATGGCAGATGACGGCTAAAATTACCCGGAATCAATATTCTCACCGGGTGTCCCGGGCTGATAAGCTCCGCCAAGACAATGTTGACTATTAAAGTCGACAGCTTGAGATATTACACTATTAGTTATGCTATTTTTAATAATCTATAATATTTGGGCGATAATTAATTAATTATACGGGTCAGATAATATCTAGGGCTGGAATGAGGTCTGAAGGACCCATTACAGCAGTAATGAGAAAGGAGAATCTAATCTGGGGCAGGTGCCGTGGTCCTGGTGCTGGGGCCTGAGGCGTGATGTCTCCTGTGTCCGGCCCTGCCACCAGCCTGGGTCCTGGCCAAGCCTGGCCCCTCAGAATCGGGGTCTGCAGGCCAGACAATGCCTGTCTCTGCTTCCTGGGGCTGGACAGAGTGAATGCCCAGAGATGCAGACTGGCCAGGCGAAGGCCAGGTCCCTGGGTGTGTTCTATGATGGAGGGGCTTGCTTCCTGATTTTTTTTTTTTAATGTGACAGCCTCCACAGGTGTGCTCTCTGATGGAAGGGTCGCTGATGGAGGAGTCCCAGTTCTCTCCTCATGCACCTCCAGCATTACCACAGCAGAATCAAGTCCAAGCTGTGGCCTCAGCCCGCAGTAGGAGTGACTATACCCCTCTTACTTCCCAACACTGCCCAGAGGCCCTGGTGGAGGCTTGCCTTGATTCTGTTGTTCCCAGAAGTGTGTGCTTCAGCAAACACAATTGTCTTGTGCTTAAAGTCAGGATGTGAGCCCTGGTCTGGAGCAGGGGTTGGTACAGGGATGGCTGCTTGCCTGGGGACGGTAGTGCTGTGATCAGCAGCTGTCAGATTTCCCTGCAAGAAGCTGGGTGCTCTGACTTTTCTAGTGAGTACAGCCCTTCACCCCCTGATTTCTTATGGTAGAAGCTTAGATCCTGGATAAGATTCCCAAATGTAAACATTTTATGCTTAAAGATTTCCATAAGCACCAATATAACCATGTTAAACAAATATATATATATGTATATGTATAATTTGAATTAGTTAAGAATGTTTTCTAAGTCAAGCATGCATGCCTGTAACCTCAGTACTTAGCAAACCAGGAGCCAGGAGGATTGAGAATTTGAAGCTAGCCTTGGCTATGTAGGGAGACCTTAGAATACATTCTCTAGTTTTCTCTGAGACTCCTTTGATTCATGGATTATTTACATGTGTTTTGCCTGCATGTATGTATATGCACTACATGTGTGCACGGTGCTTTCAGAAGCCAGAGGGAATCAGATCCCTTGGAACTGGAGTTACCGTGTGGGTGCAGGGAACTGAACTCAGGTACTCTGCAAAAGCAGCTAGTGTCCTCAACTGCCCAGTCATCTCTCCAACCACACACTGCTTAACTACCAAACAACTGGGTTCTAAAGATGTTTCTCTGTTGCCAATTTCTAATTGAATTCTATTATTCTCGGAGGTGTGCCTTTGATAATTTTGATTTTTAACTCTGTTAAATTTGCCTGATCAACTTTGGAAGGCTCCATGTGCAGCTGACAAATACCTGTGTTCTGTTGTTAGATAGTACAATCTGGATGCTCAGAGCCCGCCCTTGCTGGCCACCGAAGGCTTCTGTGACAGCTTGAGGCCCCTCCAAAATTGGAGCCAGTTCTATTTCCAAGATCTGTCATGGTTTGTAAAAACATCCTTAAAAAACATTTGCTTTTAATTTTAAAATGTTGATGGTAAAGTGACTCTTTTAGTATCATGCAGTAGCTGCTTCCTCGATGGTGTTTCTGCTCTGATGCTAACTGAATCTGATGTCAGTAGATGCTTGGCAGCTTTCCTCTGGGATATGTTTCTGAGGCATTTTTTTTACACCCTTAAATTTTTAATTACTGGTGTAGTTATAGTTATTTTCTTTTTTGAGTGTGTGTATGTACATGTTCATGTGTAAGTGGGTACATGTGTGTGCATAGGTGCATATACGTAGACACTTGGCTGTGTGTGTATGTGTGTGTGTGTGTGTGTGTGTGTGTGTGTACAAGCCAAAGGTCAACTTCAGGTATTGTTTCTAAGGTGAAATACACCTTGGGTTTTTGGTTTTTTGTTTGTTTGGTTGATTTTGTATGTGTGAGTACACTGTAGTTGTTTTCAGACACACCAGAAGAAGGAATAGGATCCCATTACGATGGTGGTGAGCAGTTTTTACAGATTCCTGTGTTTACAGGTACACTCCCTCTACCTGGTGTGGATCTAGAGGCAGAGACAGAGATCTCAGGCTCCAGACAGCTCTATGTTCAGCTCCTGTGGGGAGTTCCCAGGCTGACTCACTTCCCACCATCCTGGAGTACATCAGGGTCTCTGTCCTCACCATCCCCACAGGCCTTGTGTGCACTGGCCTTGATCCTAATGACCACTGGTGTCAACAGTGTCTCACTGAGGCCTCTCTGGCTCTTCTCCGATGATTAATGGCATCAAGCATTTTTGGTTTGGTTTGGTTTGTTTGAGACAGGATTTCTCTGTGTAGTCCTGGCTATTCCAGAACTCTGTAGACCAGGCTGGCCTTGAACTCAGGGCTCCACCTGCCTCTGCCTCCTGAGTGCTGGGATTAAAGGTGTGTGCTACCACTGCCCAGTAACATTGACATCTTTTCAGGCATTTATTGGCTATTTGTATTTGTCCCTCAGAGAAATGTTTGTTCTGATTACCTCTCCATTTCATTTTATTTACTTATTTATTTATTTTTTAATTGAATATTTTATTTACATTTCAGATGCCATCCCCTTTCCCCACTTCCCCCCACACACATTTTATTTATTTTTAAGATTAAAATTTGTGTGTGTGTGTGTGTGTGTGTGTGTGTGTGTGTGTATAACCACCTGAAAGTCCAGCATCAGGGGATTTCTTCAGGCCTCTACAGGCACCAGACATAAAATGATACACTGACATGCATGCATATACAACATAGAGGTTGCATATACAGTCATGCATATAGTCAAATACAACAGAATTAATAGTTATAATAAAAGTAAAAATAAATATTTTATTAAAAAACAGTGTAGTCTTGGCAAAAGAATAACATGCCAACTTTCTGTCACTGTGACAAAAAGCTGAGACAACTTAAAAGGAGACATGTTTGCTTTGAATTGTCATGCGGCCTGGTTGCTTAGGGATACGTAAAGGAGCACATTTGACAAGAATGCATGGAGTGGGGGAGAGAAGGCTCTTCACCTCATGGTGACCAAGAAGATACAGAAACAAAAAGGGGCAAGGACCAGTAATCCCATTACACCACCCAAAGTTCCCACCACAGCCAACACATAGTCTTCTGGAGCCACTCAAGGCCAAGCAGCAGCACATGTGTACACAGCTGACAGGGTTGGCAGCACAGCTTGACTGTAGAGCACTTGCTTAGTGTGTGTATGCTCTTGCATTAAGTGTCCACACACAAGCAAAGACACAGAGATCGGTAGGCCAGAGTCAACTTGCGTTTGACAAGGGCATTAAGGGCATTCAGTGGCTAAGGAAACCATCTTTTAAACAAATGGTCCTGAGAAAATGATATCCACACTAAATAATAATAATAATAATAATAATAATAATAATAATAATAATAATAATAATAATAAGGAGCCCTTATATGTAAATAGAACTTAAAACGAATTAAAAAAACATGTAAAAGCTAAAACTATGACTTTTTGAACTGAGATAAATTGCCATGGTCTCAGGTTTGTTAATGTCAACAAAGAAGAACTGGGTTCTTATGAGGTTAGCAAACATTGTCCTTCAAACAACACAATCAAGAAAATGAAGAGTGGGCTGGAGAGGTGGCTCAGTGGTTACAAGCACTGGCTGCTCTTCTGGAGGACCTGAGTTCGAGTCCCAGAACCTATATGGTTCACAGACCTACATGTAGAACTTCCAAATACATAAAAATGGAAAACAAAAGTGTTTTTAAGTGAAAATGAAGGGTGGCTGGGCATGTCTCCATGGCAGAGCACGTGTTGCTCTCGCAGAGCCCTCCGTGTCATTCCTAGTGCCCACAGCAGGTGGTCCACAGCTGCTGTGACTTCAGCTCCTGGGCATCTGGAGTGCTCTTCTGGTCTCCAAGGTCCATACTCATGGGCACATATCCACATGGACATGGACTCATGTACACACACACACACACACACACACACACACGTCACAGCTCTCATGTGAAGATCAGAGGACAACTTGTAGGAATGGATTCTCTGCTTCTACCATGTGGGTTCTGAGCACAGAACTCAGAACATCAGACGTGGTGGCAAGTACTTCACCCACTGAGCCAGCTCACTGACCTTTCACATTACTTTATTTTACTATTTTTGAATATTGAGGTAGAGCTGAGGGTCTTTATAATGCTGGGCAAATGCTCACCACTGAGTCATGCTTCAGCCTAGAGGTCTCCATTTTAAAAGTTTTTTTTTTTTAAATTACTGCATTGTAAGAATTCTTTCTCTATTCTAGTTACAATTCCTTGTCAGATACATTATTTAGAAATGTTTCCCTCATTTCTGCTCATTCCTGTGCTCACCTCTACCCTCAGTCTCTCTGTTGTCCTGTGGATTTAACCTACATCCCAGACTCGTTTTCTTATTTTTCCAGATGTATCCTATTTTTAGGTGTAGGTGTGTGTGTGTGTGTGTGTGTGTGTGTGTGTGTGTGTGTGTGTGTATCATGCACGGGGTCAGGGGCATGTATGCAGGTGCCCACAAAGACCAGAAGAAGACACCATATTCCCTAGAGTTCAAGTTACAGGTGGTGACAAGACCCCGACTTGGATGCTGGAGACAGAACTCAGGTCAGCTACTCAGCAAGAGTAGCTGGTGTGCTCTTAACTGATGCACCACCTCCCCAGCCCCAGGACCACCTCCCCAGACCTAGGACCACCTCCCCAGACCCAGGACCACCTCCCCAGACCCAGGACCACCTCCCTAGACCCAGGACCACCTCCCCAGTCCCAGGACCACCTCCCCAGTCCCAGGACCACCTCCCCAGACCCAGGATCACCTCCCCAGACCCAGGACCATGCTGTCTTGATTCTATGACTCTGTACTAAGGCTGGAGACCGACCGAGGATGCAGTCTCCCTTGTAAAGATTGTTTTTGACATTCCTTGTCTCATTTGGACCATTGTCTTCTAGAACTACGACAGCCTCATGGAACAGCTTACATCATGTGGAGTCTTTAGGTTTGCAAACCTGGGGGTCTGTCCACCCCTTCCCCTGCCCCAAGGCCTTCTCCTGACTCAGACATTTTGTGTTTTCAGCTTTTGAGTCTCGCACATCCTCAGGAGAGTTTATTCCTAACGTAGTTTATTCCCTTTGATGCTGCTGTAAATAGAATTATTTCCCCAATTTCATTTTCAGATGCTTTATTAACTCGTGGGGTTTAAACTTCATTTCTTTGATTTGTAATTTCATCCTTTTTTCCCCTTATGCTAAAATTCTTGGTTCCTAATGATACCAGCATAATTACGTGCATGCTTCATCCTGCAGCATACCTGCAGTAATTTCAAATAACAGCATCAATGTTTCCATTAGCCATAGGATCATCAAGTGCAGGATTTCTGCATGCTGGTTGTCCTTACAATATCCTTTTTGGCGTGCATGCACACACATATGCGCACGCACGCGCGCACACACACACACACCCTAAACATAATTATTTTTTCTGTACAGCTCAGCCCATTAGTTCTAGTTTGCAGTAAAATTGTGTAGACTGATTTCCCTTCATGTCCAAGTGGTTGGGCTCATCCTTTGCCTTTCCGTCTGTGGGAAGGGACCTCCCTATGGGGTCAGGTGGAGCCGCTTCTGGCTCTCTGTGGTCCTGGAGAACATGAGGAAGCTGAGCTTCAGGTTGCAGCCAAAAGAAGGATGCTCTGTAAGAGACCAGTGGATTCCTGGCTGGGCTTCTTGTACACAGGCCTCCTGTCCATCCCCTGCTCCCGGTCAATGGTGTGGTGGAAGACTGTTATGAAAACATTCCCCAGTCAGGTGACAAACCCTCTTGGGGCACTGATCACAGCAGAAGTTTGAAGGTTTTCATTCCATGAACCCAGACAGCCAGAGTTCTCACAGGCCTTATGCAGGGGTGGACTGAAGCCGGTGAAGACATCATGGAACGTGAGATCAGCAGTGCTCTCCAACTGTGAGTGGTGGTCAGAGCAGCAGGTGGCCTCTGGGGGAGGAGGTGACTAAGGGCTGAGTTGGGCCACTATCTATAGGTTCATTGCTGTGACCAATGTCTCTGGTCTCCAGGCAGGCTGGGTTAGTTTCTGTGTGTGCTGAAGGTGGGGTCAGGTGGAGGAGTAGCTGAAATCAGGGAAGGGCTGGGGACTCTGGAGCCACAGTGAGGTTTTGTCACTTTGAGTGTTGTGTCTAGCCATGTGGTCATTTTGAGGATGTAGCTAGATTTAGGGGGTGTCAGAAGCTTGGGTGAGGGTCTGGGTTGGATGTGTAGCTAGGAGCCATTATTAGGGCTCCTTATGTGGGCCCACCATGAGTGACAGGCAGCCAATAAACAGGCAGCCAATAAACATGTAGCATGCTTGTTGAGCGGCAGGCTTGTTGGGAGCCTCATTCTCAATAGTAGAGACTCCATCTTCTCAGCCATTGGCTCAGCGCTTTATCACACGTGCCTTGTAACTCAGTGTCTCTGTGTCCCTCCTCTCACAGCTTTGCGGCCTCCCCAAGCCAGAACTGCAGGGCAGAGAGCAGGTTTCAGTGTCCTCAGGCCACACCATGTCCTTAAGAACCAGTGGTCACTTGGCCCTGGAAAGGTGTGGCCCGGGTGTGGGTGTCTGTCTCCTGGTACTCAGGGAAGGTGTTCTATACACTGTATCCATAGTCAGCTGGTAAAGGAGATGACCTTCAAACTTAAGGGCCTGCAGAGAAAAACAGTTTCCCTGAAGAGAAATTCATATCCAAGCCAGTGTCAGGCCTACTGAGAGTCTATCAGATTACCTGCCTAGTCACAGGACTTCAAAGATGCCATAGCCTCAAGAGCTGCTCCTGTGTGATACACCACGGTGTAGGCAGCTAAGGACTGGAGATCACCCCAGAGGACACAGAGCCGGTCACACGGAGGTCCGCAGACATGAGTGTGTAGTATCTGCCTTGAACCCCAGCAATCTCAGCAGAGGGAACACCAGGAGAGCCCAGAGGACCCCACTCAGCTTCTCTGTAACACCCTAAGAGTCTTTGCTGCTTGGCAGTGTCTCAGAGGCCTGCTACCATCTGGCCTCAAATCAGAATCTTGTTAGTGTTTCCCAGAGCTGTGTGGGGAGTGGGAGTCGGAGTCCTTCTGAAGGATGTGCAATAGAAAAGGAGTAACAACAAGGGGCCTGAGTCCACATCGATGCTGAACACGGTTATTTTGATTTTGCAGTTACAGAAAGGACGATAAGAGGGACCAGAGAGGCAGGGCCAGGGCACTAATTGATGGATAGGCTTCTAGGAGTCAATTCAGATCCATCAATTGCCTGCAGCGAGAGGCCTGCAGCCCACAAGCCCTGGAGTTTATTGCCTTTTGTAGCAAAGAGAAGGCTCAGTATGAAAGCCAAGGTCAAGCCTTGCACATGAAAGGCCGGGCCAGCAGATGTGTGCATGCAGATGGGAGTGTGCAGTCATACACACATGCCCACACCCCCCCCAGCTGAACTTGCACACTCAGAAGCACGCTTAGGTAGGCTTACATACTCAGAAAGAAGCTCAGATAAGCTTGCCCAGATATACATGGGTGTGTGTGTACACACGAGTAAGCTCACACACTCAGTTGACTTTGCACACTCAGATAAAATGCACCAGAACAGGCTTACTCTGAGACAATCTCATGTAGTGAAGTCACACATGCTGTGTCAGGATCAACTCTGGAGCCTCATTCTCTGACAGGGATATTGGATGAGAGGTCAGGTACTTGAGGTGCCTGTGTTACTGTGTCTCTGGGTCACAGTGGGTTGCAGCTCTGAATTAGACTCTTGAAGGAATAGGGGCCCAACCTTGTAGCTGCTGCCCTCACATCTTCTCTATGGGGTTTCCTGCCCCTAGACACTTCTGTCCCCCTTTGTGGTGACTAACAAAAATGTCTTCTCTTGCTCCTGGTCTTCTGGTCCCAGTACCCCGCCCCAGAAGCTATTCTGAGATCCAGGTCCATCATCTGTACACTGACCCCTGAACAGGAAGTACTCCACAGACCAGACCCCATTTCTAGCAGCACACTCCTGGAGAGCTGAGTCCTCCCACAGTCCTTGCTTCACCTCTCTGTCTCTCTGAGCAGGTCTGGTACGACAAACTGGGGTGCTACCTCTTCTTTGTCTGGGTCTACCTTGGTCTCCCCTCTCCCAGCCACACTTCTCTGCTTCCCCTAGATGTCCTGATTTCTGCTGACGCAGGTCCATCCTGACCACACTCCACATGGGTTGACCTTGTGGGGAGGTGAGACCAGTTGGAGCTGGCACAGCATGAGGCCTAGTACCTTCTACACAACACATAGACTAAATGCATAGGGTGCCGAGCCATTCTGTTTTCCAGTCTGGGTTATGAGAACCCTCTCACTTTATCTTGCCTGGTTCTGGAATTATAGAACCTAGGGATTGGAGTCCTAACTCTGCGGATATGTGGGGACAGTCCTATGTCCTGTCAGTGCTGTTTGGCCACTGCTGCTTGGTGTGTATGGCCAAGTGCCTAGGCAGCTGGCCCCTAGGACCTACTGGCAATGGGGCTTACTGAAGGTTGGGCTTGTTGCCAGGTTATGAGGATGCTTTCTGTAGGGAGCAGAGGCCTGGATGTGCTGAGATGAAAGTAGGGCATGCCGGTACAGGTTCTAATTCCACAACCCAGGACCAGGATGTGTTCCAGCCCCAGTCTCAGCAGAGCAAGCTTTGTCCACTCTGACTCCCTGTGGGCAGGGCCCACATAGTTGCTGACACAGAACTGAATGTCCTTGTGCTCACACACAACAGAGCTTACAAAGAGGCCTAGACCACGACTTCTTAAACTGTAGGTTATCAAACGGAATGTGGATGGCCACAAAAAATCTGACAACAGTAAAAAGGACTCTGAATGTTCATGATCAAAACTGAACGGAAAGCCAGGCATGGTTGTGTAAGGCTTTATTCCCAGCACTCAGGAGGTTGAAGCAGGTGGGTCTCTGGGAGTTCAAGGCCAACCTGGTCTACATGGCAAGTTTCAGGTCAGCCAGAGCCACATAGTGAGACCCTATCTCAAAAAATGAACTAGAAAGCAAACCCACAAGGAACCCAGAGGTTTTGGTGGGATATCACCATCATCACCATCACCAGTATCATCATCATCACCATCACTTTCTCCACTGCTCTCCTGATGCTGAGATGGCGCCTGATCAAGGATCATGTGTCTGGTGCACACTGTGTGCTTCCTACCTTCCATTCCTCATTGGAACACAGCCCAGGCAGAACAGTGCACTGAACCCATCTCACAGCCAGGGTGAGGAGCAAAAACAGAGGGATCTCTGTGTGCTCCAACAGAGGAGAATAATCTCCCAGAGACAGCCAAGGCAAGCCCTGCCACCTCTGGTCTGGATTATCTGGAAGATCAGATGTGAGCTGTAACGTGCCTGTGGGTACTGTCCAGCAGTGGGACACATGGATGCTAGCCCTCTCTCCCCGGCCT
>JANHMN010000007.1:51832027-51844296 GCA_030674055.1 Rhabdomys pumilio | reverse complement strand
CCAGCAGTGGGACACATGGATGCTAGCCCTCTCTCCCCGGCCTGTGGCAAGGCTGCTCACCATCCTCTCTGAAGTCATCTTCAGTTGGCCCCAGCCCTCTCTGCTCTCTGACCTCTCTGTTCTTGCCTCTGTCCTCCCTGCCTCTGGGATGGGGGAGTTGATGGCTCTGCTGGCCTCTGGCACCTGTTTCAGACCCTGGTTAACAGGCTCACTCCCCTGCCGCTGTACTTCTGTTCTCTGGCCACCTCTTTAAGGTTGTTCAGGATTCTCCCACACTTGGAGCCAGCATCTTCTTGTGTTCACGTCTGCCGGCTGGCTGTGGGACTCGGAAGCATCTGTTGGACACTTTAGAAAGTATTGTCTGGGCACAGCTTTCAGAAGGACACAAACCATCTGTGCTATTTCACTGAAGTAACTGATGAAGCCTGGCTTTTCTCAGTATGGGTGACTCAATGCTTCCTTCCTTCTTTCCTTCCCTCTTTCCTTCCTTACCCATCCCATCTCTCTCTTTATTTCTCCAGGATGCCCCTAGGTCCTGCTTCTTCAAGTTGAGATTGTCAGTGCTAGCCGGGCAGTGGTGGCGCACGCCTTTAATCCCAGCACTTGGGAGGCAGAAACAGGCGGATTTCTGAGTTCGAGGCCAGCCTGGTCTACCGAGTGAGTTCCAGGACAGCCAGGACTACACAGAGAAACCCTGTCTCAAAAAAAAAAAAAAAAAAAAAAAAAAAAAAAAAAGAGAGAGAGAGAGAGAGATTGTCAGTGCTAATTGGCCTCTATAAAAAATTTCTTTTTCTTTTTAAAATTTGTGTGTGTGTGTGTGTGTGTGTGTGTACACCATGTTGGGTGTCTTCCTTAATTTCTTCCCACTTTATTTTTGGAGATAGGATCTCTCCCTGTATCTGGAGCTCATCTTTTGGCTAGAGTAGTTGGCCAATAAGCCCCTAGGACCTACCTATTTCTGTACCATCCCCCAGTTTCCCCAGTCCTGGGATTAAAGGTATGTGTCACTGTGCCTACCTTTTATGTGGGTGCTGAAGATCTGAATTCAGGTCCCCATGCTTGCACAAACAAGTAGCTGTGGGGCTGCTCCCCACCCCGATGCTGTGTTCTTTAAAACATTTATTATTTTGTAAACATCTAAAATAAAATCTGGAGCCTGGAGAGATGGCTTAGTGGTTAAGAGTGAGTACTGCTCTTACAGAGGACCCGAGTTCAATTCCCAGCACCTACTTTGTGCAGCTCCCTATCCCCTGTACTCCAGCCTCAGGGTTTCTGATCCTCTCCTTTGGCTTTTGAGGACACCTGCACTCATGTACACATATCCCCACACAGACACACATTCATACAATAATTTTTAACCTAAAAAAATGTATTTATCTCATGTGTTTGAGTGTTTGTCTCCATTTGATTTTATGTACCACATGTATATTATGCCCAGAAGCCAGAAGATGGCATCAGATCCCCTGAAACTGGAGTTGCAGACAGTTGTGAGCCTCCACATAGGTGCTGGGGTTGAAACTGTCAAGTCCTCTCTCCATGCCCAGGATTCTAGTTTTTATCTCATTCTCGGGCCAGGAGTGTGATTATTGGTCCCCATTTGCCTGTTGTTTCCCCCTTCTCTGTTCTCTTTGGGATGTAGTTTCTCAGAGAAAATGATGCCCATGCTGCATGCTGGCCTACACTGGGCATACTCTATTCATGCTGTCCTGTCCCCAGTGTGTCCTCAGTGGGAGGCACAGGGCCCAGCTGCTCGCCCTTCTGACCTATGGCCCACTCATCCTTTTGTATTTCCTGTTTTCTGTCTTTCTAGAGCTTTTGTTCTCTCCTTTGAACTTTTGATTCATGGAGGCCATTTTATCTGTAAATACATTAATTTGTCTAATGACAACTGCATTGTTACTAGAAGTTACTGAATTCCATAAAGAACACAAAGTAACCTTTATTAAAATGAAAGAACTTTGATACATGTATATAAGATCTGTAACATAGATCTCTCTCTGAGCATTTATGTTTTATTTTTAAAATAGTGACTTGGGCCGGGGAGATGGCTCGGTTGGTAAAGCCTGGCAGGCATAGGACCGAGTTCGACTCTTCAGCAGCTATGTAAAAATATCATCATGGTGTGTGTGCCCATAGTCCCAGAGCTGGGGAGACAGAAACAGGAAGATCCTCGGGACTCACTGACCTCCCAACCTAGCCTAGTGTCAAGTTCAGAATAGTAAGAGACCCTGTCAAAATAGAGGTGGATGGTGTCTTTGAGAATAACACTTGAGATTGTTCTTCAGTCCCTACACATATGTCCACACCATGCGTGCACATTATACAGGTGTACCCTGCATGCGTAAAACGGGGTGGAGGGTCAGGGTGCTCTTGCCGTCTCTCAAAGATTACACTTCCTCTGGTCCCTGCTGCAGTCTGCAGACCTCTGGCATTGGTACACAGTGGGGCTTACCAAGGTCTACTTTTTCCTGTCCTGGAACACATCTTAGTGACTCAAACCCATTCTGTGGCTCTTCACTAGACGGTCCTCTTGGCCTCAGCTGGAACCAGCTTCTTCTGTGTTCTTGCTGCTGTTGTGAAAGCAGCACTGAAGCAGCAAGGGCTCCCAGCTGGGCTCCCTGGTCTAGCAGAGTTCCTTGAGACAGGGCCACACTCCGTCAGTATGAACCTCGGTCTTTGACATGGTTTCCCATGGACCAGACATTGTGACAGTCACTGAATTATAAGGAGCAGCCCTGTTCATTCATGTATGGTGCCAAGCGGTCAAAGGATCAGCCTGAGCAAATCTGGACATGTCACCTCATGCACTGGTGGCTCTTCTTCTATGTATATGGCGCACCCACGGCTGTGTGGAAGTGTCTAGCTCCCAGGGAGGAAGAGAAAACTGGGTATTGCTCATAGTGAATTTGACACTGGGCACAAAATGTCAAAAAGTGCCACCCAGACTGCTCAGGAGGCTGTAGGAGAGACGCTTCCTTGCCATTTCCAGCCCCTAGATGCTGCACAAATATCCTTTCCTGCATCCCTTCTCTCTCCAATGCCAGCAGGGACCTCTGCCTCCAGCATCACCCTCCCCACCCCCACCCCTAGCTCTGCAGATTTTTGTAGAAAACTGTCTGGCAGGGGTTTTATCTTTCCCGTGTGAAATCCTTTCAGTAATCTGTCTTGCATTTTCTTTCTTGATGCACCTCCCTGTCCCTGTCACTCATCCTTCAGTGTGTGGAGGCACTGAGCCTGGGCTGAGGTTGGGGTTGGATACTTGGAAGCACAGGAGTGCTTCTACCTGCACAGTCCCAAGGACATCACACTTTGTAGAATATGGCTCTGGTCCAGGGACTAGAGAGCCCTGGTGGGGCTGTGATGTGCAGGGTGAGTGAGATTTAGTCTCTATGGGGCACAGTGTGTGTTCTTGATGCTGGGTGTGTGTGAGACTTGAACTGGGCCTGTGGCTGTGTGTTCTACGCATGAGGTCCATGGTGCTGGTACTGGGCTGACAGGCATGGAGGAGAGGCAGCTTACACACTGCTTTGCTGTGCACAAGCAGACATTTCCAGGCCTAAGGAAGCACCCTTAACAAGAAAACAAGACCCTGACACTCGTGGGGAGACAGTGCTGCTAGCAGTGCCAAGCTCCCAGTGTTCTGCAAACACTTAAGATCTCGTGTTCGCTCAGCTCCTGGCCATCACCATGCTGGTATGTGAAGGACAATTACATGCATGTTCTCAGGGATCGGTTGACATAGTGGAGGTCTCAGTGGGGGCACTGTTCTTTGTGAAGCTGAGAGGAGGTGGGAACTCAGTCTAGAGTAAGGGCCTTAGGAAGCTCCTTTCTCCCTTACAGAGCCCCGTGCAAATGTCATGGCAGAGGCAGAGGCTTGGGTAATTACAGTCTCAGAAGGGTCCCTGTGCTCAGAGGGCACCAGCAGGACAACACACAGAAGGGCAGTGGTGTCAAGAACAGAGAAGGATGCCCTTCTTCTGGGAGCCTCTGATGTCACAGAAAGATGTGGCAATGTCCTCAGGACCTTTGGCTCAACACTCATCACCTCTCAGCAACCTGCAGACCTTGACCCTCTTCCAGGGCCCGATTGGAGGGGCTCTCAGAAGTAGGGCCTGGTACACATCACCTGTGTATGGTTCCCTCCCAGGCCTCTGTGCCCATGGAGGTTTCTGAACTGTTCAGATGCACCTTTCTGTGTGATGGCAAAGGTGCTGAAACAGGACAGTGAAAGGCCTCAGCCTAAGGCCACGGGCCTCCCCGTAGTCCCCCAGTCTTCCTGCTCAGTCAAGCACTTCTTAGTACTGCTTTCTGAGCATGCCTGGTTCTCCCCATGCTTTCCCAGTCTCCAGGGCCCCCTCTGCTCTCTCAGGTTCACATCAAACACTTGGCCACTGCAGCAAGGCCAGGACCACAGGCCAGGTCCCTTCAGTCTTCTCCTTCCTGGTACTGCCCCAGTGTGCAGGCATTCACAGTGACAGATTCTATAGCAATCCTGACAGCAGCAGTGTCAGGCCTGGCCCAGTCATCACAAGGTTCCCAGCAGAGTTTGGAGGGTGCTATCAGGAAAGAAAGGCTCCTACCCCACCAACCCTGCCACTGGCCTGGACAATTGCCCCCAGCTGGCCAGCTGTCTCAGGTCTTTGGCACGGAACTAAGTACCCCACTCTTGGTGTAGGGAATAATGTGTGCCCCCTCCCCACAGTGCTCCTTCGAGGAGGGTCTTAACTCTGTTTTCCAGAAGAGCTTCTACAGAGCCTGCTCCATCCTGTGGCTGCTGGGTTCACTTGTTCCCTATCCTGTGGTAGTGGGGAGGGGTGAAGCAGCAGGAGCAGACAGAGTAGTTGGGACTTTGCTTAGGAAATCTCAGTGTACTGCGGGGGACTTCCTGCTAGAGGAAGCGAGTGTAGTGGGCTCTGCCCCACACCTGCCTGTGGGAACTCCTCCCCCTACCCGTATCCAGGACATCTTGGCTCTCAAAGCTGTCAGAAGGAATGGGCTTGGTGCCACCCCAGGGAGCCCACCTCCCACTCTCATAACTATTGTTAATTAAGACTGTCTCCATTATAGGGCTAATTAACAATTAGCATAAACATAATTAGCCAGCACTGACATTTAACTCATTACATTGTTTAAATAATTTTCAGAAATTGCCCCGAGCTTTATTCTGTCAGCTTGCAATAATGGCAGCACTTTGTCATGTAAATTAAATGACATTTGTGTTGTTACTGTCCCACACTGTGGGAGATAGTCCAACCAGTAGACACTGTGCCTCCTTTCACCACTGTCAGACCGGGCAGCCTGGAAATCCCTCCTTCAGAGCTTGAGGGGCAGGGAGAAGAGTTTGGCTGCCATAACCTCTGGGCCCTACAGCACCAATCCAATGGGTGGTGTTGGCATCGATCTCAGAGATATTGGGGAGACCACTGGGTGTCCTGAGAGTGGAAATGTGAAGCCTGGGGCCCCAGGAAGTGCCTACATCTTAGTTTCAAGAAAGTTGTAGATGCTATGAGCCACTATAAGCCCAAATCTAAGTCTTTGTGCAAAGCTAGTCTTCCATAGCACAGATAGACTTGCCAGGCTCTGGGACTAAGGGGCTTCTGGCCAGCCAGGACTGCTTACCTTGCAAGATGTATGGAGGCTTAGCCTTGGGACTTCTTTTCATCATCAGGAGACTCTCCTGATGCCCAGGCAAACGGTTGTCCATCTGGGGCCTGGGGACCTGGCTGGAGAGGGCAGAGCCAACGGGGCTTCTCTCCTTGTCTTCCTCTGGAACTTCCCTCACTGACCCTGCCCTGGAGATTGCCCTGGAGTGTTCCCAACTGGTCAGCTGGTTCCCAACTTTGGGATGTAACCAAGTTTGCTCTCTTGGCAGGGACTTGGAACTCAGAGCCAGCTCTGGACTGGCATCCGGAGATGCCAAGTGACACAAGAAAGCCTGCTAGGGGTCAGTGAGGCCTTTGGAACCTGGTCAGCACACAACCTTGATGACCAGGCAAAGGTATCCCAGCCCTGGCTCCTAGCAGCACCCACTCCCAACCCAGCTGCCTTCCCCTGCCTTGTCCTCAGCACAGCACCCAGTTGCTCTGTCTTAGGGTTCTTGGATGTTCTTAGAGGGAACATGGCACCGTCAATATTGAGCACAGAATTGTCCAGGACATGGTCACTACTCTTGGGCCTCAATGGCTTCAGTTCACTTTAGCCTTCAGTTCAACAAGGGCACTTGCTGTCCTTCTGCCCTGTCCCTGATGCCACCCCACACATTTGGGCGCCTGAGAACCAGATCTCAGGTCTGCTGCACTTCTCTTCCCAGCCCTGGTACAGAGGCCACCAGGCTCCTGCTGCTGGCTGGCACAGCTTCTCCTGTTCACCCTTCTGCCTAGTTTTTCCTTCCTTAACTCATTTTGTTCCCTTCCTTGATTCCTCTTTTTGCCTTTGTTCTTTTGTGATGCAGTGGACAGCCTTTGATACAGGACTCAATGCTGACCTCCCTGGAGGTCCCTGGGCTCCCTTCTTGGTCCTATGTACTCTGCAGACCCACTTACATGGCTGTTTAAGGTGCTGCTTGCCAAGTTTCCACCCAGCACATGTGGTAGTCACTCCAAACTAGGCCAGGCTGATCTCATCTGACAGCTTGGCTTTGGTCTCTGCTATGACTCTGAGCTGTCTTCTCCTCCAGCTAAGCCAGATGAGCTACCTGAGTGTCCCCAGGGATAAGCAGCATGAACTTTTTCTTTCAAAGGCAAGTGCCAAGGAGGCCCTGGGACTCCCTGGAGGTCAAAGCTCTGGAAAATCCAAGGCCAGTCCTGCTCTTCCTACAGGGGAGAACCTCTGAGTGTCCCCGTCCCAGCTGGGCAAGAACAGCCAACCTCCAGCTCTACTTCAGAAGCAGACAGTGGCCTGCAGTGCCCAATGGCTAAATCAAATGGCCCCAAGAGTTGTTGGGGACCGTTCTGGCTGTTAAGTGCTTGTCAGCGTCCACAGGCATCTCACGACTCTATAAAATCCCTGAGAATTATAGGAGTGCAGGGTCACATAATTCATCGCACAGTAGATTTAACCTGGCGGCCAGTAATTCATATTTGTGGCGATAATATTGTTTTCCACTTTCTGAGAGTTATCGCCGTGTCTCCCTTCCAGGTCACTATGGATATCAAAAATCAATTTGGAAAGATGGATACTGTCAGAGTATAAAGCATGAAGGCGGAGGCCTCCCCCTCTGGCCGCTGCTGCGCCCGCTCCTGAACCTTGGCAGGGGCTCTGATTGCTCACCAGAGGACTGGACTCAGGAAGTCACGAGGACATGTTCACTGCACGGCACGGGTCAGCTTCTCTGAAGGCTGGCCTCACATCCTCCTCCTCCCTCCTGCTTCTGTTTTGCTTACAGTTGGGATGCCAAGCAGGGGAAAAGCTGGAGAAGGACTCCAACTAGTTTCCAACCAAGGCCTGGGGTGACATTTTGATGAAATGTGAGAATTATCTTGTCAGTCCTCAGTGAGCCACCAGATTGGCTCTTCCTCTGTAACTAAATAGCTTGGGGGTTTAAGGAGATGAGCCACTAGCTCAGTCACCACCTGAAACCTTTCCAGGAAGCCTGGTGTCTGGGGAGGGACTTCCAGAGTGTTCCTGCCCATTAAAGGCATACCTTGTCATTTGATCGTGTTCCACCTGTGCAGAGCCATGTGAAAGGGCATGTGGGTTAGTGTGAGCTAGTGTGTGTGTGTGTGTGTGTGTGTGTGTGTGTGTGTGTGTGTGTGGTTTCCAAACACAGGGTCCATACTTGCTTTCTGGGAAACTCCTGGGCACTGAGACAATGGGTGCTGGCAGGGTCCTGAGAGGTTCTGGGTCCAGAACTCACTGGGTTCTGTGGGTCTGAGCTATCTGTTGACCTTAGTGGGAACAAAGGTTTCTACAGCCTCCCAAAGAAGGACTAGTTTACTGAATTATTCTAAGTGGGTCATTCCCTGGGCCTCAGCCTTGCCTGGCCTTCCCCACTAGTTCCCCCAGGCCTTTGCAGAAACCCAGGTAAGCTGCTTAAAGTCAGCTGACAGAAGCCCTTCTGTGTTGCCCCAGTTCCATAGGAGCTAAAACCTCTCTTCCTCCTTCCCAGGCCTGTAGGGCCTTTCCCCTTCCGACCCCAGAAGGGCAGGGATGTGGCCCAGCACAGAGCTTACAGCATTTTCAGAATGAATTAAGGGATAGGACTGAGGTACTTGGCTGTGTCTGGGCCTAGGCTCATATCTAGATAGTCTTTGCTGAAGGAAGTTTCTGGAACCATAAGGGACAAATCTCACTGACAGACCTGTTGGCCTCTGGACTCTGCTACGGTAGCACAGCAGGTGTAGTCCTGGTGAAGGAGGGGCAGACAGTGCTCATGTTTCCCACAATCCCCAAAGACGTTAGTATCCTCTCTGCACTGTGGGCTAGCCTGAGGTCCCTTTCTTCCCCCCCATTCATCTTCAGTCATACACAAATTCCATGCCCCCCCCCCAGGTGCCATTTACCAATCCTCTAACCTCTCACCCTCAGGCCTCCTCACTCCTAATGTGACCCTAGAGCAGTGGTTCTCCACCTCTTTGGGGTCATATGTCAAATATCCTGCATTTCAGAAATTTACATTATGATTCATGACAGTGGCCAATTACAGTTATGAAGTAACAATGGAAATAAATTTATGGTGGGGGGGGTTCACTACAACACAAGAAGCAGTGTTAAAGAGCCACAGCATTCAGAAGGTTGAGAATCACTGCCCTAGAGAGACTGTTTTTCTAGCCTGGATGTTCTCGGAGGTGACTCAAGCCTTGTTGCGTCCCAGGAAACTAAGAAACAGGATGAAGATATGAGATTTCTGGCTCCACAGTGGTTGGGAGCGATGCAGGTTTGGGAGCAGCAGCCTTGGGGACTGGTCCAGTGGGCACCTGCATCTGCGCTTTGGAAGGATTTGCAGTTGTGGACACCACAGTGCTGTCTGTTTCCTCCTTGGTGTCTGCCAGGACAGGGTGAGCGGACAGTTAATTAAAACACAGCTAATGACTGCTGGGAGGTCAGCCTCGAGGACTCTGGGGATATTGGTCCATGGATCACTGTCCTTCGAGGTCTGCCTGCCTGCCCAGCCCGGATGGGAAGAGGTATTCGTGTGGCTGGCCAGCACTGTTTCTGCCCCCGCCCAGAAAGCAATTTAATTCAGGTTGCATTTAATTAAGAAGAGATCATGCAGCAGAGTGCAAACTTGAAACGGAATTAGACTCTTTTGTGGTTTCCATTAAGCCACACAGGCTGTGAGTATCCTGGGGTCTCTGAGGGACACTTAGGCTGTGTGGCTAGAAGGTCAAGGGCCGGACCCCGATCTCCATGGAGCATTTGCTGTTGAACAGAGCAGAAAGGCTGGTGGTCCGGCAGTGGACTCCATGCCCATGGTTCACGCCTTGCCCTTTGATGTGTGGGTGTCTCCAGCTGGGCCTCTGCTTGGGCATGTCATCCTCACTCAGCTTTAGATATCTGCACTGGGCTCTGCAGATCTCCTGTCTGGCTTCCCCATTGCCCCAAGACCTGCAAAGACCACCTCAAAGGAGAGGAAGTTGAGGAACAGCTCTGTAGCAAAAGGAAGGGACTGGGTTAGTCCCCCAGCCCCCATCTCTGCAGTGCCCCAAGGACCCTGGATGGATGGAAATTCCTGGGCTATCTTCCATCTACTGGCACAGAGCTGCCTGTGGCTGCCATCCATCCAGGGTGAGGCCTTCCAGCGGTGCCCTCATGCTGAGTGTCCCCAGGTCACAACTTCAGTCAGGTTACAGGCAGTCAGCACTGCCTTGTGTGGAGTGTAGACAAGGCTGGCTGGCTGACTGCTGTTGGCACGGATACGATCCTTCATAACCATTCTTGCTTGGCTTCCAGGTGCTATAGTCGCTGCCTAGGGCAGAGAGAACGGGCTCTTTAGGGTCACTGTTGCTCTGCAGGACTGAAACAGCAGAAAAGGCTGACATGTGCTGGGTAAAGGTACCTGGCCAGGCCAAGGTCCCTTCAGGGAAGTCCTGGCAGCGGCCATGCTCCAGAACAACTATAATGGCTGTTGAGGTTAACTGAGTTTACATCCCCATACGCCCCACCCTCCTCCTGCAAAGTGGAGCCGAGTTCTGTACTGGGCTCCAGGAATCTCATCCCAGCAAGCTCGAAGATGGGACCCTAGAGCCAGCCAGATCCGAGGTCTCAGGTCCAGGAGGAACCCATAGACAGTACAGTCCTCTGCTACACAAACCACAAGCAGTCTAAATCCACCCTAGCCTGGGGGTCAGGGAGACAACTGCAGCTTGCAGGACCGGCTGCCAGCTAAAGAAACCTGTCATGCCTACTCTGCCATAGCGAATGTCTCGTTTCCTCTCAGTTGGAAGAACCTAATTGCTTTCAGGTTGGACCAGGGAGTAATGTCCACTGACAAGCTAAATGCAGACTGAGGAAATGGAGACAGGGAATTCTGTGTAACCCGGGCCAGGAGGCAGCACTTGTCCTGGGCATCACCACCACCAACAGGAGGAAGGTTGGGGAGTAGGAGGCCGGATTTGCGGCCTCACACCAGGAAGGGCCCACAGCTGGAATGCTTCTCAAGCAAGGTGTAGGTCTGTGTGCACAGCGTGTGGGGTGTGTGCTGTGTGACCCAGGGTTAGTGCAAAAACTCACTCTCCTGAGTAGAGCCGCACAGACTGCTGGAGTGCGCAGCAGGCCTCTGCATCTAGTGTATCCGGAGCTGCCTCTCCTGCCGCACCTCAGTGGGCAGCTACCCTCTGCCCATGCATCTATCATCTGCTCGCATTATTTACACTGCTGCTGCCTCTAATGTGGTTCCCAGCACCCTTCTTCCAGCTGCCCTGTGTTGCTCCTCTCAGTTCCTGCTTCTCAAGCTCACACTGGCTCTTGCCTTGTGTGGAGCCAATAACCTACAATTGTTTCATGTGTGTCAGATAAGCCGCCCTTCCTCCATGTGAGTCCCCAAGAGCAGGGCCCCTTGGAGCCCAGGGCAGAACCTGGAATTTGGAGGCCACGGATGCTTACCTGCTGAGACAATGTGATTTCTACCATCCATCTCTGAACACGGATCTGGGAAGATCCATGGGGAAGGTAGGTTGTGTGGAGGAGGCATGTTTCCCCCATGGGGAGAATGGCCTGAGACCACTCAGGCCCAGCTGTCTAGAATCCGCACCCACCTCTTTACTTCAGGGACTGTGGCAGGAAAGTCTCTGGGCCAGGGAAGGCCTCTAAGAGACTGCCACCAGCTGGAAAAAGCCTACCAGGAGCAGCTCTTCTCCTCGCCTGGCTGCGAGTTCATTTGCTTGTCTTTCACCTGGCAGCCCCAAGCTCTGAGCCTTGATGAGGCCGCGGAGGACTTGGAGGAAGACCCTATTGATTTTAATTACCCAGAAACAGCCCACAGGGACAAAGGACTTTGGCTGTTTATTTAGCGGGGCTGTGCTGCGCTATTGTGCAAGGAGAGATCAAATCAGCTGCCTCATTATTACGATAATAATAAGGCCAAAATGCTGCTCGGGGCCGAGGGCATTTTTTAAAGCAATAACCTCCCCACTCCACCCCCTCACGCCCCTCCTCAGCAGGCTTGAGCAACAAGGAGCAATTACATGCTGTCGATATTAATTCAATTAAATCCAGGTTATTTATTGGGTATTATGAAAAAGGATTCTCTGGCCTTATAGAGATGGGGCATGACTATGGAGTGAGAGGATCAGAAGCCGCGAGCAAAATATTATGGGCACCAGGCAGAAAATCAGCGGGTCCGCAACAGGGATGGGATGAGAGCTGCTTAGGGGGCGCTTCTGTGGGGACTGGGAAGTCAGGTCGATAGACTTCAAGTGGTGAGTCCTCGATGTTCCACAATCAGCCAGGTGGCCTTTGATATCACAGCTGGAAATTGGTTTTGGAAGATGATGATGATGTTGGCAACAACGATGTCAACAGCAGCGATGATTCAGGAGCTTACTGAGAGAATGATGGTGATGGTGGAGATGGTCTCAGTGGGGATAGTGATCATGACAGTGATGGTGATTGTGACAGTGGTGATGAGCATGACAGTGGTGGTGATTGTGACAGTGGTGGTGAGCATGACAGTGATGGTGAGCATGACAATGATGGTAAGTATGACAGTGATGGTGAGCATGACAGTGGTGGTGAGCATGACAGTGATGGTGATTGTGACAGTGGTGGTGAGCATGACAGTGGTGGTGAGCATGACAGTGATGGTGAGCATGGCAGTGATGGTGAGCATG
>JANHMN010000007.1:51808197-51832017 GCA_030674055.1 Rhabdomys pumilio | reverse complement strand
TGGTGAGCATGACAGTGATGGTGAGCATGACAGTGATGGTGAGCATGACAGTGATGGTAAGCGTGACAGTGATGCTGAATGTGACAGTGATAGTGAGTGTGACAGTGATGATGAGCATGACAATGATGATCATGACAGTGTTGGTGATTATGACAGCAGAGGTGATCATGACAATGGTTGGTAGTGATCATGACAGTGGTGGTAAGCATGACAGTGATGGTAATGATGGTGGTGATAATGGTGATGGTGGAGTAATGATGGTGAGTGAAGGTAACAGTAAAGATACCAATAGTCGTGTGATGGTGGCGGTGATCATGATAGCACGGTGGTGGTGCTAGCAGTGGTAGTGGTGGTAATAATGGTGATGAGGAAATTAATGGTGATGATAGTGATGGTTGTGACCATAATGGTGGTGGTGGTAAGGGTGGAGGGTGATGGTGAGTGTACACATGAAAGGGAGGTTGATGTCACCCTTGACCTGTAGTGGCATTACTGCAATCTCTGCTTCTATCTCTGCTTGTCATGCGCTCTCCCATGTCTTTGTGTCTCTGCTGTCTTTTCTCCCAGGGGAACTGGCCAGTGGCTGAGGCTGCCCTGCTCCAGTGTAGAGCCTTATCTTAACTGATGATATCTGTGAAGACCCTGTTTCTACAGGTTCCAGTGGACATGGATTCTAGAGGAACACCTTTGCCTCAGTCAGCTGGGATATACCTGCCTGGACTGATGCCCTGAAAGACCAGAGTGCTAACTGCGAGAGTTGTGGATAGCCATAGAGGTCATTGCTGGTCACCTTCCCAGAGGTCATGACCCTTCTGTGCCTTGCACTTCCTGGTGATGTCCTCTTATCTGACTTGAACCCAGCCAGAGCCTTGCATCATGGGGGAGAGTACCATAGCTGTTGTGACCCTCCTGGTTGCTGCCTTTGGCTCCTGAAGTGGGCAGCATGCGGCCTCAAGCTGGACACCGTGTCTAACCAACCAAGATTGACCTGTATGGGACTCCTCTCTGCAGCTGAGTGATTTGATCTGCGCTCCAGACAGCAGTAGGGACAGTAATTGGATGTTATGAAATCGGAGTGCCACTCTCTGAGAAGGGGGTAGTTCAGTGGCCGCGGGCAACAGGGATGGGGCTCTGCTGGCAGGTGGAGGTGGGGTGCCACTAGAGATAAGGCCCTCATTCTCAGCCCTAATCTCCCACCAGGGTCATGAGCAGAGCCCAGAGCAAGATAGAATGAGCATGGCCACAATCTGACTACCACCCGGCCTGGCTGCCTCCAGGGTGCCATACAATTAGTTTTAAATATCAATTTCACGGCTGCTCAGGGAAGGAGACAATCAGACAGGCATCACCTGCTGCAAAGTTGGGTGTTTCTTACCAGTTTCCACTCTCTGTAAAGAAAGCAGAAGCTGTCAGCAATGTTACTAGCCACTAGGCATCCATCAGCTTGCCTCTTTTATAGTCTTCTAAGACAGTTCCAATATCTAAGAACTCCCACTTCCCGTTTCTTCCTCCTGACCCCAGTGCTAGTGAACTCCTCTCACACCATTGGCCTCCCTCCCTGTTCCTCTTCAGACCCCAGACTCCTTTAATTCTGGGAGGGTTGAGAATGGAAGGTGCCCCAAAGACAGGGCAGGGAAGTGAGGAGCAGTGGGAACTGTACAGACGTCAAGTGTAGACAAGAGGGTCACCACAGAGGAGGAGCTTTGGTTCCATCTTTAAAATAAGGACCAGAGAGTGTAGTGGGGAGGGACACTTGCTGGGGTTCCGTGAGCAGGGACCAGGAAGGATGCCAAGGTTCCTGGTAGAGCTACTCACAGGGTCTGACTCCATATGATGGATGTCCCCCTCCCACCCATCCCACTTTGGGCTACCTGAGCTGGCCTGGCTGCCTAGACCTGGAAGGTTGAGCATACCTCACTGTGGACCTGTCACCTCCAAGGCTGAGACTCTGGCCACAGCTAAGAGTGCTCATACAGTCTATTGAGTGAAGAAAACCATGAAGGCGGGGGACCCACAGTTGTCCAGCAGGCGTCCACACAGGTGTTCACACAGGTAAGCAAGCATCCACTCACTCATAGTAACTGGAAACACTGTGGACTTTGGTCATAGTGGGATGGGGGAAGAGTCTCCACTGACTGTGGGGTCTCAGCATCTTGCTGCGAGGTTGGGTGGGCTCTCCCTAGCCCCTAATACAGGCTTACCACTTACTTCATGGTTTCTGGGAGCCTCTGGGTAAGGGCTCACCCCCTGCCCAAGCTGACCGAATGTCACCAGACATCATTGGAGGGAACACTGGCCAGCAGGGGCGACCTGGTGTCCATGGCTGCCTCTGAGGCCCTCACCCGATCGTGGCTGCAGCCGCAGGCAATTTATCTCCGTCTCACTGCTCTTAAAACGCTCTTATCAAAATTGGCGGTCACGCTGCGCTGAACCATGGTGGCCTCAATCTTAACTGCTGTGCTGCAGATTTTAATTTGGGGAAGATTAACGCGCTGCCAGCATTATACCTCCTGATAGTCAGCATCACCACCACACCCTGTTCTCGTGGTTCCGTGTCTTCCGGCTACGCTGCGAGTGGGTATGAACACTGGGGTGAGGCACACAGCTTTCCCCAAATACTGAGGTGCTGGCTCTGTCCAAGTCAGGGCCACACATCCACAGATGCTCAATACAACGCTGTCCTGCTGCACCCCAAGTTAAGGGGCAATAGCCCCTCTCACATGCCAACTTCCTCATATTATCATCCCCTATTCTCTTGCCAGGCGGATGACAGTGGCCTGCTATAACCTCGCCTCACTTTGTCCTTCATGCCACAGCCCTCTTAGCACGGAAGCCAGGCCTGACCAGCTTTCTCCCCTAGGTGTCTGCATAGACTCCATCCTCAGTCACCATCTCAGGTCCTGTTCCCCTCCTCTGCTCCCCAGCTCCTCCTGATTGGCAAGTCTGGTGTATGTCTGGACCCCACAGGTCCTGACCCAGGATGCACTTCCCAAGAATCCATAGCTCTCTCTCTCCCGGGCCCTTCTCCCACCTGGTCTGAATAATGAGGCCTCTCTTGATCCCTCTATTTGAGCTTGTGTCCCTGTATGTCCTTACCACCTGTCCTTTGACTGCCTTTTTTGTACACTGGAGCTATAAATGCCCACTAAGGCATTTATCATTTTGCACCTACCAGATTCTTAGGCAGAGAGGGTCCCCATTGTCTCAGACTCTCCTGATCCAATGCTAGGCTAATAAGCACACAGCCCCTCCTGATCTAATACTAGGCTAATGGGCACACAATCCCTCTTGATTTAACATTAAGCTAATGGGTGCACAACTCCTCTTGATCTAATGCTAAGCTAGTTGGCACATAGTCCTTCCTGATCCAGTGTTAGGCTAATGGGCACAGGGCTGATATTTATCCAGATCTAGTACCTGATGGATGGTGAAGCCTCTTCCCCAACCTGGAGTGAATGATCTTAGAAGAAGTTGGGGCAGTTGTTCTGGGGCTGGCTGCCAGGCCAGGGAGGGGCCCAGAAGAGGTGAGGGATCTGGTGGGTAGCCACCTTGGGGGAAGGCTGAATAGGAGTGAGGAGAGGCTGGAGGCAGAGGTCAGTGAGGACACCTCTGACCTATGCCAAGCTCTCTGACCTCAGGAGTGTTTGGGCCCACCCTGGAGGGCTCTCATGGGGAAAAGGAAGAGTATTAGCCATGAGGGGTCTACACTGGAACCCTAGGCTCTGGGCAACCCCAACTCTCCAATTCCACTGGGCTAGCCGCACCTTGCTAATCCTGGAGTTAGGGCAGGTCCTCTGTGAGATCCCTTCTGACGGTTCCTCCCTTATTGATACTCTGGGTACAAACTAGCTAGAGGTACAGGACAGGACGTGACACACCACACTATGGCATTCTCTGGTCACTGTCTCTAGGCTGCTTCCCTGACACACCAGTGTATGCTGCTATCTCATCCCTACCTCATACCTCTGCTAAGATGCCATTCCCTTGGGGTATTACCTTTTTGTACCAGGACTCCCATGATGCACTGTCCAAACACACTATATGTCTTAGGAATTTTAAAAGATCTGTTTTTATTATTTTTAAGTGTGTGTGTGTGTGTGTGTGTGTGTGTGATTGTGTGTGACTGTGTGTGAGTACATATACATGATTTCATGTGCCTGCAGAAGCCAGAGACATCAGATCCCTTGAAGCAGGGGTTACAGGTAGTTTTGAGCTGCCCAAAATATGTGCAGGGCATAGAACTTGGGTTCTTTGCAGGAGTAGTGTGCACCCTTAACCACTGAGACATCTCTGTAGCTCCAGGAACATATTTTTTATTATAATCTGTCTTACCTGCTAATTTCCTCTAAGAATGTGAAAGTTCCAAGGGCTCTAGGAGTCCTTCTATCCTGCTTCTTGCTTGGAGGCAACGAATCTTCACATGATATTCGTTCTATATACACTTTCTAAGTCATTATGGGTTAGTGGGTGGATGGAAAGGATGAGAGAAGGAATAATGAAATGTAAATGAATGGATGGATGGATGAATGGTAGATGGGTAGAAGAATGGGTGGATGAACAGATGGATGGGTGGATGACATGTGGGTAAATGAATGGATGGGTAGAAGGATGGAGTGATGATGGATATATGGGTGGATAGATGAATGGATGGGTGATAGATATATGAATGGATGCACAGATGATAGATGGGTAGAAGAATTATGTATGGAGGGTAGACTAGTAGAAGGATGAATGGCTGATGAATGGATGATGGCTACATGGATGAATGGGTAGATGAATGATAGATGAGTGGAAGGGTGAATGGGTGAGTGAATGTATATGGGGGAGATAGAGATAGATGAATGGATTTTGGATAATGGATGGATGAATGGATGAATGGACAGGAGGGTATATGGGGGGATGTATAGATGGCTGGATAGATGACTGATGTATGAATAGACAGATGGGGGATAGATTGATGGTGGATAAATGGATTGATGGCTCACTTGGTGGATAAATCGGTGTTTGGGTGGATAACGGGTAAAGAAGAGATGAACAAGGAATGGATGAATTGGTAGCTGGGTGAATGAATGATAAATGGTTGGATGATGAGCAGGTGGATGGATGGGTAATTATATAGATGGACTAAAAGTGGGAGGGTGGGAGTGGGTGGATGGACAGATGGATGGGTGGATGAATACTTAAGTAAGGTGATGGAGGGATGGGTAGATGGGTAAGAGGAAAAGCACTGTACTGGCTGGTTTTGTGTGTAAACTAAGCTAGAGTCATCATAGAAGAAAGAGCCTCAATTGAGAAAAAATGACTCCACAAGATTCAGCTGTAAGTCATTTTCTCAATTAGTGATCAATGGGTTAGGGCCCAACCCATTGTGGGTGGTACCATCCCTGGACTGGTGGTCCTAGGTTTCATAAGAAAGCAGGCTGAGCAAGCTATGTAAAGAAGCCAGTAAGCAGCACCCTCCATGGCCTCTGCATCAGCTCCTGCCTCCAGGTTCTTCTGTGTTTGCGTTCCTGTCCTGATTTCCTTTGGCAACAACAGCAATGTAGAAGTGTAAACTAAACAAACTTTCTTCCCCAACTTCCTTTTTGGTCATGGTGTTTCATTACTGCAGCAGAACTAAGACAAGCATATATTCCCAAGTTCCTAAGAAAGTACAGAAGACAGATGCTTCTTCCTGTGCCGTAAGAAGTCACTTTTTCCATGGAGAAGGGTTGTAGCTGTCTTCTCCTGGCCCCACTATGGTCTAGTTCAAGAAAGAATATTTTTGGCTCAACCACATTGGAAACTTTCTGCCCAGAGAAGGGGACAAAAGGGTCCTTTTCTGAATACCTGTTTCATGCCTCACCACCTCTTCTGTCCCAGATGCCAAGCCTGACCCTGGGGGTGACAGGCTCTGAGCATGAACTGGTCCTAAGGTCCTAAGGACACTATGCCTGGTGTCCTATCCAGCCTCTCCCACCACTTCTTTGTTTGTCCTCTGGGATCCTGGAAGCGATAAAGTTCATGTCACCCCTGTCAGGTGGCACAAAGCACCAGTAATGTCCCCCATGGGCAAGCCTTTTCCTAGGTAGCTGGGAGGCTCGGACCTCAGCCTATCCAAGCTCTCTCTTGAGGGGTCTGCGAAGCGCAGGCCAAGAGTTAATTGTGTGGGGTGGGTGGGTTATGGAAGAATATCCTAGAAATCCTGGTGGACCCTCAGAGTTGTCTCCTGTGCTACCCTTGACTCCTAAGTGCCTCTGGCTACATTCTGTCCATCAGAGGGACAGCTAAGACTCCAGGGTGGTGTGGGGTATTTGGGATCTAGAAATGCTTAAAAGAGTCTTAAAGATCAACACCCCTTAGGATACTCTCCACCCTTCTCAGTTGAGTCTTCAGCCTCTGGGCAGCTGGTCACAGGAAATCATTAGTTTCACTGAGGCCATCTAGGGCTTAGGCTGGTGGGGTAGGCGTGTTCTGCCTGACATGCCTTCTAAGCTCTCTTAGCTCAGTGGTGGTTTGTTTTTTTTTTTGTTTTTGTTTTTTTGTTTTTTTTTTTTTGTTTTTTTTGTTTTTTTTTTTTTTTTCGAGACAGGGTTTCTCTGTGTAGCCCTGGCTGTCCTGGCACTCACTCTATAGACTAGGCTGGCCTCAAACTCAGAAATCCGCCTGCGTCTGCCTCCCAAGTGCTGGGATTAAAGGCGTGCGCCACCACCGCCGGCAGTGGTTTGGTTTTTTGTTTGTTTGTTTTGGGTTTTTTTGTTTTTGTTTTGTTTCACCACATTGCTTTCCTTGAGAAAGAAGTTTAAAGAACTTAGGTCTGCATTTTTTGCCTTCTCCAGGTTGGCCAAACCCCACTGTCCCCTCACTTGCCTGAGGATGCCCTTTGCCACTGCTCTTGGCCACTGCCACTGAAAGGATCACCCCCTAAGCATCTTCTGTGGCTTGAAGCAGGCTTTCTGGCCTCTGCTGTATGGTCCTGTGGAGAACCACCACGTCTGCTCTCATCATAGAAAGAATAGGGGTCCAGAATCTACACCCGCAGCCACCACAGAGCTCAAGGAGTCCTGGGATCACCTACACAGAAGAGGTAGTTTCCTTGGAGATCTGAGAGTTGCTTGAAGACTGTACAATGGCATCCAAGGACTCTCAAGCTAATGTCTGTGCCTGAGTCTCTCAGGTCCTGATGTGTGGACTCAGGAGGGAGCCCTTGCTCGACCTCCACCTTTCCACAGAAGGCCACTGGGACACCATGCTGGGGAAATAGTCTCCCGCAAGAACCGAAAGAGTAATTCATGGGCTTAATTCCATGAAAAAGCCCATTTGTTTGTTGTAATGTTATTCACGAGATCCCTGCTTATGACTTGGGGGACCTAATAACTTGTTAGTGATGCAATGAATGAGACTTTGGGCTCAGTGAGAGCCCCGTGGTCTCAGTTCCCAAGCCACCAGAGCTACAGTGCTGGGGCAGAGATGGCCGCCCCTCCTTGGAGGGCAAGGCTGCTGCAGAGCCAGGGTCAGCAAGTGAGGCAGAGTGGACTCAGGGAAATGAATTTAGCATCTTTCAGGGAACAAAATCACTGAGCTTACAGACTAAATTTAACAGCCTAATAGAAATATGCAGGTGAAGGTACAATTAATTTTAATTACTAGACTATACATTGTTGGGTGCACAGCCATGAGTAAAATTAAAATGGCAATCACAATTAGAAAATTGCAACCTCATTGTGCAACAAATTAGTCACAAATTAGAAGCTTGGGCAGCAGTATGCCTTTTCTTAGTGCTTGACGGCCACTCCTGGCTGGGTCAGCCTTTGTCTCCCCAGGGCTGCCCACCCCTGGGGAACTCACCTTGGCTGAGATTTCTGGCTCTGTCCCAAAAGGATCCAAGCTGAGCACCTGCAGCCTCATGAAGCAACGGGGATACCACATGTGATATCATGGTAGCTATTATGCTAAATGAACTTGGGCTCTTGGGAACACAGTCCTGAGGTCCTGGCAGATGACATGGAAGAGAGGGCTGCAAGCAGAATCTCCACTATAGCCTTGGGGGGTTGAGTGAGTGGAGGACCTCTTTCTTCCATGGAGCCTTAAGGCCAAGGAGGGCCCTAGCTTCCCTGTAGAGATCTCAGCAGATGATCTTTAAATGCTGCTTTCCTCAAGGCCAGGGCTGGCCTGGCTGGCACTAGCCTGGAAGAAAACAGAAGGACATGCAAGGCTCCCCTCAATGTCCTTCTTGGGCTTTGGTATATGAGAGGGTCTCTGTGCATACATGACTAGTGTCTGGGACCATGAAGTTCTTGCCTGGTGCAGAGTTCTTAGGTGTTCCTCAAAGGTCTATGCACTGAAGGTTTAGCTTAGTCCCTGGATGATAGTGCCCTTGTGAGTGCCAGAGCCTTTCTGTCAGGGGCTGATGCAAGGCGTTTAGGCTACAGAGACATGTCCTTGGAGCGGATTTGGGACTCCAGTCCCTTCTATTGCCTCTTGCCTCCTGGCCATAAGGTAAGCAGGTCTTGCTTGAGATGTGGTAGTCCTCCCTAGCTGCCACACCCCTTCCCTGAACTCGGGATTTCTATCTAGAGTCTCCAAGTGCCCCAAGCTCAACTGAGCAAGCTCTGGATTGGAGGCTGGTGTGGGACCAGGGTGAGAAGAAAGAGAACATACCGCATTCAGGCTGGCATTTGATCATGGGGTCATCAGCTGGGGTCATAGGCCTGAGTTCCCAGGTGTTGGCCTACAGATGCCTGGGAAGTGGGATGTGTGTGACTGTGGTCAAACCTGTACCTGTGACCTGAGTTAGGCCTGGCCCTGTGAGTCCAGAGTATGGGCTTGGCATTTTCGTTGTGGCAAAAGCTCATTAACTACATATATGAAGACCACCGGCCTATCTGTGGTGCACTTATATAAGTGGCTACAGCTGCCCCCATTATAGACTATCAGGGTCAAGCAGGAAGTATATGGTATGGTCAAATGAGCATATGGTATGGTCAAATGCATGGGCAGGTGCTTGCAGACTGTGTCACCCAAGCATGGGCAAAGGCAAGAGAATGCAACAGGGGGTGGCAAACGCCGAAGCCAGGCACAGGGACTCATGGAGCTGTTGCTGGGCTGGATGTTTATACAAGGAGGCTGTCCAGTGGGAGCAAGCCTTTAGTAAGTTTCCTGTCACTCAGGGGAAGGCGGTGTCAGCAGTAAACACAGTCTACCATGTGCAATTACCGAGGGTGAACTTTATGCAGGGACAGAAGAGGCAGATGCACTCCAAGTCCCGATTTCACCCCATCAACCCAGCTCTACTGACTGCCGTAGCATCATGGCAACCTGACGTCTACTCCTCCTACCTCACTGTTCCTTTTCCAAGTCGTTTCGACTATTCCATATCCTTAGAACCGGCTTATCAATTTCTACCAAAAAAAAGCCTGCTGAGGTTATTATTATATTTTATTGAAAATGCACATGAATTAAGGGAAAGTCGGCTTCTTAACAATATTTAATCTTCTTCTACTCATGAGTATGGTTAATCTATCTATCTATTAAAGCTTAATTTGTTTTCGAAGCGCTGTTTTGTGGTTTTTCAATGCACAGGTTCTGCACATATTTTATCACATTTATCCTTGGTTCATACTTTTGTGACATTGTAAATACAACTGGAAAATTTTAATTGGCACCTGTGTTGCTGGTTGTAGAGGCCTGAATATGAACCGTCTCCCACAGGCTTAGGAAGTAATTTCTTGGTTCCCATCTTGTGACGCTATTTATAAGTGGTAACAACTTTGGGAGGTGGGGCATAGCTGAAAGAAGTAGGTCACAGGACATTTGTTTGAAGATTGTACCTCATGCCCAGTCCTTTCCTAAATCTCTGCTTCCTGTCCTCTATGAGGTGAGTCGCCTTTGCCACAAGCTCCCAGCACTACAACGCTCTACTGTACCATAGGTCTAGAAGCAATGGAACCCAACACCAGGGACTGGATCCCATGAAACCATGAACCAAAATAAACCCTGTTTATTTGTCAAATGTCTTACCACAGCAATGACTAGCTAACTCAGAAAGCTGGTACCAGAGAAACAGAGACATTATGAGTACCTGAACATGTGGGGCAGATGTCTTTGTACCTGGTTTGTGGGAGGAATTTGGAAGAGTTTGAAAATTCAGGTTAGGAGTGAAAAGCATCTTAGACAGGGTTTTGTTGCTGTGAAGAGATACCGTGACCACCACAACTCTTATAAAGGAAAATATTTCATTGGAACTCACAGTTTCATAGGCTTAGTCCATTATCAACATGATGGGAGAAACATGACAGCATCCACACAGACATGGTGCTGGAGATGGAGCTGAGAGTTCTACATCTTGATTCACAGGCAGCAGGAGACTGTGTGTTAGACTCTGTGCTACACAGGGCATGGCTTGAGCATATGAGACCTCAAAGCCCACCTCCACAGTGACACATTTCCTCTACCACATCCACACTTACTCTGACAAGGCCACACCTCCTAATAGTGCCACTTCCTGTGGCCAAGCACTCACACACGTGAATCTCTGTGAACCATTCCTATTCAAACCACCATACAGAGGTGAACAGATCATTCTGGTGAGAGCTCGGACAATTTAAATACAAGAATGTATGAAGTAAACACTGCTCAGGAACTGGACTAGAGGCCACTTACATTAACATTATGACAAAAAAATAAATCTTATTTGCGTTTTGTCCCTTGCCCCAAGATTTTTGTCGGTGACCATGTTTAAAGGTGATGGATTAATCAGTCTAGCATAGGGAATTTCAAGGACGACCACCATCCAGGCTGGTTGGTTATGGTTAAGTGCTTCTGGCCAGGTTAATAATGAAAATTGGGAACAAAAAGTCGATCTGGAATATTAAAAAACAAAATAAACTTGCAATTTGATCCAAAAAGACTGCCTAAAGTTGAGATTGCAAATGTGTGTTGTCTGAAGAGATCAGCATGATTAAGAAGCTAAGAGCTGTGCAGAAGGGTTTTATGGGAAGATTTGCTGAGGGTATCTCAAGGATTGGTCAAGCCCCACCCATCGCACGTTCAAGACTATGAAAGTCTCAGTGCTCTCTTCACACATCACCACACAAGTTGTCTTCTCAGAATTAATTTCACCGTGTTCAGCTGCCCAAATACTCAGACCACTGCAACCATGAGACATGGAAAGAAACTGCAGTTGGCCCTGTAGGGATGGGTTTTTATTGTTGTTTTGGTTGGTTTGGTTTTTGAGATAGGGTTTTTCTATGTAGCCCTGGCTATCCTGGAACTAGCTCTGTAGACCAGGCTGGCCATGAACTCAGAGCTTCACCTTCCTCTGCCTCTCGAGTGCTGGGATTAAAAGTATGTGCCACCATGCCTGGCTTGTGGGGGTGGTTTTATGAGCATGTAGAATCCAAGAGTTACAGGATTATGAAGGCTTTCCCCAGACTTCAAAGGAAGACCCGAGAGGCCAAGCAATACATGGTACAGTCAAGACCCTTCCAAGTAGCCCCTGGGGAGGGGGTAATGAAGGAAATTATGAGGGAGAAAAAGTTCAAGATGTAGTAGAGACCCTAGCAAGATGTAGATGCCAGGAACAAGGGACTGCTGAGCTACTGCTGACAACAAGCTACTGTTGTAGAGATGAGCCAGCCCAAGAGAGAAGCCATGTGGGATGGAATGGCAAGACCATAAGATCAGGACATCATACCGTGTCCCTCAGGTGGCTGCCATGGACCTGCAGAATTTAATGTTTGTTCTACTTTGCTTTGGCCTGATCCTTTCTTGATATTCTCTTGCTCTTTTCTTTTAGATAGGAATACTTATCCTAAGCTATTGGGAAATATGTGGGCTTTGTTTTCAGTTACAGGTGCGCATAGTTACGTTTGCACTGCGTCTCAGAGGGGTCTTTGAACTTAGACTTTGAACCATGGAGCCACTGAGACTCCTAGGACTCTGAGATGGACTAAATGTATTTTTTTCATCATGAGATAGCTATGAGCTCTTAGGGAACAGGAGGGATGTTGTAGCTTCAATAGGAAATGCCCTTCTAAACTCATGTGTTGGGTACGTTGTTCCCTGTTGGCGCTGTAAATGGGAAGTGGTGGGAACTTGAAGAGATAGGATCCAGCCAGGGGAAGTAAGTCATTCAGGAGGGCATGTTTCTAAAAGTTATGCTTGGTCCTTAGATAGCTGTCTTCGCCAGGAGGTGATCAGCCCCTCCCCCATGCTCCCGCCATCACAATACTCCCCCTCTCTTAACTGAACTCAGCTAAACCCTCCTTTTCTTGTTTGTGAGGCATTTTGTTATAATAAAGAGAAGGCCAACCAACACACCAATATCTAGAAATACACTTGATTTTTGAATATTGCTTTTATACCCAGCAGCCTTTCAAAGTTGCTCTATCAACAGTTCTACCGCCCCCTTGCCATTATAAAGCTTCCCAAGTGTTTTCTGTGTTGATTATTTGGCATCTGTTAGCTCTTCCTTTCTGATCTGGGTGGATGCCATCCACACATGGCCATGTCCTTTTTCTGTCTTCTGCCCAGCATGCTCCCTGGATATCTACCACAAACTCAGCAACTACTCCACATGACGGCCATGTTCAAGACAAGCTCTGGCTTCCCTTTTTCAGAAGGGAAGCTCCTATCTCCCAAGACACTATGAACCCACCTTAAAAAAAAAAAAAACTCATCTCTCCCTCTCCTCATCCCTGCCCTCCACCCTTTCAACCTCTCCCCCAACAGAGGAGATAAAAAGCTCCTGGTGGAAGCTGTAGTGTGTCCCAGTGAGCCCCACTGTAGACCTTTTGTACACACCTTTTTGCTTGCAAATGTTGATTGTAATGAGTCGCTGGACTGGTTCGAGGCCTCTGGCTTCTGCTACACTGTCAACACTGGATTCTCACAGGGACTCCTCCTGGACATCCTGCTGTTGCCCTGTGTCATGGAGATCCTGCAGCTTTAGATAAGCAGGAAAGGCCCCTTCACTTGATCCAGAAGATGAATTCATCTTTGAGCTGCCCGTCCTACAAATGCTGTATACCCAGGCTGTTGACAAACCCATGGGCTCTCCTTCAAGGCCTCAGTCCTCCTCATTTTCCCATTTCCCACTGGTCTGTACATAGAATTCAGTCATGTTTGGGAAACTTTCACTGAAGGACTCAGGCATGGGGGTCTGAGGCTGGGTGTGAGGATGGACAGTTTGACTGACTATGCTGTCACTGCCAAAGTCTGCCCCAGGGGGATGGAAGACCTCCCAGAAGTAGGGTTCTGACTCAATTTGACCCAGATGTCTTTCCATAGCCATATGTTGCAGAAACTCAGCCATCTGCTCAGGAATCTCTAGGAATGAAGAAGGAAAACTGGGAAAGAGCAGAAGCATGGTCAGACTGTTTTGCACTCTGTGGTGAGGTTGTCCTGAAGGTGGCTAGAGTCCATGGTATCTTCTGTTGAGCTAAACTTGGGCATGGAGGTCACTGCTCCCTGCAGTGTAGGAAGCAGAGGAAGCCCTGAGTGAGTGTGTATTTTGACATAGGCATGGCCTGTTGAGAATTCCAAGACCAATTGGCCCATGGGGAATTGGTAAGGCCCAATCTGTATGAGCCAGGCCCAAGGGAAACGGCAAAGCTTTTCTCAGGAGTCCAAGTATGAGGGTTTATGGATGGTTGATAAATGTCTACAAAGACTAGCTTAGGCTTTCTCCTCCTGGATGTTCATAGCCTGAGACTACTTACCCACAAAGACCCAACCAAAACCCCTCTCCCATGCTGTACTTAGGCATCCTAAGGTACCAACCAGGTCTTGCCTTAGCAGTAGCATCTGAGAAACCCATCTGATCCCAGTTGCACTGCCTGTGTCGACATGTCTGTCTTTTCTTCATTCCCTCATTGCCTCTAGCCAGGGTCTCAGGATGCAAGCCACCTGGGACACAGAACCTTTGAATAGAGATTGAGTCTTGGGTGCCAGCAGGTCCCCAACCTTTTTCTATGAGAACAGAAGCCCCTGGACAGTGAGGCCCTGTGGCATCTGAGGGTCACCCATCAACAAACTCAGCTTAATAAACAGACAGCCATAGTCTGGAGAATGGAACACTGTCCATGCTGTGAAGGGTGGAGTTTTAAGTATGATGTAGATATCTGTGCCCCCAGGGGATGGGGATACAGAAATGACAAAGATAACTATGGTCCCAAGGGATGGAGATACAGAAATGGCCTTTTGTATCCCCTGCCTGAAGCCCTGCTGGTCACAGTGCCCATGTTAGGGGCTGAAATGAGTTGAGTGCTTCCATGGGATATCTGAAAAAGCATCCCCAGTAAGAGAGAGGATCAGAGGTCACAGGAAGACAGCACACTGTGTCACTCTGTCCCAAGTCCATTTTGTCCCAGCATGTCTGAGACATGCCCAAAGAAACAGGACAAGGAATGACCTTCTTGCTGCCTGAGGCTACATTCTGGAGCTGGGATGGCACTGTGAAGTAGCAATTCAGCAACTGCACACCTGGGAAGGTGAAGAGATCACTCTCAGTACCATTGACAGAATTCTCCAGGGTTCTTGGACAAGTCACACCTTAGTGGGACACACAGAACACTCCATGCTGGCTAATGGCAGAAATAAGGGGAGGTTCTACTTTTCTTTGCAAGCTTGGCAGGAGCTCCTCCCTCAGTCACACTGGCTCAAGGGCCCAGTTAGCTAGAAAATGGGCAGAAGCTGCAGAGCAGCCTCAGTTAGGGCTCAACTCGTGGGTCCTAAGCCGGTGTGGGCAGCGACAACCTTACAGACTCTGTTTCTGGATCTCTAAAGTGAGCTTGTCACAGCTTGTCCCTGTGGGAAGCCAAGCGGCCATGGAGGTAGGGTCCCTGCCACTCTTCTAAGACCACCTCTAATTGTATCTGAGACTGGAGAAGTTGGCTACCCACCCCCTGCGGTGTTGCAGGTGGGCAAGGACCCCCTGCGGTTGTGGCACTAGTGAGGGGGTGTGGCCAAGGACGCTGAGCCTCCCCCTGGGATGGCCCTCTGCCTTCCCCTCCCCGGCCCCCACCCCAGCACACACACACAACTATTTAATTTTGCTCTGGCAAGGAATAATAGAACCCTGTGTATCTATTACAGATGCGGGGAGATTGGGCCTCCACGGCTGCGCGGCACATTCAGAGGCCTAACAAAGCTAGCTGCAATCGACGGGCCTGCCATTACCCATTCAGCGCGTGTAATAAATGAGCCGGGCGCAGCCTGCCATATACCACCCGGCCCAGATAACGGCTGAAAGGAGAAAATTAAATTTTGCTTTTGTTGAAACATTATGATTTATGTATTTGTAATATAGGCTGCGGTGGGCAATTGGGGGAAAAAAAGATTGCTGAATATCCTTCAGGGTTACTGATGGCCCCACCGGCCACTCAGCACGGAGCTCAACCCACTCCTCCCAGGGCAGGGATAATAGCAAACCCAAGTTCCCATTAACCGACGCTTCAGCAGGAGGAGTGAGGGGCTGGCCAACTGCTGCAGTGCCACCTTGGGGAAGTCTGGGCTGTCCCCCGGAAACAGAGAGCAGGGGGCGGTGACTATGTGGCTACGACCTGGAATGGGGCATTCCGATTGCCCATGCCCTATCTGAGCCCATAAAAATAATTAACTTCTCCCACTAGCCCTGGAGAGACAGACTCTTGAGCTCGTCCTGTAATTTATAACCCTGCAGTTCTGCCCCTAATGCAGCAATCAGAGGTCTTATCTCGTTGGAGAAGGTAATGAACTTACAGCAGTCTGGTGGTGCGGCTCTGCTCAAAGGGCCCTCGGCAGTGTGGGGAGGCCGCCTGGGGGCTCCCTGCTACCAGACCACCAGGGAGCAAAGAGCTCCTCCCCTTAAGTGACAAGGCACCATCCTTGGGGGCTGACTGGGTGGGGCCAGGGTAAGCCATCTTGGCTACATGGAGCTTGCTCCTGGCTAGGCAAAGAAAGCCACAGGCGCAAGGAGCCAAGGCAAGGCCTTCACAGGACAGGCTGAGGGATATGGGGTGTTTTCTCCCACCTAGGACCACTATAGGCCATCTGAAGATCTACAGTGGAACATGACCAGTCACCCTTGGCACACCTGCTCCTTCAGAACCCCTGCACATGAGTCACCTTGTCAGTCTGGACACAGCCCACTCCCCACCCAGAAAACTCCCAGAAGCGGAAGGGCTGGACTCAAGCAGTGCCCAGCCATACCAACCTATCCCTTTATAGGTCCATCCGCTCCAGGGCTTCCTGGGAGCTAGTGGCCACACTTCCTTTTCCATCTATGGGTGTGGCCTGGCCTCATACATGCCAGACATGGGGTTCAGCCATATCACTGTTGGGGTGTCTTCCTATCTCAATTGCCATTTGTTCCAGTATCCAACATGACCCTACAAAGCTCTCTTCCTGAACTCTTCTTCCCTTCTGGACCCATTCCAGCTCCTAGAACTCACCTTGCAAACTGCCCCACACTGGATCAAACCTTGCCTGAAGCTTCAAGATTCATTGGTCCACTTGGCTAACTGAATAGGAAGTTGTTTTTACAACTTTGAGTTAGGGCCCTGTTACCTAATCATGAGACTGTTGGCAGTCTCCCTCTGGACAGCAGTCCTTTTTTGCCAATGCTGGTCCCTACTCTCCTGCTCACCTGGTTCCATACTTAAGGCCCTGAACCTGGCTGCCTCAGCTCCAGAGATGCCCACTTGCTAAGTGAGGAGTGACTGAGAGGAAAAGCCTGCAGCAGGAGGGCGGGCAGCTCTCATGCTGCCTTCTGTATGGCTAGTCAGTGTCTCTGTCCCTACTTTGCAGGTGCATGACTTGAGTGGAGAGATGACATCAGATGTGGTCACAGAAGGGTTCTGTCAAGACCAGCATCTAAGCTCACCCCTTCACTTATCTCTCCCTCTGAACCCTCCCTTGTACCATGTCACTTCTCAGCCCTGCCCATGCTTGCCCCAGCACCTGAGCAAAGTCACTAGCCAGGTGCACAGTCACCTGTCACAGCCAGCTGACACACAGGCAGGCCTCACCCTGCACCACTGATAACATTTGCCTTGGGGAAGATTTCTTTGGCTGACAACAGCCATGTTCCACAGAATGGTTCACAGTTGGTCTGGCTGCTCTGTGTGGACCATGGATTTTCATTAGGTATGAGGGGCCTCGTTGTCTATACCAGAGGGTGTCTTACTTGGGGTGGTAATTTTATAGATTTGTGTCCTTTAGTATTTTCACACACTGCTTCCTGCTGGCAGCTCATCAGTGGCAAAAGGAACCTTCTGCCATTAGAGGCCCACCTTGGTCCCTCCCCAAGATACTCACACCTAGGGTTCCCTCCACTGCCCACACAGCAGGTGTGTGGAAACCTCTGGAGCCTTGGGGGTTGGACATGACTAAGAGCCACCAAGGACTCCATAGGGACCACAACCTGCGCTCTCTGATCCTCTACATTCTTCAGGTTAGTGGGATGGTCACCTTGCCCTGGGGGGACACAAGGGCCCTCCCTCCCAATAGGACAGATCTATTCCTCCAGGCAAGATGAGACCTACCTAGGACAAAATTTGAGAGACTCTCCAAAAGGCTAGAACTCCTGCAATGGTGGCTCTGCAGTAGCTCAGAAGGGGTGCATGGCTACCATCTGCCCTGATGCTGCCTCCTATTCCCCTGGGGCAGAGGTGACTTTTCTATGTTCTGATCATCTAGAACTGAAGTTATAATCTGTGATGCTAAGATGCCCGGAAAGCTGTCAGGCATCTCTGACCACAGGGAGTCTGTCACAAGGGAACAGGGCAGTGTCCCTGTGAGATCAGACCTTAAGGGTCAGGTAAATTGAATGGCATCCTATTTCAGCTTCTGACAACAGGGACTGGCAACCCCATTGTTCACAGCTTGGAATCTCCAGAAAGATATAAAGTTCTGGGGTACCTGTGAGAGCCCATGAAGGCAATAACTCTAGGGGAACCTGCAGCCAAAGGCCAGATTGATGCCCTAGGATGGATCGTGTGGGAGTCTTTCAATCCTGATTTCTTGCCTACACGGTGATGGCTGCTTGCACTCGGCATGTTAGAGGGGCCAAGAGCTGAGTCTTGGACAGGAGGACCTGCTTGGAGACCACATCCCTGAGTTGCTGGGGCCTGAGGACACAACTATAAAGTCTCTGTGCCCTCATCCTCAGTGAGGACCTCATCAGACTGAGAGAGGCCCACCCTGACAGCTCATGCTCCTTGGTCAGCCCTGGCTCCCAGTGGCTCACTCTGAGGCAGGCAGAGGCATAATATGGCCTCAGTATGTGAGTTTAAGGAACATTGCACAATTCTACAGCTAAAGTCAAGTCTTCATGGAGGGTAGAGCTGCCATGTGACACAGGCCACATGGTGCCAGGTGCTGTCCTGCACTGTCTCCTGGGAACACTGTGAGCAGAGCCAGAATTGCTACAGGGAAATGCACAGAGGGAGTGACTTGTTTGGTCTGGGGATGTGTCTCAGTGGCAGGGCACATGTCTGGCAGGCATGAGGCCCTTGGTCTCTGACAGTACTGTGAAAACAGCAACTGGGTTTGAGTCACAAGTTGCAGGTCCTCCTTGGTGCCAGACTACTTACTGATCATGTAGAACTCCCTGAAGCTACCTGGGTCCCCATAGGTCTAACACTCCCATTTCTTATCTCTGGCAGCTCTTGGCATGAACCCTTGATATGCCACCAGTCTAGTAGGCATGAAGTGTCAATTAGTTTGGTATTGATTGCCAAGGAATTTCACTTATCCATAACTCCTGTCTTCAAATTCCCTGGAGGTATGTAACTCAGGGTACATGCTCCCCCCACCTTTGCCCCATGCACGAGGTATCTTATGAGGCCCACAGCTCAGGGATGAATCTTTCTGTTCAAGCCTTATTTATGGAGAACCCTCCTGAGACTACTCACCTATCCCCCAAGAACCCTTAGTACAGGGCTCTTGGCATTGAGTCCGGGTACAAACAGCTCTTACTCATGTGGGAGTCTGGGACCTATCATCTCAACTCCAAGGGCTTAAAGAGTAGCTGTCCAGCTGTGTAGCAATGCCAAAACTAGGGAGATGGCAAGGTCTCTGCCCACGGCCATGGCCACTCTCCTAGCCAAGGGCCATCAAGCCAGGTCAAGAACATCTGACCTGTAGCCTGATGCCTGCTTCTGTGCTCTCTCTTAAGGCCACCTCAGGGTCGTCAGCTCACACAGAGGACAGTCACAGAGATGGGACAAGCATGAGGCTGTGCTTGTAGTGTGATGAACTGAAAGGCAAGGAAATGTCATGAGGTCCCCATTCCCAGGCCCTGGGCATCCATGGTGTCCCAGTACCTCCCTCCCACATGCCCCTGCGGCATCTCCTCCAGATGTCTGCCTCTGCCATAGGAGCTCAGCCTGTGGATTTTCTGTCTTGTTTCATCTGTCCCTGAACAGAAACACATAAATAAGGAGTGTGATAAGATGGAGATGTTAAAAGTTTCTAAGCAAGCGAGAGCGATGAGAGTTTTTCTGGTTTTCAGTGATTGGAGGGTGGGGGTGGGGTGAACGTGTCTAGGAGGCTAACGGAGCATCTGGGAGAGCCCCAAGCAGACAAATGTCACTTTGAAGAGCATGAAATTTATACAGAGCACATCCTTTCCCTGTCTCTCAGGGCTTCTCCTGCATTTCAAGGTCAGAGGCTCTGAACCTGGTGACAGCAGAAGTGGGGTTGGAGTTCAGTGAGATAGGGCGGCCTAGATGACAGGAAACCCAGCCTCTGCTGGGTCACGTCTGCCGTAAGTCATGGGGGCAGGGCACAGTGGTTTTGAATGGCCCCCAGACTGAAGCAGCCTCTTCCTGGGGGTGAGTTCTCCACACTCGAGTGCCTGAGATAGGAGTTAAGCAGAGTCTGCCAGCTAGACCGTGAGCTGCCTGGTCCAGTCACCATACTTGATTAGGAATTAGGGGAACCTACCCCACGACAGGATAGGGGAGCTGCTCCCACTTTGTGGGAGAAATGAACAGCACCCCTCTGTGTATCTGGCTCCTGGCACCTCCACCCTTAGTTTCTCTGGAGAAGTCTGTCTTAGAGGCACTCACTCCACTCGGGAAACATTGACTATGTGAGCCTAGTGTGCTGGGCTCTAAGATGATGAGCCTGCACTGTAGCACCCCCATAATGCAGCACAGACAGGCAGAGAGACCAAGAGCTACATGTCACCTGGGGGGTGGGGGGTGGCGGTGCTCTGAGCTCCCGAATGAACGCTGCATTTGGCACTGCTCTGATGGCTGTCCCCACGATGGTCAAGGGTGACCGAGTGGCAGTGGGCAATTATGTGATTTCCCAGCGAATCATTCTACGCTAGCGCCACTGCTGCCTCAGGCCTTAGCCTGGTACTGGGGGCGTGCAGGAGACGCTGCTGACATTTCCCAGTCCACAAGGGATAATTGAGGTCCCAGCATCTGAGTTGCTGTCACCACCCTGGCCTGCTACATTCCGTGGGCTCTAGAGACACCTCCTATTATGGGAACCTCAGTTCTTCCCTCAAGTAGGGCTTAGGAAAAACAAACAAAAACCTGAGGCCTAGCTAAAAGGAAGAATGTGTATGGCAAAGTCTCCTCTTCAAAGTAGCACCAGTCCCCACTCTAAGGACACACACAGAAGCTCTGTAGCGTGTGGCAGATAGGATTTTAGGATCTGAGCCCAACACAGCATTCTGAGCATGGTTTAGAGGGGCCTCAGCACAGCTGGGCCTGTACAGCCTCCGCCTATGCTCTCCCCCACCTGGCCTCTTGTGAAAGACAGTGTGGCCCAGCCTGTTGTCCTCTTATCTGCTCCATGCAGACCTAGTCCCTTCTCGCTGGCCTCACCAGGCACAGCTTGGCCCTTGACACATCTTCACTTTCAAGCTTGACTATTAACAGTTCCTGTGAACTTAGGCTAACCCTGCCCTGGCCATCTAAACATCCAAACCAGGGCAGGGCACAGCTCCAACTGTGGGGACTGGTGGGACACTGTTGACCTCGTCCACACAGTCACTCACAGTGTGGAAGTTGGTAGCAACAATGCCTGCCAACAGCACCGGGCTCTGAGAAGCTATATGTCCCTCGCAAGACTCTGTATCCCAATCAATCCACTGCCGCTTAGACTTCTGGGGCAGCTTCTCAAAGGGCCGGAGGTGAGGAGGCGTCCTAATGGTCAGAGGGAGAAAGAGATTTGGAGAGTCCATGAGGGAGGTTGACAAGAATGTGTTACTAGAGTCTATCCCAGGGGTGTCCTACAAGGGACATCTGTTCTAAAGAGAATTGGCAGGGTCCCTTGTGCTGTATGGGAGAAGGGGAGCAACTGAGACATTCACTACTCTGGGTGTGTGTGTGTGTGTGTGTGTGTGTGTGTGTGTGTGCGCGTGTGGTGTATATGTGTGCATGGTGTGTGTGTGGTATGTGTGTGGTGTATATGTGTGCGGTATGTGTGTGGTATATGTGGTGTGTGTGTGGTATATGTATGTGGCATGTGTTGTGTATATGATATGCATGTATGTGTTGTGTGTGTGTGTGTGTGTGTGTGTGTGTGTGTGTGTGTGTGTTGGGGGTGACCAGCATGGGCATGTTGACTAGGGAGGAGGTATTGGCAAATGACCCAGGGACACAGCCACTACTTTAGGTCCACAGCTTGGCCTGGCCAGCTCAAATCCTGGGCCTACTGAAAGGCTTACTGACCACTGTGAGTTTGAATGACAGGTATGAAACAGGATGGCTAGTCCCACAGATATGCTCAGACCAGAATGTTCTGAGATAGCAGGCTCCCCATTCAGGCTTTGGCTCCATTTTTTATGCCTCTCCTTCTAAGACAAATGCCACGTCAGGCCAGCCACTGGGACCCCCATTTATCACCATTTAATGTATATTAAAGTGTTCTTACCTCTGACTGAGAAAACAAACAAAAACGGGGTATCAATCACAGGTGGCAACAGGCAGGAGGCTGGCAGGACCCAGGTGGGGTATCTGGGGCTCCCCTCTTCTGTGAGGCCTACGGGTCTTGGCCAGAATCTCCCAGAGTCTTCGGCTGCCCTATATGTAAGAGGCATGACTGTGGCATGACTGTTCCTCACAGATGCATGCCTACTTTAGAGGGGGAAAACTGAAGTACCAGGGTCCAGGATGACATTAGTCCCTGGCACATATCTGTCCAGGTGTCAATCCATGACCCTCCTGGGGCACCTGCAAAGATACTGTCTGGGCTTCTGGGACCCAGTGCTGTGACATTCCTGGTGCACCTACTGAGAGCCTGGCTGGAATTCAGGGACCCAAGTGCAGGAATCCACCTGCTGCCTGTAGGGCACAGCCTGGCAAGAAGTGGGCTGCACCCTGTCTCTTCTTCCCTGAGACCAAGGCCCACGACCTCCTCATTTGTTTTAGAAAGAGTGAGGTACAACCACAATGGAGCTGGGTGGACCCAGGCTGGATGCCCACTAGGGGAAGTGAACTCCATCTCAGGGTGGTGTTGAAATCAACATAGTTAACAAAACTCTATTTCTGTCTATCCATCCTGAGCTTATTAATGTGACTGCTAAAAATTAGACTGAATGTAGCCACCCACAGCAGGGCCAGTTAATTTGTCCTCCTCTATACACGGAAAAACTGAGGCACAGGGGTTGGCAGGTTCATACTGAGGCTTGAAGCCCCATACTTCGGTGGCCCCACCCCCAACTTGTGGACTCAGGTAACCCAGCCATGGCCCTGTCCTCTCTCCTGCTTCCTCTCCATCTCTCAGTAGCCACCAGCCATTCACCCTTACATCCCATAATAAACCTGGCCATCCCCTGGGGGTGTAAGCCCTGTGGCAGCCCCAGCAGTAGGGGCTGTGGTGGGAGGGGAGGGGCACAGGCTTGGGTTACTAAATCAGTCCATGCCTGTCACCAGCTCTGGGCTGCAGGAGCTGCCCGAGTGGAAATAACAAATGGCTGTCATTGTGGAGCCAAAAACCTGTGATTATAATTATCACACCCTCGGTGACCTTGCGTAAACTTTAATCCCTCTCCAATGGAGCATTTAAATAGCGTTCTCTGGGCTGCGGAGCCCCTGCCTGCCTGCCGCGCCCCCCGGCCCCAGCCAGTTCCCAGGGGGCAGAGACGCCTCTGGAACAGCGGTGCCTGCCAGAAGCCAGTCAGAGGCATTGAGCTGGGGGGTGGCCCTGTCGGCCCAGCTGGGGAGCCTCTCCCTTCATCAACCCTATTCAGAAGGAAGGATCCTAGAGGTGGAACAGACTCGATGAAAGCGGTCCTGAGAGACTGTCACCATCCAGTCCCGAGCAAAGACGGTGGACTCAGAAGTCACAGCTCTCCTAAGGCTGAGGACTGAGCCCACATGGGGGCCCTGAGTCTCCCAAACTCAGCCTTTTCCTTGGCCGGGACCCAGCCTCCAGACTCCAAAGCCCTGACAGCCTCCAGGAGCCCCAGAAGACTGAAGGTGGTACCTGCTCAAGGTTCTAGACAGGAGGACTTGGCCCAAAACAGTCAGGGAGACGCCTGTCCTGAAGCTCACAGGGTATCTTAAGAGTGGGTCCCCTCCAACGACAGGACCCTGGAGTGTGTGAGGAGCCACGCCTACAGACAGGGATCTTAAAGAAGTAGGCTTTTCACCTGGACCACAAAAGGAACCTCTTACTTTATGAACGATTTAGACACGTAGTACTTAAGTCCTGACATACTCCTTGCAAAGGTGGCCTGGCATGGGCACTGGATGCAGGACCCAGTTGATGTCAGTGACCCAGTAGGCTGGGCTCAGGTCCCATGTTTAGCCATGTCACAGTCTGTGCCTTGAGTGGTGGGTGTTGGGAGACCGTCTGCTGGGTCACTGACATCACATACTGTCTCCTAGGCTAGAG
>JANHMN010000007.1:51704105-51808187 GCA_030674055.1 Rhabdomys pumilio | reverse complement strand
TGCTGGGTCACTGACATCACATACTGTCTCCTAGGCTAGAGGGCTGACCCTTCTTGCCCGGCAGGAGGAACGCGATCACACCAAAGCCTCACTTTGGCTTTGTAGCAAACTCTAATGACACATACCTATAATTCTAGCACTCTAGAGGCTGAGGCAGGAGGATCACAGGTTTGAGACCAGCCTAGGCATCTTAGTGAGACCCTAGCTAATCTGGGCAGCAATGGGGGTGGGGGTAGGGTGCTGGAAAGACACCTCAGCAGCTTCACAGCGAAGAGTACTTGCTACGCTTTCACAAGACTGCAGTTTAGTTCCCGGCACCACACCAGGCTCACAGTAGCCTTCATCTTCAGCCCCAGTGAACCAGTCATCCTCTTGTGGGCTCAATGGTTACCTAGTTACACGTGTGTATACAGATCTACAGAGGAAGAAAGAAATCTTGACTCCAGTCACTGCCAGTCTTCCGATGGCCTATTTCTTGGGGGCTTGGTCCCCTGGGAGGGAAGGTGTTGTCTGTTGCTTAATTTTGAATGAAGAATGGTGGGCATGAGGCAGTGCCAGGCAGCTAGCCTTTTTTTTTTTTCTTCTTTCTTTCTTCCTTTTTTTTTTAAAAAAGATTTAAATATTCATTTTATGTATATGAGTGCACTGTATCTGTCTTCAGACACACCAGAAGAGGGCATCTGATCCCATTACAGATGGTTGTGAGTCACCATGTGGTTGCTGGGAATTGAACTCAGGACCTCTGGGAGAACAGTCAGTGATCTTAACCACTGAGCCATCTCTCCTCTGCAGCTAGCCTTTGGCTTACTTTGACACCCACTTTGGCTTACTTTGAAAGGCCACCTCCAGCATGTTCTGACCCTCGCATGTGTGCTCAACTTCCTGCTCTGTGTTCTTGAGAGGGCCAGCTGGCCTTGCTCAATGGTTTTGGGGTTTACTTGAGGGTACCCCAACTCCCTGCTTTCCTTTTTTTTTTTTTTTTTTTGGGGTTTTTTTTTGGTTTTTCGAGACAGGGTTTCTCTGTGTAGTCCTGGCTGTCCTGGAACTCACTCTGTAGACCAGGCTGGCCTCAAACTCAGAAATCCGCCTGCCTCTGCCTCCCAAGTGCTGGGATTAAAGGCGTGCGCCACCACTGCCCGGCCTGGCTATCCTTCTTAAACATTTAGCTCCATAGGAATCCTGTCCGTATATAGGAATGTCCATTCCCAAGTGAGCCATGTGCTTCTATTGATCTGACTCTAGAGGGCCACATGCCCTCTGTGCTCTTGGGGTCATCTCTCCTGGGAGAGCTGCTGTTCATCTGTTCTTCACCCCCGTCTGTGGAACCTCACAGCTCAGCTGGCTTCCACGGGGTTCACACCATCTTATTTTCTTCCTAGATTTACTGATTGCATTGTATGTGTTCGCGTGCTTTCGTTTGCATGTATGTATATGCGTGTATTTGGTGCCTGCAGAAGTCATGAGTGTCGTTTCCCCTGGACCTGGAGTTACAGATGGTCGTGATACACCATGTGGGTGCTGGGAACTGAACTCAAGAGCACCGAGTGCTCAGACCACTGAGCCATCTTCCACACGCCTCTCTTACTGTTCACTTCATACATGTTGGCTCCTGTTTTTTGCTTTCTGGGTGTGGTAACTTCATGCTGTACTCAGTCTCCTTGCTCAAGTGAACTGTATCAGTGGATTCTTCTACCTCTTAGGGTTGACACCAGAAGAGAGCTCACGTCACGAGCGTCATGGGCACCAGGACCTGACTCCCTTGCAGCACAGACAAAGCTGGGGTCCCCACAGCCTTTTTCCTGGACTTGTAGATAGTGTGTTTTCAGTGTGTGCTCATGTCTCCGGTGTCTCTCTCATGGGGCACCTGTCATATAGAACAGATCCCACACCCTTAATCACCATTTTAGATAGAGATTGTAGCTCCAGCTACGTCACACTCAGGTCTGGGCGGTGGCGGGGAGCACAGTTTGGCTGCCAGCCACACTCAGTTGTGCAGAGTACAGCAGCTCTGAAGAGCCCTATGACCATCACAGACCCTCCAGATTGCCACAGCCTACACCAGGCTGCAGCTTCACAAACATCACTTAGAGTGAGATGCTGGACAATATAGCAGGCTCTCTGGAGGGGCCCAGAGAGTTACAGGCCTAGGGGGAACTTTGTGTGTCACCCCACCCTGTGAGGCCCTGCCCTATAACTTACTATCAAGGCCAAAGAAGCAGCCTAGGCTGCACCAGGCTCACGGCTGGTGTTCTGGCCCACTCCAGCCAAAGGCACTATATAAATGTAAATGCCTCTCCCAGCCCCCTCACACACTCATTCAACAAGCTATCAGCACAACCCTGTCACTCCGATTTTTCACACTTTGTGTCTGTTCTCTGGCTGGGGCAATCTTGTCTCCTAGATTCTGGCAGGCTGGACGGGACAACAGACAGCAGGACCAGCTGCCTGAAGGAGAGGCCCAGCATGGCCATAACCCAGGCTTGAGGTGAGCAGTCATCTGGGTCAGGGAGAAGATTAGGGGAAAGGGCAGCTCTTACCTGGAGACCTCTCCTGGGGCTGCACTCTGAGTAGAGCAACTTAGTCAACCCAGGGCCTTCCATTCTCTCAGCCTCTACCTCAGGCACTCCACCTGAGAGGTGGAGAGTGGGAAGGGGTCCTGGGGGGAGCAGTGGTGGCCTGCTCAGAGTACAACTGGGGCCTTGCTCCACAGTCAGGGAGCTGTAGCCAAGGAAGGTGGGACAGGCACACCAGGGCCTTCAAAAGAGCTGGGGCTCAAAGCCAACTTGGGATAGGATCTCTGGTGTGTTAGAAGAGAAAACAGCAGATTCTGTCCTAGAGTGGACAGTGGCTTGGTGCCAACGTCTACACAGAGGGCCCGGCCTTCCTTCTAGCCATTCCATCCTGGACAGGCTTCATCACGGATCTCCCCCTAGCCACCCACCCTAGAGTACTTACTGCTGACACCAGGCTAAGACTCTCTATTCTTGGCAGCTGTACATCCCTATGGCTTCTGAGAACCAGGAGAAACAAGCAAGGCCAAGGCCTTCAGCAGGTTAGTTATTTCCTGGACAGAGAAAGGGCAGGGCCAGGCAGCTCCCCCATGTCTGTCCCCAGATGCACAAGAATCACGGATGGTGACACAAAGAGCCCTGAGGTAACTTCAGTTTTGAAAGTACTGTCCAGTTAGTAGGAGAGGCTTGGTCTGTGATCCCCACAGGTAAGACTGAGACAGGGGGATCTTGGTCTCCAGACCAGCCTGGATTACACAGTGAGATTCTGTCTCAAAAGAGTTTTATGTAATATAACTTACAAGTTCCCGTCTTTGAAGCATATGATTTTGTCATGATCTGCAGTGTGAGCAGCATGTGATTTGACAGGCTCTCCACAAGCCAGAAGTCCTCAGCCATATCCTGCCTCCTCTCAGCGACCATGGCCCCCAGTGCTTCTGGGGTCCGGTCCTCCATCTAGGATTTCATTCAGACTTTGCCCTCTTTGGATTTGGTCTTCATCCCTTGTAGCATTCAGAGCGGCATGGCCTGGCCATCATGTCTTCTGTAGTCAGACATCTGGGGATCTGCTGGGTCTTACAGGGAAAACCAAGTGATGGTGTGTCCCTTAGATACCAAGGACTACTGAATTGAGTGGTAGATGAATATGTGACTCTAAAAAAATTATGTAATGTTTACATGTATGTCTGTGTGTCTGTGTAGGTGCAGATGCCTGAAAGGCCAGAAGGCGTCCTCTGGAGCTAGAGTTAGAGGTGGTTGTGAGCTGCCTATGTGGGTAGTATGGACCAAACCCAAGACCTCTGGGAGAGCAGCAGGTGCTCTTAAGCACTGGGCCATCTCTCCGGCCCCTGCATATGTAACTTTGAAAGAAACAGGCCCTGGATTAGAGAGGTGGCTCAGCAGTTAAGAGTATTTGCTGCTCTTTCAAAGGATATAGGTTTGAGTCTCAGCACTCAAATGGCAGCCAACAGTCTGTGGCTACATTCCAAGGAATCTGACGCCCTCTGCTGGCCTCTATGGGCATTGCACCAATGTGGTGCACAAACATACGTGCAAACAAAATACATGCATAGGATAAAAATAACTGAATGTTTAAAAAAATAAAAAGAAAATTTTAAGGCCCAGACACTTATTTAACTTCTGTGCCTTCAAAACTGTCCCTCAGAATGTAAATGAGAGCCTGAGAACTCACTTTCAGCCACTCCAGTGGGTGTGGTTGGTGTCTAATCGATGTACAAATTTGAATGTCCCTGATGATCTGTGACATCAGACGCTTCCACACATGGTCATTGCTATTCATGAACCATCTGTGGCAAAGTTACCTGGTCAGAGATCTAAGCTGCGGCTCAGAGCTGAGCTCCATGCCCCAAAGTGTGAAAGCCCTGGCTTCCAGCCCAGCAGACACACTGTTCTGCTCAAATCTTTTGCCTGTTTCTAGCTCTTTTTAAAAACTGCCTTTTAAATTTGAGTCAAAAGCTGAATGTGGCAGCACACATCTTTAATTCCAGCACTCAGGAGGCAGCGGCGGGCATATCTCTGAGTTGGAGGCCAGCCTGGTCTACATAGAGAGCTGCAAGATAGCCAGAGATGCAGAGAAAGACTCTGTCTTAAAAAGCACCCCCCCCCCCCAAAAAAAAGAAAAAGAGAAATGAGTTAAAATGAAGAAAACATGAATTTAATCATTTGAAGTTGCTTAATTCTGTAATTGTTTTTAAAGTATGTTTGCTGATGAGGTGGCTCAGCCAGTAAAGGACTGGACTGCCAAACTTGTCAACGATCTAGGACCAAGCCTGACAATGACCTAATCTCTGGGATCTACAATGTCCTAGAGGAAGGAGAAGACCAGCTACCATGAGGTGTCCTCTGAGATTCATCTCATGGTATACACACATTCACACACATAGAGTAGGTGTAACAGTCTATGCAGCGTATTATAACCATCTCCACAACCCTTTTCCTGCTAGGCAGTCACTTCCCTCTAACTCTGCCTAAGCTCCACTCTCTAGGTCCTCCTGTTCTAAAATGCAGTGCAAATCAGGCCGTGTACATATTTGTAGCTGGATTCATCTGTCGGTATGTTTTCAAGCGTGCTGGTCCTAAGCGCCTACACTCCTTTTCATTGCAGGATAATATTCCATGAGTAGACTTCCTTTTGTTTCTCATTCACCAAGGAATGGATACATTCACAAAGAATGTTCCATACTGGGGAAAATAGTATCTCCTAAGGGTGGGCCTGATCCAACCTGGCCAGCCCCAGGCCTCACCTGCTAGATTTCTCCCTAGACACTTGCTCTGCTCAGACACTTGGAAGTTTCCCAGCACCCTCCCCAAACATAAAAGCATCCTGGACCTCACATAACCCAAGGGTGGGCAACTGAAGGTCATCTGGCAAATCTGCAGTGTTCCTGCAGTGTTCAGGAAGCCTGTGGCCATAGAGACCAGACCCCCTGTGGTCCTGTGGAGCAGATGGTTAGCTCCTCCGTGCCCTTGGCTTCTACTGCACGGCAGTAAAGAACATCCTTAAGGGAGTTGCTGCTACAGGCAGAGGCACTATCTGTAAGAACAGCGCACAAGGAGTGCACAGGGTGGGTTGTGGGAAGAGGAGGTGGGAGGAGGCTAGGGGCAAGAAGAAGGTCTTCCAGGCTTCCCATCTCATCTTTGCTCCAACCCCCACAGTGAGCTGGAACCTGGCTGTCTGGGGCAAGAGTTCTCCCCCACCCTCGGGGCAGAGGGCTTCTGTTAAGACAGACAGTACCTCTGTGGGCACAGGCTTCACTCAAGGCAACATCCTAGGCAGGCCCCTGCTACGGCAGGGATTCACCCACCCTCAAGGCTTGATTTATAAGGTGTCTCGTTCCGGGTCATTTGCTTTCTCCAAAGGCTGCAGAAATCTAATTGCTCTTTGAAGAAAAAAAAAGAAAGCCCCAAATAAGGCGGTTAATTGCAAGTGAGCAGTTCCTGAAATGAGCAGCCACACTGTCCTGGAGGTGACCACATGGGTGGAATCAGAGTGGGAGCGTGGCTGCTGCCTGGTGGGAGGGCAGGGTGGGTGCCACAAGAAAAGCCTGCCTGTTCAGCTGGTAGGAGACCAGTGCAGCCCAGCAGCAAGCTTGGTGTGATGCAAAGGTTAAAACTCTCTCTGGAGACCCTTTCTGGCCTGGCGGTTAATTGGAATAACAAAGTCAATACGTGTGGCTGCCAAGGGACACAATCTTCGTTTGATCTCTCTCCTGGGCAGATTAATTAAGTGTTATCAATTAATGGCCCTGGTTAAAGGGGACACATGTTAGCCACTTTCATAGGCAATGTTGGGCCTGCCAGCCTGATGGAAAGCAGCCTGGTTTCTGCAGGTAATGTGAAGGGGTGATAATGGAGCCTTGGACCGCTCAGCCATGCCTTCATGCCCTCACACCACAGTGGACATCCCCCAGCAAATCACCTCAAGCCTTCTGGTGTTCTCAGAACCCAGTACAGCAGAGCAGGCCAGAGGGGAGTCCAGGAGGGCATATGCTACCGGCCCAGAGCTCCACCCAGGGCCAGCATTCATGGGTAGATACTCTAGTCCCTGAACAAGACACAAGGTCTGTTCATAGTGCCACAGCTCCTGACCTGGCACAGGGTGCCTCACAGGGCAAGCATGCCTTTACTCTGGCTGGCCACTGTGAGGTGAGCTGATCTCCAAGGAAGCAAGAACAGACATAGGCTGCTCACTAAGCAAGGTGAGCGCCACCTAGTGGTGGCTGGCTCCTTAGCACAGGGGACATGGTTTGTGAAGGAACAGAGCTACTGAGCCAGTGTGGATACCTGCTCTAGCCATGTGCAGCCTTCCAAGATAGTTCCAATCCCTCTAAGTCCCCGCTTAGACCTCTGGGACTATGGTGGACCATCACACTTGGAGTCTGGAGACTGAATATTATTTGACTGGGATCCTGTAACATCTAGTCTGGTTCCTCACACCAAGGTGGCCCATGGACATTTATGACTCAGGAGAAAACTCCCAGTTCCTTGAAGGAGACCAGAACAGGAAAGAGGTGAAACAGTGGGGTGAACTTTAGCCAGGTCTCAGAGAAGCAGCCATAGTGTTCAGGAGGAGGCTGCTTCTCCTCTGTTTTCTTCTGGCCCAGACAGTGAGGGTGTTCTCTTTTGCATGTCTTCCAGGGAAGATAGTCGTCAAAGGCCCATTTTCAAGGGAAGATAGGCTTTGGAGAGGGAATCAGTTTGCAGCTAAATTTGAAGAAACTTGGCCTCGAGTCTGGCCTTTGCCATCTATCAGCAAGGTGGCCCATGCAACCAGAGGCACCTTGCAGTGCTTTTCTGATTATTATAGAGCAGATGTATAAAGCACTGCAGATCAGAAAGGAATAGCAGAAGCGACAGAAAAGTCATGATGGCGTTAGTGATATCAGGCACAAGGGTGAAAGCATGACAGTGACTATGACAACGAATGTGGTGATAACGGTGGTGGTAATGGTGATGGTGGAGATGGTGCTGATGGTGGAGATGATGATGATGGTGGTGGAGGAGATGGTGATGGTGATGATGATGATGATGATGATGAGGAGGAGGAGGAGGAGGAGGACGACGACGACGACGACGACGACTACACATGAAGATGGTGGCAATGCCCATGATGGTGATGATGGCGATGACCGTGATGGCCTTGTAATAATGAAGGTGATGATGGTGGTAGAGATGCTGATGGTAGAAACGATGGTCATGCAGTGTGTCGGTGATGTTAACAGTTGTTTTGATTGTCCATGACAAATCGCCTGAAACCACAGTGGCTGAAAACAAACCTTACATGGCTGCAAACTTTGGTCATTAGGCATCTCAAGCTGAATTGTGGCAGACAGAGTCCCTTCCCAGCTGCCAGCAGCTCATGGTGTTCATTGTCTCTTGGCCGCACTGTTTCTTACCACACGGACCTTCTCCATAGGCTTCATGAGCAGCCGTCTCCACCAAAACAAGTGGCAAGGAAGACGTGGGACGTAAGAGAGAGAGACCTGGAGCTGCATCCACGACAGAGGGCACAGTCTGTTTCATAACCCACGTCAGGAGTGACACCTTCCTGCCATATTACAGTTGACAATGCGCTGGTCAGTTGCTAGGGGTCATCTTGACAGCTACTACAGAAGGGGTGTCGAGAACAAGGAAGGAGCAGTGAGTGGTTTTCACCCTCGACTCCTAACCTGTAAGAGGAGGCAGTCCGTCTATGCAGCCAGGTTCCAGCTCCCTAGAAAGGAAGATAAACTTAGGCCTCACACCAGGAGCCTGGGCTGTCTGAAGTACAGTGTGCTGTGGGGGACTTGCCTTTTCCTCTGAGACAACTTGTGGATGTCATGTTCCAGAGCCCAAGCCTACCACCAGATCCCACAGTCTGCTATCAGGGACTTCCACTGGGGTACCAGCTAGGAGAAAACTGAGGGACTAGAGACTCAAGGGGCATACTGTGTAGAGCATTGGTGGAGGGGCTGGGAGAAGGCTGAGGCTGTCCCTGGAAGGGATCTAGGCTGCGAGCCCTTAGTCACAGCCACCCCTCCCTGGCTCCCTAGAATAAATTCCCCTAACAATCCCATGCTGTAGTTTCTGAGGGATGAACACAGAGTCCCATAATTCTCCCAATGGGACAGTTTGTAATAAACTTGCTTCTAAAAACATATTTGCAAGTTGCCACATTTTTTAAGCAGAACAATCTCCACGGTGGCTCTCTGTCTCTGTGATGAAGTAGCCGACTCCTGCACATGGATTCTGTCACAGAGTCACCCGTGCAGGGGAAGTGCACTCCTCAGTAGCCCTCTTCAAAAGCGCTGCAATGTGTGACTTATAGCTCTTTAAGTAGTCTGCTTCCTGCAGGTGACAGGTGCAGTCTACGCATCAGGCAAGGGCAGAGTGCCAGGCTGGCTCTGCAGAGAATGGCATCTGGGTAATCTGAAGCTACTGGAACACAATGAGACCACTGCTTCCAGTACCCAGTGGCTCTCTCCCCAATCCCAGCCCTATCCAAGCCTACCCATAACCTCTTGGGATTTGGGGGTGGGAGTCAGCTGGTAGGGCAGAAGGTTCCACAGGCCTAAGATTATCAGATGATACAGTGTTGGGGGTTCAGTGGCAAGACCCCTAAAACCTCCTGGCTCCATGTCTGGTTCCTCACAGCTCATCCAAGTTCTCAGGACCCATTACCTGAAATCCCGTTACAGCCTTTTCCCTTGTGAATGTAACTGAACTTGTTTCCCACAATGCCTTAGCAATGGCCTCTCAGAGTCTGTCCTTCCCCCTCCATGGAGTGAAACTGTCCCTATACCTTAGCTTTGCTTCAGAGATCCTTGTGTGCTAGAGGCTCAGGATGGCCAGGCCTGTCACAGCAGAAGGATGATTTCGAGACCAATCCCCACCTTCTTTCATGTCAACAGTGTGGACATCGCCGGGGTTGGGACAGCCAGGTGGGGACACTCAGGTGACCAGGATGAATGACCACAGTTACTATACAGAACTAAATGAAAATGAACTGTCTTCTTTCTTTGAGATAGGATCTCGCTACGTATCTCTGGCTGATCGAGAACTTACTGTGAAGACTTGGCTGGCCTGGAACTCACAGAGAATGGCCTCTTTTTCCCCAGTGTTGGGATTACATTTGGCCTACACAGTCTACTTTTCCATGTCTACTGTCCACAGAAGCTGCTTTGGAAACACTGAGCAGGGAAGGCTCCAACCTCCCTCAGCCCACTGTCCAGGCCATCGGCTCCACCTGACCATCTGTGATCTGGGTACAGCAATACAGCACTCCTCACCGTCCCGACCAGGTCCACTAGCCGGTGGCCCATCCTGGGGCAGAGAGGTCCAATGATTGGGCAGCCCTCATTCCATCCCTGCCCTTCCCTTCTTGTCCTTCTTGCCATAACCAGTGACTTTGCCCATTAGTGTAGTGCCTGTCTGCACACGCTAGATGCCTACCGCAGGTGCCAACAGACAGTGGGTATTGCCATGATAGCCACAGGTGAAGCCACGAAGCATCCGTGGATGGGTTAACTGAGCAACAGGATGTGAAGCAGTACTCGGGCTTTAAAGAGAAGGGAATCTGGTCTGCACTGCAGCACATGTGCAGGTAGACCTTGAGGACATTGGTCTGAGAGCGCCATAGAGTTGTAAGAGGGTGTGGAAGCCATGTCTGTGTGCACTCGGCTCGGGTACATCCTTTAGGAAACAGGGTGGATATAAAGGGGTCAGGCACAAAGCTTCTGATGCTACACATCTCTGAAATGGGCTGTAACCAAACAGAACACACTGAGAGTAAACAAGGGTCATGAGCGGGTGCCAAGACGCTGACACAAAAAGAAGAGAAATTAATTTGGGAGTCACAGGTGTGTTTGGGTGACAGGGAGTGCTTCCCACTACCCGCCTCTTCTGCAGGCTTCTGTAAGTCTGACTCTGAGCCAGTGCTAACTGCCTGTAGCATGGTGTCTAGGGCCACCCCAAGGGTACTGCCTGGCTGGAGGTCCTGTGAAAGGCAGGGGTCTACCTTACTGACTCTGACACAATTTGACTTCTGCTGCCAGAGGCATGTGGGTTTTCTCCACAGAATTTTGGGCCAGGTAGGGCCAGGGACAAACAGGAGTCCGGAGTGTCTGGGGACCCTGAAGACATAAAGGCAGAGAAGGGCAAAGCAATGCTGTAGTGAGGGTAGCCTCCTAGGGACGGTGTCTGGGGCAGCATGTGGCCTTACAGGCAACTAAGATGGCCTCACCTTCCCACCCAGCCCTTACCTTCTACACCCAGCTCCAAGTTCCTCCATAGGTTAAAGGTTTCCACCCACAAAGCAAGCACCAGGACCCCATCCTGCTTGAGGGGCAGGCAGGGTAAAACACAGCTCCAGGTGGCCCGTGTAGGCATTGTTGCCCCACAATCTTGTACCCACAGCCCACTGGCCTCTTCTGGGGTGGGAGCCCGCAGAGATATATTAATTATATTTCTCTCACTAATGGGCTGCTTACTTTATGATGTGGGGACACAAAAGTAAATTTTAAAATCAATTATACAATTACATATGTAGCAATAACAGAGTACACGGCTAATCCCCGCCGGGTCAGAACAGCAACCTTCCAATAATGCAGGTTTCATTAGGGGAAGGGCTGTTATTGCCAAGAATTACAGAAATAATGGGAGTGGGTGTATTCAGCGAGAAGTAACAAATGAGGCCGCTCTGGAGATAAGACGCAGAGCCGGCTGCTCACGAGCACCGTGGAGGCCGAGTACATCGGGGGTCACTAGCGCCGGGGAACAGGAATTAATTTTAGACGCTTCCTGGAGCCCAGAGGGTGGGAGAGTGGGGGCTTCTGTTGAGCCAGAGGTGGGAGGACTAGTGGAAGCGAAGCAAAGTCCCCTCACTCAGCCATCCCCCTCTCTCCCAGCGATCTCGGACTGTAAGCCCCTGTGCTACGTATACTGCCGCAAGCAGATCAGTCCTTGCTGCCACACGCATGCGTGGCCATTCCTGACCTCAGGGGTCAATGTTAGGTGCACGGTGGTGCATGTCTTCAATACGTGTCCTGTTCTGGATCAGAGGAGCCAAGGTGACCTGGCCACTGGAAGTGTGCACAGTAGGAGTAGGCCTCCGAGAGCCAGCATGGAGCTCTTCCCAGATTTAAAGGTGGGCCACCACCCACAGGAATTGTTTGCAGGTCAGAGTTTCAGCAGAGTCCAGTCTGCCAAGCAAAGAAAGGACCCAGCAGACAGCCCAGAGTAGCTGAAAGGAAACAGGCTGTGAGGTGACTCCCTCGGGAGGGCAGTATTCCTGGCACCTTCACACAGACCTAGCAAGTGTCAGGGCAGCAACCAGCCCCGCCCCAGGAAGGAGGAGGGGCTTTGGCAAACAGTAGCAGGTCGCCCAGTAAGCTAGCTCCTCCTGATTGTGCCGAGACTTGAAGCTTGGCCACTTAGTGACTCACAGAGACCATTACTCAAAGGTCTCTAGGCTGGGACCAGGGCTAGTGGAACCAGCCTGCTCCATATGGTCCCCAGAGATCATGCTTCTGGGTCTCTAGTGAGACATTCTTCCCCTATAATCAGAGGAGGAGGCTCAGACCTTTTGCTACAGGGTTTGGGCAGCACGAGAACCGTGGCTACATTGCTACCTGTCCTCAGAAGCTCCCACACATCTTTAGAATCATCCTCCTGTCGTAAATGAGGGATGAAACTAGCAGACCTAAGGACACGAAGCTTGTGGATCCTTACTCTCTACTAGCCTCCGAGGCTGCTGCAGGCATCCCAGACTGCCCCCATCCCCTTCACATACTAGCACACCGGTGGCTGCGGCAGGTTGGTGGCTTGAGACAGGACAGAAAGAACCGCCCAAGTGCAGGAGAGTCCTAAGTGATTACTAGAGGCCACCGGGTTACCATGCATGTAAATGAAGCCAAGACAGCCCATGGATCAGGCCTTTTCTTCCAGGCGCCAGCAAAGAGACTCTGATAAGGGGATCTTTGTAATTACACGGAGCTACACTGGTCAATTCTGACTTTTAAATACTGTAGGGCCCGAGAAAGGAGAAGAAAGCCGGAACACATGTTCTCTCGGGCAATAGCTTCAGCTCCTTTTGAATTTGCCGTCTTGCCGCAGAGCCCGCAGCCACGGCCGCCCGCCTCCTTTGTGAGTGCTATCGCTCCATCACAGCGCAAGATCATTTCCAAATTAAATTTTATGGTCCATTACTTACTGCACCGACACTGGTCTAATGGAATCTTAAGTGGAACTGACTGGACCTGCGTGGGGCCGGCCTCTCAGTTAAGATGTTATTTAGTTCTAATTATCAGATAATGAACTCGGGAAATTTAATTTTTAATATTTGTATGTCAAAAGTCCATCGAGCTTTGGTTAGAGTTTAAATTAGAAGTTAACCTGGGTTGAGCTCCAGTCCCAGGACTTGCTTTTCTGAGGACTGAGGCCACAGGGAGCCCCTACTGCGGGCTGCCTGTTTCCAGACACTGGACCTAATGTCCCCAAGGAAATCCAGCAGGAAGCATTCCAAACCCATGCCCTGGCTCTGGCCTGCTACAGGGTAGCATAGTGCGAGGCAGACCAGGGGCTTGAGAGCTCAGGGCCAGGTGTCTGCAGGCATGTGAGGAAGAGCCATCACCCAGACCTATAGCCATGTGCTAGGGTCAGAACAAGTGCACAGTGGGCTGCCTCCTGTGTCCCTCAGCTGCCAGGGAGGTGGTGTGTCATCATCATAGGTGTCTGGGTAGGAAACATCCTTGGGAAGACATTACTTGGTTGCCGGAGGCTGGCTAAGTCTCTGGCCTGATGAACTCTTCACTCACTCAGACACCCTTGGAGCAGGGTTATTAGTTTGGGTACATACAAGTATTTCTGGCAAAGCCAGGCTCTGTGCTCTACCCCACTATGGCCTAGACCCAGAACAGAATGCTCCAACTGCCCCAGGGGGCTCACTGGTCCTTCTTCAGTACAATCAGTCATCCCAGGGTTTGAGGCCATAGTCATCAGGCACACAGAAACTGCAGTGAAAGGGTGGACATAGTCTCCTGGAGGTGAAGTGGCTGAGGGTGCCCTATATTATTATGGGATCGGCACTAGAACCAGAGATGACTAGCTGAGGTGAAAGGCCTCTACCAGAAGGTGGCCCAGTTCCTCCTGTCACAGTCCCCCCCTGCATACACAAAAGGCTTCCAAGAGGCCAAGTGGGAGAGCTAGTTGTGTCTTCCTCAAGGTTCCCAAAGTTTAGGGGGCAGACTGCCCATGTGTTATCTGCTACAGTATAGCAAACACCATAGACCTATTATATTACTTCAAACCAGGATGACTGACAGCCACACCCCTTACTCTGCACCTAGGGCAGGGTTCCATAAATGGCTGCCTCTTCTTGGCATCATAGTCACTTTTAAGACTTCAGCGGGATCCATTTGGGCTGAGCTTTCTCCAACATGGTAGCGCCGGAGCTGGTGCTAGGAGAGAGGCAGAACCACAGTAGGGACCATGATAGATGTGGGGCTCACTCTGCAGAGGCTGCACCAGGTAATGTTATCCTCCTTCCCTTTGGCCACACCCTCATCAAGAGACCTGTCCCTCTTGGCCATTTCTAGTTTGAAATTTGTCACTAAGGCCATACGACACTACTTTTTGATAGAAAAGCATCAAAGAACATAGACTTGGCATCTGCTGCCCGTAATTGGGTCAAATCCACTGTCCTTTCCACACACTGTCTTCTATAGGTACCTACTTTCTGACAAGACAGAGCCATCTCCCCTCCCACTCCACACGTCCCACCCAGAGACTCCCGTGCTCACTCCTACATCTTCCTGGGGCTTGTTTCTGCCTTCTTGGGAAAGGGCTCCTATCTTCAAGGGGCTGGTGGCTTCAATTGAGTCTAGAAGCTCTGAGCTCAGCTTTGCACTGGGTAGAGCTCTGAGCTGGGGTGGGGCTCTGAACTTGAGCAGAACCCCAGCACAAAATGCTATGCTCAGCCCCTTCCACGGGGTGTTCCTTGAGGCATCCTTGAGTTTCTGCCTTAGAATTGGCCTCCTTCCTGTCCTGCTCTCTGCTGTGGCTTCTGTATTTCCAGTTTGTGCATCTCAACCCCCCTGCCCCTCCCACACCAGCTCCTGCCTCAGAAGATGGACATTCTGACTTCAGCTGCTCTCACCTGACCCCTCAACACAGAGCTCTGATCATTGAAGTCAAGAGCAGAGGTTGTTCTGCACTTCCATGGAGGTGTCCCATGGCTGCGGTCTATGTTGCCAGCTTGGGTGTCCAGAACAGGAGTTGAGCCTTGTCTGAGAGGCAGCCCCCTCTTCCCATGAACCTCAGGTGAGCAGCGTTCGTCCATGGCCTCTGTTCCTGTTCCTGCCTCCAGGTTCCTGTTCTGACTTCCCTCAGTGACAGACTTATAAAGAATAAACCTTTTCTGCTCAAGTTACTTTTGGTCATGGTGTTTCATCACAGCAATAGAAATTCCAAGTTCACCCCCTAGTTAATTAATTAATTTGTTGATTAATTAATTAATATTGCTTTACAGTCTGTATTGATCATTTTCCCCATCATGGTGACCAAATGTCTGTTAATAGAATAGTTAGTGGAAGAAGGGTTATTTCAGTCACCAGTTCCACGGCAAAAGAGGTGCAGGAGCTGGACTTCATTGGTAACGATAGCTTGTGTTGGACTGGGATCTGAGATATATATATATATATATATATATATATATATATATATATATATCCCGCCCCCACCAGGGACTCTCCTCCAGCAAGCTCCACCTCCTAAAAGTTCTACAACCTCATAAAACAGCACCACCACCTGGGTCAAAGCGTTCAGGGAGCCTATGGGGCACACTGTGAACACAGATGTCTCTCCACATTGTCTCTCACACAAGTTGTCTCTTAGATATTATCATGGTGACTCTGGTGAATGAAAGCTCTGAGTTGCTAGCTTTGCTGAGTTTGCTGGCTCACCTGTGCTATTTACAACTGTCTTCATGAAGCCATGAGGGCATCCCTTCCTACAGGGTCAAATTTAGCTTTACTGTGTACGTGTGTATAAACGGTGCAACAAGAGTAGATACAGACCATGAAGCTGATAGAAGACCATGAGAGGGAAACAGAAGTGTGGGCAGGGGCACATGTGACCAGAAAACAAAGAAGGCTACGGGGTGGGAAGGCTTGAGGTGAGGGAGATGGGGAAGAAGAAGGGAAAAAGTCAACTTTTGTTTGAAAAAAATGTTATGCCGGGGGTGGGGGGGGTGGAGCATGCCTTTAATCCCAGCACTTGAGAGGCAGTAGCAGAAGGATCTTGTAGTTCAAGGCCATCCTAGACTACAGAGTTCCAGAAAACCCTGTCTTGAACGCCACCCCCCCCCCAAGAAAGAAAGAAAGAAAGACAGAAAGAAAGAAAGAAAGAAAGAAAGAAAGAAAGAAAGAAAGAAAAAAAGAAAAAAAGAAAAACATAATAAAACCTAATGTACTATAAGCTAATAATTAATTAATTAAAAGGGAAAGAAAGAAGAAAGGTGGCTCATCTGAGGTTTAGGTCCAGCACACACTAAAGGACTCCCTGTCTGCTTGCCTTGTACTCAACAGCACAGAGAACTACGGTGATCTAAACTATTTCTGAGAGCCCATGCGAGCCTGCCCACTGCCTATTCCATCCTGATGCAGTGCTCTGTGTGTTCCTCTGTCACAGCCCACCCTGAACAATGTCCCCCAGGCAGGCACCATTTCTCCCAGGTTCTTGATCTGCGGCTGCTGTCCAGGCACCCGGCAGCTAGAGCTGCAGGAAGCTGATTGGGTCAGAGATCCACACCAGTCTCTTCTTGAACATCTGGAAACAGCTGTGTGTGCAGGACCAAGTCCTGTTCTATAGCAGCTGGGGTGGGGTAGCCACCAAAGTCCAACTAATACAATCACAGAAAGTTCTATCCAAGATAAACAAATTTCTCCCTGTACTGAGAACAGAGACAAGACCTTGCCTTGGCTCCTTCTCCTCTGGGCAGAACAACTGCTCCCATAATGGGGCTGAAGAGTCCTGGACCAAGGAAGATATGAGAAATGAATATTGGGGATCACCTGGTTGTCATTATAGGGTCATACCCATCAGAAAGGAGACCTACCTTTCATACATCCAGCAGACCAAGTCCCTGGGGCATGTGTGTCCTATGTAGGTGTCTCTTCAGGCCAACCCCTTCTCCATTGTACCCAATATCCTTGGCCCTGGACAGGCAAGCTGAGACTGGCACCTGCTGGGTGATGAAGGTTAGATCTCGGCCTGGTAGGTTGCCGAGGTGGGGGAATGGGGCTATGTCTTGTCTATCTTACTTACCCAAAGCAGTCTTGGCTGTACCATGGTTCTCCTGAGGTGAGCCAGCCCACCCTTGGGCACTGGATGCCTGAGGCCTTTTCTGGTGAACTACAAGGACAGTAAAGCCAAGGAATGGGGTGGAGCAGGATGGGGTCAGCAGAGGCGTGAGGTGGGTGAATGTAAGCTGCAGCATTGCAGTGGGGTCCTGGCGTACAGCCACCAGATGGACATGCGAAATACCAGGTCTTCCCTAAGGAAGCCACTACTCCGTGTCACTTAGAGCTCAGGCTACGAGTGCATCCTCTCCCTCTTCCCCGACTGGGGTCTCAGGGCATGAAGCCTCTCTTCTTCTTGGCAAGATCCTGAAACCCTGACGTCCTTTCTCACTCACAGTGACCTGGGATATTCTCCTCACACCCAGGTGTGGCCAGTCAGGAGTTCCAGAAGATGACACTCCAAAGTGAGCAGAGCATACTAATCTACTAGTTACAGCCAGATCCACCCAAGCCCTGGGGGAGTGGCTGGTCTGGGGCAGGTGACAGAGGAACACAAGATGTTTAGGGCCAGCTTGGGTGAGCTGAGTCAACCTGGGTTAATCACACTGACACAGGGAGAGCCAAAGTGGTGATGTATACAGGACAGGGGGTGTAACACAACCACCAGTCACAGGGTCCTTACTTCCTAGGGAGCCTGGCTACCCATGCCCTACGCATAGCCTGCCTGGTCCACCTTGCATGGTGACAAGTCTCATCTCCCAAGACCCTGTCAGCGCTTCATTGTGGGTCTCTTCCTAACCCCAATCACTGTAGCCTTTGTTTTTACGAAGGCCCACACTGAACCCATGATAGGTTCTATTTTTTCTCTGAGGTTTTATCCCTAGGACATCCTGGATACAATCTTCTCACCTTAGTTCCTGAGGTCCCAGCTATAGTGAGAATTTTGGTTTCTTTGAAAAACACAGAAATATGGGAATATGTTTTTGTTTAAATCCCAGGTGTGGAATGTGGGTCTGCTTTAGACTGTTCACAGCAGTTGACTATGATTTGCCTCGTGCTCTAGCAGGGCTGAGATTTTGCCAGCCACAGATAGTGATGTGACTGTGTGATGTTTAGAAGTCTGGCTACTCTTCAGAGGGTATATAGATGGTAGGGTCCTAAGAGCTGAGGGGCTGTTGGTAGTGGGTTTGTTTGTTTGTTGAATAGTTTGTTAAGTAGTTGTATGTAAAAAAGAAATGAGAGGTAGAAGAAATTAGATATCCCGATGGCAAAGATCAAACTTGCCCCTGGGCACTCAGTGCCCCTAATGAGCAGGGAGTAGTCTAGCGATAATGTCACCCCCCCATCATTTTTTCCCTCCTATCTAGTGTTAGGATGTTAAAAGGGTGGAGAAGGGTGGAAGAATAAAGAACCCACAAAGTAGCCAAAGTTGCCATCAGCTACACCCAGATCCCTGGTCACAAGATACTAGAAGGCAGTATGACAAGCCCACTTTGTCTCTCAGGGAAGGGCAAGCTTCTGAAGAACTAAAACAGGGGACTGTCACTTGAGGATGCTCTGTCAGTGGAGCTCTCATGGTAGTGAATGAATAACCTGAACAGCAGGGCCCTGACCTCCCACTCCATGAAGAGTGTCACTGGAACCCAGAGGGATCTTTACCCCAAGACACTGGGCTGTGGTAGGCCGGGTAGTATGGCAGGTGGTGGTGAGCACTGTGGGCATATGAAGCACTCATAGGGTGATGTATGCAGGATGTTCAGATGCTGAGGGAGTGGCTCATCAAGGCAGGGTGGGGTCTCAGTTGCTGCAATGCCCTAGTTGTCACAGTGTGGACCATTCCAGGCCAGGATCAGGTGAATCCAGACTCCAAAAGGAACAAGGTCCTCTGGAGCCACCACGCTGCCAGCATCCCATCCAGAAAATCCTTATCTCAGCTCAAGTTGGTTCTTAATTACAATCAATACCCAGAAAGGTTATTCAACTCCAACTACATGTCATCCTCGGCGGGAATAACCACAGAGGATTATGCAGATAGATTATGCAACCTGGCTTTGGAGGAGTGGCCCCAAGCTACCCAGTGGACATTCTCCCAATTATCAGGCTATGGCGGCCACAACACCTGCTAAATCACAGCAGCTGGGGGCAGTCAGCCCCTGACCAATGTAAATCACTTTCCTTCTGCCACACAGCCCAGGAGGCGGCTCTTCCACTCAGATCAGCGCTACCATCCTCTAATTCAGGACCCAGTGATTGATGCCACCTGCTCTGCACATGCTGAAGCCACCATCTGCTTACGAGAAACATAAACTTTGAATACACACGTTCTGCTGATTTTAACTGGGCTAATTTATGGCTCACAAGTGGAGGAGCAGGGTTCGAGGCAAATTTCTCCAGCCACCCAGGAGCCCACAGCCAGCCCTCATGTCTGTGATAGAAGCTTGATAAGGTCATTGTCAACTGCAGCCGTGCAACACCACACCAGACCCCCAAAAGCACTGGAGAAAAAGGAGCCCAGTGAAGAACCCCCCCCTTGGAGGGGATTTATTTCTGAATTAAACACTACCAGCCCCAAAGGAAGCCTATTCGTTTTCACAATCAGCTTTCTTTCCAGTTGTAAACAGCCTCTTTCTAAAACTTGTGCATGATTTTAATTACAGATAAGTTTCTCTTTAAAGGCCAGGGCATTCATGCCTAGGTTGCTAAGCTGAATTCGATACATCTCCATGTTAGCAGTGTCCAGCAGCCACACAACAGCCACAGAGCTCGCCACACACCTGGTTGGCTGGCACCCAGTCAGTTCTGGGGTTCTGGGTGTTCCTTGGCCTGGAGGTACTGACAGCCTCACTTCTCCTTAACACTTTGACACCCCGTGGCATCTGAGTCCAGGTAAAGTCCCCATTTGCCTGTGTCGGGAGCCAATAAAGTGAGCATTGAAGAGTTGCTTCTCGGACTCACCAGAATGCACCTAGATCGATCAGAAGGCTTCAGCCCCTACATCAGGGGCAGCTCTCCTTCTACATGGGGTCAGGAGCCAGTGCAAAAAGCCAGGGACTCTGAACATCCTCCCCAAGAAGCCTCCTGACCTGCCCTTCACCAACTCTCTTGAGGAATCACCACAGCCAATGGCTGGTGATCTCTGTGCTGCCCAAAGATATATAATGTTGAACAACCTTTTAACATCATTCATGTCTCTTGAGCCAACTCAGAAGCTGGCAACACTGCCTTACTCCCACTGAGGAAAGACCTAGTAGAGTCATACTTGCCTCCTTGTTAGGCCAGAGTAGGTACTGAAGCCATCTCCCATCTCCCAAGCCCAGAAACAGGCTCTGGTTATCCAAGTATGTACCGTGTACAGGAGAAAAGCTTTGACCAAGAGGTGATTGTCTGCTCAGTGCTCATGATCCTTGGGGCCTCTGGGACTTCTCCAGGCAGCCCAGGAGTTGCCTTGTCTGAAAGAGGGGAGGAGGCAGCCCCACTGCTCCCCACCATCTCCTCTAAGGGAAGATCCAGTTTTGTGTGGATGACCACAGCTGATCTGAGTAACATGGCAGCAGCCATTCTGTGCTCAGAAGGAAGTGGCCCACAGCGCTGTCCAAGTGACTGTCAGACAAAGCGTGCTTGCCATTTCTGGAAATGCAGGGGACCTACCCAGACACCAAAGCATGAAGTGGAGCTTGCCATAGCAACAGGCCTGCCTGATCCATGGTCGGGGGGGAAGCTTTGGCAGCAAGTATGTGAAAGAGAGATGGACAGACTGCTCATGTGTCGGGGTGAGCACAGGGCTAGGTGTATGCATGAAGGCTCCTTCAAGTGTTAGAGAGCCTAGGAGAGCTTCGTGGCCTGGGTGGCTATTCCACGGAGTTTTTGAGCTCATCAGGGTTTGAAAACACACCCTTTAATCAATAGAAAAGGAATTATCATAGAACATCTGTAGAGAGAATCTCTTATAAACATCACCTGTCAATTAAAAAAAAAAAAGCCAACAAGCTGAGGCAGGAAATAGGAGGTGGAACACTGAAAGAAAGAGGATTCTGGGAAATATTGAGAAAATAAAAGGAGACTCAGGAAGAGATTTGAGAGAGATGAGGGTGTTGGAAGGGGGTGGGAATGTCGCTGAGGAAGACACTAAAGGAAGAAGCAGGCGGGGACTGATGGAGAGGTAACTAACAAAGTAGTAGACATTGAATAGTTTGAGTGGGTTGAATAAGGTATGAGTTAGTCAGGGAATGAGCCAAAGCTATGACCTAGGAATTTATTAATGAATAATTAGTCTCAGAGTTGTCATTCCCAGAACAGGGGCAAGAGAGGAAAAAACAGATTATTTTATTATTTTATTTTACAAAGCTCATAAGTATTTCCCACTCAACCCTCAGTTGAAAGGAGATCTGGCTGAGCCTCTTCTGCAGGTTCTGCCTAGTACAACCCTGGAACTTGTGATTTCCTGGTGGCAAATGAAACTGTTAAGACTTCTCTCCTTTATGGTGGCTTCACCCTTCAGAACTTTAAATCCCAATTCGATCACCTAATTCTACAACAAACACGTTTGTAGCCTCTAGGATCAATATATCAAAGAGCCCGAGACAGTTACATTTAGCCAAGGCTGTGCAGACCTCTCGGCTCTAGTCTGGCCTCTCCTGCCTCGTGCCATGCCAGTACAGAAGGACCAGTGACAGGCATGACGTTGAAGTGAGACTGGGGTGCACTCCCTGTGGAGTTAGTGGAACTAGCACAGACCAAGGCTTGCAGAGACCTCATCCCCATGTCTCTTCCCTCCCCGAGACCCCCAACTGTAAGACCCCAGCTTCAGGCATAGTTCCAGATGGAGGACCACATGTCTAACCAGGCTAGACCTGCCTGTACCCTCTACAGTGGAGAGATATGGTCCAAGAGCAGATGGCCACCCAGTGCAGGTCAGCGGCCACAGCCTCATGCCCAAAGATGCAGAGATGAGACAATATCTCAACTCCTACTAAGGACTCCTCCCTGTCTCAGGACCCTCCTAGTGGCTCATGGTGAGATGGGAGCAAATGTAGACAACAGAGATAGTTTAACTTTTACTGAAAAAAAAAAAAAAAGCTATAAAACACAGATCTCCCATTTCAATGGCCAGAGTCCCTGACAGATCGGATAAGCTTTGTATCACATAGGTAGGGAGCCTGTCCCTGCCCCAGCAGGAATCTTAGGGACCCTGGACAGAGTGTAGATCAATCAGCAATGGCCCTCAGCTGCAATTTCCAGGAGCATGAGGCCATTCTTTTCCCAGCAGGCAGTTAATTCTGCTCATTGCAAGAAGCAGAAGAACACACCACCCACAGGTCCTTGAGCTCCCAAACTCCAAGAGAAGTCATCACAGACATTTTTGTGTGTGGTTTCTTGAAAGGGATAACAGGAAAGCCAAACCACACACATGTGTGCACACGCATGCATGGCCACAGAGCATGTGCCCATTTGTGTGCACCAGGTGGACCTGCACACTGCTAAGTCTTATCTGCCTACCTACATATGCACACATGCACTCATAAACATGCACACCTCCCTTACATTTATGTTAGCACATGCATGTGCACACTTGAACAAGTGTGTGCACACTCTAGCCAACTCCAAAGGCACAGATGTATCCCAACTAGTGATTAAGTCTGTAACTTTGGCAGGTAAGGACAGCCAAGTGACTATGCATCTATGCAGGGTGTCAGCCCCTCCACCAGACACCTCAAGCTGTGTGCTGATAAATCCAGTGTACACAGCTCCTCCTTTCCTGCAACATACTGGCCTGGGGTGTGGTGTCTCTGGTCTATACTGCATGCCATGGGCTCTGCATTGCCATAAAGAGGCTGCTGAGGAGAGGGGCCAAGCCCCTCCCAACACCCAGCAAGGTTCTATATTCACCAGACTTCTGGATAGACTCCAGTAGTGCTTCTCAGCCCTCCTAATGCTGCAGCCCTTTAATACGGTTCCTCATGCTCCACTCCAACCATAAGATTATTGTCGTTGCTACTTTGTAACTGTAATTTTGCTATTTTATGAGTCATAATGTAAATAAATATCTAATAGGCAGGACATTTGATCCGCAACCCCAGTGAAAGGGTCATTCAGGCCCCAAACGGATTTCGATCCATAAGTTGCAACCCATTGCTCTAGCTTGTTTTTAATCCAAAGTCTTTTTGTAAGACTCATATAAAGAAAAAGAAACAAAAATATAAAGAGCCCGAAGTAAAATGTAAGTGGAGCAGCCCTGACAGCTTGGAGCCTGACTGACTGATCCCCGTTCTCTCAGCCAAACAACTGAGCCTGCCTCCAAACATCCCTGGTGCCCCACCTCAGATGGCATTCCATGAATTAACTACCACCTAAAGACAGAGGGCTGCCTTCTTTTTGTCTCTGTCTGGTTTTGCATATCTCTGTATATGTGTACATGTTTGAAACAGGGTCTCACTATGTATCTCTGTGTGGCACTATGTAGACTAGGCTGGCCTTGAACTCATAGACATCCGCCTGCCTCTCCCTCCCAAATTAAACGCATGTGCCACCATATAGGGTATGGCTGCATTCTTGACCAGGATCCACTCAAGTGGCTCAGAAAGAGCTGCCAGGTAACCTCACTGTAAAAGAACTCCATCTCCCCTCGAGGACATGATTCCCTCTGTCTCTGAGAAGTTTCCCATCCTGTTTGCCTGTAGTGCCTGTCTTATTAAAACTTTAAAAACTATGTTTTATTTCTGTCTCCATGACTTTGCATGTCCCTGTCTGTGTGCATGCCTCTGTGCAGGCCAGAACCACACAGGGTCTGAAGATCAAGCCCAGCCTGCCAGGCTTGGCAGTGAGCCTTTACCCACTAAGCATCTTACTGGTCTGCTTTATTAAAGCTTTTATCAATTCTGATCTGGTAATTTTTTTTTTTTTTTGAGACAGGGTCTCACTATAAATCTCTGGCTGGCCTGGAACTTGCTATGTAGATCAGGGTGGCCTTGAACTCACAGAGTACTGCCTCCTGAGTAATAGATTAAAAGTGTGTGCCACCATGCCCAGCCTATTCTGGTATATCTTTTTAATTCAGAATCATGGGCTCTTCTTAACACAACAGCTCAGAATGGCCCAAACACAACACTAGGAGAATTTGTATATTCTCTTTACCAGTGGGGAAACTGAGGCCCAGAATGGTGTGGTGAGTAGCTAGATCACTTTAGGGTGGGTGGCTGTCTCAGATGGCACACTGAGGCACTCAGAGAGCTAAGGAAGGCAGTCTCTGACCTGACATTTGAGTCTATGGAGCCAAGACTGGTCAGACCACTCCCTGCTCACAGCTGTGTGCCCAGAGTTATGGGTGGCACTGTGTGCTCTTGGCTAGTGAGGCACTTTTCAGGAAACAGGCCCTGCATGGGAGCATACAAAAGCAATGGCTATGAGCAGCTGGGGTAAGGCCAGGGAGGGAGAGGAGGGAGAGCCTGAGCAAAGGTAAGGCTCCACACAGATGGACACTACCCTGCCTGGGAAAGGGCCAGGACATGCCCTGCCAGGGACTAGCCAGCCACTGGGCCTGGCCTCAGAGAGACACCCCCATCCTGTCCTAGCCCTGCCCTTTCTAGGCCCTCTTCAAAGTCTCTACACATGGCTTAGAGACCCAAGATGGGGATGTTGGAGCCTTGGACCTGGGAATCTGGGCTGACCCATGAGTCTGAGGAACATCCATCCCTTCTCCCCTTTGTCTGGAAAGGAAAGGACCCTGAAGAGGACAAGCAGACCTGGTGTCAGTGCCTAGGTGAAAAAAGAGATCCCCCATACTAGGATTGCATTAGTGAGTCAGGAATGTCCTTCTTGGAGTCTCCTAGGTGCCTGGGACCCTACTGTGGGGGACTGGGAGAGGAGTCCTGCTCAGAGCTGGGCCTGGATTGCAATAGCAGGAGGTTGGAACTAGGACGCTGCCTTGTGGGCCCTGCCTCAGCCCAGGGGGTGGGCACTGCACCCCGGAGGCTAGCCGGCCTCCCGCCATCTTCAATGATTTGGAAGTGTAGAAAATGGGATTATCCAGGAACAGATGTGCACAAAGGGGGTGAAATGGAAAGTGTTACCGTAGCGCCTGCCTTTGATTACCTCTGACTGCCAGGCACCCGCAGCCCCCTCCCACGCGGGATGGGCTAAATTCAGCCGAGCCCTGCAAGCCGGGCCTCATTGAAATTGAATTGATACTTTGTGAACTTCATTTGTGAATAATGTGATCTGACAGGGACAAATGTGACGGGGAATTGTTTTCAAACCTCCTCCAAATGGAACTTATTATTGGGTAAATACAGATTCCTTTGTCTGGGGCCCTCCCTTCCACCCTGGTGTCCGGCTGAATATGCATCGGCTCCACTGGTAATTGAATTGGTAGTGGGGAGGGGAACCGACTACCCTCCCCAGACCACGGGGCAGTGGGCGCAGCGGCCTTAGAGGCCACCCTGCCTAAGCGCTCACTGCTGCCCAGGCGCCTGGACTCAGATGTCCTACACATTAATTTCCCTTTGCAGAACATAGCTCGGGCGGGAGCTCAAACCCAGTTAGCTGGATTGATGAAGCTGGCGAAAGGGTGGGACGCACGCTGATTCCACCTTTTCAGCTTCGATTAGCTCAGCCTGGAGTTATTCCCCGTCAGAGCTCCATTACTTGGTGTCGGCTGGTGGCGGGCCCTGGGGAGGGCCATGCCGCGAGGGGCCCAGGAAGGCTTCAGTGCAGGGCCATTATCCTAACAGGCTGTTCCCCAAAGAGGGCAGGCATCAGGCGGGGCTCGGAGCCCTGGAAAACCATAGTGTGTTGCACAGCCACCTGCTGACCCACCCACCTGTGCTGTCCTTTGCCACCAAGGCCATGGAGGGCTAGACCTGCTCTCTGCTCATTCATATTCATTCATTCATTCATTCATTCATTCATTCATTCATTCACTTATTCGTTCATTCCCACCCTGTTCAGTGCTAGAGGAGAATGGCGGCGGCCAGCGACTCTGAAGACTCCCAAGATTCTTTGCGCTGCTGCGGGATCCCGGCTCACACTTGGTAGGCCTGAGAGTCCTTTGTCATTTACTTGCTGATATCCCACATGGGACATCTCTAAAGCAAGGACAATGACAGCAAACTGCCTCCACAGATGGGAACCCAGGCCCAGCCATTGCCCCTCCGTGAACTTTGCCATGGCCCCTAGTCACTTTCCCCTCTCCCCTCATTCCCACCAGTGTGTTACCTGCCCTCCAGAGCAGCAGGGCCTTTGTCCGAGACCCTGAGATCAGAAGAGTCCTTCAAATATCCTCGTCTCTGACCTGCACCCCTGCAAACCCACAGGATGGCGACTGCAAATGACCTCTATATGACCCCTTCTTTCCTCTGTCCCCTCACTTCCTCCTGATCAACAGCTGGATTTATTTTATTTCATATTTCTGTCTGAAGTGAAATTCATGCAGTCCAAAATTAACCATGTTATCTTTAACTTTCTGTGATATTATCACACGCTATCCTTGACAACCATTGTCAAATCTGACATTTCTCTCCTACTAGCACAAAGCCTACATGCCCCTACCCACGGCCCCCTTCACATATCAGTAGAGCCAGGTTACACATGACCCTCTGTGCCTGGCTTGTTTCAGTGTGCTATCCTCTAGGTTTGCCCATGTGGTGGCATACTTTTTTTTCTTGTGAGGGTTGTGTACTATTTCATTGAATAGACAGACATTTTGTATTATATCCATATATCTGAAGTGTCCGTGGATGTTGTAAGGGAAGGGGCAGGGAACACACGCATACAGCTATATGGTCACCAGATTCCCACTCTGATTTCTCTCCAGCCTTTGAAGGCCTTCCGTCCCTCCTCCTCAAGAGCGGTGAATGGAAGAGGCTGTTGACTGCTGGGAAGGGTGACAATCACCCCTCCCCACTGCCCAGGACTCACCAGGGTGTATCAATCATGACAGCTCATCACAGGGCACTGGGAGGTCCAGTGTAGCTCAGACCCATTCCCTAGCTGACCCCAGAGCCACAGTGTCAGCTGGGGCTCTAGAGTGACCAAAGTAGCCCTGAACTCTCCAGCCTGTCACCAACTAGGAGTGTGTGCAGACCAGCTAACCCTATGCTTCAGACTTGTCTCATCCTACACACATGCAAACTAGTGACCTAGGGAATCACCAACGTGAAAAGAGATGTTTCACGTGGCTTTTAGCTATACTGGGGGATTCTGTCAGAGCCTCAGGAGGAAGATGCAGGTGAAGCCCTCCAACAAAGTCTCCTAAGACAAGCAAACCCCATCTCAGGCCAGCAGGACACTCTGACTTCCAGCCACACTGACTTTCAGGGTAGGATCTGGTGCTCGAACCTTCAGGTCATGCCAGGCCCTGGGGTTCTGACCAGATAGGTCTAGGCCTCAAGTCCTGGTTGGGCTAGGTAAAGTAGGCTTTAGCCATTTGGGCTCTGTTGGCTAGTTTTATGTCGATTTGATGCACGCTAGAGTCATTTGGGAAGAGGAAACTACAGTTGAGAAGATGTCCCCAATGGATTGGCCTATGGGGCATTTTCTTGATTGATGATTGAAGTGGGAGGCCCCAGGCCATTGTGGTTGGTGTCACTCCTACACAGATGGTCCTGGGTGCCATAAAAAAGCAGGCCAAGCAAGTCATGGGGAGTAAACCACTAAGTAGCACACCTCCGTGGCCTGTGCTTTAGTTCAAGGTTCCTGTCCTGACTTCCCTCAGTGACAGGGTGTGACCTAGGAATTGTACAGAAATAAACCCTTTCCTTCCCAACTTGCTTCTGGTCTTGGTGTTTTATCACAGCAGTAGAAATCCTGACAAAGCAGGTTCCCTGAGGCCTTAGCTTGTGTTTGATATGAGAATATCGCTCCTACAGTTTTAGAAGGGAAGCCACAGAGGTGGACAGTCCTTAAGAGCTGCTGTACAAGGCCAGACAGATCCAACCTGAGACAAGGCCCTCTGAGTGTGATGTGACATGAGCCCAAGGAATCCTTACCTATGTGTCTCTACACCAGTGTCCATTCCCTCCTGTCCACTACTCACCTGACTGCCTCCCCACCTGTGTCCACTTCCACCTGTTCACTACCCAACTGCCTGCCTCCACGCCCATCTATATCCTCACAAGTTATACAAACTGGTCATTCTTTCCACTCACAGTGCCCACATGAGACTGGGAAAAAAGGGTACTGTGAGCTACCAAGAGTGGCAATCAGAAAACCCAAAGATACCCCCTTATATACACACCTTATATACACACCATGTGTGTGTATATATATATATATATATATATATATATATATATATATATCCTTTATACACACACACCCTTATATACACCCCTTAGATACACATCTTATATACACACCCCCTTAGATACACATTCTTCACAGCAAAGCTGACACACTGATCTCCACTCCACTGTTCTGCTAAAGCCATTTGGACCCCGGGACACTGCTGAGTTTCCAAGGCCTGGGCACCTGGGACAGTGTCATTATGGGTGAAGTCAGAGCTGAATTCACAGAAACCATACCCCTGCCCATGATACACTACCAGAGGATGAGCCTCGCTGCTGTTGAGTCCTGCCCTGAACTCACACCTCACCTTCTGCACCCTTCACACTGGTCAAAGTCCTCGAGAGAGTAGGACTGACCCAGCTTGAAGGCACAGGGATCAGAGCGAAGACACTAGAAGAGACTGCACCTCATCTGTGCTGTTAACAGTGCAGAAGGAACTCTGTTAACAGGCCAGAAACACACAGGAAGGAAGAAGGTTTATACACTTCCTGGAAATAGTTCATAGTTAGTTGGGAGTAAAAATCGTTTTAAATTTTTGAAGATAAAAGTTATTGTACTGGTGCATATCTATAACCCCAACATTCTAGCTACAGAGGCAGGAAGCCCTGAGTTACAGGGGCTACATAATAAGACCTTGAAGAACAAAAAATAAATGTCATCTGTTATTAACCCCCAGGACCCATGAGAACATTTGGACATAGGTATCCATGGAGACATGAAGGCAGATGTTGGAGTGCTGTGTCTACAAACCAGGGATTGCTAGTTTCCTCCATGAGCTGGAGGGAGGCCAGGTATAGAGTCCCTTGAAGTTGGCCCCAGCCCTCAGCCTCCAGAGTTCTGAAGGCTAGTTCTGGGTGCAGAAAGTGCCTCTGGTGAGCAGCACCCCACAGTGTGGTCTGTCTTCATGGTCTGGGGAAGGACTTGACTGTCTGTCATCCTTCCCTGGACTGTGTGGCCCAGACACCCCATGGAACTGTGTGCTCTCCACTGCTACATGGTTAGTGGTAGTAGCCTGGCTCTTATGGTCATTAGAGCCTTTTCCAATGCAGGGAAGCTTGTCCCCCGACCAGCCTTGAGGCTAAATCATACTTCCATTGTTGTGTGAATGTTTTCTGTTCAATACGCAGGAGGATAGCTAGCAGCCCTGCTGGAGCAGTAGGGTAGAACCAGCCTCTCCTGGCAGGGCAGCTATAGACTTCCACTCAAGGCATTCTGAGCAGAAGTCAGCCCTACTTTGCTAACGTTGTCTCCAGGGCCACGCTTCTAACCCGTGGCTGCTGACTGGATATGGCACTACAGGCTCTTGAAGGACATAAGAACACTATTGTGTAACATTTTCTGGAAACCGCGGTGTCTGTAGCTGGGGAGTTACTGACCTGGCCGGATAGCTGGTCGCTTTCTGGTTCATCATCTATTAAGGAGCCCAAGTTCCCTGAATGACTCAGAACACAGAACAAGTCAAATGAGGGTATTTTCTTCCCAGTCCTTCTTCCCTTAAACCCAAGACATATTTTCCTATGAGCTCTTAATGTCCCAGAAGAACTGTTCATGAGGGGCTGGTAGCTCCAGGCATTCTGGACACCACCACTTACAATTCCGGTGTGGCTACAATGCCCACTCGGAGGCCAGCTGCTCCTGGTGGTGCTTGCACACTGAGTCCTATTGGCTTGGGGTGCAGCTCAGTTTACCCAAGAGTGTATCCCAAACATACTGGGCACTGCCTCATGCCCCTAGAGAGTCATCTCCTATGTCTGAATAGACCTGGGCGGGGACTGCAACTGTTCTACCCTCTTCTCAGGACAGACCCACCTGACCCTGGTGTGCTCTCTGAGGTAGGTTGTTGGGGGTGAAGACCAGTATGTTCACAGATGGCAATCAGGGGTATCAGTGGGACTTAAGCTGGGACGGGATGGAGGTGAGTCACGCACTGCTCTTGTTAGTATACACAAATTGTAGGAAATGCTACAATGTTCAGTTTCTAGAACTTGTGTCAGGTAGGTCACAATCCCAGCTCCAGGGGACCCGATGACTCCAGCCTCTGAAGGCACACCCATACTACTACCACCACCCTCCACACCTTTTAAAAATAAAAGTTTTAGGCTGGGGGAGGGTCTCAGTGCCCATCAGGCCTCAGGTTGCTGAATGCCACCTTCTGTCTAAGGACAAAAGACACACTGGTGAACGCTGTCGTTTCCTGGAGGTCACTCCATCTGCAGTAACTCACTGTCTGTCAGGAGTGTTCCCAGGGCTTAGGTGCTACACAATGCTCTGTATCCTGGGAGCCAGGTTCAGACAAGCACCAAGTGCTGGTCTTAACCCCAAATCCAAACTTCAGTCTTTGACCCACAAAAAGCAGTCACTCCATAGTTCCCTCCCCACGAGGTTGGAATTCACAGCCAAAAGTGCACCTTCAGGGACATCTCGGGCTCCAGAAAGTTGTTCCTGAAGGCATTTCTGGTTTTTCCATTTATAAAGCAGAGCAAGCTTATAAATCAGAACCGTATTTATAGGAGACACACAGCTAGCAATAACAGGTTCGAGTGGCCAGTGCGTTCCTGTGACTATTTCATCTTCCACGCTAACTTAAACACAAGAAGAAAAGGCTCTGCAGCCCAGGACTCGGCTCGGCTGGGAGATTGAGTGCACTTGCAATAATTCATAGACTGCTCACTTTCATTTTTCTGCTGCCCAGGAATTACATTCCACTATTAAAATGTGCTGTGACTGCGGGTAGTCCTCGCTTGTCAGGCACAGGAAGGGAGAGGACCCAAGTGGAGGGAGGGGTGAAGGTGGGGTAGAGGTTTCATGGCCTTCCGCCATCTGCTGGATGCACCACACACTGCACACCCCAGCCCTGGTGACAAGGATCCACAGAACAGTTCCCTGGTACCCTCTAGGAGGCTAAGTTCAAGTCCCTATGGCAGCTTATTCCTTTTGAGGGAGCATCTGCTCTCAGACTCTAGCTTGACACACTGTCCCCAGCACAGGGGGCACATAAGCACAGGTTGGCACAGCCTACTGAGATAACCCAAAAGACCCAGAAGGAGTCAGAGGTTGTGACAGGATGATCTGAGGTACACACCAGAATGGTGCTTGTAGTCAGGTTGGGACTTCCATTACTACAGGAGCCACTGATTCCCAGGTCTCTGCTACTGCGAGGTCTATCACTAAAATTTCAATGGGTGCTAGGGTCTGCTAGGCCATGCATCAGCTAGAGAAAAGCTGGGCTTCCCTCATATTCTCCCTCTATCCATATTCCAGAGATTCTGGGCAGTGGCAGAAGGCAGGAGGAGTTAATTCAGGACCCGTGCACTGTCCCCAAATCGTCAGAGACCCTACATACCTGGCACTCCCTGAGAACTCACCAGTCATGGGGCTAGTCAGAGGCTGGCCCTTCAGCAGGACAGGCCTCAGTAGGCCCTTTCCCTATGAAGTACCCCAAGAGGACAGAGAGGCCTGCTTTTCAGGAACTCTCTTGTCCACCACTCTCCAGACTAATACTCTTGAAGCAGCTAAGCTGGACAATGCAAGCCAAGCCCAGATCCCCTAGAAATACGGTCAATACTACCTCCCTCAGGAGGCCCCAACCTCAAGTCCAGCAATGGCTAAGCAGACTACCCCTCTTCTGAGTTCCTCCAGTCCTGGAAGGAGTCAGTCCCCAAGTCACTACTGGGACATTTTGAAAGAAGTCAGAGCAGCTATTTTAAAAGTACCGGGTGAATGAACAGATGAGGGGACCACAGAATCCTACTGAAGAAAAGACTCTACAGAGTGTGGTCCATGGAGAAACATCCCTCGCAAATCCCTCACCACCCCAAAACCAGGCAGGCAGACACCCTACAGAAACCAGCAGCCACTTGGGGCTACCCACCCTACTTCCTGCTGCTCCAAGCCTTGAAGAATCTCCTAAGATCTCTCTGGAAGCTCGTGAGCTAAAGTGACTGGCAGCTAAGGAGTGGGCAGGCCCAGGGCCTCAGACTCTTTGCTTGCCATTTACTTCTCTCCATTAGCCACTTGCAGGTACAGACAGAGCATCTCCAGTTACAGAGCACATTAAGCTGCCGTCATGGCAACTGTGTGAAAAGGCATCAGGCAACCCATCAGGCTGGCTGGGAGTGGGCACTTTCCCTGAGTTCCCACAAAGAGATAGCCCCTTAGGCACAGAGCACCACTGCCCACCCTATCCAAGGCACAGCTGATGGCCAGGGGTACTCTAAAGAGGGATAGAAACAGGCCAGGCCCCTTATCTGGGAGCTACACACAGAATAAGCTGGCTAGTGCATCACCCAGAGCCAGGCTAGCCTCCTATCTTAGAACCACCACCAAACGGGGTTGGGGTGGGGGGAAGGGCAGTATAGCTCCAGAGGTGGGACAGGTCTGGACTCCCACCTATCTCAAATGATGGGGCTACCCTTAAAGGTGGGCTACTTGCCTCAGTATGTTTAGGTATTGGAGTGTGGGGTTAAATAAGAAACTTCAGGAGGCAAGTAAATATGCCCTTCAAAGTTGGGGAACCCATTCCTTAGCCAGGCCCCACTAGCCATTGCCAGGCTTAGGTGTTTAGGCCCTAGGCTGGACTGACTCAGCAAAGAGTCTGGGAAGTCAGGAGAGGGTGGGAAAGGATGTCACAACCCAAGCTTGGAATTAGGCCTTGAAAGCTTGTGATGCCACACGAACAGGGGACAGGATGGAGAAGCCTGAGCCCTGAGTGGCATGTGTGACCATAGGTGGCCAAGCTGGGCATGGCTGTAAGAGCCAGGAGGTAGTCAGCCCGGAAAGTTTGCCCTAAGGACAATGTCATATAGAGTCCCCAGACTTACTCAAGAAGGTTTTCTCTTAACAGATACCTTTAGCACAAGGGTCCCTATACCTTCAGGTGTCCCCAAAAGAGGGTGTCTATATTAAGCAGCCTGAGAGTCCAATATTACATCTTATTCCAAAGGGTCCCTAGGTCTAGACACCCCATCAGAGTAACTCATACATACTGATCAGCAGCTGACAGCAGAGAGGTCCAAGTCCAGCCAGGTGCAATGAAGTTCCCACCCAGAACTCAGGCCTAAATACACCCACTACCATTCTACCCTGGATACAGCATGGCCTGCAGCAGGACTGGGTTTGAAGCTACTCCCCAAAGAGCTAGGTCTGTAATTCTGAAGTCTTGAGCACAGTGGCTACTGGCCTTGTGCTCCCAGCAGGAAGCTGGGGTTGGCACAAAATAGGAGACTGCAAATCAGAGACTGTAATCGAAGTCCAGCTCAGCCACAACAGTCCAGGCCCAGGGCTGGGACAGGACCCCTAGGCTAAGGTGGGAATGAGAGGGAGGATTGCTAAGCTTCCCTGCAGAGAGCTGGTGGGGCCAAGTACCCTCTACATCCAACCACATGAAGAAAGTCAGAAGGCTTCTTGCTGGCCTGATGGGGGAGGCGAGGAAGATAAGGTCCCTCTGCTTGCACCCTGCCAGGGGCTCCAGATCCTTCTCTGCCCCTTGGGTACAGCACTTTCAGGAGCTAGGCAGGGCATTAAGCAGGGTGCAGAAAACAGGCGTGAAAGGCGCTGGGTCATAAGATGTTCCACAGCAGGTTGGCACCCCCCTCCACCATCCGTCCGAGCTGGCTCAGAAACACAATATTCCGACGGTCTTTTTCATAAAGGTCTTTATAGGTTCGGAAATTTAAACACCGCAGAGCCTGAGTTGAATTGGAAAGCAAAAGTCTCTAAGCTTGTACATCTTAGAGGGAAAAAATTCAATTAAGTGGGATTTTAGCTGTTTCAATAAAATTGGACTCTCCCTTTTCAAGATAAGAGCTCTCCAGCATGGAAGAACCTTTATGAGCCGTGAGTATCCGCTTCTCCTAAACGCGTAATCCGCGCTCAGGACACAATGCCCACAACAGGAAATCAATGTATAGTAGAATCAATTTGAAAATATAAAATAAACTAATATATGAGTGGAAAATTGACTTCCTATGGATTAAAAGCTGCACAAATAGGAGGTGAAAAAAAATCTCGCTTTTTAGTAAAAGGAAGTGGTTTTGTGGGGCGGGGGCCTAGGAAAGGCCTCTGCTTGCAGAACAGGTGTCCAGCACAGCCTGCTGGTACAGGGGGCTGAGCTGACTTAGGATGAAGGTAAGATGTACAGGGATTCAGAGTCACAAGCACAGGTAAACACTCTCACTGCAACCACTGGTATTTTAACGGGATTCCCCTCAAAGGAACTCATAACTGCCCCTCCAGGCTGTAGACAGGATTAGCTGTGGCCTGAGCAGCCTGTGACAGGGACTCAGCAGAAACCACCAGCTTATAGCTACTTTTAAGTGAGGTTGTTCTCTGAATCAACCCAGGTGATGAGAAGAAAGAAACATCCCTCCCCTGAATCCCAACTACCCTAAGAGTCCTCAAGGAGCCCTGACACTGGAGGATGACAACTGGGAGCAAGGTCTGTACTTCCCCTGCAAATCCAAGGAAGCAGCATGGCGGTGGCAGCAGCTGTCACAACTGGAAATGATACAACTGTCCCTTGAGCCCCAGCTGCCCCAACATGCTGCATCTGCACTCCCATGCTAGCACAAGACACACCAAAATAATTAAATCAAATTTTAAAAACCTGCCCAGTGAAAAACAGTGCTGCCCCTACCCACACATCAGCTCACATGTTGGCTACTCAAAGACCCAGTTGCTGGTCTGAACTAAGTCCACAAGTACAAACCCATACCAAGGAGAGCTGGGGTCACAGGCAGTTGAAGTGCACCCACTAAGAACAGCAAACTAGAGCCATCGGCTGCATTCTACCTGGCACTCCCTGTGGCTGTTGATGCCCCCTGGGCACTTCTAGGACTCTCTTCCAGGACTCCTAGCCCATCTGATGCAGGGAGCAGTTACCTAATATTTACAAGGTGTGACCTGGCCACAGCCCCATGGTTACTATTCCTTCCTACTGACTTGCTGCCCTCTTTTCTTTAGTGGCCAGGCCTATCGAAGACGACCTATTTATTAAGCCTCCTTATTCGTAAGACAGCCTTCTGACACTATGTAAGTGTCTACTGCCCGTTGCCCACTTACAGCCAATTTCCACTTGTAAGCTATCAACTGAGCCGCTGTGGCTCTGGCCAGTATCAGAGAACAGCAGTAAGTGAGGGTTAGGTCTAGACTCTGTTGAGAGAGGAGACAATTCTGTCCAGCCATCCATCTGCTTCTTCTATGTCCTCCTCTCTTGAGGACAAGCATAGAGACAGAGACAGATGGCAGAAGAGCGATTTACAATTTGGCCTGTTCTATTTCCAATTAAACCACAGACATTAGTTAATATGCAAAGCTGAGGATCTCGGGCAGAGATAATGTGCAGATAGCTCCATAATCCTCCTCCTGGAACAAATAATTTTGTACAAATTTGCAAACAGCAGGGTTTTTGTAAATAACTGTCATCTTTCTACCAGTGCGGCTGCCGATTGTGCGGTTTTCCTCCATGATAATTTAATGACGACCTAATTTACCTATTGTTGCTGGGCTCTGGGTGCAGCCAGTGTGATTGTCCAATTTAGTCCCAAATCCATCCCGATGGCACTAATTCATATTGACCAGTGTTTACAAATCGAGCTTTCTCCTTGTTGTGCCTGACAGTTCGTTCCACTAACAAGCCCATCTATGTGTCCAGTGGACACTGCCTGGATATCTCAGCCACTCCCCCATCCTGAGCTGGCAGCACACAGCAAGGATGGACCACATGTGGTTATGGAGAATATCTGGCTTTAACTAGGCAGACCCCATGCCTGAGGACAAGAAGCTGGGGCATAGAGGGTTGGTGATAATGGTTAGACAAGAAAGCAATGGAGTCAACAATGACTGGCTAACTCATGCAGGGTACGAGTTGGTAGGTGGGCAGGTGATAGAAGGGTAGAGCTATAGTTTGGATCTAGAACGTTCCCCCATGTGTTAAAGGGTTAGTCCCTGTTTGGTAGAACCTTTAAGAGGCGGGACTTAGTGAGAAGTTTTCATTGAGGATGTTCCTTCAAAGAGACTATGGAATCCTGGTCCCTTTCTTTTTTATTCCACAAATATAAGGTAAGCAGTTTTGCCCCGACTCTACTCCTCAGTGTGCAACTGCAGGCTCAAAGCAACAGCGCCAACAGACCATAGACTAAAACCTCCAAAACTGTGAGTTCAAATAAACCTGTTCTTTTTCATAAGTTGATTATCTCCAGTATTTACTACAGTGACCTCACACTGACAAAAAACTGCCTCACACTAGTGGTTCAAAGGGTGGGTGGATGGATGCGTGCATGCATGGCTGACTGGATGGATGCATGCATGCATGCATAGATGGATGAGTCAAGAGATGTCAAACCACATGGTACATGGATGGATGAAAGGTAGGTGGATTCATAGATAGAAAAAAAGGCTGATGAATAGGTGGACTGTGAATGAGTGGATGAATAAATGGATGGTTATATGGTAAATGGATGAACCAATATAGGGATAAAATAGAAGGATGAATATAGAATGGATGTATGGCCAAATACACAGATGAATAGTTGAATATTAGATGAATGGATTAGTAGATGAATGGTTAGATGAATGAATACTTAGATATTTAGATGGATAGATAGATGGTACATGGCTGAATGACCAGGTATATGGATGATTAGATGAATGGATGGGTGGATGGATGGTGCATAACTGGATGATACAAAACTGGTTAGTTAGGTATATGGATGGATAGACAAGCAGATGAATGGTACATCTGCTATTACATTATATGAATGCATAGATGTTTAGATAGTTAATACAGATGGATGGTACACAGATGCTTGGATGGTTGAACGAACAGATGCATACATAGATGCTTAGGTGGTTAGAAGCATGAATGGATAAATAGATGGATGCATGAGTGTTTAGATGGATATATGGATAGTTAACTGGAGGAATGGAGAAGATAAATTAGTGTAAAGTAGGTGAGTAGATACCTGGGTAGTGGGTAGACAGGAGGATGGGAAGATGGGTGAGTGGGTTGGTCAGAGTGGGCACGATTGTGGTTTAGTGGACAGATGGGTAAACGGACATAAATAAATAAATGAGCAGGTAGGTGCATGAACAAGGACTATCTGCAGTGGGCTGGGACTGGACTAGAGAACAGATGACAAGGGACGGAGCACTTATGGAGCACCTGAGCATGAGCTAGAGGATAACTGACCGGAGGGGTAATGCACAAGGAGGTGGGTTGGTAGGGCAGGAGCTTGGGTCTTGTCCAGGTGTCAACTTCCTGCCACCACACCAGACACCCAAGGTAACTTACTTTAAAAGTTTATTTAGTACATGGTTGAAGAGGTTTCAGGCCATGAGTGCTTGGCCCTGTTGGTCTGCGCTGGAGCAGTGAACAGTACAAAACCTCATGGCAGGAACACCTGGCAGATGTGTCCGTTTATCTCAGATCAGGTAAGAAGCAAAAAACAGGAGAGAGAATAGGCTCCATGGCCCCAGTAGCCCCTTTAAGAGCATCTAGCAATGGCCTAATTTCTTCCCAGCAGACTCCACTTCTCAAGTGGTTCCTGCCAATTCCCAACCGTGCCACAGGCTGGGAACCAATCTTTAACAAATGAACCTTTGGGGTCATTTAAGATCTGAGTCCTAACATCAGAGATGCTTTCTCACCCTTCCCTGTAGATATAGGACTGGAGCTTTTTTCCATATTCAGAAACAAACCAAGAGTGGCTGTGACCCCAGGGCATCACAACACCTCAAACAGAAGTAATGAGGAGACAAATCATGGGGGCCTAAGGGAGAGCACATGCCTAACTCAGTGGGATGAGGAGGTTCTAAGGGTAGAAACAGGAAGGGTAGGGGTCGGGGCTGTACGACCTTTGAGGAGCTGAGTCCAAGATGCCTCAGTGTGTGTGTGTGTGTGTGTGTGTGTGTGTGTGTGTGTGTGTGTGTGTGTTGGGGCTATGGGCTAGGCTGTGGGTGAGGGAGGGAGTTGGCAGTTTGGGGCAGGAAACTCCCTGCATTGCTGGGGAAGGTCCTAGCATATGGAGGCCTAGGAGCTGGGTGGAGATATGAGATACAGTGTCTTTTGTCCCACAAGTGTCTGAAGAGAGGGCAGAGCATCAGGAGGGCATCCATCAGAGGATGTTACATCACTGCAGAGACCAAAGCAGGATGACGGGTATCTTCCTCTATCAGTCAACACTTTGTTGCCTTGAGGCAGAGTCTCTCATTGAACTGTCAGCTCATCCTTCAGCTGGACCAATCATTCTCAGGATCTCTCTCTACCCACCAGTGCTGCCATGTGCAGCTTTTCACATGGGTGCTGGGGATTAAAACTCAGGCTCTCATGCTTGAGAGGAAACGCTCTTACACGCTGAGCCACCCCATCAACCCAATTTTTTAAGTTAACATATGCTTTTTTTCTTTTTAATCTCAGTAGAGTTTACATAGGTGGATGTGATAGTTTGTATACGCTTGGCCCTGTGGGAGATGTGTCACTGTGGGTGTGGGCTTTAAGACCCTCACCGTTTGCAGGGTTTGTTCTGGAAGAGGAGCAGGTTAGGGCAGTCTATGGAAACATTTTCTCAGGAGCACTTATGTATGGTTTGTTACCTGAAGTCAAGCCTGGGTAGGGCAAGGACAATCCAGGAGATGGGCTGTGACCCTGCTCTCTCCTAAACTTCTATTCCACTGAGTATCAGGACCAATCTTCAAGTGCCCTGACAACTTCCTTTGAGTGGGGCTCAGCCAATGGAGGGTCTGACAGCAGGCCAGAGGGACAGCACCCAGGACCTACCCCTCCTTGCTGGGTATGGACCAGGCCTCAGTTTCAGCCCTTATTCCATCCCACACCTGGCTAGCACCTCCTTCTTTGTCCCCCCAGAAGTAAAGCCATGTCTCCAGACCATGTTCACTCTGCTGGTCATCTGGCCTCCGCAAACATTTTCCCCTCAGTGTCAAACTCCTGCCCACCTGATTGGGAGCCTTTCCTGCTCCCAGCCTCCCAGCTCCATGTAGGATGATGCTTCAGTTTCTTAGTAACTTTGAAATGTAGGTTATTGCTGGTGGCATCTCTGTGGGCAGAACTGCTTACATGACTTGACTTGTATAAATTTAGTGAATCACACAGATCCAGCTACTACTGAGCATTGCCCAGAGCCCACTTCTCCTTTGGAGAAAACAAACATGTCCAAACACATCACTACTTTCTGGTGCTTTCGTCTGGCAACAGGAACAACCTAGCACAAGACACCTGCAACTTGGGTGAGAGTGGTTGCTGTGGAAGTGATGGAGAATGGGTGGGGCTACAGTGTGATGCAGGAAACCATGGGGACTTGGGGAGCTACTGTGGCATTCTGGGAAAAGGCAGTGAAGTAAAAACCTGAGAGTAGGAGGAATGAGTAAGGAGGGTGACTGAGGACAAGGAAGGACCTCAAAGACCCCACTATGGGCCATGGTCAGCAATGGGACAGAAATCACCACAAATGCGTCACTTACTAACTGCTGTGTAGGAGGCAAGGAAAGCGAGAGCAGCCAGGGATGGGCCTGTGGGGACGTATCTTGCCGCTGAAATTGCTGCAGAATAAAGGGGCAAGAGAGGAAGGGGAGCTCCCAGAGCGGAGTGTCCTGGTACAGGGACAAAGTCCTTGGAGGGAGTTGTGAGGACAGAGCTCACATTTGTCCTCAGTCATGTTGGACATGAGAAGCCTGGGAATGTCTAGGAAGAGCTGGGAGGCCCAGGGTTCAGGAAAGCGTAGCTGGAGGAGGAGGTGGGGATAGTTGTCAGCACATGCGCAGAACACTATGGCTGAACCGAGTGGGGAGTGAAGAGGCCCTGAGAGCTAAGAGGAGCAGCCACGGGCAGCGAATGGAGTTGGAAGCACTGAGCCCCAAGGCCGAAAGCATGCTTCAGAAAAGAGGTGGTCCAGCTGTTTTCATGTGAATCCTTGTGGGAGCCTGTGTGTTTCCATTTCAGCATCTCTGAGCATGTGTACTCCACGTGTCCACGTGGGACTCTGTGTACCTTATGACATACCTCCAGGCTGGCTCCACACGGTCCCAAGGACACATGGAGCAATTGACCAGGTCAGAGTCAAGGCTGTCTCAACTACCAGAGGGGCTGGACATCAGAGGTCGCATAACTACTACATTCGGTAAATGGCCCCCTCTATAATGTGGTGAGGCAGCTCCCAGTACAGCTTCCACCTTAGTCCTCACAGGCCCAGACCCTCACCATGGAAGCTACTGTCCTCGTCATGGCTTTGTATATACATCTATCCTTGTGCTAAAAACTCCAGACCAGACAGGGCTGGGGTCCCGAGGTGGTTGAGGACACACTGCCCAGACCCCCACGAACACAACTTGAGTGTCGATTCCACGTGACTAACTCATTGATCGCCTCGTCTGGGTTAATTAATTAATTAGGGCAGTGCAGAGGCCAGTGGGTTGGGCCTAGGGACGGATCCTCCACCGGGAGTTTTATTAGTACATAAAATGAGTGTTTAAAACCCACACGGCCACAAGTGCGCTGTCTCGGCTTTTCATTAAACAAACCTATAAAATTACTTGCCTCATTATGTATTTTCGCGACTTCCTTTGCCTCCGATGCTCCCTCCCTGCCTGCCTCCCGCTCTAAGTGCCTATTTGAAATCAATTTCTCTAATAATGGGCTTAACGAGCTCATCAATTAGGGCTGCCATAACCGAGTGTCGCCGGCTCCCGTTATCAGTTAAACTCTGGAACTAATTTCCATGCTCCATCTATCACGGGGCGTCCTCGACGTCTGGCTCCTGCTCCGGGACGATAGGGAGACCCCAGGCCCTTCCCACCGGCCATAGACATCCCTGGGAGAGGACAATAAGGACAGAGAGGCCCACCTAGCCCAAGCTTGGGCATGAGGTGTGGCCTCCACCAGCCCAGCATAATTAGCAATAATGGATGACAGGGCAGTCCCGATAAGTCCTTCCACACAGCAAACCCCATCCTGCCTTCTCACACTCTGGGTGACCACCTCAACCTTCAGCTCTCATGTCACCCCACATCCTTGGGCTCCCCAAAGCATATCTCCTCCAAATATCCAGCTGGACCTGGAGCCAGAGCTGACCCAGGAATAGTGGAAGAAGCTAGAGGGCCGGAGTCCGGGAAGGGGCCAGTAGAGTGGAGGGTTCTCGAAAGCTCTGCTGAGGATTGTCCAGAAGGGAACTGTCAGGACATCTAGACTTCCCAGCAGAGAAGGATCCATGACCCAATAGTGACCTGTGGAGCAAGGGCTAGGACCAGGGTAGTATCTGGACCAACTCTCCAGGGTCCACTGTTGCTGGCTATACCCTAGGTCTCAGGCCGGGCTTATATACATGCAGTATAGGCTCAACACAGATGTATGATCAAGGCAGCTGACTCTGCTCTAGCTAGGTGGGTCTCACGTGGATATCAGGGACCCAAGATGCTATCAGTTGCAGTCCTACCCCTGCTCCAGGCTGAAGAGGGCACTAGAGATAAGAACCCTATCCTCTCTCCTCCATCTTTCCCAAGGCCTGGGAAGCCCAAGCTCCTAGACTTCAGCCTCAGGTCAAACGGACTTGTGCCTAGAACTTAGAAAAATTTAGATACCTCTGGCCCAGATGTATGGCCAAAGTGTCATACAAAGTGTCCCTCCATGGATGGTTACAGCCCCCATGCCCACCAGGAAGAGAGTTGAACAGCACTGAGTCGGGCGTGCGAGCAGTAAGGGAATAAAGATTCTGGATGGGAGGCAGGCAAGAGGGGCACCCAGCACCCACCCACCCACCCACCTGAGGCCCAATCCCAGGCTGGGGGAGGGACACTGGCCCCTCCTGGTAGTGAGGGGCACGCGTGTCACCGCTTAGCCTGCTGCTCCTTGTGATTTGTCATAATCAGTCAGCTTTTCTCATTAGCGAAAAGCCATTAGCTTGGTTTTATCAGCAGCTGGAGGGATGGCTGGCAGGCTTGCCCTTCCAGAGCACCCCCCCCCCTCAGGCTGCCCATGGGGCCACTACCAGAACAAGTTGGAGACCACACTGTCCCTAACAAGCGTGGTGCTTTCTAAACAAGCTCTGGGCACCTCCTGCCTAGATTTGGGGAGAACTGAGCTGAGGTTTCAGGAGACAGCCCAGGGGAGAAAAATACCTCAGGCATGTTAGTCCATAGAAATCAAGGCCATCACACTCTGCTGGGCACCAGCCCAGAGACCTGCCCAAGGATGAGGACTAAGGCAAAAATGAAAAGCTTCTGGGGATCAGAAGGTGAGAAAGTGAAACCACAAGTAAGGGCAGGACCAGGGGCAGTGAGGAAGGAGAAGAGCTGGAGGCAAGAGCTGCAGGTGCCTACTCTCTCAGAGCTGTGTGCAGTAACTCCTGACCTGCTGCAGGATATAGCCATGGTTAAGTCCACAGTCACCAGCCGAGCATGGGGGGAGGAGGGGCAAGAAGAGCATGGTACCCTGTGGGGAGGGAAAGATGACCTGAGGGACACGGTGAGACGCTAGGAGGTAGAAAAGGGTCGGAGAACCTGTACAGGCAGAAATGTTGAGGGAGTGTGGTATCGGGAAAGGAGGCACTCTGAGGAATCACTGTGCTGAAGACCTAGGGAAGCAGATCCCAGGCAGCTGCAAATACAACCACACGGGGACCAACACCCCCAGGCACGCCTGTCTGCTGCATAGGGACTCCTCTTAACTCCTTTTAAAAAGATTTGTCATTTTCAATTATGTGTAAGTGTGTGTGTGTGTGTGTGTGTGTGTGTGTGTGTGTGTGTGTGTCTATGTCTGTGTCTCTGTGTGTGTGTGTGTGTGTCTATGTCTGTGTCTCTCTGTGTGTCTGTGTGTGTGTGTGTGTGTGTGTGTGTGTGTCTGTGAAGGTGAACTTGAAGGTCAGAGGGGTTGGATTCCCTCATCCTCTAGACCAGTGGTTCTCAACCTTCCTAATTCTGTGACCCCCTTAATACAGTTCCGCATGTGTGGTGACCCCAACCATAAAATTATTTTGTTGCTACTTCATAACTGTAATTTTGCTTCTGTTATGAACTGTAATGCAAAGATCTGATCTGAAGGATGAGCTTAGGCAACCCCTATGAAAGAGTAATTCAATTCCCAAAGGGGTTGAAACCCAGCCCAAGAAAACAGCAAGCACTCTTAAAGACGCTAAGCCATCTCCCCAGGCCCTCCTACCATCTTCCTCCAGTATCCCTCAAGGTTAGGTGGGCTGCGCTTATCTTCTCTGCCTCTCAGTACTCTCCCCATTCCACTAATGGGTAAAAAGAAAGGGGCATCATGGGGACATGAGAAGGTAAAGAAGCCCTCACTCCAGACTTCAGTTGAGGCTTCTTGCCAGCAGGAATCACAACACAGTAGGCACCCTGGAGGCAGAGGCAGGAGATCTCTGTAAGTTCACATTCAGTCTGATCTACATGGTGAGTTCTAGGCCAGCCATGGTCACTTAATGAGACCCTATCAAGAAAGGAAAAACAGGAAAACAAAGAGGAAAAAAACTACAGGACAGTTAACATTTGCTTAAGATTTTTCTCCCATCCCAGCTGTAAGCCTACAATTTTCTAGAAATCTCACCAGAAATCCTATATACAGGGAAAACATGTCTCAAAGCCAGTCATAATGCAATCCCAACCCAAAACATCTCTGGAGCCACCCTGTAACCTCATTTATGTTTATATATATATATATATATATATATATATATATATATATATTTTTTTTTTTTTAAAGGAGGTTTCTTTGCACCTCTTTGAGATGTAACTTGAGAGGCCAACAGCATAGACGTGCTAATCCTAAAACAATTAACTTTGACTCTCACTAAGAAGCCCAGACCTTACCTCCATCCCAAACATCTCTCAGCCTCTCAACTCTCGTGCCTAAATTCTATGCTTAAATTCTATATTAAAAATCGTTTAATGAGCCAGGCAGTGGTGGCACATGCCTTTGATACCAACACCCGGGAAGCAGAGGTAGGCAAACCTCTGTGAGTTCAAGACCAGCCTGGTCCATAGCTTGAGTTCCAGGACAGCCAGGGCTACACAGAGAAACACTAGCTCAAACAAACAAAAACAAACAAACAAAATCTTTTAATAAACTCCAGCTTGGCTTTACACTGACTTGTCCTGAAATCCTTTCCTGAGTCAAACCTTCAGGGATCCACTTTTACCCCTAGTTGAACTCCCTAAAAAAAATTAAGGAAACTCTTCTGCGTGCTGTGAGTCACAATTCCATTCCTGTCACCACTGACAGGGGCCATCCTTGTCTTGAGCCTCTGGGTGTAAGACGGGGAGCAGGTTGGAGCCCACAGAATGCCTGCTTCCAGCACCATGGCACAGCAGGTGCCCACTGAATCCTAAGTGAGTCAATTAAGGATTGAGGAAATAAGGAGAACCTGGGTGATCTGGCTAGTCATACCTGTCTGTGGGGAGCAGCACTCAGCAGCAGCAGGCAGGCTATGGAGGAAGCTGCCCCACCAGCGGCTCCTCACAGCTTAGGCAATGTGTCTAACCCGGACTCAACCCTGTCTTCACATGCTTCTTCTGGGACATGGCCACCTGCAACATACACACAAACAACTCTGCAATCCTTTGGCCCCAAGAGTGGTCACAGGGAGATGAGGTAAAAGAGTCATGATCACGAAAGTGCAGTACTGAGGGGTCCAGGCCTTTATTCCATGGCTGTGGGCAAGGGAGGGCAGCCTGGGGCACACTGCCTACTCCTGAGAGTCTGAGAAGTAGCAGCTCACTGTGGACCATGGCTCAGGGAAGGAGGGAGCAATGGCTACGGCTCTGTGGCTGGAGGCGCTTGGCCATTAACCGGTTGTCTGCAGCCAGGGTGTCTATGACCCAACTAATGGTTCATTGGCATTAATCCTCCATGGAAAAAGCCCTGCCTGCAGCCAGGAGGGAAAGAAGCAAATCGGAGGCAGAGCGGAGACAGTTTTCTTTTTCTTCTTTTGAGACAGGGTATTCTGTAGCCCAGGCTGGCCTCGAACTCACAATAACCTTCTTGTCTCAGCTTTTTAAATAGAATTAAAGGTTTGAGCTACTAAACATTAAAAAAAAAAAACAGAAAAAAAAAAGTTATAGATAGAAGAAAGAGCTTCCTGAGGAATAGAAATCATAACCCATTCCATTCGCCACTTTGGAGCATAACTGAGACACCTGAGTCAGGACAGTAGGACAAAAAGATCCCCTTCTCCCCCAGGGTCAGGTCATCTGCAGAGGAAGAATAACTTTACTGCTCGTATGGGAGGAGCATCTGCAAAGGAAGACAACTCAGGGGAGGACTGCTGGGGTCGGCACACATGCAGCAGAGGAATATCTACAGAGATGGAGTGTCTATAGGGAGCAAAGATGAGGTGGGCTGGTGTCTGGACATAAGATGCTTTCTGTCGTAGATTCCCCCAAGGAGAGAGGCACTTAAATTGTCCAGAACTGCAGAGAGGCAGGATACCTCTGCAGGGGCACTGGCTGTAATGTCCCCACAGTTTCTGCCAACCATGCTTAAGCAAGAATGAGACTTTGGGGGGGGGGCAGGGAACGCCTGCTTCCGCATACAGGGAGGAGCCACTGTCTAGACTGCCAGTCTATACTCTGTACAATTAGTCCTTGCCTCCGTTGCCCTTTCTATAAAGTGCGAGTGCCTCAAACACCAACCTGGATGGGATTCTGTGAGATGACAGAATTGTGTCTGCGGTGGCAGCAGGGGAACAGCTAGAGAGACAGGCCAGGGCAGAACTGCAGGCATCAGGGCTGGTGACCCTCCAGAGAAGTGACAGGACAGGGGAGCACAGCCCCTCAGAAGATACGTCAGGCTCCTCAAGGACAGGAGCATAGTGAGACTCGAGGAACTATGGGTAAGGCTCCAAGTGTGGAAGTCTCCAGAAGAGAGAACGCTTCACATGGTGGAGCCTCTAAATGGGAAAGTCTCCAGAAGTCCCCAGGAAGGGAGTCTCCAGATGAAGGAATGTCCAAGCTAGAGGAGGTGTCTAGGTGAGAGTCTCCAGTAGAAGGATGTGCTATTAGTTTTTGTCAACTCAGCATAAATTAAATCACTTGAGAAGTTGCCTCCATAGATGGGCCCGAAGGCCTGTCAGTTACATAAAGCAGACTGAGCAAGTCATGGAGAGTAAGCCAGTAAGCAGCATGACTCCATCCCTGCCTTGGCTGCCATCAATTATGAAGTGTAACCTATAATCTAAAATAAGCCTTTCTTGTGGCAGCTGGAAAGACCAACTGTGAAGTATAGTAATCCTGCTTTTGTTTTATTTCTTCTCCAGGAATTTTCCCTCACCTCCAAGTTGCTTTGGGTCTGTATTTTATCACAGCAACAGAAAGAAAACTAGAACAAGGAGTCAGCCTTCTGACCACCTTGCTCTAGCAAGGCCCACTTTCCAGAGTCTCCAATGGCCCCACTTTCAAGAGTCCCAAGCTTGGACAGGACTACCTGTGTGTAACCCTTCCCTACACCTGTCCCAGCCCAGTCCTTGAGCAGGGACTCTGGACTGAGAGACAACTGCAAAGGGCTCCTTAGAGAGAAGGTCTGTGGATCTGAGGTCTGTGCCCAGCCCAGCCCTGCAACATGGAAGATGTAGCAAGACCTCTAGGATGATATGTGCAGTTCTGGTTTCTGAAGGGAGAGGGTGGGGCATAGTGGCTCATCCTCTCTACTGAGGAGCCTCTAAGCTGGTTTTTGGGATTACAGCAGGGATAACTCCTGTCCTGAACCTGCCCCAACTCTGAATGAATACCTAATTTCTTCTTTGGGGTATTTGTACCAGTGATGCTGAGACCACGGTCTGAACCAAAATTTGGAAGGGGTGGAGAACCCCGTGACAGCTTAGATTGCTACCACAGCCATAGACTTCCAGAGAGGGGCAGCCAGAGAAGCATCCTAGGTGTGTGGTGTGTGTTGGGGGAGGGGGGGTGGAGGCTGCCCATACAATTCTTCTCTGTAAGGGATCCAAAAAAAAAAAAAAAAAAAAAAAAAGCCATCCCTACAGGCCAATAGGAAAGTCTGGAAGCAGGTGTCAGGACAGCTGCTGGGCCTTGGAAGTCCTCAAAGACCTTACCTGCCAACCCTTTCTTAGGATTAGGGCAGTCCTACTACTGTGTCTTGTAAACCCAGCCAGCTGGCAGGGACAGGGTTAAGAGCATGGTGCCTCCCCCGTTCTTTTGAAATGGCTCCCTGGTTCCGGAATGACTCTGGCTTCCCCTCTTAATCTGTATTTTACGAGTGAGAAGCTTTGCATTATGCAAATCGTTAGATAGGAACAGGTGACATTTCAGCAAAGAACATGAGCAGGCGGCGGGCCGGCCGGGCGGGCTGCTGATTTAGACATTAGTATTTGTCACTGGGGTGGAGGGGGCGGCGGGACTCGGCCGCAGAAGGCTCCTTGCACCTTAAGGTGGAACTCTCAATTGGGGTAGGCTCTGGGCTATGCTCCAGCAGCTATCCTCCCACGGGGAAGAGGGGATAGTATCTGCACCCACAGCCCCCCAACACACATGCACCCATGTAGCAACATCTGAAACTCATGGCACCTGTGGGCAGTGTCCGAACAGCCCCATTGTGCTGATTAGGGAAGCTGAGGCTGAGTAGAGTTGGGCAAGCCAAAGAGTGCCTACCCCACACAGTACCGTCCTGGCCCCAGCTGTGACGCCCCCATCCCCACCCCCCTGCTTTTGCACATTCTACCCAACCCCTGCCACCTCCCAACCTCACGGTTGGCGCTGGGCGCTTTCCTGGTCAGGCCTGTGTGGCGGCCATCCATCATCCCAGCATCGGAGGCAACCACCGTCCGTTTCTTGGGAAGTTGCTAGAGAGGAAATGGACGGAACGCCAGGCCACTGCACTTCGCAGCTTGTCTTTCAATTTTCTAGCTGCCTGCCGCTGCGCGCGCTCACTCGCCATGGTCTCCTTTGCTCCTGAACACCACTGAGCTCGGATGGGAATTAAAACAAATGCAGTGCTCCACCACTCTCAGGCCTCCAGAGGCCAGGCGCTCACAACCGCCAGGATGAATTTCCTTCTGGAGACCCGGTCAGCTAGGACTACACTTGCAGAGTGGAAACTCACCTCAACCGGCAGCGTTGTTCCCAAACCAGCGTTGCTCTCACGTGGGCCTTATTCTGTGCCGGGTACATCCGGAGTCTTACATCATTAGGCTCTTCATTAGCTGTTTGAACCCTGAGTCTGGGTGACCTCTGCTCACCTCAGATGCTTCTAGTTCAGACCAGTTATCAGAGCAATGAAAGTCCCTTCTTGGTCTTATGAGAGCAGGAGCTCAAGAGATCATGATTGGAAAACCAAGCTGGAGCCACTGAGTATAATGGAGGCTCTTAGGCACTGTGGGGGTGGGGCAGTTACATCTAAATTACAATTAGAGAGATTTGCCACATTAGCAAGACAATTTGAAAATGTCTGGGTCCTGCTAGGGAGCACCAATGCAGTGGTAATCAGGATGAGAGTATTCAGGAAGTGAGGGGCCCTCTCTGGTGGCCAGACTCTAGTCTCTCCCCAAAGGAATGGAATTGAGGATGGTGAAGTCACATCAAGATGGAACAGAGGCCATGAGTGCCTACAGCCCTCCCTGCACAGCTTTGTTTGAGACTGACTCCATCTTGACTCTGCCGGCTTCCACTACAGGGCAGAAGCCAGTGGACAAAGCAGCAGATTTTGGTAGAAACCCAGAGGTGGGAAATCCATGAGGCAGAGCCAAAGATTGTGCTGTCCTTTCTGACTCAGAGGAGAGCCCACCTCCTGAGATGGCTGGGCTGTCTCCATGCAGCCTGGTGGATCTCCCTGAACCTCCAGGCCCCACACACTGCTTCACAGTGAGGTGTCTGCCAGCTTCCTGTCTCCTGAATTATTTCTGGCAGACACAGGGGCATAGAGATTAAGGCCAGAACCCAGGAGAAGCACAACCATGACTTCTCCCAGAGCCTCTGCATGCCTAGACCTCTTAAGTACTTGACTACATCCCCTCATCCAACCTGAGGGGCCCACTGGCTGGAAGTCACTTTGGAGGTGAGATCTGACTCCAGGACAAGGACTCTGCTCAGCTATCCTGACACTCAGAACTCTACCTCCATGCCAGAAGGTTCCTGCCACAAAACCTAATCCCAGCCCTTCTTCCCCCACCCCTCCCCCCCATCTTGTAGGCCATACTTTGCTTTCTGGCTGGATAAGTGGCAGTGCCTTTGTACAACTGCAGAGCTCTCATCCGTCCCCTGGAGCGCAGCAGCACTTTTCAGCACAGAGTGAGAGCAACGGAAGTCAGACCTAAAATACCTGCAGGGTATCTATCACTCAGTCACCTCACAAACCTGTAGACTTAGGTACTAGGGAGCCAAGGCCACCAATGTGGGAGGGAGGTGGGTGAGTGACCTCCCACCAGAAGCTCAGCCGTAGGCTAGGCTCAAGGTCACCTGTGAAGATTATCTTTGAAACAGGTAGCATCCGCCAGGCCCTAGATGTGGGGTAGGATGTTGCAGCCTGCACCTGGCTCTTTGCCAGATGGGCTCTCCTCTGAGTCAGAAAGGCCATTACCATCTTTGGCCATGCCTCATGGATTTTCCACCTCTCGGCTTGCTCCTCCTTCACTCCCTGTCATCTATAGCAGGTTTTCCACCTGCCCTTGGGTCCTGCTTCTCCATCCCACCACCTCCCAGTCTACAGAACAAAAGCCCGCAGAAGGTAAGACCTTAATAGCTGACGAACGGGTGAGTCTCAAGCCTACCCGTTAGGCACACCCTATGCACCTTCCGGGACCCTTGGCAGTTCTCCTAGGAGTACTAGATTAATCAGTGCCACTTAAAAGAACAGTACCCAACAAGGGAGACACAACCTACACAGAGGAAATGGCTCAGGTACAAGGAGGGGCTGGAGGTTGAAAAAGCCTCAAACACTTGTGCTTCTGGAAAAGTGTTTGGCTGTGGCTCACCGGGAGGCATGCAAGCTCAGAGTTTGGAAAACTTCCGTGGTCTTGGGCTCTTCAGAGAATGGACAACAGACTTCCTGAGCTTTCCCTAGTGGGTGGCCCAGAAGTGAAGGCCCAGCTGCACCTTCATACCTGTGCTGCTCATCCTAGAATAGTAGTAGGGTGCTCCATAAACTCACAATGAAGAACTCAGACCCAACCTGAAGGACTCCTTGTGGGCAGAAGCCCCATGTGATTAAAATAAAAGGAGGGGGGGGAAGGGTCTTGCCCTACCTGCCTGGAAAGTACTGTGACCCCCTCAACACCAGGGTTCTAACAGCTGACGCTCCCACCGCTACACCTTCCAGAGGAGGAGAATCGCCAGGCTCAGCAGTGACATTTAAGAGAAGAAAAGGGCCTCTCCAGCTCCAGCGTGGGGCAGATCCGAATTAGCATGAGAAAGGGGCCGTCCTTATCACCCAGTCCTGCGGAATGGAGGCTCTCATCCTTGTCCCTTTGTCTACTGTCAATAATCACTTACCTTCAGGCCCATAAATGCCATTCTTGGGGTGTCCATAAGCGGCCTTTTTAAATTAACAGGTAGAGATATTTACAGACTTCTATTGAGGGTGATGAGGGAGAGTAATGAGCTGCCACTCCAGCTGCCCAAACAGGAGAGAGAGAGAGGCCACATGGTAAGGGCTGGGCCTCCACAACCCCACCTGTGAATGGGCATGGAACCACTGTAGTGCAGCCAGGTCCCAGCCACAGAAAGTCAGGCACTGGGTGGGGTCCCCAGTGCACACTCAGACACTCACAGCTGTACACACTCATTCCTCACACAGGCAGGGACACATCCATACGCACGGCTCACATATTCACACAAGCATGTACACACCTGTATGCCCCTCAACCCAGAAGCTCCTCAAAAGAAAAAAAAACAAAAACAAAAAAAACCCCTCCGCTTCTCACCCCTGACTCCCCACCTAGGCTGTTAGAACAACTTTAAGGCCACTCACTCCAGCTCCTGTCCATCCTCAGCTTCCCCCTCATCCCCAGCTCTCCCTTCATTCCCCACTCCTCCCTCATCCTCAGCTCCAACCCACCCTACCCCTCCCCACCCCAGCTCCTCCTTCCTCCTCAGCTCCTCCCCTATCCCCAGCTCCTCCTTTCAGCTTCTTCCTCCCCCTAGCTCCTCCCTCTTTGGTAAGGTTTCCAAGGACAGCAATGGGCCAGTGTCTGCCAGTGCTCTGTGGGCAGCAGCCACACCCCAGTGCTCTCAAGTACAACACACAGCACTGAGCCCGCATCATGAGCCCCAGGGTGTTTCTTGACTTCTGCTGTGAAGAAGCCAGGGACTCTTTTCACCCAGAGATGGCCTCTAGACCTGCTTGCATCCAGCTTCCCTGATCCTGCAGAACAGGTGCTGCATAGCAGGGGCCCCAGTCCAACCTGTCCCAGGGCCTCTCCTAAGACCCTGCGATCATGGACCCCAGCGGTGCGGTGAGTCTAGGTTGCTCTGCCAAGTAGCCAAGGGTGATCTGGACAGAATGTGAATAAGCTGCCCAGCCCTTTGGCTACAATAACCATCATCCCTATTTCCCTCTGTGCCAACACTCTTGGCAGAAAGGTTAAAAATAGTGAGATGCAGGTGACAGGTGGCTTCACCACAGAGCCTGCAAAATAACAGCCCAACAAAGTGAGACCAGGAGCATCTCAGGCAACAAAGAGTGTAGCTGCAGGTTCCATCTACTCTGTCAAGGGTGCAGTGCACCCTGAACACAGTATGCCAGCTGGCTCCTAAGAAAGAGGAAGGCCCAGAAGGAGGTACTGGGTATGGCTGGGTATATTTAGGCAGGTGCTGTGTAGATGTGGGGTCCCAGCCATATCCAGGCCCCTCTGGTTATCCCTGACACAGAGGGTGTCCTTGTGGACTCTGCACTATTCCATCTCATCCTGCTCCAGGCAGTGACTGAAAAGAGGTGGGGCAAAGACAAGACAGACAGACAGACAGACAGACAGACAGACAGACACACACACACACACACACACACACACACACACACACACACACCTCCCCAATATCCTGAACAGTGGAGTAGGCATGAGAAAGATGTCCCAGGGGATCAGATGCAAGGGCAAAGAGGGAAAGAACACAGAAGGATAGGAGGGCATCTGCAGGGAGAACCGGAGACTATCATCCATCAGTGTCCTGGGGCCTTGAGGTCTTGCCTGAAAATAGGCCCCATGCATAACTCCAGATAGAAGGATATCTCATGCTTACAACTGAGTCTGGGATAGGCTACACTGGCTGTCACCCACAGCCAGCCAGGTGGCCCTTTGGGTTCCAAGGGCCCAATCTCCCTTGGGGCTAGAGTATATTAAGAGATGAGGTTGGAGCAAGATGGCTATTAAGGCACCCAAGAAAAAGGATAGTCTTGAAAGATGGTGAGATCCGAAGGCAAGTCTGTTAGGCCCCTCAGAGCCCCCTGCAGTCCTGCTGTCCAAAGGGTGATGACCCCTGGGCGTGGCTACACTCTCCCTCCGGGGCTGGTAACCGCCACAGCAGCATTCCACACCGCAAGCCTCGGCTCCACCTTAAATGGGTCTGATCAGCGCTGCACCGGTGAGCACATGCTAATATTGGCTCCAATAAAGAGCAAATCAGGACCCAAGTCGACTCGTCTTATCGCACAGTCAGAACTGATGGCTTCAGAAGTCATAAAGATCCCATTTAATCTCGCGCCTATCTATCACACGGCCGCCTTCATCCTCTTTGTGCCGGGGTAATATGTGCTCATTACGAAAGCAAAACAGATCTGGCATGAATAAACGCGGGATGAAGTGCTCACTCGCAACGTGACAGCATGATCAGTGGCGGCAGTAATCGCAGAGAATCGAGGGCTAAATTATTCCATAACCGTGATTTGAGGGGACAGCCCAGAGCACCCCATAGCTGCCTGCGGCACCATGACGTGTCCTGATAAAACATCCTTCCCAATTTACGGGGCCGCGCTTGACTAATCTGCCGCGGCGCGCACACTGTCTAATCATGCCATCAGCACGAGAAGGGGCTCAATTGGGACTCAAGTGGAAGGAGGTTGGAGAGCCACCCTCAATTGAAATTACATTTGTAAATGAGGCAGAGTTTTCTGTTCAGAGTGTGAATGTTACGGTAAATCTGCTGGAGGAGCCGGCAGAGGCCTTGGGCTGATAGGGGACTGGAGGGGTGAGGGGACGCTGCAGGGGTGGGGTTGTCGCTACAGGTACCCAGGGTGGGGGAACAGGGGAGGGTTAAGGATGCTGTTACTGAGAGATGATGGCACCGTGGTGATGGAGGAGAGGTGGGTGGGGGAGGTCTGGTTTGCTAAAATAGAACCAGTCCTATCAGGAACCAAGAGTCAGAGTCGGCAGTGGGAAGGCCTTAGGATAGATGAATGAATGCCGTGTTCTCTGCCTTCCAGGGGAGGCCCAGCCAGCTTCTGAGTCTGTCCTTGCTACCTCCTTCCATCACTGTTGGTCAGTATATGTGTCTTTCTGGTCTCTGCGACTAAGGCAGCATGGTGGGGGCCATCCACTCTCAGAGTCACATCTGGGCTGCTGAGGTTGGAGTCAGAAGGGACAGGGCTCAGCTCAGTACAATGGGCCACGTGCATTCTCCAGAACCTTGGCATCTACCAAGGTCCAGGGGACTCCCTGGAGACAGTAAGAAGATGAAGAGGAGGGGAAGCCTTAGCCCTAGAGGAGGCCATGACCACAAAGTGTTTAAGTCCCAGGCTAAGGGGCCTTTGTGCCTAGACCCTTACTCCTCAGGTGGTGGGCAGAACTTACATGGTGGATGGGGACCCTGTTTGCCAGACAGGGTGTGTGTGACAAAACCTTTCCTGAGAAGATACAAACACAGGTCTACTCACCCCAGACAGGCCATGGTATGAATACCATTAAAGTCCAATTTGATGATCCAATGAGTTTTATTACAGGAATAAGGGTGAGGGATTACTTCCAAGTACAGAAATGACTCAACAATGACTACATCATCAAAGCCAACCTCAGCATGGAAACACACAGCTGGGAACCTGAGCACACAGTGCCCAGCCTGCAAACAGCTCAACAGGTTGGGGGGTGTCCTTTCCAGGTGCATCTAAACCTCTTTCAGGCAGCTCAGCTAGTTTGCACTTCTGGGCAGCTGGTTTGGTTTCACAGACTTCTTTGAAGCTCAGCATCTTTACTCTGGTAGGGAGGGGCCTCTTGAATCTAGTTAGTTTCAGGGACTTCCTGAAGATATTTTAAGTTGTTTACCTTCCTGTTTTAAAGAGCTTTCCTTCAGGATGGAAGGGAGGAAAAGTATTATACAACATTTAGTCTGGGCAGAGGTGGATACTGGGCTCCTGAGTTTGTTCTGGTCATGTTATGTTGTGTCCTCCTGGCTTAGGAGGTGGTGGTGATGGTATCCTGGTTAGCTGATGGTGGCCTCTAAGTTCCAAAGGCCAGCACTGGCTGTGCCATCACATGGCCTGCAGGGGGCTCCCACTGCCTTGTCTGGCTGCTTTTGAGGCTGGCCAGACTGCCCTCCACAGCCAGCTAGGTAAGGTGGCTCAGGCCTCCCCACAGACCTTTATGTAAATCAAGGCCTAATTAGCCCATCCGGCATTGGTGTAGAATATCATTTTTTAATTACCGGCCCTGGGCAGGTTTGGCTGCTGCCTGTTGTGGGGCCAATTACCATAAATCCCCCGGTAACAATTAACAATGCTGGAGCCGGGGCGCGTAGCCAGTGTTATAATTGTGCTCGCTCTTGTTAATTGGCCTATCTGACTCTTTACTTTTTATGCCGCTCATCTGCTCATTACCGCAGCCATTTAATTCAATTAGCACCTTAATTAGAGGAACAGCCTTGTCCAATGTCGGGGCCTTGTCAGGGAGCCGGCCTGATGAGCAGAGACAAACACACCAGGCAGCACAAGGAGGCAGCACAGGGAACTGGGGGGCTGAAAGCTGCCCTAGGGGGTACAGCTAGCCTTCCCCTTAGCCACTCTTGAGTACCAGTAGCCACCTAGGCATCCCTGCTCCTACCCCATGATCATAGCTCTATCCCCGAGCACTTCCTCCCACCCAGGACACTCTCCTGCACTGTGACCTTCAGGCACCCACAAATCTGCCCACTCCCTCCAACATCTCTAGAGATGCCAAGCCCCTGGACACCACCCCCAATGGAAAGAATCCCCGGTGGTTTTGTTTTGTGCTAGTCTGTTGAAGCCGCCATTGCCTGCCTATTAATTCTCCTAATTAGAATTAAATGAAGCATGCTAAATTGCTAGATTAACCAATAATTAAGCAGCCAATACACTAAAACTGCACACCCATGTGGCCAGCACCCCTCTGTCTCCCATGCCAGAGCTAGGGGTGGGGGTGGGTAACCGTCAAAGAGGCAGGTGGTGGTCTGAGGGTTGCAGTACCTGTGTGTATGCACAAGTGTGACTGAGTGTGTGGACAGACATGGAAGGGAGCCCAATGTAGAAGTCCCATAGAAGCATGTGGGGTAGGAGGTGGGGTCCTGAGGCAATGTCTGGGGACCTAAGGACCTGTTTGGGGACACGGGCTTTAAAGACACATAGATAGGGCCTCTAGGAAAACCTAGAGTGGTACTTTGGAGCAGATCAGGACCCTCCTGTTGCCAGGTGACACTGCCACAGAGCTGCCAGGCCCTGGTTGCAGCACCTGCAAAGCTCAGACACAGCAAGGAAGTCCTAAGCATAGCTCCAGGAAGGAAAGGACACCAGAGGGGAAGAAAAGGGGCAACTGTGAGGCACAGGGTGCCCCTCCAGGAAATGCTAGCCCAGGAGCTTCTATCCTCATGGGCACCCTATATCATCCAGCTCCAGCTGCTATATCTGCCTCTGCCCTGCCATCCTACCACCTTGCCTTGTGTGCCCACCAAGATTCATCATCACTGTCTACAGCCCTGAAAGCTTGTCTTAGCTAGTGGCTCTCACCGCGCCACGTCTGTAGGGGGCCCCCTGGTGGCCATTCTGGACCCTGCTCAGCACAACACATGCCCTAGAGGAGGGTGCCCAAAGACCACTGTGTGACCCCCATCACCTTGTCTGCCACAGGAGTCAGGCACCAATCTCCAAGCCCATTCAGTGTTAGGGATCTGAGCTAGTACCTCAGCCAGCACAGAGGAGCACAGTCCACACCCTTCGCCCTGCATGCTCAGCCACACTGCTCGGCCAGCATGGAGGAGTGAAGTCTGCATTCAAGCCAGTGTCAGGAGAAGGCAGGTCATACTCAGATCTGAACTGGGTGTTCTCAGCAATGTGGCATCTTTGACCATTGCTGATTGCCCAACCCTGGACCACCTTAGTTTCCCACACCTCATGAGGGCCAGCTTCTCTAAGAGTCAATGTGAGGATTGTTCTGACATAGGTGGCCAGTCACCTGGCTTGGGATAGACTAAATGTACAACACACAAGAGTGATTTTCACACGGCCCCAAGATGCCTCCTGTTGCCACAGAAACAAGCTAGGGGTCAGGACTGGGGAGATGCAGAGACTCCTTGTGCCCCCAGATCCTGGTTTCACTGGCACCTGTGATTAGATGTGCTGTTAGGGAGCGGGCCCTGAGAGATCATTCAGGGCAGAGCCTTGGCTTCCTGCAAGGGCTTGGCCCCCACCCTGTATAGCAGGGCAATCCATCCCCACAGCCCATCACATCAGGGCCTCGAGGCTGTAAACTTCCTCATAACAGCCACTCCTGCAGCTGGAAGATATTGACTCTGAGGAGAAACAATGGCACGAATAAAATAAAAATAAAAAAGTTAATTATCCTTTGTGTTTGTAATTTAATTAAAGATGCAGTAAAGTTTTACTGTTTTTCCAGGTGATGATGTTTAGAGCCCCGAAAAGCTATTTGTGCTGGCGAGATTAAAGTGCATTTTAAAATGTTCCTCGAGTACTTTCACATTTGTTGATAGATTTTTAAATTAAACTTTAAATTGTAATCTAAATTACCTCCAACAATTCATGGCCCCTGTAATGAACTCCCACTGTTCCCGCTGTCATCCTCCGATGATAAAGTGTGAATGGGGCTCCAGCCGCTTGCGCCTGGGAGGAACTGAAGCCAAATCAAACCCTCAGACACCACATGCCACACCAGGCAGGAGGGCAGTCGCCCTGGCAAGGACCTCTGGGGCACAGCTATCAGTTCTGGGACTGAGGAGACATCTGTCCCTGCTCTGGGGACCCCAGCCCCACAGCCTTATGCAAGAGTCTGAGCAGGGAGAACATGCATCTAACTAGAGACATTGGAAGCCTCCAGCGGGATTGAGGAGGACGACAGGACTGGAAAGGCAGCTCAGAGCCTGAGGCCAGTGTGACAGGGTAGCAGCACACCTCAACGGGGCAGACAACATGACAGCACATGGCCTCCACTCAAGGCATCATCCTGTCCAGAGCAGGGTCAGCATGGCCAGGCTCAGCCCAGAGCATAACAGCCCTTCTCCTCCCGAAAGAAACAGAAGAAAACGATCAAAATAAATCATAAGTGTTGAATTTTCTCCAAACATTTTGCCAATTATCTTTTTCCATCCAGCTTGAGTTTTGTTCTAGTCCTGTGCATTGTTGCTGTGACTAACCAAGACAGGTTGAAGGCAGCGCAGGGGAGAGCAGTTCAACCTTCTCAGCCGGCCAAGGAAAGGAGAAAGGGGCAAGAAAGCAACTACACGCTGTTGCATGTGACCCTACCCTGTCCACTGCAGTGGCCTACTCTATGAGCCAGGGAGGCAGAAGAGAAGGCACCATGACACAAGGCTTGCAGCCATCACCTCCTCGGAGTCTGTGATGTGGAACTCGGCATGCAGAACTAAGGAGTCAGAATTTACAGAGCTAGTACCATTTCCAAGACGCAGCCAAATAGCAGTCAGCAGGAAGAGGCTCCTTCACCACAGCCAAACAGGCAAGCAGGACAGATGCACTGCCCAGGTGGCTTCTATGATGCTTGGCCATAAAGATCAGAAGCTGTGCCCTGGCAGAGACTCTCTTTGGAGTCTTAGCCTCAGAGACCACCCTCACCAAGGGCTATGCCCTAGGAACACCCAATGACAAGTGTATGAGCACTAAAAGGCCATAACTGGTGGGGCCAGCTGCGGAGTCAACCATCCCAGAACACCCTGAGCTTTCCCACGACCTCCCACAGCCCAGGCTCCCAGGTCCTTGCTCCCAGGCAGCTGCCAATCCAAAGCAACATCCTGAAGGCACATCCCCAGTTTGATTGGTCCACTTCTCAGAATCACTAAGATCCACACTGGTGACAGGAGAAGCCATGGCAAAGATAAACTTCCTGGGAGTGTCTTAGCTGCTGGAACCCCACCCAGGATTCAGAGAGGCCAGGACACTCTTTGCCCAGCACGTGAGTAGGAGCAAGTCTGCAGTGAACATAAATTGGGGAGCTACCACGTGGATAAGATGGCCAAACACACATGACATCCCCAGGGGCTGCCAAGGGTATTGCTCCATCTATATTACCAGAACAAGCCAACAGTGGGTGGCCTGGGGGTCAAGGCTCCTGCCCAGCTCTAAGCCACAGTCAAATGTAGGCTGTGGGCTGTGGGATGCAGGGAGGTGGGTCCAGGGTGTATAAATTGCTTTTATCATTGCTGCAAGGTTGTTGCTGACAAATGGAAAATCAGGGGAGGAAGGATTCACCTCAGGTTGAGGCCAGGCATGGTGGCTGGAGTGGCTTTGCCTATAGCAGTGGAATGTAGCAGTGCCTTCATACATGACACTAACCAGGAAGCATAGAGCTCAGACCAGAATAAGAAGTAGCTATTACCTTCAAAGTCTGTCCCCAGTGACATATTTCCTTCAAGCAAAGGCTCCACAACCTTCAAACTGGAGCACCAGCTAGGGACCAAATGTTCAGACACATGAGCCTGTAGGAAACAGTCCAAACCCAAACCATAACAAGAGGAAGAGACTTCTATGGCCTGATTCCATTCTTTCACCGAAGGATCTACATCTCTCACTCAGCAAACCACACCCTGGGAGAGGGGCAAACACTTCAAAGACCAATAGACAAAAGGCCCAAGTAGATGGTGACCACATTCAGGGCAGGCACAGCTGTGGTCCAGGTAGGACATATGTCTATCTTGTGATGGAAACTGGGACTTGCAATCCATCTCTCTGGGGACTCAGCCTTTTGGTACTGGTAGTATGTGGTGACAGTGACAACCACATGCATGGGGGTAGGGTGTCTGCCCTTCAAAGACAGCCTGCCCTTCGTGCAAGGCACCTGCATCCTACAGGAAGGAGAGAAAATAGCAATAGCCCATTGAAGTGGTCCAGCCCAGACTCCACCACTCTCCCACCATGTGTTGGTCAGAAGGGACTGGAATGATGGACACCTGACTAGTGCTCCATGTCTCAGTGGTACGTCAGCTAAGCAACAGTTGACCAGTGTGCTGGAGCTCCTACAGATGTGCTTCCCAGCAGATGTCAGACCCGCCATGTCTGCTCTTATCAAAGGATCAGTGTCTGGGGTATGCTATTTTTGAAATAATAGACAAAAGTCATGTCTGCTGTCTCTTTAAGAAGGAAGCACAGTGCCAGGTTAGAGCAACACAGACAATACTGGAGACATGGCTCTGACTTGGGCCCCCTGACATTAAATGTTGCAACCTTGATTGGGAAAACAGCAGCCTAGACTTCCCCTGTGTCTTCCCAGAGTGTCTCCCAAGAGACTCAGAACCAAGCCAGCTCTCAACCAGGCCAGCTGCTTCAATGTGATAACAGAGATGCCGAGATCATGGTAAGACCATATGGATCTGTGACCCTCTGTGACATGCCCTGATAGGAACCAGGCCCACCACTGGGGGTCTCCCATCCAAGGAGAAGCATAAGGATAGGAACACAAGTCACAACCAGTGAAGCAATTCGGGAGCAAGGACATCTATCTAGTCTGTCATATGTCCTCTGTGACAAGCTCTTCCACCTGCCATCAGATGGCTGCTGCCTCAGTCTTGTGAAGAAGTCACTGTGAGTGTGTACCAAGCAAGGCCCCACCCAACTGCCACCAAGCCCCTTTGCTTTCTGATCACAGAGCCAGCAAAAGAACTATAAGAGAGACTGAGGGACCACTGCCAGGAGCAAGGCTGGCTCACCTGAGTGCTGAAGTGCTCTGCAGTGAGCGCCCCAGTCACCATTTCTGTGGGACACAAGTATCTTCATCATCTGTGTCCATTCTGGGAAGTTCTGGCAGGTTCCAGCACACAAACAAAAATTCTTCATGGGGCTTTGTTTGTTTGTTTGTTTGTTTGTTTGTTTGTTTTGAGGCAGGGTCTCTACATGGCTCTGACTTCCCCGGAACTCACTATGTAATCCAGGCCGGCCTTGAATTCACAGAGGTCTGCCTGCTTCTGCCTTCTGAATGCTGTAGTTAAAGGTGTATGTCACCACATCTGGCTCCTACCACACTTTCTCGTCACCAATGTTCCAGTCGGGCTCAGTTCAAACACCCTGCCTTTAAACCAGCATGAGTAACTCGCTGGGAGTTGTGGTTCCCTCTGCCTGGGAAGGACTTATTGCAGAGTGAACACCCCAAAGTACTGTTCCCAGCTTTTTTTTTCCCACTGTCCTTCAGCTTAGCCCTTGGGGCAGAGACCAAAGGGCAGGAGCTTATTCTGCCTGCAAGGCCAGACCTCAGCTGTGGCTTCTGATCCACGAGCAGGCTGCACAGAAACAGCACTGATCCACAGGGATGCTTGCTCAGCCCCAGGACTTAACCGTCAACCCATCAGTGTGCAAGGTCTGCTGGGGCGGCACTTAGGAGCTTGGGCAAAGCTGTAGTCCACGTGCTATTGGAGTTGCCCTGGAACTAGGAGGATGGAGTGTGTGTTCTGTGTGGACCAGCAACCCTGGGGATCATGGAGACCCTGAGAAGGCCTGCAGGAAATCCTTGGGGGGCAAGGGATAGTCAAAGAAGTGAGGGAGTCAGGGATTCTGACCATATGAAGGAGAGAGACATAAAGGCAAGGGTGGGGCAGGAAGCTTAGATGCTGCATGATTCTAAAGATGTACCTCAGGGCCAAGGTGGCCAGAGCTTGCAGTGTGCTCAGATCCATGAAGGTGGTGGCAGTCTCTGTGCCTTGCATAAAGCCTACCTCTCTCACCCAGACACGGGCTCCGGCAGCAGCTTGAGTTCAGCTTCTCAAGTTCGCTGTGCCAGGGTCAGCTTCTCTTGAACATGTTTGGAGCATCACTGAAGTCCACAGCCACCAGTCAACTTCATGCCCCTGAGTCAGACACTAGTGTTGCCACACTTGGCTAGTGTCTTGGATGTTTCTCCAGGTTACTGCCAGTGTGATGCTCACATGGACCCCACTTGGTTCTGAGTTCCTGCCATGCCCTCTGCCTCCAGACATGCTTACTTTGCATCTGTGAGTACGGAACACTCAGCACACAGCCTGGCTCAGAGGGGAAACCCTGAGAAGGACATCACCTGTCATTGCTGTTGGCTTTTCAGTGGGCACCTGAAACCCCACTACCTACCACCAGGTGGCTTTGCATAGTGTCCTCCAGGGCTAGACAATATCTTTTGCCTGCATCTTGGAAGTGTATAGTTTTCTAATTTTTGCTCATCTGACACCTGCAGAGTATATATCTTTCTGTCAGGATCCTCTGACCACTGGAGATCCCAAGAGACTCCATGCCACTTGGCTTATTGGGGTTCTCCTGGGGAGTCACCAGTTCCCAGCTTCTGCCCATTTTTCTTTTGGGAGCCTTGTCATTCTCAAGGTGATTGGTGATGGGTTCTTGTGTATTCTATCAATCCCTCGTGAGTTTCAGATGTTGTGAATACCATCTGTTAGCCCACTGCCCATTTGTTAACATGGTCTATTGAATTCTTTATCGAGCAGAATCCTTCATTTTGATACCATCAAATCCATCCATTCTTCACCTTATGATTTGTTCTCTTGGGTCTTGTATGAGAAATTCTTTCTTCCAAGGTCACAGAGAAATTACCCAGTACCTTGTCCTCTCAACCTGCAATTTCAGCCTTACCCAGTACTCAGGTCTCTGACCCCCTTACCTTTGGGCTTCCCTTTGCAAATGGCCTGAGGTGGGGATTGTGCCTTCTCTCTCCCAGGATGTGAGGGAACTGTCCAGCGTTGTTTGTTGTAGTTTCCAAGACGGGGTAAGAAATCATCTTTGCTCCCAAGCACACATCTTCACCTGCCTTTGTGTTTGAGCACCAGGACTTCCAGGAGGACCCAGAAAAGGACCCCTACTCACAGGGAGAGAGAGTGCATCGCCACCCTAGAAGCAGCCACAGGTTAACTAGCTTATCACAATCTCCAGGGTAAGCTGGTCATGTAATCAGGCCAATACTCAGGTCAGGTACTCAGCTGGGCTGTGGCACAAGTTTCTGCCTATGTATGGGGCCACTCTACAGGATGGTCTTGAGCTTTTCGGATTTCTTACTTTAGTCCTAGCTGACCCCAGAGCCACAGACTGGAGAAAAACAGGCAGACATATATGCTGTCTCTGGTCCTTCGTGCGGCATCAACCACCATTCAACCTGGTATGAACCAGCATGACCCTAAGACTCGTCTTCATTGAAAGAGAGGAGACATGAGCTTACTTATTTTTCAATTTTTAAAAGTTAGTTACTTTTCAGAGTTGGCAAGATAGCTCAGCAGGTGTCTTAGTTAGGGTTTCTATTGCTGTGAGGAGACACCATGACCACAGCAACTCTTCTTTTTTAATTTTTACTTTTTATTGACTCTGTGCATTTCACATCATGCACCCCAATCCCACTCATTGCTCTGTCCCTTCATAGTCACCCCCACCCTTGCAGCCTCCTCCGCAAAAGAAACACACACACACACATCTCATGGAAGCTGTAGTGTCACAGTGTGTCCCACAGTGTTCCCTTTTGCCCACACTTCTTTGCTTGCAAGTGTCCCATTGCAATGAGTCATTGGTTTGGTTCGAGGCCTGTGGTTTCTGCTACACTATCAACCCTCACCAGGACTCCTCTCACGTATGCTATCGTTGCCCTGTGTTGTGGAGATCCTGCAGCTTGGAATCTGTAGGACTGGCCTCTTCACACTCTCCAGCAGGTCATAGATTGGGTAGATGTTGGGATGGACCAACCCAAAGCCCTGCATCTGGGCCTGGGTGGTAGCTGAGCTGGCCACCCCGCTAGCTCTCCTGCACTCACACTACCAGGGCAGGCTCTCCTCCAGCACTGCCTCAGCTAGCTCACCTAATGCTGCTACTGGCAAGAAACAAAGCCAGCTCTACTGTTCTCCATGCCTTCAGGGCCAGCTCTTCAGCCTGTTGTAGGCAGTGAGGGGTAACGGAGGAAGGCATCTTTCCCTCTCCCATGCCACCCCATGGCATACGAGTGATGGGTACAGCTCTCCCATGCTCATGCCCTCAGAGCTGCTCACCTGTGACCCACTCCCACCCGAGCACCAGGGTCAGCTCTACTGTGCTGGTCAGGCGAGGTACAGGACTCACTCTCTTGAGTGCTCCCAGTGATGAGTAGGGTCCACTCTCCTGAGTGCTCCCAGTGAGGAGCAGGGCTCAGTCTCCTGATCTCATGACCCCAGGGCTGGTTCACCCACTCACAGCAGGTAGCATGGAGTGGGGCGGAGGGGAGGATATCTCTTCAGATGAGTGGCAGGGCTAGCTCTTCAATGCTCATACCCTCAGGGCAGGCTCACCTGCAACTCCCTTAACCAGGACCAGCTCTACTCTGCTTCCTGGGCAAGACGCTGAGTCCCACTCACCCAAGTACACCTGTCGAGGGGTGGGGCCATCCCTCCTACTCTCACCCCTTTAGGCCGTTCTCCCACAATGCCCAGGCAAGGAAGGGGTCAGGTGAGCTCTGCACAGCCCACCAGACATCAACACAGCCAGACATCAACATTGCTACAGGTGGCATCTCAGATCAGGGATGTCTGCCTGGCCTTTGGTGGTAACAGACCCCCACAGCTGCAGGGCCATGAACCCAGACATTGGCCTGGGTAGCAGTACCTGCCAAAACCTCACTATAACCTTGGGTGGCATCACCAGTTACTCACATCAGGCTGATTTTCAACCCTCAACTCTCCGATTCTGCCTCTCTTCACTGTGCCCACATCCTTCTGCTTCTCTTTCTCCTTCCATCTTTCCACTACTTACTTGTTCATCTTAGTGGTGTCTCTGGGTGTATGAAGTCATTCCAGGAGTGGTCCCAGGAGTGCTATGCCTGCATGGCACCAGATAGGGTTGTCTCAGGCTTGTTCTCTGCCAGAGCTCCGTGGTGCCAGACTTCGGGCTTGTCTCAGGCATGGTCTGCTCACCCAGGGTCTCATGACACTGTACTGTTGACCATGGAACTCTTATAAATGAAAGCATTTAATTGGGGTGGCTTACAGTTCAGAGGTTTAGTTCATTATCATCATAGCAGGAAGCATGGCAGCGTGCAGGCAGACATGGTGCTGGAGGAGCTGAGAGGTCTACATCTGGATCTGCAAGCAGCAGGAAGAGACTGTGAGGCACTAGGCCTGGCTTTGGTTTCTGAAATCTCAAAGCCCACCTCTGGTGTCACACCTCCTTCAACACCTACTCCAACAAGGACACATCTCCTAATAGTGCCATTCCCTATCGGCCTATGGGGGCCGCTTTATTCAAACCACCACAGCAGGTAAAGATATTTGCTGCCAAGCCTAATGAACTGAATTTGATCCCAGGACCCATATGGTGTAAGGAGAGAATGACTCCTGGACCTCCATACACACTTGATGGTATGTGTGCCCACACATACACGCACATGTACAAAAACAAATGCATAACCAGTAATGAAAATTAAATTAATTAATTTTAAACTGGCCATAAATGCTGTGTATTTATCATACACCACATAATTTGAGGGGTTGGGTGTAGCTTGGTTGGTAAGAATACTTTGCCTGAATGTTCAGCATGCTCAAAGTTCTGAGTTTAAGCTCACATTAGATGGGGCATGATGTGTTCACATGTAATCATAGCAGTCTGGAAATGGAGGCTGGAGGAAGTTCAAGGTTATCCTCAGCTACATAATGAGTTTGAGGCTAGGCTGAGATACATGAGGATGTGTCTCAAACACAAGACAGAGCATGGTTTGAAACATATATAGATATATGTAATATATATAATGACATATTAACAACTAAATAACAAAAAAACTAAATAACATACATATTCTCGTGTACTGACACTTAAAATCCACTCTGCCATTTTTCTTTGTTCTTTTCTTTTTGTGGGGGAGTGGGTTTTTGATACAAGGTCTCACTATGTATTTCTGGCTGTCCTGGAACTCACTATGTAGACCAGGCTGGCCTCCAACTTATAAAGATTTAACTGCCTCTGCCTCCCAAGTGCTGGGATTAAAGGTGTGCACCATCACCCCGGCCACACATAAAGAACGCATTGCTATCTTAAATGCAGTTATACTGCTGCTGCCCTGTTGTAGACAGGTAGCTTGAACTTCTTTCTACTTAACTGAAATCTTTTATCTTTTATCCAGCCCTGGCCATCCCTTTCTACATTCTGTTTTTGTGAGTTCGGCTGTCTTAAATTTCATGTGTAAGATCATGACTCATTTGTCTTTGGGCATCTGGTTCATTCATTTCAACCTGATGTCCCCAGGGTCATCCATACTGTCACAAAGAGCACACACAGGACTTTTCTTTTGACGACTGTGGGGGACTGGAGAGGTGACTCGGTGATTGAGATCATTGGCTGTTCTTCCAAGGATCCAGGTTCAATTCCCAGCACTCACAAGGCAGCTCACAAGTGTCTGCAACTCAAGTTCCTGTGGCTCTGACTCCCTCACACAGACATACATGTAGGCAAAACACCAATGTACATATTAAATAAATTTTTTTAAAGACTGTGTTTTGTTCTACTGCTGGCTGTGAATTACATTTTGTCCATTTATCTACTAGTAGACATTTAAGGTGAGTCTGTATCCTGGTTGCTGTGAACAGTCCTGCAATGAGCATGGAAGGGAAGGTGTCACTGACTTCACTCCATCTGGACATAAAACCTAGAAGTGAGCTGGCTAGGTCATGTGGTAGCTATATTTTTATTTTTCAAGGTGTAGTGGGTTTTCAAGATGACCTCATAAGCTCATGTATTTGACTACTTGGTCCCCAGTTGGTGGAATTGTTTGGGAAGGATTAGGAGGCATGGTCTAGTTGGAGGAGGTATATAACTTTAATTTTTTAAAAACCTCTTTTTAATGATGGTTCTTAAATGCTTTAACCTCCTTTTAGCCCACCACCCACCAGAGGGAGTGGGAAAGAAAGGATACAGGGGAAGCGGGCCTGTTTAGAAAGGTTCTTCGTAGCAACTCTCATCTGTGTTGTCTGGAAATTGACAATTCAGTTCACGGGTCAGCAGCAGCAGCTCCATCCACTCGCAAACATTTCATGAATACACCAGCAGTCCAGTTTGGTAGAGTCGGGAGAGCAAGTACAAATTAGCAGCGGTGGCACTACCTAGCAGAGACAGCCAGAATTCAGCCTCTGCACAAGTCAGCAGGAGGGACCTGGAGGAACACCAGGAGAAGTTCTCAGCTGTGCCTCTCTCAGGGAATTGAAGATCAGCAAAGATGCAAGGCCCATAGGTTGTACAGCTAGCTCTATAAGCAAGCCTAGCTCCACCTCCATTACTGTCTGTCAAGTCCTGTTTATACACTCCAAACACCACATGTCCTCCATGGGTCTTGACTTAGCAAGTGTCGTACCTCAACAAGTGTCTGGCATCAGCACACATGGCTTGTCTCAGCATTTGCATCTGTCTCAGCTGACATCACTCTGCTGATCAGCCCAAGTCCAAGGAAACAGCAAGAAACCGCAGCACACCACCAGAAGATCTTTGGTGCATTTCTCTCTATAGAGTCCTGGCAAATGGAACTCAGGTATGCTTTGTAAGGCAGACCAATACATGTACATCGTTAGCAAAGAATCCACCATGTATCCTTTCACATGCTTGCTTTAGCAGAATATCTTTTCTCCTGTGTCTGCTTCAACCAAATATTCCTTCACGACTCTGGTACCCAGCTTTCTCTCACAGCCCACCGCCCCACAAGTGAGCGTGCTGGTCCCCCTATATATGTTTTAAAGTCACATTATTCTCTTTCTTCTTACTGAGTAGTTTCTTTATATACTGTAGATATTACTCCTTTTCGGATAACAGTTCACAGATACTTCCTGTTGTGACATGACCTCACTATACAGCACAGGGTTGCATAGAGCTCTTGGTTCTCCCGTCTCAATCATTATGTTATAATATTATGTCACAATATTATGTTAATTCTTTGACATTTATTATATTGTCCTTTGTGGCTGTATGGCTTTCTGCTTCCATAATCTGGTGTTTGGCTGCAGACCAGCTTCATTCCTCCCTCTCCCTTCAATCCAGCCACTTCTGCCCTGGCCTCTCACAGACAATGAGGACGCTAACCCAGTCTTTTCCAGGAGTGTATGCACAGCATCATCAGCCCTCATGTCTGAACTGGCTGTGGGGTCAGCCCACCTCCTCTCCTGGTGACATAACAGTGGCCTGGGGTGGAGCCCATTCTTGTGAATGATAAGTTGCATAAATCTGCACTTTCTATGGGTTGTGCCAGGTGGTAGATAATAGCTATAATTTGACTAATTTACTATAGCATTCAAATCCAAGTAGCTCTACGAAGTCTCATATATTTATTCTCATTTTATAAGAAATTCTGAGAGGCAAGGGGATCTCTATGAGTTTGAGGCCAGCCTGATCTACATTGTGAGTTCCAGGACTATACAGAGAAACTCTGTCTCCCTGTCTCAAAACAAAACAAAACAAAACAAAGCAAAAACAAAACAACCCCCCCAAGTTCCAAATACATAGTTTTACATAATGTTCTTTTAGTAATAATAGTAAATATTTCTTTCAGTAATAATTGTAAATATTTAGGACTATGTATATATAATTGCACATTTTTCATAGATTTATTAATTGTGTTGTGAACACACATACATGTGCGTGCATGCCCGGGCACACACGTGGTGGTCAGAGGACTTGCAGGAGTCAGTTCCCTCTTTCTACTGTGTAGATCCTAAGGAGCAACCCCAGCCCCTCAGACTTGTCCACAAGCCCCTTGATGAGCCATCTCACGAGCCCTCACTGTATCCCCTTGATTTTTTGTTTCTTTGTTTTTTTTTTTTTATATATATCAATAAAACTTTATTTTATGTCATCTTGCATTCATGGACCATGAGATATCCTTCTTTAGATTTGTTTCAACTATCTTAAAATATAATAAAAACTGGGCCAACTGTGGTGGCATACACTTTAATCCAGCACTTGGAAGACAGAAGCAGATGGATCTCTGTGAATTTGAGGCCAGCCTGGTCTACATAGAGAGTTTCAAGCCAACCAGGCTACATAGCAAAATCTAGTCTCAAAATAATAAAATAAGCCAGGTGTAGTGGCTCATACCTTTAATCAAGCACTTGGGAGGCAGAGGCAGGTGTATCTCTGTAAGTGAAAGGCCAGCCTGATCTACATTGCAAGTTCCAGGACAAGCAGGGATACACAGAGAAACCCTGTCTCTAAAATAAAATAAAATAAAATAAAACAAAATAAACCACTCTTTGATCTTGGGCTATATAAACAAACACACACAGAGGCAGATTTAGATCTGTGGATCCCCACATGTCTAGTGTTGAGATGGGTTTGCCATTAGACCACCAGTCTGTTTGCCTGTTTCAAAATGGGATAGGAAGGATCTCGTTCTTCATAAGAAAGGAGGAGGTGGAACAAGCCAAGGTTTCTGAGAATTCTAATTTTTGCTACATAAGAAGAGCATAGACTCTGGACACAGTCCATGAAGACTCACACTCTGGCCCTGCCACACATTAGCTGTGTGATCTTGGGTCAAACACTGAACCTCTCTGGGCCTGAACTTACACACCTACACAACTGTGGCCCTGGGATCTTTGGTGCCATATTCTGGTGACGATGGAATGAGCTTGTATATGCTACGACCAGAATATGTGCCCCAGAGTTTATGTGTTGGAAACTGAACCCCCAAATTTATTGTCAGAGGTATTTGGAGGCAGGATGCTTAGGAGTAATGAGGGTTAGGTGAGGTCACTGGCTAGGGCTGTCCAAGACGAGGAGAGACTCTCAGTCTTACTGTGTGATGCCCGATGCTGTGGTATCAGCTACAGGAGGCCTCAGTGCATGCCCTCTGACTTCCCAGCCCCTGAGGCAGAGCTACATCTCTCTGCCTGTAGGAATTTTCCATGGACCCTGCTGTACTTGAGCCGGCCACCTGTGGGGAAATACACAGCCCCTGAAGACCCATCCAGCCTCAGCCCCAGGCCTCATTGCTCTCTACAGACACCCTCACCTCACCTCCCGGAGCTTCTTGAAGGCAAAGGCCACACCGTTTCTTTGTCCCTGATAGATATCAGCAAAGGTCCCCTCGCTGATTTGGTGGCTTTGGTCAAAGTCCTCAGTTGCATGAAGGACATCTGCTTCACTCCAGAAAAGCCTGTCTCCGGGAAAACTCAAAAGCTTTTCCTGCGTGGGGATCAGTGGGACATACTGCAGTACTTAGACTGGGGAGAATCAGGTACATAGGTTTTCAGAGAACAAGGGACATTCTCCTCGCATGCAAGCTGAGGCGGCTGCTGGTTCCCAGCTGTGATGGTCCCTGTGCCCAGAAAGGAGTGTGGCTTCATAGGCTGGCCCTTCTCCTGTTCATCCTTGAGGTTTCTTCTAGAAGTAGCCACAGGCTCTGGCTTCACAGCCTCTGGGAAGGCTGGGAGGGGAGATGTGCTCTTAGGAACCGGCTTCCAGCTCTGGACAATCTGGGCAGCTCGGTAGAGTTCCAGGTGACACAGAAGGCCCACCAGCTGCTGAACAGTGGCCTGCGGCACGGACTACCACCACAGCAGCTCCCGGGTGATGCTCACTCCCTGGACCCTCTCCATGGATTTGATCTTCCTCAGCTGTGTCAGGTCTGTGATCACATAGAAATCGAACTGTGTCCAGTCCCACTCACTGAGCGTGTCGATATTGTGGCACAGGTCGTCCAACACCCAGGACGGCAGCTGGTAGATGTACCAAGTCATGGCGAGACTGCGCGGCGACTGAGGCTGTGGCGGACGGCCACGGCTTCCCTCGATTTTTTGTTTCTTTGAACCAGGATCTTTTTTGAATGAGGTCTAACGGCCTCCTTTGACCCTTGGGCTTTTCTTTTTCTTTTTCTTTTTTTTTTTCTTAGTCCATTAAGTTTGACATAAGGAAGGCTGCCCTGAGTTTCTCTGGTTCTCATTTGCCTGGTGCGTCCTTCCCCGACCTCTTGGTTCTTGGTCTCCCTGTGTCCCGCCTTTAAAGTCTTCTGGGAACATTCTGCAGCAGCCTCGTCAGTAGCACAGCATTCATGTGACGGGACTCAGTCAGTTATCATGGACTGTCTCTGACTCCTCTTCTGTGTTTCCTAATTTCTACGCAGCCAGTCTAATTTTTTTTTCTCTTCTCCTTTTTTCCTTTACTAGAGTTGCACCCTCTCCAGACACAGAGTGGTTGAGTAGCCTGCCTGGCACTGGTGTCTCTCAAGCTCTGACACTCAGCAGGATCTGTTATGTCCATGGAGATGCCCTGGCCTTGTTGGGAGGTAAGAGAAATATGCAAGCCTCACAATATTCTTGCAGTGAACGTCACCATGCTATTTTAAACCCCATGGGACAAGATAACGTTCAGCCTTAGTATCCTCAGCCTCCTGCAGGGTGCCCACCTCTACCGTGCTACTGAATCTGAGTGATTGGATAGATACATGGGTACTGTTTGTTAGAAACATGTGACTCAGCCTGAGGCACTCACACACCTACTTATTCTTCCAGGTGTGGGCTCAGGATCACTCTAGGCCTGAGAGTCCCTGGAGCAAGAGGTGACCAAGAAGGAACCACAGCAATGCAAGAAAACCAGAGCCCTGAGCTGAGGCCCAGGGTCCCACTTCATGGCTTTGTTTACCAGTGGGAAATAATCAACTGGCCCCACAGTCCCGTGTCCTAGCTACTAGCAAGAAACTAACAGCCTCTGTTTCAGAGGTGCAGGGCAGAAAGGGAGGCAGCAGACTCAACTCTAACAGGGAGGCAGGCCTGAGCCCAAGCAGCTGACCAGCCATCGCAGACCTCAGGCCCAGCCCAGCACCATTGGCGGGATGATAAATGGACACTATTTTTAACGAGAGACGCCACAAAGACCATTTCTATTTGTTTTTGTGGTTCACCAGGGCCATTGGGCCTGCGTATTAATGCACTCTGAAGGAGATAAACTGGGAAAGCTGAGCTCTGAGTCCACCCGATACCATCAGGCACCATGGGGAAAAATGCCTCGTAATAATCTCGTGAAGGTTTTCTAAATTAAGACCAAACAGATGACCTGCGGTGTATCGCCCCATCAGCTGCGCCCGCCTCCGTGCTCCTATCCATCTGCAGACAGAGTGACAGCCACTGGGCAGCAGGAGGAGGAGGCAGCTTGTGGCAGCCACGTGGTTGTGAGGACGTGGCTTCCCATGGGGTGGCTCTCTAAGGATCCTGGAGATCACTCTGGCTCTCCAAGAGGATCAGAATCCAACCCAGCATCCTGAACACTGCTAGAATGGAGGAGGCAGGTAGGAAAGCATAAGGTGACTTGCCATGGTTTCCTCCTACCGTCTCATACATGTATCCTCTGAAGGCCACTTAGAAGTCACCAGTGTCCCCAACACCAATGCCTCCTCCATCAAACCATGCTTGCCACCTCCTGAAAGGGTCTAGGTTCATCCTGCTCTACCAATTCCCTGTTTTCTGGACCACACGGTGAGACCTCTCCTGAAAGAGAGAACACAGTCACCAAGGGCACAGGCCAAGAACCTGCCACAGGCTCTGAGACAGTACCTAAGTGCCCTTGCCCATGACTGTGGTCCCAGATTTTCTCCAGGACCACTGGCTTTGTGTTCAGCCTATGTGACCCAGAGGCAAACAGAACGGGTTGGAGGCCATACTGAGAAAACTCCCACAGGTTCTAGCTCCAGGGTCTATGGATTTCCCAGGTGGCTGGATCAGCCGTCCTTTCCTTGGTGAAACAGCTATGGGAACATTTAAGTTGGAGGAACCAGTGGGATCTTCCCAGATTTGCCCTTGAGTTAACTACTTGCTTGTGGCTACACCAGCCAGGAGTAGACAGGCCCAGGTCCCCTGCATGGGAGCCACTCTCCACCCATCCCAAGAGTTGGCCCAAGTGTGTACCATCTCATTTTTCTCCCTGTAGAAGCACTTACCCTAGGCATCTCCAACCCTAGACCTTGAAAATCTCAACCTCCTCAGCTAGCTTACCAATATGTGCCTACCTCACACCCCAGGAGGTTCCTGGGCTTAAGGAAGAGAGCAGGTGTCCATGAACAGAGATTCTGGGTCAGGGGTCGGTGACATCCAAGGCCCTTCTGCTTGTTGTCCATTCCTTCCTGGGTTCAGGAGCCTCCAAGGCCTGTCTGAGGTCAGCTCTTTACAGCCTTTCCTGGAAGTCTCCATGTGTCCCTGAGAAGGGATGCCCATCTAGGATTAGCAACCAGGCCCAGGGAGGCACTTGCAGCCAGGCTCAGCACTGGCCAGAGGTCAGTCTGGGTGTCCCACAAGGGCTCTCAGGTGATCCGAGGTGCAGGGCAAGCCCAGGCCTTCAGGGCGGCCCCAAAGCTGTTCTGGACACCCTGTCCCAAGCCCCCCCTCAGCAGATCAATAGCTTTGGATTCTGAAAAGAACCCAAACAAAGAAGTGGGCTTGTAAGTATCCAGCTTGTATCAGCTGATAAATGGTCCCCTCTTTAAGGGACTTATCTCTTTAGGACTTGCGGGATGAGGGATGGCGTCATTTGTCCTGTTGGCTCGTCTGGACCAGCCGAGCCGGATCTATTTAAAAGATAGTGTGATACTGTCGACAGCAATAGACAGGGTAATTGCAGAGCGACTGCCGGGGTATAAATTACAGGGCTCTAAGTGGTGGAGTGGCCGCTGGCGAGCGGGGGACTCCTGACAATTTACTTGTCCCTCTGCCCCGCCGCCTGCTTATCACGGGCCAGCAGAAGAAACGCGTTCTGGGTGAAAAAATTAAGTATTGATCAAATTAACAGTTTTTACTGATCTTTTTAAGGTAGAAAAGGAGTGCAACAATTAAATTTAGAACACAAAAGACGCAGTGGGATAACTCTTGACCCCAAGTGGCAAAGTCAGTGACACCAACAAGCAGGAAATACAGCGTGGGCAGGCAGCCGACCTCCGAGATTTACTCAGCCTGCTTTTACGGGGCCCAGGCTGGAGTGGGAAGTATGGCCTTAGACAGGGAGGAGTGTCTGGGACCTCTCATTCCTCAGGCCAGCCAATGGCAGCCAAGTTCACTGAGGACAATCCCTTTTAGAAAGCCACCAGGGCTGGCCCCCTCAAGGTACTGGCCTTGGTGATGAACAAGGGACTCAAGCATCATGGGTACTGCAGCCCAAAGACATAGGAGGGCCTTGGATAGTCCTAAGATGTGCTAGCCGTGAGAAGACCAGGCAGAAGCTGACCACTTCTGGACTCAGTTTCCTCTACAGAGAGCATGACCTTCCAGAATGTGCAGGGTTCAAGGAGAAACCAAGGGAACACAGTTATCACTGCCATTCCTATGTGGGGGCCTTCTCTCTCCCTTCTCAGACATCCTGATCCTAAGTGCAATAGTCTGGAAAGGTTGAAGATACAGACGTTCACACTCCTGCTAAAACATGCACTGGTCATCAGAGTGGGCCCTGAGATTAAAGGAAAGGCCCCTCCTACCATAATCATCTGCTCGAAGCCCTCCACATGCCCACTGGAGGAAGCCCTGTTTGGCTGAATGTCCTGCTGCCTTCCATAAAGGGCTGGAAAGCAGGCTCATTCACAGCTACTCCACTGGACTCAGTGTGAAGTGCAGCCAAGCAAGCTTGTAGAGGGACCAGGAGTACCAGCACCCAACTAGAATCAGAGGACGGACATGACATGGGACTTTTGAGCCCAGAGGAAGAAGGCACCTGCAATTCATAGTCCCTCTGACCTCACAGTTTATCCTCTCTACAAGGCAGCAGGAATCCTGAGGGCCACTGTCTTTCAGGAGGCCAGGACTCTGGGTGACCATTGGAAACCAGGACACCCCAAGCTGGAATGGGAAGGACTATGTGCTGAGAATGGAGAGAACAGACAGGCAAAACTGGGAGCTATGCCCACTGTGCCTCTGTGAGGGAACAAGCCACCTCACATCTGGAGCCACCCATCTTAAGCATGGAGGTACTAAGGCACCTGTGGTTAGAAACAGACCCCACAGCTATGGGGGGGGGCATGTCTGGCACGCAGGAGTCCTGAGGATCAGCACTGGTGGGAAATAGTGGCTTTGATGAAAGATTAACAAAGGGCCTCCAAGCAGAGCAGACCCTAGCCTGGTTGGAGCCATTGGTTCGCTGCCTAGTCCCAGATGGGTAAGGAAAAAGCCTGGAGGTCAGAGCTCTACCCAGATTCCCACCCTGACACGCTGAGAAACCTCAGCTAGGCTTAACTGTGATGCACCTGGGTCCTTTTTCTCCTCCTCTCCCTGTGCTGCTTGAGAAGAGCCAGCCCAGAACCCAGGCTGTTGTTTTTGGTTGTTCAGATTCTGGGTGAGACCCCACAGACCAGGCTGAACTCTAGAGGGCACCCTGCACCACTGTCCCAACATGGGACTCTGTGGCCTACCCCTGCCCGTGTGGCAAGCGGGGTCACTGCTAGGCTGAATGTGAGTGGAGTGATACAGTAGGGGACAGAAGGCCACCCAAACCATACCCCAGGAACCAACAGAGGGCACAACCCCCATTCATTCTGTAAAGGCTGGAGCCACAGCTATCCAGGGGCCAGTCCACTCTGTCAGGACAAAGAGTTGACCCACCCTCTCAATCCACTTTCTGCAGGGGTCTGGCTCCTTCCCAGTTTGAGATGCTTACAAACTGCACTAATAGAGGCTGCACCTAGCATCTGAGATACAAGGCCTCAGTAGAGGTAGTAAATGGTGAAGGCAGTGTCTGCCTGCCCCTACCAACTGTGGCCCACGCAGCCCCAATACATACAAGAGAGGCAAGCAGCAGCAGGGATGGCCTGAGAAGTCCAGAGTCTGCAGGTACTGATCCATCAGAGCTAGCAGGCCCATCCAAACTGTGCTGTACATTCCTGAAGCTGCTGTCTCTCCCTGAGGTTGCCCCTGCACATCACCTAGATGTGCCCAGCACTCCTGGTCTGGCCTGGGCCAAGGCTGACTTAGGACCCTCAGGGTATGGGTGTGGGATGTGGGTATGGGTGTCCCTGCAGGTTTATGGGAGGGATGTTTCTTCTACATGATCCTATCATTAGGACTTGTGACACAGTTTCTAATGAAACTTTGTACCTGAAGAAATTGTAGATTCACAAAAGGTTATGAGAAACAATGTAGAGATCCAACATGCATGGCATCTGGTGTCTCCCAGCAGGCATCTGTAGGCCACCATAGGACGCCACAGCCAGGACATTGGTATTATTTGGTCCAGACACAAGATTCCTCCACCATGTGGCCCCTTTGGCATCCTCACAAGCCAAGTTCTCTTCTTATCAGACTTGAATCTATCTCCAATGCTGTGAGTCCCTCATTTCAATGTTGGCTCCAGTGATGGCTTGGCAGTTAAGAGTGCTGGGTTCTCTTCCAGAGGACCTGGGTTCAGTTCCCAGCAACAACATGGTGGCTCAGAGCCACCAGTTCCAGGAGATCCTATGTCCTCTTCTGATTTCCACAGGCACCAGTCATGCAAATGGTACAGAGATATACACACAGGCCAGATACCCATACACATAAAATAAACAACAAAAATAATTGTTTTGTTTTTCAAGACAGGGTCTCACTGTGGAGCCCTGGCTGTCCTGGAACTAGCTTCGTAGACCAGGCCTCAAACTCACAGAGATGCAACTGCCTTTGCCGCCCCCTCCAACAAGGGTTGGAATTAAAGATGTGAAGCACCACCGTCCAACTTAAACAAACAAACAAACAAACCGGTATCGTAGAACCAGCATGCAGCTCAGTCGACAGAGTGCTTTCCTGGCGTATACAAACTCCAAAATATGTGAGTGAACAAGTAAACTTTCAAAAAAATACTCTAGGGTAGACAAGATGCCCCAGCAGGTAAAGGTTTTTCCTGCCAAACCTGATGGATGACTAGACATCAATCCCTAGAACTCATGAGGCAGAATGAGAGAACAGACTCCCAAAAGTTGTCCTCTAACCTCGGTATACACACACACACCACACACACACACACACACACACACACACACATATACACACACATACACACATATACACACACATACACACACACATACACACACACATACACACACACACACGCACACACACACACAAACATACACACATACACACACATACATACACACACACACAAACACACACACACACATACACACACATACATACACACACATACACACACACATTGTGGCATGCTTGCATGTGCACACACGCATGCATACACAGAGAGATAAATGAATACATATAAAAAATAAATCAAAGCCAGGTGGTGGTGGGTGCACTTGAGAGACAGAGATGGGTAGATCTCTGGATTCAAGGCCAGCCTGGTCTACAGAGTGAGTTCCAGGACAGACAGAGCTACACAGAGAAACCCTGTCTTGAAAAACTGAAAAGTAATTAATTAATTTTAAATTGTATTATAGACAAGAATTCCTAGAAATGTAGCCTTAGGGCGTTTACTGCCCGGCACAGCTCTCTGGAGATCGGTCATCTCTCCCTTTTCACTGCCGTGTGCTGTTCCATGTCCTGCTGTGTACTGTTCCATGATGGTTGCCATGACTGGTTTATTCATCTGTCAGAGACATGTTGGTTGTTTCCAGATTTCTAAAATGAAACCTCATTACAAGACTAAAGTGAAAATTTCTAGTCTCTTTGGAGAAAAGTATATACCTACACAAGGTAGATTGATAGAGCGAAGAAATGGGCTAGGAGGGACAAGGACATAGCCTCTTAGTAGAGTATCATGTATGGGGCTCCTAGACCTAGATCTGCTCCTGGGAACTCTAATATTCAACTCCAATTAAACACTGAAGAAAGGCCCAGGCCACTCTTGCTAGGATCGCAGGCTCCCAAGTCCCTTCCTGCTCCTCTCATCCATCACAGGCTTCATTTCCAGCTGACCTGTCTGACACAGCTAATCTGGAGAGCCAAGCTGAGGGCTACCTGGGCCCCTGTCAGCCCTATCCTGGGACCCTCTTTACCTGCCCTCCATAAACACTGCCCTGGGACCCCTCCTGCTCCAGTAGAAACTGGCAGAGTCTCTGAACACAGAGTCTGAAGTGATGCTAACTCCAGGCATTGAATCAACAGAGGCGCTGAATGCTCTGCCCCAGCTCCCCAAAATGACCCACCCCACAGAAACAAGTGTCCTTAGGTGGCCCTGAACCTCTGCAGAGAGATGGCAAACCATGAACTGTGGGGTCCCTGCTGCTCAGAAGCCATGCCAGCGTAAGTGCTCCCACTGTCTGTCTGTCTGTCTCTTGGTGACAGACACCTTGTCAGAGGTGATGGGGAAAGTTGGTGAGGTCCTAGGCCAGGTTGTGGGAAGCTAAGTGTTGAACAACAGAATCCTAGGAATCTGGAAGGTGTTACTGAGAGACCCTGCTGCACCCCAAACCCCACCATAGAGTATACACAAGGATCTTACCCCTCCCACAGTCCACCACTGAGAATCGGTGAGCACAAGTGGACTCTGCAGCCCAGGGTGCATCCCTGCACAGCAGAGCAGATAATGGATAGATCATATATTAAGGTCCCAGGCTAAGCCGTGACATCCTCAACCTGAGGGCAAGAAAACTGGACCAAATATTGTTTGTGGTGATAAAGACTAGGGCAGACATACACAGACATGTATAGCTGACAGCTTCCTTACCTAAAGGGGTACAGCAGAGACTATCAGACCACCATGCCCAGAATCAAACAATAAGGGTGAAAAGAAAATTGAGAAGAGGAGAGGAGAGGAGAGGAGAGAGAGAGAGAGAGAGAGAGAGAGAGAGAGAGAGAGAGAAGAGAGCCCTCACCAGCAGCATGTCCCTCAGAAGACAATTTTTAAGCATGAAGAATGCTGTTGCAGATCCTTCTGGAAGTCCCCCTCCTGCATTTGATGCCTTTTCTCTGCATAGTAATGTGTCTTTAAAAAAAAAAAAGGAGCTACTGATATATGTTACAAGAAGTGTATCTCTTTCACCAAGACAGAACATTTTAATTCCCCGACACCTTTTAGTGATTGCTTCAATTTCCGAAGATTTTGATAAAATCATGCGGTTTAGGAGTCACGGGATGGAGCCAGTGCGGGCAGAGCGTAATGAAACACTCCTGTTCCACAGCCTTCATTTGACACAGCCCAGCTCGGGGGCTAATAAACGCAGTGTGATGAATGCCCGAGCCACGATTGTAAAAATATACTTGTAATTGGGTTAATATGCCTTAAAATACGGCCCATCAGTTATCTTTCCTTCTCTCTGCGGCACGCGTGTGCAGGGGTGCATGTGGGCTGCCTGCCTCTCCTCCCCACATACTGCTGCCTCCACCCCCCACCCTGGGCCACAGGCTGTTTACAAACCTGTCTAGATCATCCCAAGGCTGGGACTGAACAACTGCAGCAAACCTGCCTGGCACTGGGCAGGAGCAGACAGCAGAACACACAGGGATGGCTGTCCTTCCATGCAGAGGTAGGGTGGGGTGGGCTGCAGGTAATCTCAAGGATATTCTGGCCCTCTGGGGGTCTTGACAGATGGCCCAGGGACAGCATCCCCTCACTTGGCTCCACCTATGCCCAGTGGACATCTTTCCTAAGGAGGCAGGAACCTGAAGAGAGGCTATAAAACAGTAGTGAATGAGGCAAGGAAGGCTACTAGGGAGAACAGCTCTGCCCCAGAGAAGTATCAGAGCAAATATGTCAAGACTAAATTAAGAGGTCCTTAGCCTGGGCCCCAGTAAGCCCATGGTTGAAGTCTCCAGAGACAACCTTGTTGCTGGTCTATGTTAAACAATGCTGTCCCCTGCATACAGAAGTATGGTTCCCCGAGGCTCTCAGACCCTAGGATAAAGCTCTTTGACATCTCCAGGACTGTAACCTAATCTCACCAGTGTCCTGTAGATGTTTGTAGATAGGTGTGTGAGTAGGCAGACAGATTGTTGAATAGGTGGGTGCTTGGGTGGACAGGTAAATAGAAAGTACATAGATGTGGAGGTATGGGTGAATAGGTCCATAGGTAGATGGCTGGTTATGGATAGATGAGTAAATGAATAGATGGATGGATAGATGAGGTAGGTGGATAGATGAACAGATGGGTTATTGGATTAATAAGTGGATGGATGAATGAGTGGGTGAGTAGATGGATGAATGGCTGGGGTAGATTGATGGGTAAGTGTATATAGATGGGTGGACAGATTGTTGGATAGTGAGTAGGTAGATAAATAGTAGATAGGAGGGTGGATGGATAGGTAGATGGTTAGGTGGATCTTGGTTGCAGAAATTGGTAGATAGGTCGATAGGGAAATGGATGATTGATGAGTGGACAAATAGGTAGATAATTGAATACTTATTCCGAAGAGTCTTGTTTGAGAGCTACTATACAGGTATGTAAAAGGCTGGGGCAGCCTTTGATTGATACCAGGAAGCTCTTCCCCTTTCTCTAGGGCAGAGGCTTGCTTTCTGTGGGTTCCTTCTCCTGAGGAGCCTCGCCTACCCCAGGCCCCATTCTTGCTGAAAACCATCTGCCTCCATTTAGCTTTCTGATTCAATCACTCCATCTGTCCCCTACTGCCCCCCAGTTCTATGGGTTCATGTCCCCCTGCAAGGCTGAGAGTATTTAGTCTATTAGAAGGGAACATGTGAGAGCCAAGCAAAGTAGAGCCTAGTAGTACCCAGGAAGAAGCCAGGGCTCTATAGAGAAGGACCCCTGGGTCAGTGGAGGAAGTCAGCACCACACAACAGATCCAGGTGTGCTAAGCCAGACCTCCTGGCTCACTGCATCCTGGAGCACAATCAAGGGACCAGAATGTTCTGGAAATGTCATCCCATGGGGATGGGCCAGCCAACCAAGAACCCACTACTAAGGAACTTAATACTTGGCCTCTCTCATAACAGGACCAGAAAGACATCCTGAGTGTTTTCCTGGCCAGATGAGGTGCCAAGATCAGGCTCCACAGCCTTGGGAAGAGTGAGATAAGAAACAGGCCAGGCTGGGGGTGTCTGGCTGGGCCAGCTAGATCGAGTGTCAGGCAATCAGCACATGTGGTCTGCATGAGGAAGCAGTGCACAGTGGCCCTATGTTTGAAAGAAGGACCCCTCTGCTTCAGCCTGGATAATGGAGACCCCTTGGCCTCACCTCTGCCTCGCTCCAGCTCCCTTGAAAACACACATGACATGAGAACACACAAGTGTCATGTCAACACACACACTAGAGAGGAAAGGGAAGCGAGTGAGCCATGGGCATCTGTACACATCCTTCCTGGGGCCAAAGTCCTTGAATGTTGATCCTTAGGGATAAAGACCTGAAGAGCAAAAGGTGTCTTCCACGTGCTCTTGCCCTGCCCTCTGTTTAGCACCTGGCTCCTTACATAACCTCTTCTCACTATACATATACACTCTGTGTTCCCTCTCAGGCCATAGCCACCTCTGTCCTCATTGGGGGTTAGTCCTGCAGGTAGGTAGACAATAGCCTGTTTCCTCACACAGGGACTGTGTGGAAGTCCTCTTGACAGTCTGGGCAGGCTCAGTGGACAAGATGTGCACACAACCTCAGAAAGGGTTAGTGTTAGAATGCTCTGGGCAATAGGGATTGTGTGTTCCACACCCTCCTGGGGCACACAAGGTCAGCCCTGCAATCAGCTGTCCTTTAAGTAACCACAACACCCTTTCCAAATATAGCCAGAAGTATCCTTGAAGCATGTGTCTTCCACAGATCTTGAGAACCACAGGTATTCTAGGAAGCCACATACCCATCCATCCATGTGTTCCGGACATGAATTAGTCATGTGACTGTGCTGGCATGGCATGTATGCCACTGGGCATCTGGCCCACCAATGTAACCACGAGAACTGCCTTGTCTGCCTATGATCACAGTGGGCCCACTATGGCCCACCATCCTGCCCACTTCCTGAACTGCTGCATTTCCCCATCATACAATACATACACTGTGACAGTACATACACTGTGACAATACATACACTGTGCTAGGTGCTCTCTGAAAGAAAACACAAACTCAGGCTCAGAGGCCCAGCTGCCCTTGGGACAACCATCTGAAAGGAGGGATGAGATATTCAGAGACCACTTCCCAGGGCCAAAACCTCCCCCAGCTGCCCTCTGTGATCTGTCTGTCAGTGGAGGCTGAGATTCCACCAGGTCCTGCACCAGCCACCAAAGTGCAGGTAAGGGCGGGGCTAAACTGCAAGAAGAGCCCAGGTCCCTAGTCTCCATGAATTAGGTCATGAGAGATGGTAAGACCACAGAGACCTCCTGAAGGTAACCCAGAATTCAGCAGCTCTGCTAATGGCGACTAACCTGAAGGCCTGCTGCCCAAAATACCCAATGGATAGAAGTCGTTGTCAGGAGAGGTAAGCCGACCTGGAAGTGAGAGGCCAGGGTGTTGTGAGGAAGAGATATGGCTCCATGCCAGGACCAGACAGGGAATAGGAAGTGGAGGGTAGCGTCCTGGCCATGGTGGCTGAGCCCAGCCATGCAGGGCAATCGTAATTAGATAATTCCACCCTAAAAGGTGGGGACAGGAGGTCTGCAAAAGCTAAGTCCCAAGCCTTGCCTCTCAGAGGCCAGAACAGAAACCCCTTAATTGGTTGTGGGGCAGGGCATGACGAAATGCTGTCAATCCCAGGCCAGAAAAGAGGCACTGGGGGCTCTCTGGCCCAGTGAAGGCTGTGGAGATGAAATGGTATTTGCCTGCTTATGGGAAGAATGATGGAACTCTGAATGAGCGGCTGACCTTCTGGAATGACAGGTGACCCGCAAGATAGCTGTGGTGGGCAGTGGCAGCCGCCTCGAAAATTGCTCCCGCTGCCCGAAAATAAACAATAAGAGAGCAAATGTGGTTTGAAAAATTGACTCGCTTCAACACTGGGGGAGAAAGTGAATTATCTCAGGCCACCGGTCCGAGTCATCGGCCTGCACCTCCCCTTGTAGTTGCAACAGAGAGGCCAGGCTGAGCAAGGAGACCTCTTGTAGGGCACTGTGGCAGTGGATGCGGGCCACCCCAAAGGTCTCAAGCCCACCCTTGGTAAAGGACTAGCTCTACCCAGGAAGGGTGAGAAGGCAGGAATACCGTCCGGTGGGCAGCCCTTAAAGCAATACCAGGGCTGAGGTCACAGGACACCTGAGGCTGTTTGCAGGTACCCAAGCTGACCTCACCCCTTCCCAGAGCTCCTGGCTCAGCTCTTCAGCAGGACCGCATCAACCAGGCCGTCGCCATCTGACAGATGCTGGGGCCTATAACGTCTTCCTGGGATGCTGACGTTGCTTCCTGGGGCTCTCCTGTGGGTCCTCCTCCATCCCAACTCCACCTACTTCTGTCACCTCTCCTTCCGCAGGGAGAGATTTTCTGTTAAGACCCCAGCATGCAGGGACAGATGTGGACTATCCTCCACAGCCTCATGTGTCTGAACACTTGGTCCCCGGTGCATGGTGTTGATTGGGGAGGTTGTGAAACTTAGAAGTGAGGCCTTGCTATAGAAAGTGAGTCACTGGGGGCGGTGCCTTTTCCATTCTAGCCCTAGCTCTTTGCTTCCTGGTCTGCAGAGGGGTCTTCTCACAAACTCTACCATGAACCCCATGACTTCTCCCCCCATAATGGGCAGTATCCTCTCAGGGAGTCCAAACAAATCCTTCCTCCTTCAATTTGCTTCCCTGGTAATCAACCCAATGTGGTAGGAAGTCTGAGGACCCAGGGGAACCAGGTTCCTGCCTCCGGAGCCCTGAAGCCATCTTCCTCTCTCCCTGACTCCCAAGAAGAGCAGCAGCCTCCATCTACTGGGACACAGGACAGAGACCACTAGGCCATCTCCTGCTCCCTGGATGTTCAGACACCCAAGAGTAGCCCTCCCCAAGGCTGTAACCTCAGACAGTGGGCCAACAGCTTTTGCTGGCTCTCCGTGCTAACAAAGTGGAAGCCTGGGATGTCCAGCGTGCATAGTACTCCACCCCTGTGAACAGAGCACCCTTTTAGAGGGACACTAGAGAGTCCCCACACTCGCTGGTCAGTTTGCATGTCTTCAGAGGCCTTAAAAGAGGGAAGTCACATACAAAAAGTTTCTTATTTTAGAGCCCAGACTTGTGAAGGCATGAGGGCCCCTGGCACCTCTGCTCAACACAGGGATCATTTTTTGAAGCAATTTTTGGAATACTTTCTAGTTTTGTTAGGATATTCTAGAGACCAACTTCAAAGAAGAGACTAAAACCAAAATAAAAATAAAGAAGCATCCTAATATGTTTCCCAGGAAGCTAAGGGTGGGGCCCCAAATCAACCATGGCTGAGAGCCCTGCAGGCACCAACCTCAGGCCAAAGCAGGGCTTTTGCTCTTTTTGGCTTCAGCCTCCCTGTCCAGCTGCATATGAAGTAAGAAAAGGCCCAGGTAGCAGGGCCCATCCACTGCCTAGTGACCAGCACATAGCCCATGCCCCTTCCATGCTCAAAGCCAAGTTAGATTCCTGGAGCTACTATGTGATTCAGAGATGCTATTGTGGCAACTGCCTTGATCAGTAAGAGTGGCCAGGAGCTGCACTAACCATGAGACACCTAGGCACCACTAAGTGCCACTACATTGAAGCCAGAGTAGGAGTCTGCAGGTACCTGAGACCTAGGGGAGCCCAGGACAGCTCTGCCATTTGAGCTTAGGAGCTGTGTGCTATCACACACTCCCATGCCCTCTGATAGTGTGCTTAAGCAGGCTCCTCAGAGGGTGGCCTAGAGGGGTGACAGTCAAGGGTAGCTAGAGGAAGGGCCAAGCCCAGGGACCCCAGGAGATAGGGAAGAAGGTCATGACACAGCATGAATGAAGGGCCTGTGGGTGGGAGGAGCTTGGTGAAAGGCCCTGTTAAGGGGGCACTGTATGTATTCGTAGAGAAATCAGGACCCAAGGCCAATACTTCCCCAGAGACCCCAGAAGTCTCCAGCTCACCATGCATCTCTAACCTCACTACTCTCTTATTTTACCAGGTGCTCAGCTCATTCAGTTCATACCCACTGAACTATGTGGGGCTGCCTTCACAGGGAACCCTTTTCATGGGACACCCAGGACCTCTGTCTCCCCACTGCCTGACCTCCACTCCAGACAAGTCCATTCCAGCAGCCACAAAGGGACATCCTAGAAAGTCTAGCCCAAACAAAAACCAAGAGCCTTCCACCCCTCACCCCAAGTATCCTCATTGCTCAGCGGCTCAAAGACAAGCTCTCAGCCTCTCCTAGGCAGCCAGTGTGGAGACCCTGGCATCGCATCACACCTATGATCATGTCAGGCTCAGGGTCAATGGCTTATCAACTAATGTCTAGCTCTGGCTGGGGTGCCTTGAGGTCCTTCCTGTAGACCCTGTTAACTAAAGAGGAACAGCCCCTTTCTCATTCATCAACTACACAGACACAAGGCACTCAACTGCTCCCTGCTCCACAGATAGATGCTGGAGCAGCAAATACCATCTTAGCCCTTCACAGCTAGGAGTTGGGGCTTCTGATTGCATCCAGTCCCCTCTCCAGGAGATGTGTAAGCTCCTGGCCTCTGACCTTGACAACTGTGAAAATGCAGCCACACTCTTCCACAAGAAAATCGCAAACCATTTCAGTACAGCCCAGAGGGGCCTTCTTTGCAACAGGGTTATAAAACTGGCCACCTACAAGCCACATAAGGGATTCTGCCAGAAACCCTCTCCTGATTCTTTCTGGATTTCATCATTGGATGGAAGCCATATGACAAGCCATCCAACACCAATTCTTTTGTGTCTTATGCTCTATAGGGATTGCTATGACATGGGGAAAACACTCCTTAGGATCTGTGAGCCCTGATAACCACTAAAGAGAGCCTCGTGCACCTTTAAGCAACAGAACTCATGATATCTGCTGGCAAAAGATGGCGAACATCTCACCCAACAGAGCAAGGCCACTCTTTAGCTTCTCCACACCCATCATCTTCTCCCATCAGTTAGAATGCAGGGCACTCCCCACACCAGACCATATGCCATGTGGTGTGCCAAAACCTGACGTGCCAACCTGGGTGTTTTTCACCCAGAAAAGCAGAACCTACAGGATGCAAGTTGGGTTTACCAAGTGCCCTGGGAGCTATCACCATGGTCCACAAAGTCTGTCGTGACTACATGTTGTGGAAGCCAAAGTCGTTATGGGGAGGAGAGAAGGCCACCAGATGGGGTGGCCACAGGGAGAAGGACAGGCCATGGGGAGAAGGTGGATGGAAACTGGAGAGTGAGAAGAGCAGGAGCCACATCTATCCCGCCTCCTCTAGGCCACAGAGTCTTGCAAAAGAAAGTGGTACCTGTTCTCAAGGAATTACCCTTGCTGATTCAGGGTTTGGAAGAACTGAAGACGCACACCCTCTGTTATACACCATCACCGCTACCCAGAACAACCCATCATTCCAAGCTGAGAACCCCCATCACCATGGAGACCAAGTCCTCTTCACTGCAGCCCAAGCTCTTACTTACCAGTCTCTATCGACTGGATCTGAATGCTCTGTGGTCTTCCTCTTGGTGGACTCCTTCAAAACTCACCCTTTTTTTGACTGCTTGTCACCCTCAGGACAATGTTGTGGCAAGTGTCAGGACAGCCTCTGGTTTTAAAGCTAAGAAACAAAAGTGCACTGTGCGTACACGGAAGTCTCTTGGCTTGTGATGGGTTATACCCCGATAAATTCATAATGAGCATTTCACAATGCATTGGCTGCCTCTAACTCCCAGGCTGTCCTAGACTGGCTTGCTTTGAACTTGCTCGGAGCCTACAGCTGGAAGAACTCTTTTGACACATAGTCTATTTTACAAAAAATTGTTGTCTCTTGTCGCTTACTGAAAACTACCAAAAATAGAAAACACAAAGAAGCTGGGGGGGGAGGGTTATATGGCCTGCATTCACACTCCCAGAGTGAGAGAGTTTCTTAGTAGGTGCACTGTGTGTCAGGTCAACTGTGCTGGGCGTTGCTAGGCCTCCACTTGCTCTGAGCCCACCTGTCAGGGACTATGGATACGTACTATAGAAACGAACACATGAGAATCTCTCCAGATGTTCTGGTCTCAGATTTTGAGATCTGAGGAGCCACAGAGCTGTGTTCCCTGCCCACCCACTGTGCTCATACATACGTAAGAGTAGAGGGACCTAGGACTTGGAGCCCCAGACACTGCTCAGTCACTGACTCAAGAGGATCTTGGTCCCCTTGTTATCTAGTGACCTCTCTGTGTTATTCCTGTTTGTTCTCTCCTTCGGAATATGTTCTGAGGCAAGAAGAAGCATCATTTACCTGAGTGCCCACATGATCAGCACCCAGGCTACCTCAGGAAGTGACTTCCCTAGGTGTCTGTCTTATCCGTACATAATTAGTGTGCTCAGATCAGAGCCTAGGCAAGATGTGCACACCTTAGTCCCCATGCTTCCTGAGCCACCCACTCAGAGCTCTGTTGTCTCCCAGATCTTTCTTATACCCCTACTTAGTGTCTCTACCTGCCCCTGTCCCTGCCCTAGGCCCTTGCTCAATCTCAGATACTATTATGAGATTTCTCGATGACCCTGTCTCTTTCTTTCCTTCCCAGGTAACCATTGACTGTTTTCCCACCCGTTTCCCTCCAGGCATCAGTGTGGTAAGGGTTTTAGTTCTCTTATACTCTTCCCAGGCCATCACTGTGCCTTTCCTTGAGGGCCCTTGTGCACCAAGCTGGCTGAGGAAGTAGCAGACTTAGAACACAGGGACGAGACACCAGAGGCAGTTCTCAGTCTGCCTGTGAGTCGCAGGTATGGCAGACACCTCCTGCTGGAGAAGTGGAGTAGGCATGACTTTGTTCCCTAGAGCAGAAGCTCTGCGGAACTCAGACCTCCTGCTCTATTTCTCTCTGTGTGTGCCAGGATCCTGCCCTAGAACTCACGGGGCTCTTAGTAGGCAGTGGTACACACTCATTTCCTTACTAGAACCACCAGGTGGGAAGAGCTCAGGCAAGGTGCTGTCTCACTATGATCTACAGAGAGGGCTCAGGCACAGCGTGAGGGAGGTTGGGAACATGTGTACCTTGGAAAAATAGCAGGAGTGATGCCTAGGTGGACACTTGACCTCCCTTGTTCCTTGTAAGATATGGCGACAGGTAAGGAGGACCACAGGAAACACTTGGGCCCCATGAGAACAGACTTGACAGTTCCAGCTCCAGGCCAGGCCAAAGGGCTACTCAGCTAAGCCCTTGAGTCTGACCCTGCACCCTGACTCCCATGCCTAGAAGGCCACAGAAACCTCTGCTGGGCTAGCAGCACCACCTACGTCCTCCTCCCGGGCCTCTTGGCACTCTAGGCAGGTAGGGTGGCCATGGGAAGGCAGGCATGGGGGGAAGTGCTTGCCCTCCCCACCAGCACCCAGTGACTTCATCCCATTCATCACCCTCTGTCCTTCACCACTCCCTGCTCCTTGCCCGAGGGAGAGCCATTTGGATCTGCCCAAGCTGAACAATACAATATTTCTATTGAGCTGTGGATTTGATTAATAATTTGGAAATGAAATCAATACGGGCTCTGCTTTTCATTCCTGGAGGGTCCTTGTGCACCAGGCAGGCTGAGGAAGTGGCAGGCTTAGGACTCCGGGACAAGGCACCAGGGGCAGGTGTCACTCAACCTGGGAGTAGCAGGGTACGCTAGTCACCTCCTGCTGGAGAAGCGGGATGGGCATGGCTTTGTATCCTAGTACAGAGGTACTATGCACTCAGACCTCTCAGGCCTCAGGAAAGTGATGCTGTGCCTGTGCTAGGCATTGCCCTCCTAGATGCAGAACCCAGGGCCTGGACTCCCACATAGACCATCAGCCTCTCCTCATTCTCCCGTTCCAACAAGGCAAGTAACTAAGCCACACACACTATGGCTTCCCTGAGTGTAAGGTCACCCATGACTCCTAAATCTTTGGTGCTGAACTTCCCACCAGCATTTTTAACCATGCATGATTCTGGGGCCTGAAATCCCAGTTGGACATAACACCCACACGGCTCCCCCAAATCTCCCTAGTCAGGCATTGAGACAGCCTACAGGTCTAGTCAGGTTTCCTCCTCCCTGTCAAAGAGCTTCTATCAGTCCACATCAAGGCAGGGCTGTCAAGTGCAGGAGAGGTGACCCTGCTGACTTCCATAGCTATAGGCCTGAAACTGGGAGCACTTCCCAGCACAGCCGGCATCTCAATCCCACCCTAGCCTGCCCATGTCAGTTGGACTGGCAGCCCAACACTGTGACCCACCACTGCCTCTAGCACAGGCTCCAAATGCCTTCCCACCTCCTTTGCCCTGAAGCAACATCAGGGAGGTGGAGAAAACAGGTCAGATACCCTCCTTTCAGGCTCCCGAGGCTCAGAGATTCTACCCTGCTTCAAGGTACTGAGAAGGAAATGGCCTCAGCCAGGCCTGTGTAGGAAGAGCCTGTGACTTCTTATTACTTCATGAGGCCCATGAAAATAACCTAGCTTGAGCACATGGCCTTGACCTTTGCCCAGGGACCTTGGGCACATCTCTGGGGCCTCATCTGTGGTTATGGAATGGGGTCTCTGAACTATCCTAGTAATCTCTCAGCCATAGAAAGAATACAGACACTTGAACAAGTACAGAGTAGGTCCATAAATCCATACATGTACACATCTGTACCTGCCATAGACCAGGAGCATAGGTCTATGGCAGGTACAGATGTACCTGGTCTTCTCTCTTGGGTGTGTCATGCCAGCCTTGGCATGGCCCTTGCTTTTCATGTTCAGCTTATCCTTGGAGCACAGCATGAACTGGGAATTGAGGAATGTGGAGTCCTGTGCTCTGGACCCTTAGAGACCCCGAATGGCAGAGCCCAACCCATCCGTCCTAATCTCTTTGGCCTTCAGCAATCAGTCTACCCCCAGCCCAGAGGGTCCCAGGTTTCTGTAGCTGAGAACACTTCAACCTCCATCTACCCTAGAACAATTGTTTGAGCATGGGGACAGCCACAGAAGAAGTCAAAAAGGACCTTCTATACTAGCTCTCAGAACAGTGACCACAGCTAGTCATGACTAGGAAACCCAATAGGACCTCTCCTAGGCAATCCCTGGCACAATAAAGACAGGGTACTTATCTTTCAAGTCCCCCACTAGGTCCTGAGACACAGATGGGCCTGAGGCTCAAGATAGCTCTGGGGCTCAACATAGCCTGTCATAGAATAGAGCTATGGTAGGGACCAGCTCCTAGTCTCAGGGTCTCTGGCCCCTTGGAGAACAAATCAACAGGAGAGATAAGAGCCCCCTCCCCAAGACTCTCAGGGCAAGCCCGGATGCAGCACCTCTGTCAGTGGGTGGCACATGAAGCCCTGGAGTCACTCCCTGGGAGCCAAAGTTCCTTGACCCACATGCGGGGGAGGCGGTTTTATAGGAGCCATTGACCGGCAGCATTGATCCCCAAGAATGTATCGCACAAATCATTTTGCACTAAACTGCGGAATCGATGGAGAAATCTCCCGGAAAATTTATATTAAAAGTCTCTGTTTGCCTAAATGAGTTCCCTGTGCCCATATTGAATATTTGGCTGATGAATTGAATGGGTTTAAATTTGAACATTGCAGACCCATTAAAGAATGAATTCTTAAATCAAACCCTGCCATTTATGATTGAAATGAGATTTCCTCCGCGATGGACCAGCCACTATATAAATCAGCTGCGCATTTTATACCAAACCATAAACAAGATATAATTCTTTTAAATACACAACAGGTGCCTTAAATCTTTTGATGCATCTTGTATTTATCTGAAGTGTGGATTGCTGTATTTACACAGGCCTCTGATGGCCCTGGCTGGTGAAGGTTAAATTCAGAGGGCCACCAGAGCCTAAGCACACAGAGCCTTCTGAGGAGTTAAAGAGTTGGGCAAAGACACTGAGTTCAGGCTCCGACCAGTAACCCCAGCCAGGATCTGTCTGGGTGAACTCAGAGTCACACACACACACACACACACACACACACACACACACGTGTGCACACACATTCTCACATGTGGCATACCTGCCTATACTCACATAGCACCTAAATTCACAAATATGCACTTGGCACATGCTGAAATGTACATGAATGCAAATCCTTATGAGTGCACATGTGGGCATACTCATACGCACAGCATACATGCTTACACATGACACATTACAAAGAACTAGGCACACATCAGCACTGTACACAGAGTAAAGCCACAAATGCACACATGTACACATGTGCACTGAAGTACATCCACAATCACATGTTCAACCAAACCCATACAATGCCCACATGTACACAGAGAACATATGCCCAGCAAGCATATGTACATCTCTACAAAATGTACCAGCAAACTGGGCATGGTGACCCAAGCCTGTGACCTCAGCTCTTGGGAGTCTGAGGGAGTGAGTTCAAAAACAACCTGGGCTACCTAGCAAACTCTTTCCAAAACACTGAAGTGAACCAAGGCAAGAATGGTTGTACAGGGGTTGAAGAAGAGTTCGGTGGTTACTGCTCTTGCACAAGCCCCCGGCTCAGGTCCCAGCACCCACAGGGGCTACCCACTACCTGTAACACCAGCTCCAGGGAGGGTGAACTTGATGGCCTCCATGGGCTCTCTCTCCACTTGTTCTTTCTATATTTTTTAAATTACATTTGTGTGCATGTGTGTGCCATGATGTGCATGTGGAGGCCAGAGGACACTTCTGGGAGTTGGTTCTCTCCATTCACCATGTGAGTCCTAAGACATTTCATCACCCATTTCTTTCTTTTTTCCTTTTCTTTTTTCTTCTCTCTGTCTGTCTCTGTCTGTCTCTGTCTCTGTCTCTGTCTCTGTCTCTGTCTCTGTCTCTCTCTCTCTCTCTCTCTCTCTCTCTCTCTGGTTTTTTGAGACAGAGTTCCTCTATTTCTCTGGCTATCCTGGAACTCACTCTGTAGATTCATCCACAGAGAGAGATCCACCTGCCTCTGTCTCCTGAGTGCTGGGACAGTGCTGGGTGGTGGGTGGTGGGTGGTGGGTGGTGGGTGGTGGGTGCACACCACCACGTCCAGCCTTGGTTCCCATTTCTTATTCTTCTCTCCTCTACCACAGTTGCCCAGGACCAGGCCCACTTTACCCTCTCTGTCACAGCACTCAACACAGTGTTCACACATATGTGTCCCAGCCTTCTGTCAGTTCAGAAAACCCTGCCTGGAAGTTCTCCAAGGAGCAGATGTTGGCCATAGCTGTCTCGCTGGGGAGATAGGATGACCCTCATCTCCATCTTTCTTGCTGCCACTAAATATCACAGCTAGGCAAGTTACAGCTAACTGTTACACATTCCTCAGAGTTCTAAAACCCGGCTCTGGCACGCTCCTTGTCTGCTGGGGACCACGCTGTTCCCGTTGCCTCTGATTGCTGCTCTCACATGGTAGAGGGGAGCCCATGTCTTCAAGGCCTTCTGTACAGTCCTCCTTCCTGGAGGCAGAATCCTTGTGACTGTAGATTAAGTTTCAATGTGACTTTTGGAGGGACATGGGTCTTCAAGCCAAAGGTGTCTTGCTGTCAAAGCACACAGAGCAGATCACACGTAAGATAATTACACAGCTGTAACATGCATGCACACATGTGCATGGACATGCATGCACACATCTTCATGTGTCTAACTCTGTGTGTCTATCATAGACTTTCTTCTCTTAAGTATGTTTTATATTTATTAATTTGTGTGTGGGTGCACATGCCACAGTTCATATGTGGAAGTCAATTCTCTCCTTCTACCATGCGGGTTCTAACTTACTAGCTAGCCTTTTCTCCTCTTTTACTGTGTAGCCAGATGGTCTCCAATTTCCTTTATTTTTTTTTTCCAGACAAGGTTTCTCTTTGTGCGGCCTTGGTTACCCTAAAACTCACTCTGTAGACCAGGCTGGCCTCGAACTCAGAAATCCACCTGCTTCTGCCTCCTGACTACTGGAATTCTTTGGTTTTGCTTTGTTTTTTTGTTTTTGTTTTGGTTTTTCGAGACAGGGTTTCTCTGTGTAGTCCTGGCTGTCCTGGAACTCACTCTGTAGACCAGGCTGACCTCGAACTCAGAAATCCGCCTGCCTCTACCTCCCAAGTGCTGGAATTAAAGGCGTGCACCACCACTGCCTGGCACGCAGGAGGTGCTCTTAACTGCTGAATCATCACTTCATCCCCTGATTTCCAATTCTCAATCCTCCTGCCTCAGCATCTGAACTGCTGGGATTCTAGGTATGGTTCACCATATCTGATGATGTATATATTTTAAATGAGATGTTACTAACTGTATTTAATGGAGTTTCTTAAGTGAGACTTCATGACAAATTGGGTCAAGTGCCCACAGAAGGCTCCACACCAGAAAACATGCCACACAAATGTGGTGTTGTCAAGAGTCTAGAGAAAATAAGCTGCACAATTGTCCCAAAACACACTTCATGAAGTTTAATATTAGGTTTGTTTATTGGCTTTGTGTGTTGTATATGTATGTGGCTGAGTGTTGGGGTCAAAGTTGACCACAGTTGTCTTTCACTTCATTTTCTGAGACACAGCCTCTGTCTGAAGCCAGAGCTCACCAATTTTACCTACTCTAGCTAGCTGGACCCTGGAACCCCTTCCTTTGCCTCTGAGATGCAGGTGAGAGCTGCCACCACACCTTCTGGCCCTCACATGGGCTCTGGTGATCTGGACTCTGGTCTCCACTGTTGCTTAGCAAGCACTTTATCCAGTGAGCCATGGCTCCAGGCCTTGATCATCGCTTTTTAAAAATATACTAAAGGCTAGGGATGAGCCAGGTGGTGGTGATGCATGCCTTTATCCCAGGACTGGGGAGGCAAAGCAGGTGGATCTCTATGAGTTCAAGACCATCCTGGACTATATAGTGAGTTCCAGGAGAGTCAGGGCTATACAGAAGAACTCTATGTTGAAAAACAAAACAACAACAACAACAACAACAACAACAACAACAAAATCCTAGAGATAAAAGTGAACTAGATTATTATATGGAGAAAAAAATATAGCGGCATCCTTCCCCGTGCCAAATGCAAAGATCTATAGGGAGAGCATGTCAGAAAGCTTTGGAAATTGACGGGAAATTCAGGGTTGGGGACATAGTACAGTGGGCAGGATGCTTGCCTAATGTATTCAAAACCTCAGGGTGCCCCTGAGCACTGCTTAGAACCAGGCACAGTGGCACACACTGGTAACCTCAGCACACAGAGGTGGAGGCAGGAAGATCGGAAGGCCAAGGCCATCCTTCAAGGCCAGCCCAGCAAGACGTCCCAGTGAGTAAAAGTTCAGTCCCTGTGTCTCACGATGGAAGGAAAGAATTCTGAAAATAGTTCTCTGACCTCCATGTGTGCACCATGGCATCCACATGCCAGCACTCAGCCATACACTTGTGCACACCAGCACGCACGCAAGTGCATACACACACTCAAAATCTACTCCTACTATAACTATCAATAATAATAACAATACATAAATAAAAATGAGACCCACAGCTAAACAATAGTTAGAGCCCAGGGAACCCCTCAGAAGACAGAGAGGAAGGATTGTTGGAGACAGAGGAGTTGAGGACATCAGGAGAACACAGCCCACAGAATCAATCAAGCAGGGCTGAGACTGAGGCGACAATCACAGAGCCTATATGGTCCTCTGCATATATATTGTGGTCCTGTAGCTCAGTGTTTTTGTGGGACTCCTAACAGTGTGACTCTTTTGCCTGCTCCTGGGACCCTTTTCCTCCCACTTTGTTGTCTTAATCTGAGGGTTTGTACCTGATCTAATTGTAACCTGTTATACAGTGTTCTGCTGATATCCCTGGGAGGCCTGCTCTTTTCTGAAGGGAAACAGAGAAGGGATGGCCCTAGTGGAGAAGTCGGGGATTGGGAGAAGAGGAGGAAGAGGAAACTGCAGTCAAGATTTAATGTATGAGAGAATAATTTTAAAAAAAAAAAAAAGGAGGCCATCCTGCTGCAGACAGTAAACTTTGGAGAGGCAGGTCATTGTCTGTGGACCCTCAGGCTCCACAGTCTGACTGTGTAGCTCATGTGGCTAAGGAGATCTTTTCCAGGGACCCAAGTGTTCACTCTCAGAAATGATGGGGAAATGCACACTGCCTAGACCACCCCATAAGACACAGCCACACAAGAGATTTCATAAGAGTGGACAAGTGTCCAGGGGCAGCCCAAAGCCCCAGAGAAGCATAAAACCCACAGTAGATGGTCACTGATGGAGCTGTTTCTGTTGTGGGTGTCTGCGGATGCCACCCAACATGTTCTGTGTCACTACTTGGCTTATAGGGTCATGGACCTCTGGGTCACATCCCCTGATAACTCTGTTCTGCTTGGCTCTTTTGGCACATTGCTGGTTAGCTAACACCATCATCACCCATCCAAGAGCACACCATACATTTAGCAAAACTTCTGGAATCTGACATTAGAGTAGAACAAAGAAGTAATTTCAGGCAGGAATCTAAATCTTAGGCTAGAACAAAGAAGTGGACTTCAGACATGAAAATGACTTTGGGCTAGGACAGGGAAGTAGGCTCAGTTATTTTGGTCATCCTGATAACCCTTAGAAACAGTGATCACAGGAGTGTTCACGGGACTTTGTTTATTGCCTTGCTTGTACTTTGACAATTTGTGTTTATTGTCTTGCTTGTTCCTTGACTGTTTACATCTATTGTATTGCTAGTTCCTCAACCTAGAAATGACCTTAATACTTGCATGTAATTAAAATGGTATAAAAGAAAAAGAAGGAGGGGGATGAAATAGGGGGTTTCTAGGGAGGGGAATGGGGAAAGGACATGACATCTGAAATGTAAGTAAATAAAGTATCCAATTAAAAAAAACCTTCTGCAACATTCAAATTTTCCACTAAGTAACATGTAGCTGCCTGACTCAGAGCACTAGACAGCAAAGAATCAAAAAGAGCAGAGGGAAAGTGTGCCACAAACTCCAATAGGACCCCTGTCACTCAAAGTGTGGCCTGCTCACCTCTCCTGGGACTCTAGTGGTTACGTTTGTCTGTAAATGACCACAAGGCACAGCAGGCATTGATTTGGGGTCCCAGCATCCTCTAACAGGAAGGCAAAATTACAAATACAGAATCTTACACAGAGCACTTCTCCCAAAAGTCACACACAAGGCTGGAGAGATGGCTCAGTGGTTAGAGCACTGACTGCTCTTCCAAAGGTCCTGAGTTCAATTCCCGGAAAACACATGGTGGCTCACAGCCATCTGTAATGGGATTTGGTGCCCTCTTATGGTGTGTCTGAAGACAACCATAGTGCACCCATATAAATAAAATAAATTCATATTAAAAAAACAAAAAAAAAAAAAACAAAAAAAAAACCGCTGTTCACCTTTAAAAAAAAAAAAGTCACACACAAGACATTGATGACGGTTCAGGAGGGGCTGGTGAGGAACAGAGAAGGTGGGCACAGATAGCTGGGGTCTAGAGACATTTGTTTGACCATAGGCACAAAAGCAAATGGACAGTGACTTGAGTGTCCCTGCTCAAAAAGCCCCAGATATGTGGGTGCAGAGGACAATAGAGATTGGGTTAGGTGAGTAGAGCTGAGCCAGCTGAAGGGGCAGCTGAGGTGGAAAGGAGGATGTTGGGAGCCGACTTTAAGCAAAAAGCGGCTAGAAAGCAGCTATCAGCTTTGCAGCCATCTTGAGCCATATACCCTGACAATGAGACTTGGTTTTCAACAGCCTACAACAGCTGAAGCACACTCTAATATCCCACATAGCTTGTCTTGCTGTTTAGTGCCCCCAGCTGCAAGGAGCACGTGGTATCCATGCCTACAAGGCATGTGGTGCATGTGTTGTCCACGTGCTATCTACGCCATATATGCCTGTAAGGCGCACGTGCTGTCCACGCCTGTAAGGCTTACGTCATATCCACACCTGCAAGGCACGTGGTATCCACGCGCCTACAAGGCACGTGGCAAAAGCCTATAAATACCCAGGATTTCCTTGTTGTAGTGTGTATATGTATGTGTGTGTGTGTGTGAGTGTGTGGTGTACTAGTAGTAGGTGTAGTGGTGTGTGTATGGTGGAGACAGTAAAGAAGACTTTACTACAGATCCTCTGGCTTGTCTCTATTCTTCGCGTCTCTTCCCCTTCTTCCCCCCACTCTCTCTCTTGCTAAACCCGGACCTGCGGAACAGAGCGGGCCGCTATAGTTTGGCCCCCAAATGTGGGCAAGAGTGGTCCTTTACAGTCAGTTGGGGCTTTTACATTTTGGCACCAAGCGTGGGGCAGAAAGGTCTTTTACAGCTCGGAGCAGTTACAGGAGGAGATAAACAGAACGACTAACGGTCAGGTGTATAAGGACAGAGGCCCAGGGTCTAAGTGTTAGAGAAGGAAGTAAAGGTTTGAGTTAGAGTTCACAGTGACAGACAGTCTCACGGATGGACCTGGGAAGGGGTGTGTGTGTGTGTGTGTGTGTGTGTGTGTGTGTGTCTGTGGGTTCTGTGTCTGCAGATTCTGCTAACCTTAAATCAAAACTATCTTTAAATTCTGTTTATTCTAAATGAATACAGATGACTCTTGTTACTCCCTAAACAGGTCAGTGTGCCAACTGTTTGCATGGCACCTACCTTCTACTATGGACTGTAGGCAGTCTAGAAGAGACATGTGCAGGCTCTACACAAACAATACATCCGTTCACAGGAAGGATTTGAGCACCTGTGGGTTTAGTGTCTGTAAGGATCTTGTAATGGAGGCTCTGGAGATCTGAGAGATGCATGACCACACATATATTTAAGAATGGAGAGATACAGATGGACACACCATACGTACAAGCCCTGCTTACCCACCCTGCTGCTCAGAGCCCTTCCTGTCTGTCCTTGTCACTTCCCTCCTGACAGGCACCTCAAGATACACATCACACTTTGTTCTTTGCTCCCTAGGGCCTCCACCCTGCCCTATCCCAGCCAACAAGCCAACTTTTGATCCTTATTTCTGACACTCCTTCTTTCTCCGGCCTCTTGCCATCCCTGGGGACACTGACCCTCATTGTTCCAGTCACTTCCTTGGGTTTTGTTCCTGCAGAGAACTCCTCAGATGAGATCTGGATCCCACCCCATAGCTGGACCACATCTGATGACCATAAGACTGAGGCCAGTTAAGCTCTGTACTGTCATAGATCCTTGGACACAGAAATATAGTCAACAGTTAATGCTCAAAACACACAAGTTCAGGGGAGTGGCAAGATAGCTCAGTAGGGAAAGGCAAGCTAGAGGACCTGAGATCCCTGGAACCCATGTTGAAAGCTGTCCTCTCCTGTCCACACAAACATTATGACATGCACAGCCATATACACAGATAAATAAAGCATAGTAAAAACTGTTTAAAAAATAAGTTTTGGGGGAAGGGTCAAGAAATCCACAATATCACCACTGGAATTAATAAACGAATTAGAGATAAATCCAATAGACAAAATTCAACTCTATTCTATTAAGCTAGTAGAAAACAATCAGAAAAATGAAAAAAAAAATCCTAATTAACACCAAAAAGACACATGGAAATAAATTGAACAATTGTGTGCAGGAATGCTGTGCTGATAATTGAGAGAAACTAAAGACAGATAAGTAGGGCAAAGGTCATGGAAAACTCAATAGTGCAAAGATGTAAATTATCCTCTAAGTTGGTATATAGATCTAACATGATAACAATCAAAATACCAATGGCCTCTTTGTGAAACTAGCTGAGCCATGCAGAAAGTCTAGAATGATCTAACATTTTTGTTAGAAAGAATAAAAAGCCTAACATTTTCTACTGTAAAACCCTCTCTTACGCTCTGTGTGAAATGTCACCACAGGGTCATGGGGTACAAAGCCCAGGTCCCCAGCTGCTGAGGCTGTTTTGGAAAGTTCTTGAAACTTTAGGAGATGGAACTGTTAGAGGAACCCTGTCTCTGGCCCCTCCCATCCTTCTCTGGTTTCTGCCTGCATGTTGGGAGCTACCTGTCTTGCCTTCACTACCATGATGGAACGAATCCTCCAAAACTGTGAGCCCAAATAAGTCTTCCTTCCCTGAGACTATGCAGGTCTGGTGCTTTTGGTCATGGTGACACTGAGTCCGAGAAGTGGGGCTGTTCTTATAATAAACCTGACCTCGTGGTTCTTAGGCCTCTGGAACTGGCTTGTGAGAGGAATGTGGAAGAGTTTGCAAAGTGGGCAGGAGAAGCCACTGAACGTTGTAACCAGAGCTCTGTGGGTGATTCTGGTGGGATCTCAGGGCAGAATGCTCACAGAAACGTGGCCAGTGAAGACTACACTCGAGAGGCTTCTGACGAGAACAAGAACACCATCAGCAACCGCTGAAGGCCACTCCTGTTGTCATCTGGCATAGTTATGTAGACATTAGCCATGTCCTGAAACACTGAGATGTTAAGATCAAAGGCTTCCCTGCAGATGAACCGGCCAGGCCATCCATGAGTGAGGCACTCCAGCTGTGCAGAGCTTATCTAGACTCACCAAAAAAAAAAAAAAAAAAAAAAAAAAAAAAAAAAAAAAAAAAAAAAAATCAGGGGCAAAAATTAGAGACTTAGAACCTGCACTTTGGTCAGTCTGTGTAGAAGTTGAGCTAAGGAAGGCCTGGTTGCCTTTTTTTTTTTTTTTCTTTAAGAAAGGAAGTCTAGCATGGCTGTCTTCTAAGAGGCTTGGTGACTCAGCAGCTGACTCAGACAGATACAGACACTCACAGTCAAACAGTGGATGGAGCTTGGGGACTCTTACGGAAGAATAGAGGGAAGGATTGTAGGTCCAAAAGGGGATAGGAACTCCACAGGAAGACCAACAGAGTCGACTAACTTGGACCCTTGGGGCTGTCAGATCCACCAACCAGAGAACATACGTGGGCTGGACCTAGGCCTCCCCACACGTATGTAGCAGATGTGCAGCTTAGTCTTCACGTGGGTCTGGAACAACTAGAGCTGGGGCTATCCCAAAAGCTGTTGCCTGTACCTGGGATATGTTCTTCTAGCTGGGCTGCCTTGTCTGGCCTTAGTGGGAGAGGATTCGCCTAGACCAGCAGAGACTTGATGTGCCAGTGTGGGGGGATACCCAAGGGAACCCCACCTACTCAGAGGAGAAAGGGGGAAGGATTGTGGGAAGAGGTGACAGGGAAGAAGGTAGTAATCAGGATGAATAAAAAAGTAATTAAAAAGAAAAGAAAAAGGAAAGAACCCAAGAGTCAGGAGCACAGCACAGCATAGAGTACATGTCTAGCATCTCCAAGGCTCTGTGTACAATTCTCAGCATTGGGGTAGGAGGAGCCAAAGATTTTGCTTCAGAATAACAGGAAAGATGCTTTGAGGACATCTCAGGAACCAGGTAGACCTACTGCAGGCTCCATGACATAACATTATGAGGTCATTTTAAAGACTTTTCTTTGAAAAGAGAGCTATCTCCAGGACAGTCTGTCACACAGGGCTGCCTAGGAAGTGTCTTCCCAGGTTCAGCCATCCAGGCACTTAGAAATCACTAAAGCTATGAGGTCTAAGAGGGCCCAGCTAAGGGTCAGGCTGACAGCAGACCCTGACATCACTCACACGACGCTGGTTCTGTGTGCATGCAGACTGCAGGGGTTACAGGGTCACAGAGGTAATCAAGACAATAGGATGCAGACACGCCCACAGATCAGAGGGGTAAGAACAGAAGACACAGAAAGGTATGGGGTCTGCACATACAGTCAATTATATGTGACAAGACATTAGTGCTCTTTAATGGAGTGAGGAAGGACTCTCCCAAGAACAGCGCTGCAGCAATCAGTTAACAGCTTGCAGAGAATGACTTTCCACAATAACCACACAGGAACTCAGACCTCACTCCAAAGGCTGAGACTGTGACCCTTCTAGAAAATTCTCAAGATTTCTTCCTGGCTCTGGGCCACTCGCTGACTTGGTGGATGTCTTGAGTCTATAGCTGATGTCTGTAGTTGCTTACACATCACGGACCACAGCTCTCTGCTGCCGATGCTGTGCCATCAATGTCCCTTTGCCCGCCCCACTCAACACAGCTGTCTCAGTCTCTGTCAGGAGTTCTGTGAAACCACGTCTGGTTTTTGCCTCAAGGTTCATGCAGGTTCTAGATTGTTCCCAAAGAGGAAGAGGCCAGAACTCTCAGCAGTCTCCAGCTGCTCTCTCCAGAGCCAGAGCTGCCAACCCTTCTCACTCACACTTCTTTGGCCATTCCTCTGGAGTGGTCTGTCAGTGACCCACCCTTAGCTTCCTGTTACCTAGGATCATCTTGACAGATAGTATGTACACTTCCTTCAGCACTGGAAACAGCAGATCCACAGGTCAAAGGTGCCTGTATCAGTAGAAACACTGGAAAGTTCTCTGCACACAACCTGTGTCACCTTGCCATGGGAAGGGCACACCCTCAGCAGAAACGGACACCAGAAGCATCTGCTTGGCATGGAGTAGGCCGGTGGGTAGACAGACAGGGCACGGAGAAGGCGGAGGCTGAGCTACACAGCAGCAAGACTTTTGGGGAAACTGTTACATGCATTCCTTGAAAAGAAGACAAGGGCAAGCAAAGTCCTGAGGGTAGGTGGCAGAAGTGGATCAGCTACCACCTTTGAGTGACAAACAGGGAAGCTGGGATCCTAGTAAGGAGTTAGCTAGCACTGAGCCAGGGCCTCAAAGTGCTGACATTGAATGAGCAGACATGGAAGATGTTCATCCTGACGTGGACTGGTGGGCCAAGAACAGCCAAGCTCCAAGGGAAACCAGCCTAGGGAAATTCTGTGCCCTGAAGGCCATGAGGGGAGAATCAGACCAGACACCTGGTCATAGAACTCCAGGTCCCCTGGTCCCCTGCCTTGTCTGGGTTATGGGCTGAGACTTTGCAGTAATGGTGGTGTTCTGCCTCTGAGGAGTAGACGCAGGCTGGAGTGTGATCATGCTGTGAACCTGGCGTGACCTTGGCTATGGAGCTGTAGGATGTAAAAACTGGCACCTTCGTGGTCAGTAGCTCCTCACTGACCTGGGTGAGTACCTTGGACTTGACCCACAGTGGTGAGCCCTGAGCAACAGCATGACAGCCCTTAACAGATGCTGTAAAGAGATGAAGACATCTGTGAAACACCAGACAATCAGACTAGGGTTGAAAGTAAGAAGGGACCTGAATACTATGGAGGCACCCAAACAGACCAGGGTCCCCTGACCTGAGTACTATGGAGGCACCCAAACAGAGTCTCCTGGGCAGCAGGTCTGAGGCTAGACACACTCATGTGCTCACTTAAGCTCCAGCACCTTCTTACAAGTAGTTTATTAAAATTAACCATTGGCTGCAGCTGCCAATATAGGCAAGAGGTCACCATTCCACCCTGCTGTGGGTCAGGGCAGCAGGAAGAGGCCTGTAGTGATGTGCCGGGGAAGGTGGGGCAGGACCCAGGGTTCCATGGGATCAGCCCATACCAATAGCCTAATCTCTTTTCTTTCTTCTCCAGCCAGGAACCATGGGAAGTAGGCTAGATCGTGAATCCAGAGTCCTAATTAGGACAAATTCAGACAGATAATAGGTCTGGGAAGACTGAGCATAGAGGAAAGAAACCTCCACATAAATGCTGTCTCCTGAATTAACTTTACTCCCTCTGACCATCTTGGTTCTCATCTCTTGTCTCCATGGTTCCAAGCTAATGTGTTATTGAGTGCCATCTTGTTTCCATAACAAATCTTTTCTGAGTGTGTTCAATAGCTGGTATTGAGTGAAATGACTCTCTTTCTATAAGAGATTCCCCAGGGGCCGCCTCAGGCCTCTCCTCTCACCTTGTTGATGAGCCTAGATATGGGAGGGATCTCAGGGCTGTTTCCTCACAGAGTGGAATCCTTGGTGTTGTACAGGCTCACATACAACCCACAACAGTAACACCACCACACCACCACTAACAAATCATCACAACACATCACAACAAACAATAGCCCAACAACAACATTAGCAACACACCCCCATCGATAATAACACCACACCACCGTAATCACCAATAACACTAGCAATACTAACACCTCCAGCAACCACAACACACCACTGTTCCCACCAGGGTGACTATCAACACCCACCCTCAACACCTATATCACGAACAGTCGGAACATATTGCCATCAACATCACTACTAAAGCAGCAGCAACCCATCGACAAGAGAACAATGCTAACTAAAATATCATCAACACTATCACCCACACACAACATACCAGCCACTAAGCACACCACAGGCCCTGCAGATGCCCCACAGTCGTGGAAATCTTGGGGAGAACTACATCACTGGAGGCAACACTTCTCCTCGCTGTGTCCCCGCTATGGGAAATGGGCTCCAAATCCAGACAGGTGCCTTAACCATGGATACACAAACCTTGTATCCACTACTGAGATACTGAGATGGCTAACTCTGACAACAAGTGTTTGCTAGGCAACTACGGGACAGTACAAGTATGGCAGACATGGCAGGCAGAGGGTGAGAGGGCATGAGACTGCATGATCCCATCATACCACTAGGGATGGGTCACAATTTAAATTAGGAATCGATGTTTCTGGTGTAATATTTTTCAGATAGAAGACAACCTCCACTGCTACATCCTGCATGGATTTGTCCTGGAAACCTGCCTGAGGTGATGTAGGAATGAAGAACAGGCAGGCACACAGACACGTGCACAGAAAAACTGGGACCAGGCGGGTTGTGTGCTCTCTGATAGAAATACAGCATCAACAAGCGTAACACTCGGAAACTCGATGAGTTTATTTGCTACCTCTAAATAGAGGAGTTGGGCTTGTTGTGTACAGCTGAACAAGGAGGCAGGCTTGGTTACTCTCTGTAGGTGTTTCTGTACTAGAGCAGTCCCAGGCTGCAGTCATCCCAGAGGAGGAAGCTGTGGTTGGTAGTTCCTGCACACACCATCAGCGTTCCAATTCAGACAAGAGGAAGGCTTTGCTATCCCTCTGAACCTTGCCACAACCATAGATCTGAGACACTGGGGTTCTTGGCATGACCCTGCCTGTGTTAAACATTCTCTCAGGACCTCATCCACTCACCATGCTCAGGTAAGTGAGACCAGAAATGCAGAGCAGAGGATGGACAGCAGACAAATCCCTGCTGGACACTGTTACCTCCCTGCCCAGTCCCTGCTCAGTTAGTAGATCAGCCATGTGACAGAGTTCACACTGGAAGGGACAGACACAAGGACAAAGGAGGTCCATCCCCGGAAGCAACTACATCTAGAACTGGACTGGGCAGATCTACCTCCATTAGCCAGTGCCTCCTGTGACCATGCAGCCAGAACAGGAGGTGCATACAGAGCAGGAGCTGAGTGTGCACAGAGCAGGAGCTGAGTGTGCACAGAGCAGGAGCTGAGTGTGCACAGGGCAGGGGCTGAGTGTGCACAGGGCAGGGGCTGAGTGTACACAGCTGAGGGGCTGAGTGTGCACAGGGCAAGGGCTGAGTGTGCACAGGGCAGGGGTTGAGTATGCACAGGGCAGGGGCTGAGTGTGCACAGGGCAGGGGCTGAGTGTGCACAGCTGAGGGGCTGAGTGTGCCCAGTGCAGGGGCTGAGTGTGCACAGCTGAGGGGCTGAGTGTGCCCAGTGCTGAGTGTGCACAGGGCAGGGGTTGAGTGTGCCCAGGGCAGGGGCTGTGCCCAGTATAGGGGCTGAGTGTGCACAGTGCAGGGGCTGAGTGTGCCCAGGGCAGGGGCTGAGTGTGCCCAGCGCAGGGGCTGAGTGTGCACAGGGCAGGGGCTGAGTGTGCCCAGGGCA
>JANHMN010000007.1:51639045-51696150 GCA_030674055.1 Rhabdomys pumilio | reverse complement strand
ACACACACACACACACACACACACACACACACACACACACACACACAGAGGCCCACAAGGATGTGGAGAGGCAAGTCAGAACAGCAGAGGAGATTGAAAGTGACAAGCTAATACAGTCGATATTCTTGACAAAATTGACAATTTCAAGACAATATAAATTACTAAAATTAACTTAAGATACATTTTTTAAAAGCGCAAGTCCACAAATGCAGAATGATAGAGGTGTGTTGTGAAGCTCCAGCTGGTGGGCTTGCTTCCAACCCAACACAACACAGGGCAGAAACCCACCCCTCAGAGTGATCTCTGCAGGACCTAGTACACCTCAAGGGGCAAAACCCAGCTGGGGACTAGGGAGAAGATCTCTGCAGTGTGGGGTGAATGGCAAATGAACCAGCTCAACATTCCCCTCTAGGGGCAGATTGGTTACTACTGTGAGGGATGGGGCTTCTTCCAGGCTGTGCAGAGGGCTGGGCTGGAGGCTGAGAACCTAAGGCCATGGTGGGTACCACCTGCCTGTAACCTTGATCTTGGAAGAGGGACAGAATTTCTCTGTGCAACCAGAATCCTTGTTCAGGTGTTGGGAAAAGAGCAAGGTGTGTTGGTGGTGACAACCACTCACCACTAGGACCAGCTGAGGCTCTAGCTACCCTCCGACCTCTATCTGAGTCACCCACTGGATGTGAGTATGAGGCCACAATCCCCCTCCCCAATACCATCCAGATATTCAAGGATAACAACAATGAGAGGTGACCATCCCTCTGACTCAGCTCACAGATTCTGTCTGTTTCATGTGGAGATCACACGTGCCTTGTACTGATTTAGGAAGGTCTTCTTTTTCTCAGAAACATGACATTTTGCTCGGCTTCATGGTGCCCGCCTGTAATCCCAGCACTTTGGAGGAAGAGACTAGAAATTCAAGGTCATCCTTGGTTATAAGTTGAGGCCAGTCTGGGTTACATGAAACCCAGACAGGAGCTGTCATGGAGCCTCGCTCTTTTAGTTCTAAATGTTTTTTCTAATTCCTATTATTTTTTCTTTGACCTATGAGTTACATAGGTGCATTTCTTGTGAATATTTAGAATTTATGTGTGTGCATGTACACATTTGTATGCCACTTGTATAGGTGCCTGCAGAAGCCAGAAGAGGGTGTTGGATGCCCAGGAGCCGGAATTACAAGAAGTTGGTAGACACCTGATACGGTGCTGGGATTGAACTCAGATCCTCTGGAAGAGGAGCAAGTGGTCTTCATGGCTGAGCCATCTCTCCATCCCTCTTATCAATTTTTTTTTTTTTTACAATGAAGCTTTTGTATCTGTTATGGACTTATAATCGGGTAGTTCTGGATAAATACCAATTCCTTGGCATGTGTTGATAGATCCTCCCGGTTGCACTCAGATTCCCCATGCCTGAAATGCTTTGACTTCCTATTGTGAGAGCATCACCAGGGGATGTACGTGAGCTCAGCCTGTCCTTACAACTTACCAGAATCCTCTTTGGGAGAGCAGATTGGTGATTTTCTCCCCTGTAGTCTGTCCAGTTTTGTCATGGCATACAGCTTCTGAGAACAGCTACATCTGTGGTTTCTTCCTATTCACAGGAGATTTTTAGTCTCTTATGAGTTGAAACCCATTTTTAATATACTATTGTGCCCCCAATCCTGTTTTCTCCTCTGAAGTCCAGGTCCCTTTGCTGCAGCCAGCACCCGATCCAGAGCCTTTGCACCATCTGTTCTCCCTAAGCAGAACATTCCTCCTCAGATGCCTCCCTCGCAAATCAAGAGAAGCACTCAGTGCCCAGTGCCCAGCCAGGTAATAGTGCAGGGCACAAGGATGCCTGAGACCAGGTTTTCTAGTGAGCCTCCAGAGGTGTCTGTGCCTGCCAGGCCTGGGTGAGGGCCACATTATGCTCCGGATCCACAGCTGTATCTACACCAGCAGGACCCGTTCCACCTGAGCCCCACATGACAGGCAGAAGGTCTGGGCCCATGAGAGGATACTCCCTGTGAAGATGGCACTCAAGATGTAGGAGCCAGCCAAGCAACAGAAGCTGCAAACCTGAGCAGGTTCCAGAGCAGGCTAGGCAAAGAGAACAGCTGCTAAGGTATGCCTCTGCCCCTCACTGCAGTTAAGAGTCAACATCTATCCCAACAGGATTCAAGGATAAGCAGGCTTCAGGCCTCCTATCTAGTCTGTCCATGAAAAACTGTAAGTCTAACAGATTCCAATATACAAATGCCTGAGACATCATACAGGTCACAGACAAAACCCACACAATGACATTGTTTGGGGACAGAGGTTGACTAGGGAAATATCAAGGGTGATAAATGGGGGAAAAGGATTTAGCTTCAAGACATAAAAGGTTCAGGGGCTGGAGAGATGGCTCAGAAGTTAAGAGCACTGGCTGCTCTTGAAGTAGGACCTGAGTTCAGTTCCCAGCACCCACATGGTACCTAATAACTTTCTCTAACTCCAGTCCCAGGAGAAACTCTTCTGACCTCCAAGGACAGCACACATATGTTGTACAGACACACACATAGGCAAAACACACAAATACATAAACTAAGTAAGCGATAAATTTAAAAAATAAGAAAGATATGGAAAGCTCTGGAGATAGAAGTCATGCGACTGTCTTGATGTCACTGAACTGTGTGCCTAAAGCAGCAGGACAGTTACCAGACAGCAGCTGTGAGGATGCTGGGAAATCAGCCTCACTGAGAGGTCTCGGGGGTAGAGGTAGGTTGTACTCCCACGTGGGTGCTGGCAGAGGTGAGGATGCAGGAGAAAGTCTGGCTAGTTGTAGCCAGCAGCTGCTTAACTGCAGTCAGAGGGCAGGAAACAGGGCACCTATGCAGATCCAGGAGGGTGCCACGCAGGCTGAGAAGTTAGGGCAGGGAAGAGCTCAGAGGCCCAGAGCAGGAAACAGAGGTAACTGGGAAAGGTGGATAGGGAAGTACAATAGAGGGCTTTGGAAACAGTAGGCAGGCCCAGTAGCCTCTGTGAGGTCTGAGTTCTCTGTCTTAAGAACTAAAGGAATGCCACAGGGTCTATGACAAACAGGCAAAGGATGACAGGTAGCCCCAACCTATTGTCCCTATAGTCTTCCCCTCCAGTAGGTCAGGTGGCTAAGAGGCCCTCGTTGCCATGGGCAACGACACTGGGCAGCCATACAGTGATGTCCTCGAGATGACAGGCCAAGGAATGGGTACTCTTAGACAGGGTTCGAGTGGTCCACAGCAAGAAAGCCAGGACAAGCATTACACAACTGAGACCAGAAGCCAGAGAGGACAGTTCTCAGTGCTAGACCACAAGCCTGAGTACCTGGCAGTACAGAAACTCATCAGCCCTGGGTAATACACTATGCTGACCAACTGGTTACAGAATTATCAAGTCACACTACTCAGTCCTTGGCCTGAGTGACTTCTGAGTAACACACGCTGTGATGATGGCCATTAAACAGACCAGGCTGTTCTAGAACAAAATATTAGAAGCTTTGGTGTGGTCATAGGAACTAGCTGGCCAAGGCTTGTCTCAGAGGGCTCTTCAGATGCAGCCCAGATTTAAAAAACAAAAACAAAAAAATCAAAAAACAAAACAAAAAACAAACCCTCAGGGACATCACTGAAGAGGAAACCTTGAAGGCCATTCAAAACTGTGCAAGTTCATGTGTCAGACAAGAACCACTGAGCACAGACTCATGTGGGTGCTGGTGTTTGCTAATAGGAGGACGGGGCTGCTGGCATCTGGCATAACATTGGTTCCCAGTCACAGAAAAAAAGGTAAGAGACCCTAAAAGCCAACCCCTACATAACTTGATGTATGCCCCAGATCATCTGAGAGAAAAGCAGGACGAATATCAATCTCCTTTCATAAATTTTCTTGGAAGAATAAAAAATTTCTCCAGAGATGTTCATTCCTGTGTTATCACAAAGCCCTTCCTTATAATGCTGTTCCCTCAGTGGACATCCTAGGGATTAAAATCCCTGAAGAGGTGCTAGCCATGTTGCTAGAAGCGTCACTTTTGGGGACTGGTAATGGCCACTTCATGCCCCAGAAGCCCAAAGCCACTAGGCTACAGAAAAGCGGCCTCAAGACTCAGCCCAACCCAGCCAGCACTTCACCATCAGAAGGCCAGCAGTTTGCCAACTGCAGACATTGAAGGCCAAGTATGCAGAACACCCCAAGCTCTCAGGCTGTGATCCCTCCCCAGGGAGACTACAGACCAACAGCCCCAAGGTTGTCCAGCAAATCACACTCGATTTTCATAGCAGGCTACTGACAAAAAGAGAATCTAGACAGAATCATGTTTAATAGAATGCCCTCTGAAAACCCATTTCAAAATAGAGAAGCTCTCCCAAACTGTAGAAGCCATAAAAATGCAAAATACTTCTTTAGGAAAATTACTGAATCAAAATTGCGCCTCAATTTTCAAAATAACACACAAGTTATTTCCACTGGTCAGGCACCAAGGTGACAGACAGCAACGACTGCTCAGCCAAAGTCAGTTGTTCTCAATCTGCTCCAAGTCCAGGTCTCCGTGGTCCAGTGGGAAGATGCCCTCCTCTCCTGCACTGTCCCAGTCACTGGGCTCCCCACTGCTCCCACCATCGCCTGTGCTGGCCTCTGGCTCCCCTGATACCCAGACACTGGGGCTGGCAGGGCCAGGCCTAGAAAGCCTTGGGCTAGAGCTGGGTGTGATGATGCCCACAAGGCCCTGTGAGTTACACGGGGAGGACACAACAGTCTTCGCCTGGGTGTCATCCTCATCATCTTCATAGTCCAGGGAGCAAAGGCTCTTGGAGTTTCTTAAAGTCTGCAATAGAAAACACACGGGCTGAAGGCATTTCTGGTAGGTTATGTACAAGACAACATTGTGCCTGCCTATGAGGGTGTCTAGCCCATCCCAGTCACTAAGCACCAGTCACAGCCCAGGGCTGTTTCTTGGACTCTGCATCTCATCCCTGGCCTCATCAGAAACCAGGGCCACAAGAGCTCCCATAGTACCTGCTAGGCAGCTTCTGGGAAGCCCAGTATGGACCGCCTAGTATGGACCCACCAAGACCAGAGACACCAAGTGTGTGAGTGCCCAATACCTACCTGGGAAGCCCCAGACGCCAGAGACCTCAGGAAGGATTGCATCCCAGAGCCTGTCTTGCTCTTGGCAGACAGACTATCCAGGAAGATCCTCATATACCTCATCTCCAACACCACCCAGACATTCAAAAAAGGCTTCAGGCAAGCTTAGCCAGACCCACATACACACATGGTTCATTCGATTACTAGCTGCCTTGATCCTGCTTCCCAGCATCCACTCTCATTTTCTCAAATACAACATGTGGAGAGCTCTTCATCCTAAAACCTCTAGTCAAAAACACACAGAAGGGGCCTCTAACTACCCTTGTCTAGGTATGCACTCTGAGCCTTGCAAGCATCATGGGCTGCCTCAAGCATATACTACCCAAGGCATAACCAGGGCACAGAGCCATAAGAGCCAGTTGAGGGGCTGTATTATCTGCATGTCTTCTGTACACTCAACTACCAGTCTCTGCTCCAAACCAGAGCTCACCCAACTGAAAAAAGACTTGCCTACTCAGAGGGTCTCTTGTGTTGGGCTGCATCCTGCCTTGTGGCTCGGGTGACTGGAATGTTGCCTGCACACCGCTCAGGGGAGGCAAGTGCAGTCTGTAATGGAGTGCTCAATCCATGTTTCCCCAGGTGGGAAACAGCAGAGTCTAGGATGACTGCTGTGGTTTCCAGTCTCTTGAGTACCCAGGCACTGCTGGCGTACTGCTGGGAGTTGGGAAGGGGGTGGGTGTGGGGTCCTGGTCCATTCTTCCCCTTAGAGCATCCCTGAGCCAGGCAGGAAGTGGAAGATAGGGGAGCAGAACCCAGTTTGATTCCGAGTGAGAGCTGAGAGTATGTAGAGGCTATAAGACAGAAGGCCTTCTCTGGGAGATTCAGGTGCTGTTCTTTACAAAGGCCTACCCACTGCTCTGATTCTTGATGAAGAGAATATTCTTGCTTGTTCAAACTGCTTTATTTGATGGTGGATGTGAATATATACACCTTAGTCAGGGTGAGCCAGGGATTAAATTTAAATACCTGACTGTCTGTCATGGTCCTTTCAGTGGGGTGTTGTGGTTATATGTTCCAGAGCAGGTAGAGTTAGGCAGGGAGTTAGTCCTACTCTTACCATTCTCAATTCTAAGATTCATGGAGTTTGGGCTCACTTAACCTTCCCAGTTCTGTCTGGTGGCACGGTCCACTTGCCCCACAACCTTAGACTGCTGCACATGTCTCTTGGAATACAGCCCTGTCCTGAGATGCACATATGTTAGGGCTACACATAGCACCTGCCTTTGACATGGCTAGGCCTTATCCCCCTGCCACTTCCCTGGTGTGACCTTGTATTCCCTACCTGCAGTGCTCAGTCCCTTCACACACCCCTGTCTATGTCCCACCACAATCCCCACCAGGCTCCTTTAAACTGGCCTCTTCCATCTGCCACTATGAGGACTCTAGAAGGTACATGGGTAACAGGAAGGCAACACAGATGCCAGACACAGACCATGCAACAAGCCCCACTGGCCTTCAGAACATTAGCTAATCAGTTCTACAAAACGACAGGAAAAAAAAAAGAAGCCATCCTAAATACATCTGGAATAAGGACAGACAAAGTAGTCCAGGGTGGCTTTAAACTTGCTATATAGCTGAGAGTGGCCTTAAACTTCCGATCTTCCTCCTTCTACGTTCTGAATGCTGGAGTTTCAGACATACAGTAACTCTTGGCAAAAATCTACTTTTTGACTAGAAGATCCCTAAAAACAGGCCCATTCCAAATGAACATAAACATATAAGCCCAAGGGACAATAGAGCTTCTTCCTCAGAGCTGTGTTTTACGAGAATTAGTTGTCTCAACAAGACAAATTGCAATGTTTTGTTTTTATTGTTCAACTATAGGAAGTGACTCTGCTAGGCATATGGCACTCGGCCATGCACACAGCTGTCACCGAGTGCTCAGGGGAGTTGCAATGTGGTAGGATCTCAATTTCAAGGCTATCTGGGAGGGTACACAGAGAAACTCGTCTCAAAAAACAAAAGCCAGCCAACCAATTTGAGAAGCAATATTCCATAAAGCAAATCCTTAAAGATATAAACAGCTAGATTTTGGTCCCAAAATGAAAAGGAATAATTTATTTTTTTACTCAAATCAAGATGAATTTGACTGTCACTGAACTAGCTGGAAGACTCTGCAGCTTACTTCCTGCTAGACAGTAGAAACATCCAAATGCAGGGCAGGAGACCCTTGGCATGCACCAGCAGTCCCAACAATAGAAGACATACCTAGATCTGCAGTCAGAAGCCTGCTTTCACCTCAGGACTTCTGCACTGGTCTGACATGTGTGAGAAAACACTGCTGGACCCCACTGCCCTCTGGGTCAGATCAACAGCAAGCAGCAGCCTCTGACAGTCTCCTCTATTCACAGAGAAATAACTACCACTCAACAAAGAACCTGACACAAAACTACCATCCCTGAGAAAACTACTAATCAGCCCACATGACTTGAACTGATACTATGCCAAAAGGGAAGCCCCAGCACCTATTGCCACAAAAAGAAAGAAAGGAAGGAAGGAAGGCCGGCTGGCCAGGGTGCTGCCCATGCCAGGAATCTTCTGAGCTGAGTGAAACTGACATATTTTGTTGTATCCAGTTACCACTGCAAACGTCCTCACCATGATGAAGCCAGGGGGATTCTAGAACACCACTATCCTACAGGTATCCTGACACTGCTGCCACAGGCATCCAAGAGCTTTCCTCTCCACGTGCTGAGAAAGACACCTGGCAAATAAAGACACCTAAACCTGTGTTCACAAGCTCTACCTCTTGCCAGCAAAGCTACTCCACAGCCCAAGGTAGAGACAGAATCTGAGCCAGGTGGAGCCTGGCTAGCCATGTGTGTGTCTATGCCAGGCCAAGACCCTAGGAGGCCAAGAAACACCAATAGACATCTGTACACGTCCAAGAGAGCCTTCCTCAGGTGCCAGGGAGAGCAAAGATCACCCTATCCCAAGTTACAGAGGCCCGAGGGATACATGGAACATCAAATGCCTTGGTAGATGACAAAGACACCCTGCAGTGTCAACCCTCAGCTCTGTCCAAGAAGAGAGGTCTACTCTCAGGAAAGAATTATTTCAAAAATGGACAAAGTTTTAAGAACAGTGGGGATAAGGGAAGTGAAAACGCCTGTACCCCATATGCAGAGCCCAGGCTCCAGAAGACTCCACTCTCCAGGCAGAGACGGACAGTCTTCCCAGGGATTCAGACACTAAAGAACTAGCCAGAAACACAGGAGTCTCAACACCAGTCTATACCATAAAACTCAAAGATGGGGTGTGCTCTTGTGTCAAACAGGAGCAAATGGCAGGTACTGCTAAACACTAGAGAAAACATCTTACCTGATGACACGCCATAATAAGCATGGGAGGAAGCAAGCTGTAAGGATAGGAGTGCCCCCTCCCCCAAAATGTTCATTCTCTCCCAACAAGGTGCAGAGTATCCACAGAGGTAAGACATCCCTAGCCCGCTAAAAGAACCACTGGAGCAGCAGAGTGGCACCAAGTAGACAGGAATGGGTATGAAGGGCTCAGAGAGGCCCCAGCGCCTCAGCACCACTGAAGAAAACAGAGTGAGGTGTACTGGTAACAAAGACAGGACGGAACAGAGCCAACAAACTGGAAATTCGAAAGGGTCATCCCAGAAGTAGATGCTCAGCCACCAGGCAAGTGTTGGTCAAGGTCCCAGGAAGATGAAAGAGTGGCCTGAGGGGATGTAAGGGTAGTAATTCACACTAGGTACACAGGAAAACTGGCCACCCTGGACACAGTGATCCATAAAACCCCACTACATACTGGGGAAAAGGCAAGTCTGGTACCCTACCCACAGCCACACTCCAGAGAACACAAAGCAGTTAGCTGGCTATTGCAGGGAAGATGATGGGACAGGACTTTCCTGGGTGGGACAGCTGTTTCAGAACAAGGTAATAGTATCTGGTAGCCACACACGGGTCAGATGTAGCTACAAAAGCCCAGCATCAATGAGCAAAAAAGGACAGGGGAAGAGGCGGACCCTTGGGCATGGTAAACAACATGCTGGGTCTGTCCTGCAATGAACCGCTGCTTTACAAATCCAACACACTGGTGCCATGGTGTCGCACAGAGACCTCACTCTATAAAGTGTGAAATACGTTACAATTGATCTCCCCACCTACACCTTGGTTTTTTGAGACAGGGTCTCTCCCTGCATAACGAACCCTGGCTGCCTGGAACTCACTATATAGACCAAGCAAGCCTGGAATTCAGAGATTCACCTGCCTGCCAAGTGCTGTGATTAAAGGTGTGTACCACCACACACAATCTTAAACTGTGAAACAAACAAACGAAAACCTAACAGACAATCCTGAAGTCAACACTAGAAGGCAAGGATGAGGAGGTGTGGGGACCATTAGCTGACAGGGACAGAGAGAGAACAGAGAGGATGAGGCAAGGAGAAATGTAAAGCCAGTTTATGATGAGGCATCTTCACAGACAGGTGGGGGAAGTGAGGTGGGTAAGCATGGTCACCCATGGGTGGCAGGTCTGAAGATACAGCCTGCCTGTTGGATGCTTTGCCTGTGTATCTGCATGCAATCCTACTTGTGAGGGAAAGGAAACCCTGCTCTCAATGTTTACACTGAGGGCCTCGAACACTAACAGTGCTATGGACCATGGGTAGGGATGACGATTGTGCCCCTATGGTACTACACAGCTGTCAAAGATGCCTAGACTATATAACCCAAGCTATGGACAGGGTTTGGCCCTGTGAGGTCTCAGTGACACTCTGTTCATTAAAAAGGCAACCAAAGAAAGCACTGTAAAGTGTTACTCATCATTAGGGAGGGAGGCACAAACATGCATTACTTTGCTTTTAGTAGTCGCAGATGCTATTTCAATTTGAAAGACTCCGATAGAAAGATTAAGAATATGGTAGCTTCAACAATATAAAAACACAGGCCTGCACATCTGAACTGTTGGCTACACTGTCAAGAGTCTGCCACTGAAAATGTGTCAATGTCAGAAACAGCATGCCTCTGTCAGGCAGAAAGCAGAGTTTCAGCCCTAATGAGCAGGGTACTGACTCCACCCCCAAGACATCTTAATTGATCAAAATCTAGAAAAAGGTGTAAAGTCACTGTGAGGAAGGTACTTAAGAAAGAATGCTTGGGGGCTGGGAAGATGTCTCAGTCAGTAAAGCATTTACCACACAGGTATGAGGACCTCAGTTTGACATCCAGCACCTATATAAAACAAACAGGCACGATAATACATGCTTGTAATCCCAGCACTGGGACACAGAGGGTCCCTGGGCCTCTAGTCACTTGGCCTAGCCAAACTGGTAAGCCCAAGTCCCAGAGAGAAACTGAGAAACCTTGTTTCCATTTAAAAAAAAAAGTGGTTACTAAATTAGCATAATTCCTAACTGTATCATAAATACTTGCCCTTATACCACAGATAAGTGTAGTCCTCACCCCTAACCCAAGTCACTTCTCTACAACAGACAGAGAATCACAACCAATTAAAAACACAGAGCTGTGGAGCCCAGCCCAATGGACACATTCACAGAACAAGTCCTTCACAGGGCTCAGGGAGCACTGTGGAAGATGGAGCAGAAAGACTGTAAGAGACAAGGATCAGGGACTCTGCTGTGAGACTGTTTTCTACTAATGTCAAAAGGCATAAAGTCTCACCCACAGGACTGCCTAGACATGAGCTAAACAAGGACAACCTGCCAGAGGGACCGGGCAAAGACCACAAGGTCTCAAAGTATACAAAGAACTATAGGAACATGTGTGCATATACATATATGCACATAACAAAAATTAATGAAAAGAAGAGGCCATGAATTTGAATGAGAGCAAGGTGGGGTATATGGGAGGGTTTGGAGGGAGGAAAGGGAAATGATATAATTATAATCACAAAAGGAAAGAATAAATTAAAAAATAAAAAATGGTGTGGAAGACAGGTGTGGTGGCAGACAAAGACCTTTAATCCCAGCACTTAGGAGGCAGAGACAGGCAGTTTGAGACCAGCCTGGTCTACACAATGAGTTCCGAGATAGCCAGGGATACACAGAGAAACTCTGTCTCAAACAAAATCAAAAACAAAAAATGAAGTAGATAATATTACTAAGGTTGACCTCAGGATTCCACATGCATCACTCACATAAACACCCACCCATAAATACAAACAGAAATAAAAATAAAAGCATATGCACAAATACACACACACACAAAAAAAAACCATAATGCTAGTCTCACCCAGCTCCTATACTACTCACCCTGTCCCTACAACATCATCTGTCTGCATAATCCTAGGTGTTTTAGCCAGTGCCTGCTCAGTACACAGGGCTTTTCCACAGACACTGCAAGGCAGTCCTTTAAGCAGGTCAATGTGGTGTATGTGGTCTACATGACACTCACAGAAACTAGGTCCCACAAGACACTGCAGTGTCTCCTCACCAGCTCTTCAGATCACCCATGCTGGAAAGATAAAGAACATTAACGTGTCTCACAAAGGCCAATGGTCAGGAGTCACAAGAGGGAGCTGGGAAGCAGGTCCTGCAGCCAAGTATGACCAGAACCCTCCTGCTGAGCTTCCTGTCCCATGACCTGATGGGATAGAGAGGCAGCACAGCTGAGATGCTTCCAGATCAACTGGGCTCACCTGTCAGCCAGTAACAGCTAACGATAGTAATCCTGACCTTTGAGTTTAAGTTACAATGTGATGTGGGACTAAGTGGAGGTTGACAAGAATAGCCTCCATGTCAGGAACAGAGGACATCTGAGTCCTGAGGCAGACAGCCGGGGAAGGGAGGGAGAAGGAACAGATCAGAGAACACCCAAGTGATAGCCACTTGCTCAGGAGGAGGACTGAACAATGGAACAGAGATGAGGTGGGGCCCCTCAGGCACCCTACCTCCACAATGTCCATCTATAATGTCCTAGCACCAGCACCACCCTGGCCAGATTTACTTTCCTCTACCTGCTAAAGAAAGGAACCGAGTGTTCACAGCATCTCCAGAACAGGACTACCCTTGGATATCTGCATCTTTGTTATGAGCCATCCCGTCCCCAAAAGCACCAAGTCAAGGACTTCTCTGTTGGCAGCTTCATCCTACCTATGCTGTTGTCCCCCTGCTACACGGTGATGCCACAAACCACATCCATAGCACTGGCTAGCAGGGAAAGCCTGGGTATCTAGAACTTATTGCCAACTTTCCAACAGTCAACATCACACTAAAAGCACCACCACTTCCTTTCTATCAGCCCTCTATAGTCATACCAGAAAGAATGGGCTTTCAACACTCACAGCCACCAGCAAGAAGCTTCTGGAAAACCTGTCAGACAGAGTCAACAGTCACATCAGCAGGATGCACAATAGGCATCTGCAGAGCCAGGCTACCTCCCACAAGACTGGGACTGCCAGACAAGCTTCTCCCAAACCTGGTGGCAGTGGCTAACCTATCTGCACCGTCCCCAATACGGAGTGAACAGAGACAGACACTAAAGCAGCTCTGCTCAGGACAGTCTTGACCTGTCCTGACCACCCACAATCTGAGTCTGACATGCATCCATAGTAATGCCTACAAGAGACAAGTCAGGAGGAAAGCTCTGGGACAGAGATGGACAATGAGGAGTCTGGAAACTGCCAATGCCAGACCCTCAGAGAAGAGACAACACTGCTTCCCCCAATACCCACAGTCCTGGTTCCTGCAAAATTACCAGCGTGCCATGCCTTAATCCCAACATGCAGGAGGCAGATGCAGGCAAATGTCTGCCTTCAATGCCAGGCTGATCTGGTCTATATGAATTCCAAACCAACCAAGACTCCATAGTGAGGCCCTGGCTGGGGAAAAAAGCATGAGGGTTCTATTACTTCTGTTCGTCCCTAACAACCCAGAGGGGAGTAGAGCTGCTGGGCCCTACCCCAGCTCTCACAGAGGGGCTGAGAAACCCTGCCCAGGCTCCAGATGCATGCAAGGAGACACGCTCTCCTAGCCACAGCAAGACCATTCTCACTGCTCTCTCCCTCCACTGGCAGCAGTCAGCACCTCTCTGGATTCCACACGAGAGCAGACAGTGGTATTACCAGACACAATGGTCTACTATACCAGCTAAAACCTTCCCTCAAAACCAAACACCTACAGGATGTGCCAGGAGTGTCAGGGTGTGAGAGTTCACACACTCAGATACCTGCTGATCTCTGAAGGAGGCACAGCTCAAGCCAACAGCTCTGGGTCCTATAATCCATCACAAGCTAAGAGACTGTGTCTTCAGTGGTGCCAGACTGCATCAGCCTCCAGGAATGGTTTCCATAAACAACTGCCATCCCAAATTGGCTCCCAAGAGATGAGACTGAATCAAGTGAAACAGTTTAGTTGAAAACCCACACTCAGTCCCTCCTTGTCCTCAGAGCCCAGGGTCCAGGACACCCATATGGGGGCTCTGCCTGTGGGGTGTGGCTAAGGTTTTTGAGGTCAGCTGAGAAAGGCTATCCTCACCAACCCAAGCTATGCCATGTTCCCTGACATGCCTTACACAGCATCTAGACTCAGAAGAAACTAGTCAAGTAAGATTACTGGAGTGCTGGCCACAACCAACCTCACTCCAAGACCAATATAAGGTAAAACATAGGCTTCCTAAGCACCCAAGGACAAAGATGTGGCCTCACCCGTGTCATTTTCAGAAAGTCCAAGGATGGGCGCATCCACCTGGCATCCTCCTCCCGTCTCCGCTTGCGCCGGACCCTCCTCCCATCCAATACACAAGGCTGTGAGCGGCACCGGAGCAGGCCATGGTGCCGGCCTAGCTCAGGTGTGGAAGTGGGGGTGCTGCTGGCTGAAGGCAGACAAGCGCCTGCATCTACAAGGTTCTCTTGTGAGAGGGAGAGCCGGCGCCTGGAGGAAAATGGGCAGGGTCCTGTAGAAAGACAGGGTGGACCTGAGCTTGTACTGCCCTCACTGCCATCCACAAAGCCACTGCTGGCTGAAGCTGGCCGGGGTGTCAGCGGTGAGGTAGGGCCGGCAGGTGACACAGGCCTCCTGGGTAGGCCAGGGAATAGACTGCCCTGCAGGGTAGGGTTGCCCAGGCTGCTGCAGCACTGCAGTGTGGCACTTCCGCCACTGTTGCACCTCCTCTTAGAGATGGGAGTCCACACCTTGGAGCTACCAGGGCGCCATGGGGAACGACATCGCGCCAGCTCCTCTGGTTCCGACAGGGACCGGCAGTGTCGCTTAGTTGGTGGTGCTGCAGGTGGCCCTGTGCTCTCATGGAGGTCCAGGAAGCGACTCACATCCATGGGCCCTGGGGATTCCAACTGCCACTTGAGACCTTCGGTATGAGACACACCATGTGGGCCCACTGAGAAGGAGCCTGAGGCTGCCTGGCTTCCAATGGGCCATCCTCCATGTAAGGCCTTCCAGGGACTTTTATCCACTAAGGAAACACAAAAGTGTGGGAAGAAACAGGTGAGCAATAGGGAATCACCCTGCTGCCTCCCTTCCCAGGCTCATGGACAAAATATACCACTGCTGGACAAAAATACCGCTGGACAAAATATCTGGACAAAAATACCACTGCTCACATGGGCCACTGGAATCTGAACAGCCAGGCTTCACCTGGTTCTTTTTTGTTTTTGGTTTTCTGAGACAGGGTCTCTCCATGTAGTCCTGGTAGTCCTGGAACTCACTATGTAGACCAGGCTAACCTTGAAGTTAGAGATCCACTTGTCTCTGCCTCCTGAGTTCTGGAATTAAAGGCATACACCACCAAACTGGCTTCACCTGGTCGTAAGGAGTTGTCTCTACTATTTCCTGAAGAGAACCTGATCCTGATCTTACTCTCATTTCATTAATACACTGTGTCATTATAATGCTTTACCACTATCCCTGCCCTGTCTCTAAAGACAGATCTTGCCGGGCGGTGGTGGCGCACGCCTTTAATCCCAGCACCTGGGAGGCAGAGGCAGGCGGATTTCTGAGTTCGAGGCCAGTCTGGTCTACAGAGTGAGTTCCAGGACAGCCCAGGCCACACAGAGAAACCCCGTCTCAAAAAAAAAAAAAAAAAAAAAAAAAAAGACAGATCTTTGCCACCAAGAGCCAAACAAAGCTATTTCTTGGAAATAGCCTCGTTTCTTAATGACCCAAGTAGACAGCCAGTCTCAAATCTTCTTACAGATAGAGGATTCAGCTGAGCCTGGGTGTAGTGGCTCGGGCCTGTGGTCCCAGTACTTGTGAGGCAACTGCAGGATTGATGAGCATCTGAGTTTTACTTTGTGTCTGAGATACACAGTGAATTCACTCAGACTTGGCCTGGACATCTGCCTGCTGGACAGTGGACTGGACAGAGACCTCCCTGGCCCTCTACTTCTTCAGCCCTAAAGCAAGGTGTTGGCAATGTGCCTTGGTGGCTGGTCATCCTGTAAACCATGTGCCCAAACCATCACAGGTAAGAGCATCGTAAGGAGTTCTTCCTCTGCCTCTTCCATCAAATCCATTGAAGAGGATTAGGAGTCCTTAAGACACCTGAGCCTAGACTGTAGCTCACAAGACTCAACACCCTAGGAGCTAATACAAACCTACTTCCCCCAGGGCACAGCCCACATGACAGCTCTTCACATACCCGACAAGCCTAGTCCAGCTCTGCTCTGGTCAGCTTGACCACTCAGTACAGTTTGGCACCCAGACTCTGCATGAGCTTCTCAGAGCTGCCATGGCCCTAGCCCCTGTTCCTCTTGTTGGCTGTAAGGCAGCTCTCTAGCCCTCCCTCACAGAAGTGCAAAGTCAGGTATGTGGGTATCTTCAAATGGAGTCAGCCCAGCTGTAAAGCTCAAATAGCCAATGACCTGATCAGAGGATGCTCTGACACTCTTAATGGGAGAGCATCCAACAGGTCACTCAGCTTCTCCCTGCAGCTTCCAACCACTGACAAGCTAAGAGACACTGGAGTACAGGCCACAGAGACCAATGGAAAACAGCGAAGGTCACCTCTGGGGGAAGATACATCAAAAGCCTTGAGGTGACCTGAGACAGCAAGAAGGTAAGACAAGAGACTGAGGGGAGAAGGGAAGAAAGGAGTGCACAGAAGCCCTCAGAAACTCTGAGCAGGGACTGAGGTACTTGATGTGGTTTCATATGCAAGATGAACTGGAGGAGCCAAGTCAAGTGGGAGTGAAGACACAGGCCAGGTGAGGTGGGAACCAGATGGAGACTTCACCTCTTACTTGCAGCTGCTTGTGAAAAGGTTAGCAATACTTTAGTAATCCGGTAGTTAGCAAGGTGACCCTGACATGGTTCTTACCAAGTAAGGTGTTCCAAGTGTCAAGACCAACACAGTGTCATTCCAACCCCAGGGTCTCTGCTTGGATTTATCCCCACACTTAGGGTCCACTATCCTCTCTAACTGCTAAAGAGCAATGTGTCAGGAAGTGAGTACAAGCCCACGGAGGTCCAGGAGTCCTCATTCAGCTAGTGTGTACTACAGCAGAATGGGAACCAGCACCACATACACCTGATCATCCTTTCTCTGGTAGTTGAAGGAAGCCACAAAGTAGACCCATGTCTCACATAAAAGGTCAAACAGTTCTCAGCTTCCTCCTACATCACCAGCAGCAGCAGAAGCTTTGCTGAGCCTTGACCCTGGTTCCTCCGGCTTAGAGGCCAGTTCTGGCTCCTGGCCTGTGAGCAGGGAGAGTGGTAGCTCACGATCTTCCTGCCCCACAGGTAGGTCACACAAAAGCCTCCCTGAACCTTCTCTGACTATCTGACTCAGTTCAGCTCCAAGACCCCCCCTGGCCAAAGGCCCAATGCCACCTTGCTCCATCATCAGCTACTTCAGCCTTGGAAAGACCCTCCCTGGGCTTCTGAGACACTTACCGCCAATCTCCAAAGGGAACAAATGGCCACTTTTGTTCAGTTTCTCAGCAGAATACTAAAAGTGATAAAAGAGAAGTCTCAGTACTCATGTGAAAACTCAAGAGTTTACCACAGTAATGCTATTTCTCCCTAATACCTCCATTTGAGTTTAAAATTAAAAGCACTAATCTCTGGAAAATACTTTCTCTTAAAAAAAATTAACATTAAAAACATTTATTTTGTGTGGGATGGTATAGAGGGGTGGGTTGTGTATATGTTATAGTGAACATGTTAAAATGAGAAGCAACTTATGGGAATTGGTTATTTCCTTCCACCAAGTGATCAAACTCAGGTTGTCAGGCTTGACAACAAATGCCTTTACCCACTGAGCCATGTTACTGGCCCAGAACAAGTTTTTCAAACCTAACAAAATCATCCTAAGCCACTTCAGGCTTCCTCGTATTGCTCTTAAAGCTCTGACCATGCCAGGTGGTGGTGGCGCACGCCTTTAATCCCAGCACTTGGGAGGCAGAGGCAGGTGGATTTCTGAATTCGAGGCCAGCCTGGTCTACAGAGTGAGTTCCAGGACAGCCAGGACTACACAGAGAAACCCTGTCTCGAAAAACCAAAAAAAAAAAAAAAAAAAAGCTGACCTTTTCCTTTGGATAACCTGTGCTAATGATCTTTCAAACCTCACCACACAGTTACTTCTCAGAAAGACCTGTGGGCTGGAGACATAGGTCAGCAGTTACAAGCATCAGCTAATCTTTCAGAGGATCCCAGTTCAATTCCCAGCACCAACACAAAAGCTCACAACCATCCAGGGAATCTGATGCCCTCTTCTGGCCTCCCTGAGCACCAGGTACATGGTACACATACATTCAGGCAAAATACTCATACATGGAAAACAAAAATAAATACAACTTAGAAAAAAAGGCTGAGCCAAGACCTAAGAGCCCTTTACTGCTCACGACAGTCCATATATAAGATCCAAGCTCTAGCCTAATAGTCCCAGTCCTGAAAAAGAGTCCAGACAGCAGGGTAACCTGCCTCCAGGAAGGTAGATAAGTCACTGGCAGTCTCAGAGATTAGCAGGAAATGCCATAGCAACTACACCTGAAGTTTTGGGGAGCCATTGTTGCTTCACATAGAGAAAACCAGGTGTTTGGTATACATTTATAATCCCAACATTCAAAGAGGTCAAGGCAAGAGGAATACTCCAAGTTCCAGACCTAGCTTGAACTACTTGGCAATACCCTGTTCAAGTAGAGTGGAATATGCCTGTAATCTATCACTTGGGACTCCACAGAGATGAAAACAGAAGGTCCAGGAGTTTGGCTACATAGCAAGTTCAAAGCCAGATGGGCTAGGTAAAACTCCATTTTAAACAAATAAACAAACAAATATTGAAAGTTGGGTTTGAGACTCAGAAAAGGGTACCCCTTCAACAGCAGGTAGGCCGCCTCCAGACAGACATGTCTTCCTTTGCAGTGGATTATGTTTCCTCTAACACAGCTGAATGGGGGTGGTGAACACTTGACCAGCCTGGGCTCTGTGGGCACTGGGCAACCTCAAGGTTCAAATGGAAAGAAAAAGCTCTTTATAGATACTACACATGGTTGGAAGCTCTTACCCCACCATGCATAATTAGTGAGCTACCCACACCTTTCAAAGATCTGCAAATGACCCAGCTTTTGGGCCAGAATATTGGTTTTGCCAATCCAGCCACTCCAGCCAGCAATCCTCCTGCTGAGGTCCAACCACTTCGAGACTTTCATAGTCCTCCTCCCCTAGGCCCGCATTCCTAGTGTGCATAAGAACACACCCACCATGAAAACACGGCACACTCCCGGAAGGACAGGCTTTTCTTAGCCAACAGAAATGGCTCCTAGAAAACTTGAGGAGCTGTGGACCTGTATCTAACAAGGTGCACTCAGCACACATTCAAGGACTGGCACAGCATAGACAGACACTTCACAGCAGGTATCTACAGGGCTTTGGTTGGGTGATAGATGAGATGAGCAGGTGACCAGTCCAAGGACACTGGTGCAGACACTCAGGACAGTGGGTGTAATGCAAGAGAGCAGAGCACAGCCAGGCGGTGGTGGCACACGCCTTTAATCCCAGCACTTGGGAGGCAGAGATAGGCGGATTTCTGAGTTCGAGGCCAGCCTGGTCTACAGAGTGAGTGCCAGGACAGCCAAGGCTATACAGAGAAACCCTGTCTGGAAAAACAAAAAAAAAAAACCAAAAAAAGAGAGAGAAAGAGAGAGAGAGAGAGAGCAGAGCACTAAGTGCATCCATTTGCAAGGATCAGTCTCTATACCATACCACATTCTAGGTTCTGAGACATGGCAGCTGCTGAGCCTCCTTAGGAGATAAGAAAATGGATGTGCTGAGATAGCAGAGTCTTTCTGATGGACATGGCTGGGGAACACACGGGGCAATCAGCTGTGCTACATCCATCTGGACAGTAGCATGATGCTCCATGCTGCTTGTCCCCAGCGCAGGCACATCACATGGTCCTCTCTCCTCTTCCACTGACATCCAGCTCAGCCTTTTATTCTATCCTGGACTAACACTAATGGGGTGTGGTCTTGGATGGCTTCTCTCTCTGCTTCCCTTGGCCTCATTATCTTCTCCCACAGCTGGAGGGAACTGCTACCCTGATCTGAATCATAGATAGTCCTTCTGCTTCAAGCCTTTGGAACCTAAGAGTCAAATCCCAGGACCAAGGCATATGTCTTGGGGTTTCTATTGTGATAAAATGCCCTGTCTAAAAGCAACCTGGGGAAGAAAGGGTTTGTTTGACCTACATATCTTGAGTCACAGTCCATTGAGAGAAACCACAGCAAGAATTCAATCAGGGCAGACACCCAGAGGCAGGGACTAAAGCAGAAGCCACGGAGGAATGCTGCTTACTGGTTTGTTCTGCACAGCTTGTTCAGACTGCTGTCTTATAGGGTAGTACTATCCCCACTGAGCCATGCCCTCCCTTCCCATCAATCGTTAGCCAAGAAAATGCTTGTAATTTTATCTTCTCAATTAAGATGACTTCTTCCAAGATATATCCAGGCTTATGCTAAGCTGACCACAGCCAACCAGCATAGCATATGATCTGTTATACCGTCAAGCCCTCAGCCAGGAAAACACTTCCCAACGCACCTCACTGCCCACATCCTCCAGCTACACTGGCTCCGACCATCTGCCTCTCTAGAAGTAAGGAAACACTTTTCCAGTTCTGCATCAGAAGCCTCAATGCACAACTGAGATGCATATGTAAAATGCAGGTCCCAGTGTCCCCTGTTGTCTGAAGATACTCTGGGCCCCACTACCTGTCAACTGTTCCTTCTTTGTTGTCCCAAACCCCTCACTCACTCCTTCCATCTTCAACATACACTCCAAATCACACCACAGATCCTCACTGTGACTGTCAGTCCAGAGATACATTAACCCACTACATTCACCAGTCCTCCACCTATAGTCATAAACCATCTGTGCCTCATTTCCCTTGAGTTAGCAAAGAGAGTCAACTATAACCACTCATTTTTCCAGATCTTTCTGTAACAGCTGGACTATTCACTACCCTCCAAGTATAAAAAGTCAAACTAGGAAAAATTGGGTGTGCCTCAGGTTCAGGGTATATAAGCTGGGAAAAGAGGAGCCCATGTGACCACATAAAATTAACACAGATAGCAGAGATGGGAAGAGTCAACCCTGCTGACTCAGGGGAGGACTACAGGACACTGGCTTTAGACCAGAGGTGCAGGGCCAGGCACACATCATGAGGTCATATGACACAGTCCGTTATGTCAGACATCAGCCACTGTCCCCAACAGAGCTCTAAGACTGGGTGAGGTCCCTTGCATAAAGAATCCTCTAGCTCAGGTGCCTTGGGATTCAAAAGCTGAATCATTCTGGTAGCCCAAGTACAAGAACTGTTGCCACTACAACTGTCCCCATCCAGCACATGGGAGCTCAAGCTGGCAGCACAAAGGACCCAGAATAGAGCATCAGAGCCATAGCAATGAAGGCACTGATGTTTAATAACTTTTAGTTTTAAAATTTACTTCTTTGAAATTTTACTTTTAAAATTTATATTCAGTTTTGCTATTAGAAAACTGTCGCTGGTTGGTGGTGACACACACTTTAGTCCCAGAACTCAGGAAGTAGAGGCAGTAGACTGATTCAAGGCCAGTCTGGTTTACAGAGCAAGTTCTAGACAGCCAAGGCTATGCAAAAAAACCCTGTCTCAAAAAACCAAGAAAACTGTTACTTACGTTTAGGATAGCTTGAAAAAGTAAATCTACTTTTCCAAGGTAATTTTATGAAAAATGTATTGGGAAGCATAAACACCCAAATACAGAATGACTTCTGCCTGCAGTCTGCATATGAACACTGCCCAACTGGGGCAACATCATCACACAAGACCTTAAGAAAAGAGTGAAAGAGTTGTTGTCTGCGTAGTTCCTTTGCTTTGTGTTTTTGGAATCCCTAGCTGTACTCAGAGTGCACTGTGTTAGCATCAAGTCATGGCACAAAGACAAAACATTAAAGTGAATCTGGCAAGAAGTAATGTTATAAATATTACACATTAAAAATAGGTAACCACCAGATGTGATAGCACATGCCTACATCTCAGCACTCAGGCAGAGGCAGGTAGATCTCTGTGAGTTCAAGTCCAACCTAGTCTACACAACTAGTTCCATGCCAGCCACAGTTACACTGTAAAACCCTGCCTCAAACAATAACAACACATCTAATAAACTAATCATAAATAAATAAATAAATAAATAAATAAATAAATAATCGGCTTCATGGTAAAAAAATAAAAAATAAAAAAATGTACTTCCTAAAGCTAAAGCAGGTGAATGAATCTGTGATGACAAATCCTGAGATAGTTTCCCAGAAAGGAATAGCAAGCAGGACACGGGATGATTTACTTACTCTGCCCCATCTGGTAAGCAGGCCACAGAATTAATTTTGTATAGGTCAGCTTTGTATTAGACGTTGATTTGGTTTATAGTGATGATCATGACGGACACTGGCTTCTGTTCAATGCCCCCAGCTCAGCTCTGCCTCCACTCTATACTGTGCACCTCATGCCTTTGGCTCTGCATAGTGGGCTGTGCCCACCTCTGACCCCAAAGCTGACTCACCGGGCCAGCCTCACAGGCCCTGCGGGTAAGGTCATCCAAACTCTGGTTCTGCAGCTTCTCCGTGATGAGAGTGACCATGGTCGGGGCTCTTCCTTAGTCCACATCTATGGGCACTGGATTTCCAGAACACTGGACATAAGCAGGCTCAAGCCATCAGGTCTGAGCTAAAACTCAGAGTTATAGCTCTGACTTAAAGATGTTGACCCATTTCCAGACTCTTCAGGGCTTCATCTCTGTAAAGAGAAATTGCCATATGACTATACACTTCATAATTTCTGTTATATACAGCATCCTGTGTAAAAAAAAAAAAAAAAAGTTCCTAACATCCCTCTTTGACAAATGCCTTCCTAATTCCATGATAACCCAGTATGTTCCTTCCTGAAACCTCTAGTAATATCTTCTAGACTAGTGGTTCTCATTCTGTGGGTCACAACCCCTTTGGGGATTGAACAACCCTTTCACGGGGGCCACCTAAGACCATCAGAAAACACAGATATTTACATTATTAATCATAACAGTAGCAAAATTAGTTATGAAGTAGCAACGAAAAATAACGTTACAGTCGGGGTCACCACACCATAAGGAGCTGTAATGGTCACAGCATCAGGAAGATGAGAAGCACTGGTTTAAAGAAGGTCAGAGGGTAAGGTGCTTATTAGACCCAGCCTCTGAGGCCTTTCCTGAGGCAGCAAGAAAGCTTTTGGCAGGCTCTGTCCCCAAAAGGCAATGAACATGTGAAGAGAAACAATAACAGCCACATCCAGTGAGAACACCAGCAGTAAGCTACTGGGCCCCATACCACAGAGGCCAGTTGAACAAACTGCCCCCTAACTCCAGCCCTTAGAGCTGGGATTCTCTTTACAAAAGATGAAAGGTGGGGTGCCAGAGGCAAGCACAGAGCTCTACTACACCAGGTCCAGCCTGAGGCAAGGGACCAGGACCACCACGGTAACAGTGAAAAGGAAGGCCATGGGCTCTTAGCTTTTTATTTCTGGAAGTAAGCATCTAAGAGCACACAAGAAGCCCTGCACCCTTTGCAGCTGCCATCCTACTGTGTGTATGGAGCTCTAATTCTCAGTGTCTCACTGCAGGTGAGTGAGCCAAGATCAGAAAGCAAAGTACCCAAAACACAGGGTGGGAAGACATGGCACACTGGACTAACAGCACACAAGCTGGGGGCAGAGCTCAGTAGTGAACACTCGCAGAGTGCAGAAACAACCTGGGTTCTATCACACACTGAAAAAGAAAAACTACCAACGTGAAACATCCCAGAAGGCAGCCGTGTCTCAACATGATGAGGCACTGTCATGCAACTCACCAGAACAAGCACACTACTCAAAAGATGGATCAGAAGAACAGAGCGAAGCTCCTATGAGTTAGCCCAACAGAGCAACCTCAGGGCCTCTGCAGGATATATCCATGAGAAAAAAACAAAACAAACATTCTGAGGTACAAGTCATCTCCTTCTAACCAGTAAGGTACTCCAAAGAGGAGAAAACCTGGAGTATTTGCCCCAAAATCATTGGGTATGACCACAACATCCACACCTGCTGGAAATAACACAAGCTTATGACCATCCATAAGCTTGGCAAGCCTGGTGAGGGTCATGCTAGCAAACAAAATGCTCCCCAGCCTAGGGCTCTGTCAACAGGAGAAGAAAATCATATGGATGTTTTTACAGATATCAGAAAGATCTCAAATAAGATCAAATACCAACTTTTCAATCTTAAAAAAATATATATATATACACACACACATACATGTTCTGTCATCAGAAACAACAAATACTTCCTCTGTGACTTTGAAACATGAGGCTCAAAAGCCAGCATGTGACTGAACAAGGCAAGGTTGACAAGTAGCAAGTACTGGGATGAGGGCCACGTGTCACCAACAGAATACTGAGCACACACTGGCTAGCCTAGAGCCTGGCATGAGTTTCCATCAGCAGATGCAGGAAGCAGGTACCCAGCCCAGGCACATATGTGAGCTCAGTTCAATAAAAGATTCCACTAACCACACGGGGCTGCTCTCGGCCAGGGGTATACCACACCACTCACATACTATTCCTGTTTAGTCCATCTAACCTGAAATCCCATCCACCATGCCTAAAGGCAACAGCATTTAGTATACACTACCCCAGCACAGTGAACACCATCTCCAACTTACACCAGAGAGGAGCAGCAGCCAGAGCAGGGCCAGCCTGTATGTTCTTCTTTCTTTCAAATACAGGAACCTAAATCCGAACTAGCTATGTCACAGGAGAAGTACCGGTCATCCATAAGCTTGACAGAGTCAGCCAGGACACGGGCAGCCTGGCCTCACTGGTCATCTAAACTGAAAGCCCCCAACCCCCACCCTCTGAGCAGGGAAAGGGCTTTGCAGGGTCTTCTGTCAAGAGTAATGACAAGTGGTTCCCTCCTGGTCCGCGTGCCACCACAGGGACTTTCAAACACCTTGTCGTCATTGTTTAAGATTTACTTTAATTTTATTTTATGTGTGGTTATTTTGGCTGCATGGATGCCTGTGCACTACATGCAGTGTCCACTGAGGCCAGAGACAGTGTCAGATCCCCTGGACCTGAAGTTACAGACAGTTATTAGATGCCATGCGTGCACTGGGAATTGAACCCAGTTCCTCTGGACAAGGAGCCACTGGTCCAAGACAGGGTTTCTCTATGTAGCCCTGGCCATCCTGGAACTCAATCTGTCGACCAGAGTGGCTCCAACTCACAAAGACCCAACTGTCTCTGCCACCTGAGTGCTGGGATTAAAAGTGTGGGCTGCAGCTATCACCACACTGCTGCCACCACCGCCCAGCTGCAACCACTGCTCTTAACCCTGAGCCTTCTCTCCGGTCCTCACACACCTTGTTGTAACCTCATCACACAAAGCACACACATCAACTAGAAAGGCCACAAAAGTATAATGCAACTCTTTTTTTAAAAAAGTTTTTTTTTTTTTTTTTTTGTCCGGGCGTTGGTGGCGCACGCCTTTGATCCCAGCACTTGGGAGGCAGAAGCAGGCGGATTTCTGAGTTCGAGGCCAGCCTGGTCTACAGAGTGAGTTCCAGGACAGCCAGGACTACACAGAGAAACCCTGTCTCGAAAAAAAAAAAAAAAAAAAAAAAAGTTTTTTTTGTATCCAACCCACAGAATGAAGCAGAAGTCCCAAATCTACCTGAATGAATCAATATCTGAGAAAAATCAGTCAACCTAAGTGACAACTACCAACAGAATTACAACAACAGAAAAATTTAAAAATCTGCCATTTTACAAATATCCTACATAACAAATTTCCATCAAGAATCATCTGTGAATTCCAAAGGTCAATAGAATTTGTGAAGTCTCCAACTATCTTCTCATAAGACACTTAATTACAAGGGAAAAAAATAACAAAACTAACCTGAAGCACAGGATCAACGTGACCATAGCCAATGCCAGGATATAGAGATACACCACAAGACTCCTGAGGGGACACTAAGGAGATCACAGCCCACAGTGGGGCTCCTCACCAAAACTCTGAACCTCATTTTAATCAGAAGAATGTCAGGGGAACCCAGTGAGGCAAACAACAAAACAACTGACAGATTATTTAGGAGCAGTATGTCTGACTAGAAAGATGTCTCAGGAGTTCAGAGCACCGACTGTTCTTCCTGAGGCCCCAGATTCAATGCCTAGAACTCACAGGGCAGCTCACAACCTTCTGTAAACTCCAGTCCTAGAGGATCTGATGCTCTCTTTTGGCCTCTACATGCAATGCACACACATGTGCATAGAAGTATTGCTGGCAAAACACCCCTACACACAAAACAAAAATAAAATTCCCCCAGGAAATTTTAAAAATAAATGCTGAGTCATAAAAGAGCAGAGTAAGGCCTCACCCAGGCTTAAGGGCACAAAATGCAATAATGAGTCTCAAAGAGACAACATCCAAAGTCTGACTAATTGCTGTTAGATGACAACATATTACTGGCATTATTTTCTATTTTTAATCAGTGACCTGGTGTGAGGCAAGGTGTGGATATTTGGAAGTTCTGCATGCTGCTTAATAGGGGAATGGATAAGTATAGAATTTCACCCTGTCATAATCACAGATGTTTAAAACGTGGAACAAAGAGGCTGCTGGAAACTGCTGAGGGAGGCATGTGTGCAGCACAGGTCACAAGGATGGGGCAACTCAAAAGCAGCTCACGGGACTAGGGTGTGGCTCAGTGGCAGCACCTATCCCTAGGTACTCAAGGCTCTGAGCTCCATCCCACCGTTGCAAAACAAATGACAGTACACATGTAGAATGAACTAACCAGACACTATTAAAAAAAAAAAAAAAAAAACTTTCTTGCAAAAACCCAGGTAAGGTCACTTCAGATCCAGAGGTTAGAGCTTGAATGCTTGAATATAGTTTGGGGGGTACAATTCAACCCACAATGCCAAGTGAATCTCCCCCTACAGGAACCTGAATGCACAAAATGAGACATAGCTCAAAAGGCCTATTTAGAGGGGCAATCAGAGAACCTCTCTGGTGATAAGCAAGATTAACAGGTAGGCAAGAGAAGAGGGGGACAAAAGCCAACACTGATACCAAGGTACACATAGGGAAGACACAGCCAAATCGGAGAACCTGGCTCAGATAATGGAACTGACCAGCACTGCCCAGGACAGAGGGACAGGTGCTCTGATGAGAGCTGACGACATGGACTTGCAAACTCAGGCACTCAGGGAATACATCCAGTCCCACACCCATTCCTCCTGAATGTCAGCTCCTCATGTAGAGTGAACATGCCACAAAGGACAGGCTCCGCTCACTTCCCTTCCCTCTACAATACATCCACCAAAACTGTTTTCAAGTAAGTCTGTGGCTTGGATGACCTTCTACCCAGCTCCCTGCTGCTCCTCCTTACTCAGCCACGCCTTCCAGGCCTGGCGACTGCTGACTCCTAAGGCAGTCCTTTGACCCATGTGGCAGCCCTGGACCTGGACTCAGCAGGTGATGCTAGTGTTCCAGTCTCCTTCAGTCATCCTTTCAGGGCTCCAGGACATATAGTAAAATCCTCACCCTAGCCCAAATTCTTCTTCTCCGTCACAAACTATGGCCATGCCAGCATCAAGACTGGCATACCCTGAGCAGCTACTCTACAAAGGCAGTACAGGAGTGCCCACCAACTCAGCTCCACCAATGGCAGAGACCTAATTACCTGGAGAACTACCCTCAAAAACAGCATCAAAGTAGGTTCTCTATTTTTTGTCTGTTTAATTTAGTTTATCACATGGAGTTGACTGGACACTGAAATGGCAACTGTATCAGTCACCTCTGGTTGCAGTAAAAGTCCCACCTTTGTTGAACAGTCCCTCCCCAGGCTCTATGAACATGTTCAGGATTCTGGCTCACAAACTCCATGTTCCCACATCTCTGTGTCCAGTGTCCCACTTTGCACAAAACATTCCAGTCATTTGGAATTAGAGCCCATCCCACACCAGCCTGACTTAACTAAGCACATGTAAAACAACCCCATTTATAAACTTAGCTCTAATTTTGGGGTTAAGACTTTCACATACAAATTGGGTATAGTCCATTAAACCTTAACAAGTCATATTTTATCTTACCATGGCCAAGATATATCACATGGTGTAGGTTCAAAACCCATGCAACTGTGTGTCTGAACTTGCCCACTAGCCATTCTCCAGTCACTGTGTCCCTCAGCTCTGGACCTGGGACTGATACACATCAGCAGTGAGAACCTGCAGACTCCTAGGATCCTCACTTTATACCAGTGGCCACGCCCCCTATATCAATAACTGTACCTAACACTAGCCACCAGCTCCACTGTACTAGACCATGCTACTCTTGCGAGGACTCAGTGTACTTTGTTTGTTTGTTTGTTTGTTTATGAGGCAGGATCACTGTGTAGCCCTGGCTGGCCTGAAACTTACTCTATAGACTGAGTATAGGCTGTTGAACTCACAAGATCCACCTGCTTCTGCCTCCCAAGTGCTGGGATTTATAGGCATGTGCCACTATGCCTGGCTATGAACATTTTTTAAAATTAATTAAACATTTATTTATTTATTTATTTATTTTCTTATTTATCTGGGAACTGGGGAGATTGTTTATCAGTTAAGAGCACTTCCTACTTCTGGAGAGGACCTGGGTTCAGTTCTTAGAACTCACAATAGCAGCTTACAACCATCTGGAACTCCAGTTCTTTCGAATTTGACACCCTTTTTCTGGCCTCCTCAGACATCATGAATATATGTGATGCATGCATGCATGCATACATACACACACACACACACAGAGGCAACATACATAAAATGAAGTTTTAATGTATTTATTTTGTATGTATGCACAGCACGTGTAGAGATCAAAAACAACGTGCAGGAGTTGGTTCTCTCTTACTACAACGTGGGATCTGGTGCTTGAACTCGGGTTATCAAGCTGGACAGTGTCTTTACCCACTGAGCCATCTTGCCAGCTCCCTCTGAACATTTTCAGTAAACTACTCTCACCAGCACACTACCTATGAAAAGGGTCCAACCAAGGGTCTGCCCCCAAGTCCTTTCTGTTTTCAAATGCAATGTTTCTGCCCAGTAAAGTCTCCCCACAGGATTACAAAGCTCTCAGGGCTAACATCTACTGGCTCACAGATGTTACCCATGTTGTCTTGGGAAGCAGTGCTTTCTTACCCGCTGTGTCTGGCCTCATCTTACAGCTTCCTAGGAATACTGTCCCTGACATACGCAGCTTCTCTTTTCTGCTGCTCGAAGAAAGCTTACACTTCTGGCTCCTGTCTGGCTTCCATATCTTTTCTCTCCAGTGTTAGAATAATGAACAAGAACTTCAGGTATCTTCCAAGTCCCTTGGGGCCTCAGATACTTGGTGGCTCCTGAGTGTCCTCAGTGCTTCTCTGGAAACAGTCCCAGACTGTCCTATTCAGACCCCTGAATTCATCTGTCTCTCCTGCCACCTCTCCAATCTTTCAGACTGCCACTGTTCTACTTTCTAAAGCCCACCCACAGCTTTATCCTCTTATGTTTTCTGATTCAAGACATATATGCACCTGGTATGCCTGGCCTCCATAGTGCTTCCTCCTCTCTGCTGCTTTGGTGTTCTCTCCTCTCTGCCTACACATCACCTAACCTCTACACTACTTCTCCACACTACTCCCATTCTACAGACTTAAGGGTCCCTGAACTTCTTGGCTTTCAGGCAAAAATTTCCTCTGATGTTTGTCATCCTGCTCTCTGTTTACACTATGAGATGGAAGCCACCATTGCCACCACACTGCAGTGGGTCTCAGGCTTGCAAGGTTACAACCCCTTTGAATGAGAAGAACCCATCCTGGCACTCCCACAGGCAGGCCACCTGATGTGGAATTTAAGAAGGATTTGCAGCACAATAGGATCTGTGTGAACAACCAGGCTCCAGATCAGTCTGGAAATAGCACGGACAGATGGAGAAAGTCACCTCTGAGCAGCAGGCTCAAAGCAGGTACCCAGCCAACACAGGCCTTGACACCAAGTTCAAATCTAAGCTTGATAGGCTACTCCATCTCCTCCATTCTGGCTCCTAACATACTACATAGGAAGGAAAGCTTTCAAGTCCTGCTTAAAGAGTTTGTCTTTGAGCAAAAAACCTGGAGCCTAAACCACAAAAGGCGGCCAACAGAGAATTATCTGTAGCATGTTGCTCCCACTACACAGACAAAAGCACGATAGCCTGAGGTAGTTCTAACAAACCTGTTAGTTCTGTTAAACCAAAGTCATCCCAAATTCAAGAACCAATAAGCAGCTAACACACAGACAATGCCAGGTTTTCAGTTTCTTTAGTTTTCTCTCAAAAAAAAAAAAAAAAAAAAAAAAAAATCTGAAAGCTAAGCACAATGGTACTCCAGAGGCTGGGGCAGGAAAAGTATCAAGTCTAGTGACTGGAAACTGGCCTGGGCAACAGAGATTTTCATCTCTTAAAATAGAGATAAAGGCAGCGCACGCCTTTAATCCCAGCACTTGGGAGGCAGAGGCAGGCGGATTTCTGAGTTTGAGGCCAGCCTGGTCTACAGAGTGAGTTCCAGGACAGCCAGGACTACACAGAAAAACCCTGTCTCGAAAAATCAAAATAAATAAATAAATAAAAAATAAATAAAGATAGATACAAATATGGATAGATATAGATATAGATAGATATAGAAATATGCAGGACTAGAGAGATAGCTCAGCAGTTAAGAGCACTTGCCAATCTTCCAAAAGACCTGGGTTCTATTCCAGTCACCTGCATGGCAGTTTACACAACTATCTGTAACTCCAGTTCCAGGAGATCCAATGACCTCTTCTGGCTTCTTCAGGGTACCAAGCATGCAACTGACATGGTGCACATACAGACATGCAGACAAAATGTTGTCACACATACAAATAAATATTTAAAACTAAAATGTAGGAGAGCCAGCAAGATGACTCAGAGAGTAAAAGGCTTACTTCCAATCCTGACACCCTGAGTCTGACTCCCTACAACTGAAACGGTAGACAACTGACTCCTACACTACAGCTTGTCTTTGCTACTGTGTGGGTTCTTCTTTTTCCCACCTTTTATCACACCTCTTCTCCAGTTTCCCTTCTATCACTAGGTAAGAGAGAAAGAAGGATAAAGGAGAGAGAGATCTCTGAATCTAACTTATTTCTTCTTTGAGCATGACTACTAACAAACCACAACCAACCAACCAACCAACCAACCAACCAACCAACCAACCAACCAATCAACCACCTCCTCTCCCTAAATGACCAACAACCAGCCCCCTCCTCATCTGGCTCTAACATTTATATACTCTCTGAAAAGTTCCCAGAAATCCAAACGTTACACAATTACAGAAACTATCTGCAACTGGCAAGACAAGACCTCTGCTAAAACACAAGGCCAATCAGTAAGCTGCTGCAGACAGCCCAAAGCAGCACCATAGCCCCACACCTGGGATTAAAATGAAAACAGTATTTCTGTGTGGGTTTTGTTTTTGTTTTTAAGACAAGTTTTCTCTGTGTGTGTAGTTCTGGCTGTTCTGGAACTATCAGGCTGACCTCAAACTCACAGAGATCCGCACACCTCTGTCTCCAGAATGCTAGGTTCAGTGGCATGTGTGCCACCACGATCAACTTATTTCTGTGTTTAAAAGAAACCACACACACACACACACAATGATTTTAATGTAGAGTACTTAAAAAATAACTAACAATCTGACTGCACATCAATTATACCTGTCAAGTCATGAGCAGAACATTAGAACATGCCTGAGACACCTACACTCCTCTCAGGAAAAGCAGAGTCTATTAGTGGTCAGAAGCTAGGCAGTACAGACTAGAGTGAAAAGGGTATCCATATGTCAGGCTCTTAGGGACAAATCCCAAAGGCAGCATGCTAGGAGACGTGTGACAATGAATGGCCTAGGGAATCCCTGTATGTATGTGAGGTCTAGCCAGACCCACCTGATCCACCAGCCTGAGACCCTACACATGGGGCTACCCCACTAAGCTGCTATAGAATTCCACACCCCAGAAAACATGGACAAAAATCAATGATTGTTAGTACTTCCAGCTACCAATTTTGGAGGTAATTTGTTATTCTGCCACAGTAGCCCCAAACAATGACATTTACTCCACAGAACAGAGTCAAATGTCCTTTCTATGGGGCCAGTCACCATTCCTGCAGGAAACCAGGGAAGATGGAGGGCTGGAATCTCATGTGCCACACAAGGTGTACAAACGAAAGCAGTACAGACTTAGATTGTTGTCCTTCTCTGGCAGCCAGTAATCAGTTGGGGCTCAATCCCTTTTTAAGAAATGTTACATTTAGGTGCCATGCTGATTCTGGAAAGCCTGGAACAAAGTCTTGTTTGGGTGCCACAAAGCTGGTCTACTGATAAACTGTAAAAGTTTTTTTGGAAAGCATTTTCAAAACAAAATGAAGAAAAGGACAAACCTCCCCTGACATAACAAATCAACACCTTAATAGTATGAAAACCCGTAACTAGTTGATTTGGACAGTAGGATGTTTACGTAGAAGTGTAGAGGAGTACACATCAATTCATGCACATCTCACATTGACAAGCTAAAAAAATCACATTTTGGGACCAAGAGATGCCAAACAGCATTTGACAAAATGCAGCAAACAACCTATTTGTGATAAACATACAAAGAGAAAGACAAACAGAGGCACATACACAAAAACAGGGTCAGGTGATGGTTACACTCCATCAATCCCAACACCTGAGACACAGAGGCAAGAGGATCTCTGAGTCTACAGAGGCAGGCTGGTCTGCAGAATGAGTTATAAGACAGTCAGGGCTACACAAAAAAATCGTACCTTAAAAAAATAAATAGATTGAAACAAACAACAACAACAACAACAACAAAAAAAAAAAAACAAAAACCCACAGGAACAGATGTCTGCACACACAAGGATCTGGGTTCCACTCCCTAATACCAGGAGGAAAAGAAAAATGAAAAAAAAAGAAAGTGTAAAAGGGTGTTACTATTTGGATGTTCCGCTCCATATCTCGGGCCATTTCAGTGTTATTACATCAAGAGAGCTCTTCCCTAATGAAATGTAAGAGGATTCTGCAACTTACCCTTTTGCTTTCCACTTCATGAGGAGACATCTCCTCTCCTGAGCCTCATAAAACCACAGCCTTTTCTTTCCCTCCTAACACTGGAGGACTGAAACTCCTTCTGTAGGCTCCCTTCCCTCCCAGTCTACAAGAACATAGTCTTTCCCTCCCTTCCACAAGACACATAACCTTCCCCTCTACCCCAGAAGAACAAGGTCTTCCCCTGCCTTCTACTACATAAGACATGGCCTTCCCCTCTCTTCTAAGGGGAAGAACACAACCTTTCCCTCTCTTTCCACATAAGGACAAAGACTTCTCCTTCCATTCTATCACAAAATGACATGACTCTGTCCTTCCTTCCTAACGTGAGGACATGCCTCCCTTTCTTGCATCAGACAGACACTGCCTTTCTCATCCTATCACACTACATGAAAACATGGCCTCCTCTATCACATGTGAAATCATGGTCTCCTCCCTCCATGCATGTGAGCACATGTATGGTCTCCCTCCTACCACATTAAGGGCATGGCCTTCTCTCTGCTTTCTATCACATGAGAACACAGCCTCCTGTCTCCATTGCACTATGTGAAAACATGGCCTCCTCTACCACACCATGTAAAGGTATGGTCTTCTCCATCCACTGCACAAAGGAAGAACATGCCTCTTCTTTCTCACATTAAAGGCAAAGCCATCTCCCTCCTACCACGTTAACGGCAGCCTTCCTCCTGCCTCATGACCACACGGCCTTCCTCACTCCCACCAGGCAAGAATGCATCCTTCTTTCCATCTAGAAGATGCAACGGAAAGGCTTCACTTGGGGACATAGTCTACCCCGCTGACTGACTTCTTTGCTTTGAACTTCCCAGCTTCCATAATTAGTAATATATATTTGTATTCTTTATAATTACTCAGCATAATATGCTTTATATATATACAGTTTGGTTTTCATTCAGGTTTCCCAAAGCATTATCTATCTAAGTTATTAGTATAATGTTAGAAAAGGGCTTAGAAGCAGTCTCTGTGATCTTCCTCACCTGCTAAGATCTTTTCCCCAAATAAGATAACTTAATATTAGAAACTCTAATATTAATTTCTCTTTAGATAATGTCTTGTACAATTGTAGATAGCAAGATTCCCTATTGAGAACTGGTCCTTCCATGTGCTCAAGAGATGCATGTTCAAGAATCTGGGTGGTTACCATGGAGACTGTCAGCATGATGTCACTGTCTTTGTGTCCAATCCCATTTAACATGGTTGTCCTTGCTTCAATCATGCCTATGCAACAAAGTCCCCATTAAAAAAACACAAAAAGACAGTCAGGTGGTGGTGGTGGCACACACTCTTTAAACCCTGAACTCAAGAGCAGAAGCAATCGAGTTCCATGCCAGCCTAGTCTACAGAATGAGTTCCAAGACAGCTAGAGCTACAAAGCAAAATTCTGTGGGGGGTACGGGCAAACATGGTGGTGCCTTTAATCCTAGCACTTAGAAGGTAGACAGATGGATTTCTAAGTCCTAGGCCATCCTAATCTACACAGTGAGTTCTAGGCCAGTCAAGACTACACAATGAGAACTTGATAAAAATGAGACTCTGCTTAACAAAAAGTCAACCAACAACAACAAAACAGCAAACATTGCTAACTGATGGCCAAAAACTCAAAGCACTGAATGCAAAAATGTCCCCTCACCATTGTTTTTCAAAATCATACTACAAGTTCTAGTTAGTTCTAATAAGAAAGAAAGAAAGAAAGAAAGAAAGAAAGAAAGAAAGATAAAAAGGCAACAGTTTGAGAAGAAATAAAACCACAGGATCATCTACAGTGAAAACCTGAAAGAATTAGCAAAATAATTCTGGAATCGTATCTGGGCTGGAGAGATGGCTCAGTGAAGAAGAGTATGTTGATCTTGCAGCACCCAGATGTTGGCTCCAAATCATCCACAACTGCAATCCCAGAGAACCCGACATCCCTCTGACTTCCACAGGCATACATACATGCATGCAGGCAAAACACTCAAACATAGAAATAAAAGAGATAACATCTTTTTTAAAGAGACATTAAAAAAGAGTCCAGTACCAACTGTAACAAATATGCCACTCCAATAGGGATACTGATAACAGCATAGCCTAGGTGAGGGTGCGAGGGAGGAGAGGAGAGTTCAACTTCCTGTAAACCTAAACTGCTCCCAAAAATAAAGCAGTATCGAAGCCAGCCTGGTCTACAGAGTGAGTTCCAGGACAGCCAGGGCTACACAGAGAAACCCTGTCTCGAAAAACCAAAAAAAAAAAAGCATTACTAAGCACTGTAGTATACACCTATAATTCCAGCATTTGAAAGACAGAGGCAGGAGGTTTACAATTTTTAGGCCAGCCTGTGCTACATAGGGATACCATGTCTCAAAAACAGTAAAGGTTTTTGTTTTGGTTTGGTTTTTGAGACAGCCCTCTATGTAGCCCTGGTTGTCCTGGAACTCACTCTATATCAGGCTGACCTTGAACTCAGAGATCTGCCTGCTTCTGCCTCCCAAGTGCTGGCACTGAAGGTGTCTGCCATCACCACCTAGGAAGTAAAGGTTTCCTTGATTTTTTTTTTTTTAGTGTTTCCAAAGCACCAGTGGAAAATACCTAAGAATTTTCTTCACTCTATACCAATAAAATCATGATCATGCTCAGACTAGAGCTCTTAATATTCCTGAACCGTGTGTGTGTCTGTGTCTGTGTGTGTGTGTGTGTGTGTGTGCGCGCGCGCGCGCGCACACACACACATGTGCACACACCAAATCTCTGTAACTAGAAGTTGGAAGTACAACTACTTTAAAGAAAAAATAAAGAAAAGGAAGCTGGGCAGTGATGGCCAATGCCTTTCAGTCTCAGCACCACAGAGGCAGCAGATCCTCAGAGAAACCATGCCTTGAAAAACCAAAAAAAGCCGGTGGTGGCGCACGCCTTTAATCCCAGCACTTGGGAGGCAGAGGCAGGCGGATTTCTGAGTTCGAGGCCAGCCTGGTCTACAGAGTGAGTTCAAGGACAGCCAGGACTACACAGGGAAACCCTGTCTCGAAAAACAAAAAAAAAAAGAAAAAAAAGGAAAAGAAAGAAAGAAAAAAGGAAAAAGAAAAGGAAGGATTATTCGGGCTACAGGGACGAAATCTCTCAGTGGTTAAGAGCACTGGCTACTCTTGCAGAGGACCTGCATTAGATCCCTAACAACCACATGATGTCTCATAAAATCTGTAACTCCAGTTTTGTGGGACCAACACCCTCTTCTCTCCTCCAAGGACTCCAAGCATGCATGTGATGAAGACACAATCAGGCAAAACACTCATCCATACCCATGAAAAAAATGTTCTACTTAAAAAAAAAAGATTGTTCAGTATCTTGTCTCAGAGTAGCAACTAAAACTGTCTCTCCTATGGTTGTCAAATCCAACCTAAGGGAAGAAAAACTGAAAGGCCATGTAAGTTGGTATGGCTCCAGTTCAAGCCACAGCTCAAATACCTGAGGAAAACGTTCCAAAACCAAGATCTAAGCTCCAGAGACAGCTAGCAGAACCATTTATCAAGCCATGTGAAGGGCTTATGCCCAACACACAAAGAACTAAGGAGGGAAGCAAGGTGCCAAGAGTCATCTGAAAGAACTACCACACACAGCCCTACACTAACCAAACCTGTATAAACATCTACTCTTCCTAATCAATTTCAATTTCCATCTTGGTGTAATATTCAAAAATTTGGAAAAACTATCCTCAGTCCTACCTTCTGAGTGAGACTTTGAACTTCCCTTCTAAGACCCACTTTCCTAAGATGACCAAGTATGTATTTGAAGAAGCAGCATCAGTAAGCACAAGTCAAATTTCTTAATGTAAAAACTAAAGTACATTCTTGAAGTCAAACTAATCAATCTTCAAAATTCTCAGAGTTGAGACATTATAAACTTAAGTAGTGGGACTGGAGGAGATGTAGGTATATGCCAGGCCCAGGGTTAGAGTCCCAACACCAGAAAGTTACGTGGAAACTTGGATTCATACTTAAAGATATATACTTAAAGATATATCTAATGATTAAATACTTTGAAGTGCAAAATATTAAACCGTGACTTTAATTTGGAATGATATATAGTAGATCTGTACTTAAGACTAAGGGAAAGTAAAATCCAACGTACAAAGGCAATATAGCCATTCGGAGCGGTAAAATACACTGTGAACATCGCACATCCCATCCTCCACACAGGAAGTCTTAAAGGGACTTACACACCCTTCAGTTTACGCAGAAAAGTGGCTTCGGAATACACTTCCAAGTCACCTTCCACAGGTCGTTGGGAGGATCTGCTCTCGGGATTCCCTTAAGGGACCATCATATCTCGTCAAACTTCCTGCTTCCTGAGTACAAAATAACAATCACTGAGTCTCAACAACAGCGGGCTCACAGGCCCACGGGCTAAGCATGGCGACAACAGGTCTCAAAGTCGACATGAAAAGTGATTCAACAAGTGGCAGCGCGCCCCAGGCGCAGCGGGCAGACATTACCGCCTAGCGTGCAGGAGCGCGCACAACAGGAGTGCTTGGGGCCTGGCCTAATTGGAGGGGTCCCGGGACTCGCCACGAGTTCGGGGAGCTGGGGCCCAGGGGACTCTAGGGAGCAGGGCCCAGGGTTCTTTGAGATGCTGGGTCCCCGAGGACCTTAGGATGTCGGGGACACGGGACACGAGGACAGTGCTGGGCCCGGGGCGCGCGGGGACCTTAAGGTGGTGAGGCGCCGGCCGGCCCTAGAGGGTGTTCCGCGCGCTGTGGCGATGCACCCGGCTCTCGACGTGCGGCTGCGCGGCGCCGGCCGACATGCGGAGACTCCGGGCTCACAGCGCAAGGACAGACGTTCCGGTGGCTGGAGCTCTTAGCGATGAACAGACGAACGACAGCACATAGCACTCTCCGCGCGACAGGTAAGCGCCGGACTCCGTAGCTGTAGCAAGGCGCCGGCCGCACAGGCCGCGCTCCGCGCATGGGGACCGTGCGTCTCAGCCACCGCGGAACAAAACCGCAGCCGACGCCCCGCCCCCTCCGGACGCCCTCATTGGCCGCAGTGCCGCTACCACCGCCCCGAGCCGTCAGCCGTCCGCTCGCGCACCGGCCCGCTGAAGCCGCCGCAAGCAATCAACCCTCAGCAGCGCCGCTATGCGGGCGACGTCACCGCCCAGCTTGTTGTGGGCGTGGCCGCGTGACGGCCCGCCCCCTTTTCTCTCACTTCCCTCCCACGGATACTGTGCGCCGCTGCTGGCCCCGCGCGCCGGGTGTGACGTTAACCTACGGGTGTCGGCGGGGCGGCACTGGACAGGCAGTGCTCCAGTAGCTCCCAGATTCCAAAGCCCAGTAGGACTACCTTCATCTCTCTTTTTCTTTCTTTTTATAACAAGATCTTAGTATGAAGCTCGGACTGTAGACCAGGATGGTTTCGAACTCCTAGAGATCCCTCTGCCTCTGTCTTCCGAGCTCAGAAATTAAAGGCAGGCGCCACCAACGCTCAGCTTCTTCTCTTTCTGGTAATGTGTCTTTAGGCAAGTCCCTGCCCTTTGGGGGTCTCATTTCTTGGACCTACAGTGTGATTGGAAGGCACTTTTGTGCACTTGGGCACTGGTGCTCTGAAGGAAAGCTGTTTTGTAGGTGGGTTCTCACTCTAGAGGCTGGTGTGGCTGGGATGGAGCACTTCCCAGGGTGCTAGAGACCAGGCGCAACAAAATGAAAATGCCTGTTGACTTGTCTAGGAATAGGCTGTAATTACACACGCCTGTAATCCATAGACAACCTTGTTCCCAAACAACAAAAAGTAAAAAAAAAAAAAAAAAAAAGGCTGCAAGGTTAGATACAACTACTTGACATAGAAAATGGAGTAATTCTGAAAGCATCTGGAATAATACCTAAAAAAGAAGACATTAGAAAGCCACTGGGTATTCCTGGGACTGGTGCTAGGCACACCAGGAGTTGGGCCAGGCTGCCACAGGTTATAGGCACAGTAAGTCCAGTCCTGTACAGGCTCAGAAGCCCAGCCAACTGAGGCCAGGATCGATCGACTCGAATGAATGCCCTCACCTGCTACATGACCTGCTACAGACCTTTAATATCCTCCTCCGGGTTTCTTGAGGACAGGAGACTTGTGACCTGGATCACAGCAGGCAGAGGCCAGATAAGGACTGAGACATCTGGCAGGCACCTGTGCCTAAGAGGAACTCTGCCCAGAACAGTCCTTATTCCCACTCTCCCTGGGCAGTTCTGGACCTATGGTGGCCTTCTCAAATCACCACGGTCACCTTGTTTTTCCCAAGCCCTGTGGCTGATTAAGTTACATACACCACACAGCTCAGCTGTATTTGAGTAATTCTTAAAGGCTTTCAGTGTGTGCCCTTTTAGGGTAATGTTCATTGAGTTGATGAATTCACATAAAACCAAAAAGTATTTCAAACTCTCCTACAGATCAGATTGCAGGGAATGGCTTGCAGGCCAGCCGTGGGGTTTCAACCAGTGTGTGATGGTCCCATTTAGGCCACATTGGTGATGCTGAGGACAAGTGCCACCATTACAGTGTTTATCAAGTCCCAAAGGTGACCAGCAGAGGGAAAGTACTAAAATCATCCTCAGTTCATAGATAAGTTGCCACTCTACCAAGGGGCTGTTTTTCCTCCATGACAGAGTAGCAGTGTCACCAGCCTGTCTCCTCAATGCTTGCCTCCGTCTCCCTTACTGGGCCATGCTAAGGGGAAGGACAGTGATGGCCTAACTCCAAACCTCCACTACTCAGTGGTATACTCTAGAACATTGGGTCAGCCTGGACTACTCCAGTACATGAGTTTGCTGGCGCGGCTTCAAGTAAGGATGGGTGCCAGAGGAACACACTTGTATTATCACAGCCCACCTCAACTTCCCCCAACAGACCCTAGCTCACCTTGGTCCACAACAGCTTATTTACCCTAATACACCTCAGCAACCCCAAGAAACTAGACACCTTAATATGCCCAAATCACTGCCACAGACTCTAGCATACCCCAACACACTTAAGCATGGAGTCTAGATGCCACAGTGCTTAAGATAAGGAGGGTGGTCTGAAGAAAGGCCTCAGGCTGCTGGACATTGCCCCTGCCTTTCATCTGAGGCTGGTCAGACCAGAGGGGACATAGCTGACAAGTACCCCAAATGTATGACATCTCTGTGCCAAACCAGGTAGCCAGTGCCACCCTCCACATAATGGCTGTCACCTGTATCAGTCAGATATGTCAGGGCTACTATGCAAAGACCCCATGCACTAGTCAGATATGTTTGGGCTAGTAGACAAAGACCCCTGAAAACTTCTGTCCAAAGATGTTGAATATTCTATATGACAGTAACTTTATTTTTCTGTGGTTTTGCCATTAAAAAAGAAAGAAACTGCTGCAAGCAGACATCGCTAAACAGAAACAATTACCAAATGTGCTTGGACTCTCTGCACTCTGGAGGCTGAGGAAAGAGGACTGTAAATTCAAGGCCAGCCTAGCTACAAAACAAGACCCAATCTCATAAAATAAAATGAAACCTTCCAGAAACTTATTCTCCTGTGGCTCTGAGGCCAGGAGTTGTGAGATAGAGTTTTCCCAGAGTTGCACTCCCACAAGTCCTGGGAGGGTCTTTCCAGCTTCTTGTGTCCCTGTCACTTCAGTCTCTTGACTCCTCTCTTCTGCGATACTCCTCCTCCGCTTCGGGTCTGGTTTTTTCCTCTTTGATATTTTTTAATTTTTAAAAAATTACTTTATGAGTGTTTTGTCTGCAGAGAACAGAAGAGGTTGTCATATCCCTGGGTCTGGAGTTACAGATGGTTTTGAGCCACCTTTGAGCAACTGAGAATCTTACCTGAGTCCTCTGCAAGAGCTAACTGTTAGCCAATTCTCCAGCCCCTTTGGCATTTTTTTTTTTTAAGGATACTGGTTATTGGATGTCATTTGAGTAACTCAGTACTTTCAAACTCCTTAAGTACATTGCAGAATCCCTTTCCCCAAACACAGTATGAATCTTAAAAAAAAAACTCAGTCCCTTCAGGATTGTTTGGCAAGTGATCCCTAGCCAGTGCTGCTATTTTGGAAGCCTATGGGACCTTTGGAACATGTGGCCCAGCTGGCAGACATAGGCAATATCTGAAGGATACAACCCAGATTCTGGCCTAATATCTGCTTTTGATCTGCAGAGATGTGAACAAGCTGTGCATGCTCCAACTGACTAGGACAGAGCTGAACCAGCCACCATCCCTATCCTGTCAGGAAAGACTACCCTCTCAAACTGTTGAGCCAAGATACAGCTTTGTTCTTGTTTTTCAAAAAGACTTCTGTACTTTATGGGACTACAGTTGTGATGGCTATTGTTGGTGGTCAACTTAACTACATATGGAATTAGCTAAAACCCAAGCAGCTGGTACATCTGTGAAGGATTTTTCTTTTTTCTTTTTTTTAACCTGTAACCAGCTTTATTAAAGATCCTTTTCATAAACAATCATGGCATTTCAGGCAGGACATGGGCAGACAATCAACAATATACAAGAACTTCCAAATTCCCTTCTTGTATAGACTACCAAAATCAGAAAGCCACTATAAAACCCAATGAAATCATCATTCAATGCTTTGAAAACGGGGAGTAGCTTAGAGTGAGGGCTGACATTTCACATGAAGGATGTTGTTTAACAACTTTTCACAAGCCGACCCTGACTTTCAGGAAATGAACATGGCAGAATTATCAACCCGAAGATCCACAATCTTTTATAAAAGGAACCCGTGCTCTTCTGAGAACACTCAATGATGTCACTGTAAAATCCCCATTGCCCCAACAGACTGGAAAACCAATTTTGAGGGCCAGGTTCCAACAGGTCTCTGGTCTTAAGGGAATTAAGTCTATGTTGATGGTACAAGGGGAAGAGTACATAAAAAATGAATTTAGAGTTTCCCCAGACCACAAGGCATTTTGTGCCTTGGTGACCACCTATGTCAAGACCAGGACGTCTCTCCTAGAAGCCAACAGAAGCCTTTCAAAATTATCAAGGAAAGAGGTTTTCTGTCCTCAATCCAGCTTGGGAGATATTTTGTTAGTGACACATGATCCTTCCCCCCCAACAATGAAGTGTTCTGTGTGCTAACAATATAGCTTAAAAAAAAACAAAAAGTAAAACAAAATTCTGCATTTTTATAAAACTTGATAAAAAATAGTATTTCAAACTGTACAGTCACCAGAAGTACACAGTTATCAAAAATGCACACAGGTCACTTGGCATCTCCAGCACCTTCAGCTTTCTGTGCCTGGTCTGTTTTGGCATCTCCATTTTCTGCAGGATTGTTCGAATCCTTGCTAGCGTCGGCTTTCCCCTTCTTCCCCTTGGGTACCTTCTCTCCCTTCCTTGCAGGGGCCGTTTTAGCTTGGGCTATGGCTTTGGAGGAGCAGGTTTAGCAGACAACCTTGCAGATCTTCTCTGTGGCTCTTCCTTCACCTTGGCTTTGTCTCCTTTAGCATCCCCTTCAGCCTTTCTTTTGGGCATGTCAGAGGCAGGGGACGTCTGCGCTGAACACGGGTACACAGCGGCACGTGGGTTTGGTCCATCCGGGGGTCGTCCTCGCTGCTTCTTCACACTGCTCCGGGGGGTTTATAAAGTTTTTATAGGATTTTTCTTAATAACATCATTTGAAGTGGGAAGATTACCATTAATCTGGGTCACACCTTCTGTAATCTATATAAAGGACATAAAAGAAGGAAGCTTGCTCTCTTTGCCTGCTTGCTCTGATGGCAAGTCCATCCCTTCATTGGTATTAAGAGACTACTTCATGATTCTGGTGTACACCGAAAACAAGCTGAGACATCTAGCTTCATGGACTGAACAATGTACTAGATTCTTGGACCTTTCATTGACAGCTACTTTTGAACTACAGCCTGTAAGCCATTCTAATAAACCCCAGATAGATAGATAGATAGATAGATAGATAGATAGATAGATAGATAGATAGATAGATAGATTCATCCTATCAGTTGTTTCTCTAGAGAAACCTAATATCACAGTTATAAACAGTTGTGAGGTGCCAGGTGGGTACTGGGAATTGAACTCCAGTCCTTTGGAAGAGTAGCCAGTTCTCTTAACTGTTGAGCCATCTCTCTAGCCCAAATTTTTCCTCTTTTAAATTGGTTCTGTCAATTATTTTGTCACCAGGAAAGTAACATACCAAATAAGACCTCAGTCACAAGATTCAGGGTACCTTTTGGCATGTAACTAAAATTCTGGATATCAAAAAAAAAAAAAAAAAAAAAATCCAAGAGATAGGTCAGAGGTTATATAGGCAGGTCCATGGGATACATAGAGCCCTATAGTCAAGATAGTTCACAGAACATTTTCCACTGCAGGAGAAACCACAGGGAAAAGGCTCTGCCTCAGCTTCCTGTTATTACAAGCTCCAAAGGGACTGGAGGGAAAGGAACTACCAGGCCCTGGTGAGACACCACCTCCACAAGAGGCCATGCCTAGTCCTCCTTTCCTCCTTCTTTTGATACGCATCCCAGGTGTTATCTAAATCATTCAGGGACCAAAGAGACCACTGATGCATTCCAGGGGTTCAGGATGATGGAGAAGGGTATATCACAGACTCAGAGAAGTATAGGAAGAATTTCCCATGACAGACATCATAGGTATGTCTGGTTCTTAACATGAAGAAAAAAAAAGTTTAAATATGGTGTTAGTGCAAATTTAAAAGTGGCAGGTTTTTTTCATCTAACCAGGCTATCTTCCAAATAATTGTAACAGAAAATTCAATAGGCTTTAAGGCACAATAACTAAGCAGATAGTAATCTATACTAATCCTTTAATCTAGCTACTTCCCAACCAGAACCTCTGAGATACTTGCATGCTAGTATTGATCTGGCTTTCTGTGCTCCATGTGTGTTCTCAAGATGGCCTCTGGTCCCTCACCTTGTGAATCTTCTCTTCCCCTCTCTACCCCTCCCCTGGCTGGGATCAGAAGTCACATTCTATTATCTCCTCTGCGCAGTCATTGGCTGATCAGCTTTTTAAATGAACAGCCAGAGATAGTTGGGGAGCAATGTTTACACAACATTGAGACTGGAGAGTCTTAGATTAAGCATTACAATGCCTTGTTTAGATTGCAGCCAGATACAGGGGCACAGAAATCAGCATTTGAATAATACAAGGATAATCTTTACACAGTGTACAATAACCTTATGCCAACAATATGGCTGGGACTGGGTAGTGGTGCATACCTTTAGGCAGAGGCAGACAGATCTCTGTGAGTTCAAGGCCTGCTTGTTCTACAGAGTTCCAGGACAACCAGGAATACACAGAGAAACTATCTCACCACCACTCCCTACTCCAAAAGACATACTTAAATATGATCATTGAATGTTTTGTCTTGAGACAGAGTCTCACAGTGTATTGGCTAGCCTGGAACTATGTAGACCAGGCTGGCTTCAAACTCAGAGATCTAGCTGCCTTTGCTTCCCTGTCTCACTAAGTCATTTTTTTTGTTTTTTAATGTTTAACTATAAATTTGTCTGCATGTACACATGAACTACATGCATGTCTGGTGCTCACAATGGTTAGGAGAGGGCAACATATCCCTTGGAATTGGAGTGAAGATGGTTGTGAGCCTTTCTGTGGATGCTGGTTTTTAAGAACCTGCAGATAGGTGGTGGTGGCACATGCGAATCTGCTTGTTTATAGAGTGGAAACCTGTTTCCTGTGGTTGGTTAACACATTACCTCAGATTGGATAGTTTCTCTGGCCCACGCTGCCCCACATTGAGGGCCAAGTGACCTGGTCTATGCTGCCTCAATTTGGGTGCCAGGTGACCTGGTCCACGCGGGTCAGTCAACAGGGTCTATCTAGCAAGAGAGAGAGTCTGTTCAAGTCCCCTTTATTGAAAGGAAATCCTGGGTATTTATATGCTTTACCACGTGCCTTGCAGCCATGAACAAGCAGGGGAACACAGCTGAAGACACTTTACCACGTGCACCTTGCAGCTGGGGGCACTAAACAACAAAACAAGATATATGAGAAAAACAAGATGTGTGCTCAACTGTTGTGGGCTGTTGAAAACAAGTCTCTTGTCAGGGTATATGGCCTGAGATGGCTACAAAGATGATAACTGCTTTCTGCTTGGAGTTGGCTCCCAACAGATAGTGAGTGCTCATACCACCAAGGTCTCTGTAAAGACAAAGCACATTAAAGGAGGCCTGGAGAGTGCTATTCACACCACTTCACAATTCAGTTTTTTGAGTTCAGGAGCATGGGATTTCAGAGGCACCAGTGTAGCCCTACTGGGCATCATCACCCCATGGCATTCACTTTCTCATTTAATCCTTGGAACCTCCCAGGAGGGGGAGATTGTGTTATTATGCCAATTTTGTAGATGTAGTTCTGAAGACAGACTATGCAGCCATAAGGACACAGGCCAGGAAGGGGAGGAAAGATCTCACCACACTGAAAGCTCCCTTGTATGATAGGCCCCTAATGACAGAGCAGTCAGCCTGTATCAGACCCTTAGCCATCAAGTCCTTAAGACCCATATTTGAAGCTTTGCTTCCTGCACACACTTCTACTTAGATGAAGGGTTTTGTTGTTTTCTGAAAATATCAAGGCATTTTTGTTGTTTTACTGAGACAGGGTCTAATGAATCTGAAACATAGACCTCCTGATCCTGTACCTTCCATGTGCTGGGATTACAGACATGAACTACCATTTCCAGCTTTCTTACACATCTTTGAAGTATGGCTTTTTTTAAAAAAAAAAAAAAAATTTATCTATTTATTTTATGTGAGTACACTATTGCTCTCTTCAGACACACCAGAAGAGTGCATCAGATCCCATATCAGATCCCATTACAGATGGTTGTGAGCCACCATGTGGTTGCTGGGAATTGAACTCAGGACCTCTGGAAGAGCAGTCAGTGCTTTAACTGCTGAACTCTCTCTCTAGCCCCTGAAGTATAGCTTTTATAAAGTGGCTTATGTCTAAAGTCCAAATATTAAAAACCAAACAGCGGGGGCTGGAAAGGTGGCTCAGTGGTTAAAAGCAGTGGCTGCTCTTGCAGAGGATTCAGGTTTAGTTCCCAGTACTCACTTAGCAGGCATCTCACAACCATCTTTAATTCCAGTTCCAGGGGGCCTGATGCCTTTTTCTGGACTCTGAGTGTGCTATAGTCATGTGGTATACAGACAGACATGCAGTACACATGATGAAGCAATAAATTTAAAACAACAAAGGGGAAAAAAACCCTCAACATTCTTAAATATATTTAGATATGCAGAGTGCACCAGTGTAGACTCAAAGTAGACAAGCTCACATGCCAACTTACAAGGGATTTCATTTGTCCTGCCAATGACAGGGAGGACCCTGGGCCCCATGAGCTCACCAGAAGAACTGCCCAGAGCTCAGAAGCTCCTTAGGATCAGGCAGAGTTGATTACTTGGCTTCGAGTCTCAGCTGACAGCCTCCTACCAAAGAGACAAGTTAGCAATTCAGCAGCAGAACTGCTAAAAGGACAAGATCCTGACAGCAGCCAGAAACAAAGACAGTTTCACAACAAAGAGCACCAGCCAGAGGCTGAGGGATGACAACCCTGATAAGCTGACCCATCTACCCTGTGACACATAGGGAAAGGAGATAGCATCAGCCTAGGATTGTGAAGAATTAATCATGCTGGTACCAACTTAATTTAGTTCTGACATTTCTTGTCTCTATGCCGAACAGTCAAGGCAACTAGGACCAGCGAGAGCTCAGCAGGTAAAGGCACTTGCTGCTCAGGCTTGACCCGAGTTCAATCTCAGAAATGCAGAGTGAGAGAAGCAACCTCTGAAAGTTTTTTCTGACTTCCACATGCACACAATGACACGTTTATAGAGTGTACACAGGAAACTCAGTCTCTAGCTTACTGGTTATTAAAAATAGGAATTCATATAGAAAATAGATTTATATTACTAGATTATAGTACCAGCATTGAGAGGCAGGGCCTAAAGCCTGAAGATTGATTTTTCTTGCTAAGAACATTCAAGCCGGGCGGTGGTGGCGCACGCCTTTAATCCCAGCACTTGGGAGGCAGAGGCAGGTGGATTTCTGTTTTCGAGGCCAGCCTGGTCTACAGAGTGAGTTCTAGGACAGCCAGGGCTACACGAGAAACCCTGTCTCGGGAAAAAAAAAAAAATTCAAAAAAATTAGAGCCAGGTGTAAAGCTATGCCCTTTAAGGAGGTAGATTGAGTTTGAGGTCAGCCTGGTCTTTCTAGATTGTCTATTAAGGCAGCCAGAGATATCTAGGGAGATCCTGTCTTTAAAAATAACAGAACAGGAGGTGGGGGGGATGTCTCTAGAACTCATGGCAAGTCTAGAAGCTTCCTTCAGGCAGTGCAAGACTTGAGTTATCCCTGGGCTCCAGGCGTCCCTGGCTGCCCATCCCACTCAGAGTAAAGCAGATACCATAGTGCTGAGGCTGGCTGGTCATAAGGTGTGAATGTAGCAAGTCATGGGTATGAGCTCCTGTGCTCCTCTGCAAGCTAAAGACCTGGTAACAAGCCTGACTACCTCCACAATTCACAGCTTGTATACTTGAACAGACATACTCTGTGGTGGCCAACCCACAGCAACTCTGCAATCTTGAAATCCTATCAACACATGCCATGAAAGCAGGCCTAAGCAGGGCTCAGCTCTTCCCCAAGGGCCAGACTCTAGGCTCCTGGATTTGCACTGTAGGTGGCTGGGTACATGCTCTTGTCCAGAATAACCTGTGCCTCTGGACTCTGGAACCTGCTTCCTGTTTGCAAGATCCCCAGGCTTAAAAGGCTGATTTCACTTACACTGCCCATTCCTGGACTCTAGCTTATATTTATGCCAAACTATAAAAATAATTTTTTTTAACCTTTGTATATACATGTATGTGATCTTGAAATGTTATCTTTTGGTGGCTTCTCCTGGAGAACAGGTTTGTAAGATAATTAGTACTATGGTTAAAGAGTTCTCAATTTTCTTTTTTTGGTTTTTCGAGACAGGGTTTCTCTGCGTAGTCCTGGCTGTCCTGGAACTCACTCTGTAGACCAGGCTGGCCTCGAACTCAGAAATCCACCTGCCTCTGCCTCCCAAGCGCTGGGATTAAAGGCGTGCGTCACCAGCGAGTTCTCAATTTTCTAAATCTTAATTCTTACCTTTAACAGAGAATCTGTATTCTGGAATACATTTAATTTTAGCACTGTTTGCCATTAGGAGAGGAAGTTACTCAGATTCCACTCTGGATTCAGTAGGCCTTCCTTGAATGTATCAGTAACCACACTATCCAGGGCAGAAGCCAGGAGATACTGGCCCCACCCCCAATACAATTGTCTAACTTTCCTCCAGCTTTTGCTGTTTCAAGTCTTCCTAGGCTCCACATTTAGGCTCATAGTCAACTTATCTACACCCCGACCTCAGAACCTTTGTACTTGCTGCCTTTCAAGGCATCTCTAGACTCCCTAACTCACCCTACTCATTTATCTCAACCTGATGGTCTCAAACCTACTATAAAAGTCTTCAAGGCCACTACTGTGGCTGACATTGAATCTGCAGGTGGACAAGAATACAAAGGCACCTGCCCTTTGTGCTTAGGCACATAGTGGTGAAGCTTTACACCGACATGGAACCAGGTCCCATGTCAGAACATCACAGATCAGATGGACCGGAACTTAATAAGTCAACAGTGTCTGTACTTGGCAACTACCCACCAGATCTGGGCACGGTTTTCTCACCGAAGGGGAATATCATTTCCATATGCCATACAAGTACTTCAGGTACAAAAGAAAACTTGCCCTGACCCTCCACACAGTATAGGGCAATGTTACAATCAGTTAAAGCATCTTTATTTTGCAATTATCATTCCATACAAAAGCAATAGAAATGCAAATATTGACAAGTTTACAATTGAATACATGAACAGAGTATCTGTACACATTATCATTTACAGCAATATTACATGGTAAATTAACTGATCTTTAAAAAAAAGTTCTTTCTAAATCCCTCTCTTCTGCCTCAACTCTCACAGAGTATGTGCTAAGATACTTACCTCACACTAATGCTATTTCAAGTTCCAAATTAAAATTATATAACTTACATAAAGCCCATTAATATAATAGCTTAACATCTTTGTTCAGAGCTCTGTATGAGGGAAAACTACATTCACATTGCTAAAAGACCAGAAAATAAGTTTTTACAAAGTCATTGCAGCTGCCTGACTGAGAATTCTTTATCAGTTACCTGAAAGGCAGCTGATTCTAAATTGGTCCCATAAACACATGGTTAAAATCCACTGCCAACCCATTTGAAAAGTGGCAACTGAAGTCTCAAGTTCTTGTGGAAAACTACAAGTCTAACTTGGGGGGCAGAAAGATAATAGGGTTAAGTCTTCACTGGATTCAGCTTCATTTACAATTTAAAACATGCGTAACACATTCACCATACATAAAAATAAGGCAAGAAAAACAATATCATGAGAAAATAAACTTTTAACAGAAAACAAATACAAATGCACAGCAACTCAAGCCTTCCAGGCAGCCAGGCAGAGCCAAGTATTTCTCAGAGTAACCACCAGGTGGCAGTTAACTCATAGCAGAGAAGTCTTTCAAAGGTTCAGTCAAACAAGCTTCCAAATCAAACTCATCCTCCAATTGACAGTCCACATGTCTGACTTTGGTGGGTGTGCCAGCATACACATCCTAGAAAATAGAGGTATTCATACCTGCATCAATCCATCACACAGGCTTCCTCTTAGTTACCATGAGCACAAGTGAACTTGCCCAGAAGCAAGACAAACCCAAAAAGACCAACACTGTCTTGCCATTTCTATAGTGTACATTCATGTTACTTCTGACTTGTCACAACCATTGTATGCTATGAAAAAGATCAATAAACCTGAGTACACCTGGAGTGACACAGATGGGAGGCAGAGTAAGGCCATTCACCTCTGTTCATTGCCATAATCAAACATGCTGTAAGAACAGCTTACATAATTGCTTGTGTTTGAAGCCTTGTGTTTTGCCACTTGAGAGCCTAGGTATTATATATATAAATAATAGAAAGTTTTAATCACAAATATAAAGGTATCTTTTTAGGTAAATTGTATAAACATGGACAGATCTGTACAAGGTCATAGCTGAACCAGTAAAAAGACTATTCTGTATAGCTCAAACAGTTTACTGGGGATGAGGGAAGCCCTTACTATGTAGCCCTAGAAACCTGGCAGGCCTAAATTTTGCTACACACACACTATGCTGGCCTTGAAGTTAGCGATGCTAGCTAGCTTGGAACTTAAAAGATCAGCATCCTCTGCTTTGACTGCCTTCAATCCGCATGCTGGTACTAAAATACTCCACCACAGATTTTGTGTAGTCTAAGCTATCCTTGAATCTCTGATCTTCCTGCCTCCACATCACTGAGTGCTGAGGTTATAGGCATCCATCACCACACCTAGCTATAACTTAAAAAACCAAACAAACTAGTCCCTAGGTCAGCATGAAGGAGGTAGCAGGAGGACCTCAGTGAGCTTAAAGTCAAACTGGTTTATATATCGAGTTCCAGAACAGCCAGGACTAACTATAAAGAGAGATTCTTTCCCCCCAAATAAAAACAAAACAAACAAAAGAACAATTTTTCAAGCTGGGTGGTGGTAGTGGCGCACACCTTTGATCCCAGCACTTGGGAGGCAGAGGCAGGCAGATTTCTGAGTTCAAGGCCAGCCTGATCTACAGAGTGAGTTCCAGTACAGGCATTGCTGTTAGAGAAACCTTGTCTTGAAAAAACAAACAAACAAACAAGCTAAGCAATTCCCTTAGGAATCATTCAGGTGACCCCTACACCATGAGTTCACTACTGGAGAATGACCCAAAAACTAAAATTGAGTTCCACTGCTCAGAACCCAATTTGTGATTAATTTGGTACTTCTTGATGGAAAAAAGTCCTTTTTTCATACATACATTATAATCAAACTCCAGTTCTAACCTCAGTTATGTAAACTGGTATGTACTTTCAAATGACCTAAAACACTGAAGCTGACAGACCCAAAGTACTTACAAAGTTATCCTGTGAACTTGTCTGAGACTCAGAGCTGCTTTCTGTGAATTCTGTCTCCATTTCTCCAAGATCTACAGGTTGTCTGAGAAATGAAACATAACAAGCTTGTCAGTCACCTGCTGCCTTCAGAAAATTTGTTTGCTAAAACCAAACATCACTCACAACAATGTTGTTTCCTAAGGACATTTCACGTTTGCCAAATTTAATTCCTGCCCAATCAACCCAACACAAAAAGCTGATAGTAACTCCAAGTGAAAGGTCACCCAGTTCAGAGGACTAGTCTGAGAATCTGTGCTATTATACACATATACCCATAAATATCCTATCCTTTTTTGTGTTTTTTAGTTTTTGTTTCATGTGCAATGGTGTTTTGTTGCATGTCTGTGTGAGAGTGACAGACCCTCCAGAACCAGAGATGGACAGGTGTAAGCTACCATGTGAGGAACTGAACCTGGGTTCTCTAGAAGAGCAGCCAGTACTTTTAACCACTGAGCCATCTCTCCAGGCCACCTTTTTGTTTACCTATCTATACAGCTCTGGCTGTCCTGGAACTAATTCCTGGCCCTGTAAACATTCTTGAAAAGCAAGAAGGGAATGATAAGGCCTTAATACCTTCTAAGTCAGAACTTCAAGGTGAGCCTGTGCTACAAAGTTAAGACCCTGATCAAAACACCAAAAATTTAGCTAGGGATGTGGCTCAGTCTGAAGTTTGCCTAGCATGAATTAAATGGGGTCTACAGACCCTGAAGAAACAGCTTAGTGGCTAAGAATACTAACTGCTCTTCCAGAGGTTTTAAGTTCAAGTCCCAGAAACTGAATGGTAGCTTATAGTCATCTATAATGGGATCCAATGTCTTCTGTTGTACAGGCATACATGCTAAGCACTCATATGTAAAAAATGCATATAAACAAGAATAAAACAGGAGAATAAAAGAGGACAGGAGATAGTGGTGCACACTTTTAATCCCAGTATTCATGAGTGCAGGAGGACCTCTGCATTCAAGGCCCACCCAGTCTGCACCCCAAGCTCCAGGGATGCCAGAATTACAGAGAAACCTTATCTCCAAATCTAAACCAAAGCCACTCAGATAGGGCTGGGGAGAGTGCTCAATGGAAAATAGGCATAAGGCCCTAATTTTGGAATCCCAGAATGCATGTCAAAGAAAGCTCACAGGCCACTTGGCCCACACAGTAACAAACACAAACATAAGAACCTGCCTCAAACGGGTATAAAGTAAGGACTGACACCCAAAGTTATCCTCTGAAGTGCACACACAGCCAACTGTCCTAGACTGGGTTGTTTTCTAACTCTCTCAGAGACTAAATCCAGAACAGGAGGTAAACTCCTCCCTGGCATCCACAACTCTGTGCAATAAATCAAACTTGAAGGCTAGTGTCTGTTGTCAACAATGTCCAGGATAATCTGTCACTATGACAAGAGGTAGAGAAAGCAACAAAGACTTACATTTCTTGCAAATCACATCCTTCTTCAGCAGGAGGATCCCAAAAATGCAAAGCCACCTTCCAGAGTTTAATCTGTTGGTCCCATGACCGCCGGCTATACTTCTTAAATTTGTTGGGGGTCCTGGGATGAATTCCAGGTTGTCGCAGGTGTCTGCAGGACACAAGATTACTTCAGGACACTTTGGGGGTTAACATTTAACAAATAACTCATACTCTTTTTCTTTTTATTATTTTTAGTTTTTCATATTGCTATATAGATCAGGCTGGTCTCAAGCTCAGAGATCCTTCCGTTTCTGCCTCCCGAGTGCTGAGATGAAAAGCATGCACCACCACATCCAGTAATAACTCAGATTCCATAAGGTGAACAAAGAAATCCATTAAAAGCAGTATTTCAACCAGGCACAAACCTGTACTCCCAGCACTTGGGAGACTGGGGCAGGATAATGGTAAATGAGGGCACCCAGAAAGACCCATTCTTAAAATCCCTCTTCCTTTAAAACCCAACATTCTAGAAAATGTTTTAATCCCAATTCTGTTTAAAAGACATGCATACACACAACCATATTGTATGTCTGTTCAAGAGAACAATAAAGCTGGCACATGCCTTTAACCCCAGCACTCTGGAGGCAGAGAAAGGTAGATTTCTTGAGTTTTGAGGCTAGCCTGGTCTACAAAGTGAGTCCTAGGACAGCCAAGGCTGCACAAAGAAACCTTGTCTTGGAAAAGAGAGAAAGAGAGGAAAGGAGGAAGGTGGGAGGAAAGAAAGGCAGGGGAGAGGGAAAGAGAGGGATGGAGAGAAGGAGGGAGAGAGAGAATAAAAGCAGAATGTGCCGTCTGCAATAAAGGGAATAACAGCAATTTTTTCTCCACTTGCAGTATCCATAGAGTGGCTCAAAACCACCTGTAACTATAGTTCCAGGGGATCTGACACCCACATCTGGCTTCCAGAGGTACCAGGCACATACATGGGATACTACTGTACATACATACAGAGAAAAAAAAAATTCATATATAATCTCTCTCTTTAGTTTTTCCAAACAGAGTTTGGAAACGGAACTCTGTAAATCAGGCTGGCCTTGAACTCATAGAGATCTGCCTGCCTCTGCCTCCTGAGTGCTAGAATTAAAGGGGTGTACTGCCATGGCCAGGTTTCATACACATAATCATTAAAACACCACCACGGCCAGCTCTCCAATTAGATACTTAATTCTTTAACTTGACTTGTATTTTCCTATTGTGTATTTTAATAACTACATACTTTATAAAACTACACACTTCATAAGTCCTGAGGACGAAATGCTATCTAACATTCAAAGTTGTAAAAACAATTACTTGCTAATCTTCATGTATGCAGTCTTTCAGATGGCAACCTGAATTTATTTGCACATAAATTATTATGAGTTAGTCATAAATACTTCCAAGCATGTGTGTCTACTGTAAGCAGCTCCTTAACAGGTACAATGTTGTGGGACAGGTTAGGGCAGGCCTATGTGACACTACCTGGGGACCTCTTTAATGTATCGATCATAGGCAATAGTGTTCTTTCCATAGTTGATCTGCTTCTGCCTTCTCATCAAGACACTTTCATCTGTCTCCACATCAGCAGGCACTGAAGACGTAGACTCCTTTGAATCAGAACTGCAAAGAATGAAGATTAAAAAGCTTTGAATTTAAGATCACTAGGTGCCAAGAAAAAACTGAAACAGTCCCTCCTCTCCATCTTAAATGATAGAAATCCTAACAAAATCCAGAATCTGGGTCAGGAGGTAGTGGCATACATCTCTAATTATAGCACTCAGGAGGCAGAGGCAGGTGGATCTGAGTTCAAGAACAGCCAAGGCTACAGAGAGAAATGTTTTTGTCTTGAAAAAAAAAAAAAACAAAAAACAAACAACAACAACAACAACAACAACAACAACAACAAAAAATCCAGATTCTGTACTATAGAAATTTCAAGTACACAATAATGAAGAACAAACTACCAACAAATGCTGGAGCAATAATCCCCTCAAAACTCTCATTACCAGATTAGCAATGTTTCAGCACGTACCTTCCCGAGGATGATTTTCTCTCTCTTCCAAAGTCATTTATCAGTAGTTTTCTTTTGTACCTGAGAACAGAATAAAATACTGCTGTTTTTAAAAGTATACAACACATGAAACAAACAGAATAGTGTTTCAAAACCGAAGCCTTTTTTCTGAACAGCATGATTTGGTAATGGGAGAATGTTGAGTGTGAGGTAAGCCTGGGCTCATTATATTAGACCCTGACTAAAAACTTTAGGGATTTGGTTTAGAACAGGAAATGCACTGCTTCTTTTCTTTAAAAACATTTTTGGGCTGCAGACAATATATGGCTCAGCAGTTAAGATCACTTGGCGTCTCTATCAGAGGACCCAGGTTCCGTTCCCAGTATCCACAAGGTAGCTAACTCCATCGAAATGGAGAACCCTCCTCTGGCTTCTATGGACACCAGGCATACGTGGGGCACACAAAAACACACAGGTAAAACATTCACATGCAAGAGGTCTGAGTTACCAACAGCTGTGAGCCACCATGCCGGTGTTACAGACTATACATCCCCGCCATGCAAGTGCAGTGGTCAAGAGGACAACCAGCCCTCCCCCTTCATCTGAGTTCTGGGGGTCAAACCCAGGTCATCGTGCTTAGAAACAAATCTCACCCACTGAACTATCTCACTGGGCCAGCATTATTTCTTTAAGTCCACTTGTTTGCAATTTATGTGCCAGGTAAGTTTTAATCCTGACCTGACCTTCAAAAAAAAAACTCCAAATATTTATCTTTCCTTTCTCTAGCTAGAGATAGTTTAATTGAAAAGTGCTTGCTCAGCATGTATAAAGCATCCTTGAATGTGACTCCCTAGCTCCACATGTAAACAAGGCATGGTGACATGACTCTAATTCCACCACTCAGGAAGTGGGTGCAGAAAGATCAGGAATTTGAGGTTAAACCTTGTCCCTTGTCAGGAGAAAACACCAACCACCACACAATAAATTAGGATTAAGAATTATGTGCTACAATCTTCAGTAGGTTCTCACTCTTCCAGATTTTTCTGAGATCTTTTTTCTTTTTTGGGACAGAACTTCCAGGTATAACCCTGTAGCTTACTATGTAGGCCAAGCAGGCCTTGAACTCAAGATCCTCCTACTTTTCCGATTAAGGGATTAAAGATGTACATTAGCCAGGCAGTGGTGGCGAGTGCCTTTAATCCCAGCACTTGGCAGAGGCAGGTGAATTTCTGAGTTTCAGGCCAGCCTGGTCTATGGAGTGAGTTCCAGACCAGCCAGGACTATACAGAGAAACCCTGTCTCGAAAAACCAAACCAAACCAAACCAAAAAAAAAAAAAAAAACAAAAAAAACAAAAAAAACAAAAACCAAAACTACCAACCAAACCCCCCCCCCCAAAGAAAAAGTACACAACAGCTGGGCGATGGTGGCGCACGCCTTTGATCCCAGCACTCGGGAGGCAGAGGCAGGTGGATTTCTGAGTTTGAGGCCAGCCTGGACTACACAGAGAAACCCTGTCTCAAAAAAAAGTAACTACACCTAACTATTTTCTGGGGATCTTATAAGCAAGACTAAGTCAGAGTCTATCAGCTCTTTCAAAGGTACTTTATAGTTTACTGAGGCAAGGTCTCTGCACGAATCCAGAGTTTACAGTTCAGCTAGTCCAAATGCCTTTCCCTACAGAGCCATTTGCTGGCCTTGGTTTGGGTTAGTCTAGCCAGCTTGCCACTGAGAATTCCATTTCTACTCCCTAAGTGTTCTGGTATCACAGGCAAGCCACCATGTCCACCATGTCCACCCAGCTTTTATGAAGGTGCTAGAGCTCCCAACTCCAGGCCTCATTCTTGTAAAGCAAGCATTCCATCCCAATTTAGTTTTACATCATTAACTGAAATTCTGTCAGGCATCTCAACAACTACCCTATGATCTTTTCAATCTTTTGAAAATCATTCCAGGGCACCAAGATACTGTATTTGACTACCATAAAGACAACAAATGACCACTCTAGAAAGCTCATATCCAAACTCGGGAGTTTTCTGCTTTTTTTCCCAGCATCTCTTTCTAGTAGTCCCTGTGCTTAAGATCTATATTAGAAATCTTTTAATAATCTCCAACTTTGATTCATACTGGCCTAACTTAAAACTGCTTTCTCTGGCAGAGTCAAGGACCTAGCTTTACCTGAGTGGTAGTCCCTAAAAGATAAAGCAACTCCGCAGGCTACTGTGGATGACAATGTGAACTGGTTTCTTTATGCCAACTGAGTAAAAAGTACATTTGTTAGAGAGCATATCCAAGCATTTGCTAGCATAATACTGGATTCAATCTTCAGCACTGCCATAAAAATAAAAAGCTTCAAGAATTTGGGGAGATAAATTGATAGATAGAATTTTTTCACACAAATTTGAGAACCAAAATTTGAATCTGTACCACCTACTTAAAAAGCAAAACAAAAACCCTGGGTGGGCATAGTAGTCCACTCTTAATTCCAGTGCTTGAGAGGCAGGTATATGGGATCCCTAGGCTAAGCTGGCTAGAAAGAATATCCAAATTAGCAAGGTCTGAGTTCAGTAAGAGCAATTTGAGGGAGACACCTGATGGCAACCTCTGCACTCAGTGTACAGCTGCACATGTACATGCATACATTAAGATGAAAGCAGAAAGCCCCACACCACCACTGCCATCCACATGTGTACATGCATACATTAAGATGAAAGCAGAAAGCCCCACACCACCACTGCCGTCCACATGTGTACATGCATACATTAAGATGAGAACAGGAAGCCCCACACCACCACTGCCATCCACATGTGTACATGCATACATTAAGATGAGAACAGAAAGCCCC
>JANHMN010000007.1:51622611-51639035 GCA_030674055.1 Rhabdomys pumilio | reverse complement strand
CATCCACATGTGTACATGCATACATTAAGATGAGAACAGAAAGCCCCACACCACCACGCCATCCACAGTTCTACTACCACTAACAGGGTTCTCAAACTAGGAAGCACTCACTTAAAGAGGTTTTTACAAAAATACCTGGCCCTATCCAGCAGCTCAAGGAGCCTGCAAATGTGTATTTCTAACAAGCTTCCAAGGGATGCTGATGCTGGCCTAAGGGCTAGGCAAACTCATTACCAATGAGCAAGAATGCCGATCTCTAAGAAACAGATTTTTGAGAACCATTATTCTAAGATATCCTATGAATATACAGTTAGTAATTGAAAAAAAAATTACAAAGTTTAGTAAGAATTCTGGAATTTTGGTTTCTTTAAAAAACACAGAAATAAGCCGAAGCCAGGAAGTGGTGGCACACACCTTTAACTCCAGCACTTGGGAGGCAGAGGCAGGCAGCTGAGTTGAGGCCAGCCTGGTCTACAGATGAGGTCCAGAACAGTCAGGACTACACAGAAACTCTGTCTGGAAAAAAATAAAAACAAAGCAAAACAAACAAATAAAAAACATAAGACTCTGACTTTTGTCTTAATACTAGGTATGGAGCGATGGGGCTGCTTTGCAGCAGCTTTGGTTTGCCTGATGCGCGAGCAGAAACATGATTTTGACAGCTGTAGATAGTTTCTGTGATTGTGTGATGTTTGGAACTCTGAGAATTTTTCAGAGGGCATATAAATGCCAGAGAGCTGGAGAGATGGCTCAGAGGTTGAAAGCACTGACTGTTCTTCCAAAGGTCCTGAGTTCAATTCCCAGCAACCACATGATGGCTCACAACCATCTGTAATGGAATCTGGTGCCCTCTTCTGGTGTGCAGGCACACATGCAGGCAGAATGTTACATACATAATAAATAAATAAAAGTAAAAAAAAAAAAAAAAACAAAACAGAGCACCAAGAGGCAGTGAGTGGTTGTTGGCCCGTTCAGGACTGTTAGCTGAGGTTGTTAGTAGTGTGTAGAAAGAAGAAAAATACCTTAAGATTCAAAAAGGACCCTCCCTCTTTGCCCTTTATTTTTCTTTCTCTCCTATCAAGTGAAAGAGTGAAATGGGGGATGTGGGGACGCACACAAAGCAGCCAAATCCAGCCACAACAAAGTGTGTACCTTGCAATCTCTTTGTTAACTCTGGTCCTCATTTCATCTTCTTCAACTGCACTTGCCCAGTCAGAACATCTAGAACGGGGCTTATGGCCTTCAGGAGTTGTAAAGCTACAATAAAATAAAAATGCATTTAAATTGTTAAGTACTTTGTCTCCACTAGACAAGTCTATCTGCCTACTATGAATCAGAGCTAGATCTGTCAGCACCATGAAGAGGACCTACTACAGAACTTGGCCTCCTGTTCTTAGACAAGTCTCATCATAGTCTTGAAAACTATCATGCCTCAGCTACTTCCTAAGTGCTGGGAATATAGGTGTTAGCCACTATATCTGGCTTCGATGGGCGCATTTAGCTGCAAATCAAATTATAGGGTTTTTAATGAAGACTCCAGATAACAAAAATGCATAGTGCAAACTGACCAACCCACAGTGAGAATCCAAAACAGATGAGGCTTATTTTTTAGATGCACAAGACTCACTATATAAGAGGCATCTCAATCAGTGTGGAATGGATGAGAATGAGTCTTGTGGATCTAAAGTTCCTACTTTTGTTTTTGAGATAAAATCTTACTATGTAAACCAGACTGGCCTTGAACTCTCAAGTGCTGGAATTAAAGACATTCCCCACCAAGCCTGATGGTTGTAACTTAAACTGCACTAAAAAGAATTGAGTCTATCTTTAAAATATACTCCCAATATTTGAGTTAAATATAATCAAAGGGCTAAGTTTCCTGTCAAAGAAATCTTTGGACAAGATAATTTGGTGAGTAATGATAACCTACATTCTTGTAATCCTACCAATCTGAAATTTGGGACTGGAGAGATGGCTCAGTAATTAAGAACGTTTGCTGTTCTTACAGAGGACCTGGGTTCAGTCCCTAGCACCTACATGGAAACTCACAATCACTTATAAATCCAGTTTCAGGAGCTCCAACGCTCTTTTCCCATCTCCACAGGTACCAGGCACACATGAGGTACACTTCTGTCAGACAAAACACTCATACACATAAAAATACTTTAATCCCAACACCCGGGAGGCAGGTGGACCTCTGAGTTCAAGGCCAGCCTGGTCTACCTAGTGAGTTACAGGGTTGCCAAGGTCACACAGAGAAACCCTGTCTCAAAAAAAACAAAAAAAACAAAAAAAACCCCAAAAAAACCATACCAAACCCCCCCAACATTATTTTCACATAATTGAGACCATGACAGGGTTCAAAGCTTCAGCTCATTAAGGTTTTTATTTGGTTGGTTTTGTTTTGCTTTCATTGAAACAAGATAGTCTAGTCTCAAACTCACTATGTAGCAAGTAAAGAACTTGAACTCCTGATCACAACTGAGATTACTGATATAAGCACTATCACCTTCCCATTTACCTACCTACATTGGGGCTGGCCTCTGGCCTTCCCTATACTCCCACAACTTGTCTAATGTCTTCAAATATGTGCTGGTAATTTCGTATTTTCACCTGAAAGCTTTCCCAAGGTTAACAAGATCCCCTCCCAAAACACATCTGCTGCTACCATGAGGAATGACTGTCATCATCAGAAATGGTCAAGGGTTTGAATCAGGCTGACTTTTCTATCCTCAACACTGCCTATGTATTCAGAAGTCACGGAGTGAAGTCTCCATGTCCCTCCACTGGGCTTAGCAGCCCTGTTCTTATCCTCCCTCCTAGTCAGCCATCTAGCAAACCACATACCCCCATAAGAAGCTATGGTCAAAATTTCTGAGATCACTTTCCTCTTCATCAATCACTACACAAAGGTCCCCAAAGAGAGCATTTCCCTGAGGAGTCCACATCACCAGCTTACTCTTAAGACTCTCCTGGTCTCTCTGAATTACTATTTCACTTGCTGGCCCACCTCCATCAGGCTACCAAGAGACCTCACTGACTTCAGCACAATGCCTCAAGAAAAAAATAAAATCTAAATACTGTGGCAAAAGCTTATCAGATGGAAAGGACCCAGGGACAACTAGAAGTATGAATAACCTAGGGATTCAATTTTGGTTTGTATTCACTCAGGTAATAAAATCTATTTCTTGCCCCAACACACACACACACACACACACTCACTCACACACACACTCTCTCTCTCTTTCTCTCTCTCCCTCCCTCTCTGCCAGGGAGTGTTGGGAAGTCGAAACATTTTAACAAAATGTTCAAAGTATAAGTCCTTGACATTATTGACATGCGTGAAAAATATAAACCAAATCTATTCTAGGAAAACAAAAAACAAAAAAAAAAAAACAAAAAAAAAACCAAGTGCCATGGGATGAGGGTCCCCTTGGCCCGCCTCCAGACCCCACCGAGTGACCAACCCGTTTCCAATGAGTCGGGGCCCACCTTTCAGGTCGGTGGTCCGCAGTCTGGATCTCGCCTTCCTCGGAGTCCTCCGGCTTCCGGTCCCTTCCGTCCGCTCGGCGCTTCCGTCCGAGACTCCATCTCGCAGGGGACCGCGGGCTGAGGACACAGACTGCGGTCAGTGGGCGGGGCCCCCAAGCACCGATGGTTCAAAGAATCCTTACCTCACAGACGGCCAGAAACCGAAGACTTGTAGACCGCATGACCCGCTTACCTTACACCGCTGTCGCGGAGACTCCCATAAAGCGGTGGGCTTCTAGGTCTGCAGGCCATGGCGGCAGAGGTCTGAAGAGCAGCTCGGTGGCAAGAACCTCACTCGGCGACAGCACTGACGAGGTCTGAGCTTGCCTAGCCCAACCGCCCTAAGTGCGCAGCGGCCCCGCCCCTCGATAACTCCCGCGCGCGCGCGGGGCCGGACGAAACCACCGGACGTGCACCTGTAGGGGAGCCCTTCTCAGCTCTGCGCGCCCGCCTGATGGATCCGGTTCCGACCTAAGCCTCGGAATTGCGGGCAGTCGCTAAACTCCAACGCCTACTGCAGCCGTCCAGAAGGGTGGGAAAACGGGACAGCCCGACTAAGGTGAAAAGGAACTGGCGACCTACTTTCTACCCCCACGGCCTTCTAGGAGGCTGGCGCTGTAGCTGCTGGGCCCGTGATTGGTTGCTCCTTCGCGGGCCCGAGGGGTATTGGCGGGAGATTGGGCCGTGCGCGCCACTGCCACTCAAAGCAAGGAGGCGTGGCCACGGTGAGGGCCGGAATACAGACAGTCCAACATCTTGACTGGCCTCTCCTACCCGCCCCCACAATATTCCGGGAGCGCCCGCCTCTAGCTTAAACCCATAGTTTTAAAACAGTACTAGCCATCCATTAGTAGCCAACAAACTTAGTGGCCTCTTTTTCCCTGCAAGGCCGTCTGCCCTGTCTCTGGTGCTTGAGGCCCCTGCAGATCCCATCTGTCCTAGTCGTAAATGATGTAGGCAATCGTGACATCCCTTCTTAGGAGTGGATCTGATCCAGAGCAGCGTGAAGGGGTGGGATAGTGGTGATAACCTGAACGCACTAAGCACGACACGGCTTTCTAGTCTGTGACTATACTCATCTGACTTTCCCAACATCCTGCAGTCACTATCTAAAATACTGCAAAAGTTTGGTTTTACTACCAGGTTAAACAAAATGAAGTGCATCACTGGAAAAGAACACTTTATTAAATATTGTGTCATTTAGCTACATTTACATTTATTTGTATAAAATTAACTCTTCTGTGGTTAAAAAATAAATCTCAAAAACCACTTGGCGTCTGCTAGGCAGACAGCCCTCGAAACTGGCTGACTCCTGGTCATACTTTAGGGACAGGCAGAATTGAGTTTGCTCTGGGAGCAAATCCCTGGGGTTAGGTGCAGTGTTGGCTGGATAACGGGCTAGCTTGGTCTGTCACTACTGCTTTCAACAACTAAATGTGCTTCACGACCACACGTTGAAGGAAAGGTCCTCCCTCTAGCAGCTACACTTGTGTCAGAGATGGAGGGTAAAAGGCAGCCTCTTCCCCACCCATCTGTACCATAGATAAGTGAGTAGTACATCCATCAGAACCTTAACCACTGAGGTATCCTCTCCTGATCCAAGCACCCCACAAGGGCCTTGGCTAACCCTGTCCTGCATTCCTGGGGAGTTTCTTTCTGGATAGCGCTATGGCTCTCTGGTCCTTGGCTCCCAAAAACCCTTGCCTAGGATTAGAAGTGTGAGATCTTGGCCTCTCCTGGACTAGAGAAGCAAGACAAGACATCAAAAGCATTGTGGACCCTCTAAAGCATATGCAACCTTCATGAGTAGCTTGGGAGAGTACTCTGTCCTGGCCCTAGGTTGCTGCCCTTGCCTTCCTACGAAGAAGTGGTCCCTTGGCTGGCTATAGCCACCAAGATACCCTAGAAGAGGACCTCACACTAGAGTGGCATCCTAGTGACCCTCTCAACTGTCAGTGTCCACCCAACACCACAGGGCCTGGGACAGATTTAGGTCTGATTTGTAACTGAGGTACAGGTATGCTCTGTAATAGAATTAAGGCAAACAGGCCAAATAAAGGCTCTTGGGCCAAACTCCAATGTCTTGGGGCTTTGGAGCATTCTATGTGGCATATCAGCCCTACCTGGAAGTAAACAGGAAGAAGGTTCAGGGATAGGGCATTCCCATGAGAATTTCTTCTAAAACTTCAACTGACAATAGACTCAAGGTAGAGAGTGGCTGTAGATTAAGTGTGTGCTTTAACTAGAACCCCTTGCTGAAGTCAAGGAGCTTTAGTCACTCCCCATAAGTGGCTAGTGGAGACACAGAATATACTGTGATGCTCAGCGTACACAACACACATCCAGGATGCAGAAGCGGGCACGGCAAGTGGGGCAAGGCACACGGCTAGCTAGCCAGGTGTCAGGGCGCTGGGGATCCTGGCGGCTGGCAAACCACTTGCCCATGCAAGTGAGACACCACATAGGTCGGCAGTAACACTGTTGGCACTCGCCCACCGCTGGCTCCTGGCAGGTCTTCACCAGCTTCACACTGGCCCGTGTTTGCATGCAGCCTATACAGGCCTCAAGCTCCTACAGAGAGGTAGTTGAAACAAAAGGGGTTACAGAAAGGCCTACAAGATGGTCCTGGGAGAAGTCCCACCCACTCTCCCACTTGGGCCAGCCCCCACCTGGTTGCTGGGTACTGAATAGGCTGGGTTGACCTCCACAAGGGAAGCAAATGTTTCTAGGAAGAGGTCACCCAGGCTCTGGCGGATGACCACGTTGGCTGCACTTCGAATTGGGGCATGGAGCTTCTCACATAGTTCACCATATTCCGATGAGTTCAGTCTGCAAGAGACATGGCTTGATAAGCTGAGACAATCTGACCCTGGGTCCACAACCTAAAGTCATTCAGAATCAAAAGCAAGCACGGCCAGGAAAAACAAGCCACCTTAGTAAAGTATCCACTAAAGATGGCCATGAAGGCAAAGTCCACATACTCACTGGTCACTCATCCCCAGCAGAGAGAATGGGAGAGTCTGGAGCTAATGTGCCACCAAACTAAATTCCTAGGCCATCCCAAGAAAGTATAGGAACAGTTCAATGATAGAGCACAAGGAGCAACAAAAAGAAAGCAGAAGGCAAGAGGGACCGTGAAGGAGGATAACACTAAAGGGGTCAATTGACCAATGTCACATAGGTGCTTTAATCCTCCTCTACCCTTAACACCTCTTAAGAGGTGCAAGATCCATAACCACCATGTACTTACCGGATATCAAAGGGCTGTGTACCAGGGCTGGTGCTTGCCACACGTATGGTAAGAAGCTGCACAGGTAGGTTTGAGTCTGGTGAGAGATCATGCTGCCGAGACTCTGTCACAGTCAAGTGAACATCCTGTTGCTGAGCCACATGCACACGGTATGTGGTCACCTTCATTACCCATGTGTCTGTCACAATCACTCTGGCACCAGGTGCCCCAGTAGCAAACTTGTCAATCCGTCGGAACTCTGTGTTGATAGAAGAGGCAACTGCCTGCCAACCAGACTGTGGGAGGGCATAGAGGGCCAGGGTTTGGGCCAGTGGGTGTCGGGTCCACCTATCCCAGGACCAATAGTAGATCAGAGTACAGGAGACAAGGGGAAGGATCACAGCCAGGAAAAGGAAGAGCTGCCAGGCTTCTGGGGCCTGACCAGGGGAGTAGAGCTGCTTTTCTGAAGCTGCAAAGCACATGCCCATGTAGTAGCCTGCAGAAGAAAAGACATCTCAGGGGAAGATCTAGCTGCTGGGGTCTATCTTCCTCCCATGGTGACCCATCTGAAGACCCATCTGAAGTGTTACCTGGGGGAAGGGAAGAGCTATTTCCTTTTTATTGCCAGCCCTAAGCCTTGTCTTGGTCACCTAGGGCATGATTAGCTCCCAGGACATGTTGCTTTTATTGCTGCACCTCCACAGCAGGCCTGCCTCAGCCCTTAGCCAGAGCAGTGGTACCACATACTAGAGGAAAATGTTTTCAATTTACTACCATAACTTCACAGACATAGCCAAGTAGAAACAATAAAACCAAAGTTGCCAGTTGGTGGTGACTCATGCTTTTAATCTCAGCACTCAGGAGGCAGAGGCAGGTGGATCTGAGGCCGGCTTATCAACTGAGCTAGTTCTGGGACAGCCATGGCTACACAAAGGAAAACAAACAATAAATTCCTAGAAAAACAAGGAAAGAATGACTTTGTATAAACTGACCACTGGCCTACTCCAGACAGTTCTTTGTGCTGTGTCTTGGTATCTCAGTTTTGCCTCCTCTGAGGGGGCAGATCCAACATAGCCCATCTCAGAGCTGGGACACTGTACAAAAAAGTAAGCAAGTACCCAATGATAGGGCATATTGAAGAACAAAGAAACCCGTTTTAGGGCACTGTTGACCCAACAGGGAACAGCTTGAGCATCAAAATGATCTGCAGACGGTACTGTTTGAGCAGGCTCCAATCTGCAAAAAACAATAGTAAATGTTTACTTTAGCCAATTCACTACATGCTAAAATAACTGGTTACGGTTATGTAGCAACAGAAGACAGCTCGACTATCTGCTATTAATATGACCTCCCTGAGTGACTTGTGCTTATTAACTTTGGGTTCCTTGTTCAGGCATGGGAGTGCCCACTGGACAGCCCTTGGTCAGGAGTCCTGCCTCAGAGCCAGGGTTTCTCTGTGTAGTTCTGGCTGTCCTGGAACTCACTCTGTAGACTAGGCTGGCCTCAATCTCAGAAATCCGCCTGCCTCTGCCTCCCAAGTGCTGGGATTAAAGGCGTGCGCCACCACTGCCTGGCCAGAGCCCCACTTTCTTTATCTGCCTTGCAGGGTACTAGGTTCCCAAACCAAACTACATGGCCATGCCAGCTCCATCTCCAGTTCTCCAATAAAGTCTCCTCCACCATCTATCTTCTCAAAACAGATCTGAATGTTTCTATTACCACACCAGCCTCCATCTCCTTGGAGCCTAGGCTACTGCATCCTCACACCAGTCATTCCTGTGCCCAGAGCTGCAAGTATGACAGGCCACTCTCTTTCCCTGTCCCTGTATCCTCCAAAGGTCTCTTTCATCTGGATCCCAGACTTCAATCACTGCTATACCCCAGCAGTTCCCCCAACTTTTCCTCCAAACAGCCGACAGATGGGGCTCTCAAAGGTCCCACTAGCACTTGAGGCACCACATATCATTGCCTTGGACAGGACCGTAGACCTAGCCCAAAGAAGACTGCATTAACATACCCAACCTTAAACGTCTTCACCTCTGCCTGCTCTCCTTGCACCCACCTTTCCCTGGGAGCCCTCCAACCTCTGTTGTAATGAATCAACAGGAGCCCTTTCCTAGAAATCGCCCAACATGGCAAACAGGTTGAACGATTCTGCACTCCAGCCACAGTGATGTCAAAGACTGGAACTTAGCCCCACCCGAGTACCACTTGCAGGACAGCGCCTGGGCCGCCGCCTCCCAACTGGGAAGAGCGTATGGTGCCCTAGAGCGCTCAGCTCACAGTCAGGGCTGCAGAGATCCCGCTTGCTTGCACCTGCTCTTGACCGGCTTCTGCTCCGGCTCTGGCTGGGAGCCTCCTCACCCTTGGACTCTCCAAGCGCCCAGTTAAGCGGCGACCACCAGCCCGCACAGAGGAGGCTCACCCAACGGCAGCAGTGAGTGACACAGTAGTGTGGCGGAAGTGCGACGAAGGTGGTAAGGCACGAAGGCGGCGTCCTCGCTGCCCAGCCAGCCCGACAACAGATTCTGCACTGTGAGTCCGGCCGAGTAGAACTCGTTGGGCGTGAACACGAAGCACACTGCGAAGACCAGGTAGGCCAACGTGAAGGTCACCTCAGGGCTATCCATCCCGCTGCCGTTCACCGGGCCCGGCAGAGGCAGGAGCGTCCACTTCTGGACAGTTGGTAGGTTGCTGCAGCCACCGCCAGACCGCCCGCGAGGCACTCTGGGAAACAGAGTCCTAGTCAGGCTACCCGTGGGGCATTCTGGTAATCTGTGAGACGCCTGTCAAGGTACCCGCAAAGCATTCTAGGAAATGGAGTTCCTCTTCAGGCTGGCCGCGGGGCACTATGGGAGACAATTTTAGTATCAGATGATCCGAAGGGCACCCTGGGAGACCGAGTCTCGTGAGGCCGCCCCCCCCCCCCCCCCCCGGCATTGAGTGTGGAATTCTCAGGTACTTGAGCTCACCCACAAGTTGTGAGCCTCCCAGACGCCCCAGTACGGGTTCAGCTTCTCCTACAAACAGTTCGGAGGAGACACTGCAGCTGGTTCCATTCAACAGCTGAGAAAAGCCAAGCCAGGGCGAACTGCTCTCTAACCGCATTCGCGGCCGACCCTGAGATTGTCTGGGCCATGGTGAATCTCACAGTTACTGACTACCAACAAGCCCACTAGGCCTGCGATGCTAGACGACAGTTCCCATACGCCCCCACGTTCCCACTGTGCCCTCAGTCCCGGAAGCGGAACTGCCTGCGCATGAAGGGCGGGACCAGTGTGGCCTGCTATTGGCCGCCGGCGGCTCTGCAGAGAGAGCTCTCTCCTGCAGCGCACTGATTGGCTACGGAACGTCAACTCCCGGTATTTGAATCTGGGGCGGGCGTAGCGGACGACGTTCGCTGACTGCGAGAACAGGGCTTATTGGGATTTCTTTGGTTTGGTTTCTCCAGCAGGTCTTTCTAGCGCAGAGCAGGTACGGCTTTCCTCCCTTGCAGTGGGCGTCCGCGCGTGCCCAGGACTCGGCAGCCGTAGGCAGGTAAGGTAAACGGCTATTTCTTCTTTCCCTTGGGCGCGGGGTGGGGCTAGGCCCCACGGAACTGGATTTCTACAAGCATGAGTTGCTGTTCCTTTCTTCCGCAGTTTCGCTCTCTCCCTTTGTTGAGGACCCACCTCTCTTTCCAGCCTCCTCTTTTCTGAGCTAAGGGATGCACCTAGCCTCCTAGGCGGGACTGAAACCCGTGGGCTGGGCTTTGCAGGCTGGCCTGCCAGTGGTCTCGGTCTGACCCAATTTATGTCCTCCAAAGAGGCCGCTCCAGGTTCCTGTTCTGGTCGATTGTGTCGCAGAGCCAGAGCATCCTTCACCCCAAGTCTTTTTCTCCACCTTTTCTGCGAAACTGTTCTGCCTGTCGTCTCTCCTCCTGAACCCACTGCACCAGGGGATATTTCTTGTTCCAGGATCTGTGCCTCTAAGTCCTCTTACTGTACCCTGGCCACAACCTCAGAATAAATGGCTTCTCTTGGAAATGCTTTCTTCCCGGCTCCAGATGGTTCTAAGTTCCCCTACTCTATAGCATCCTTCCTTCTCTGAACAGAGTCCTTTAATTCTAAAGCCTTTTTCGCCAACTCTAGCTACCGGGATGACCTCATGCTTATACATTTTGACTCAGAAATGTGTATTTCCCGTCATGATCGCTTGATTGTACACACCTGCCAACTCACTGTCCCAGGTGGGAGATGTTTCATCATCATTCTTTCTCCTTCAACCCCCAAACTCCACCTGGGAAACCATCAGTCAGCTTCAGCTCTATCGTCTCCCATAGGTGCCTTCACCCCATAATTGATCTTAGAAGGACAGATGCAGCAGCAACAACAAAACTTCCATATGGTCCCTGTCCCACCCCATAGTCACTCCTGCACCAAGAAAACTTCAGAACCCAAACCTGGCTTGTCAAGCTTTGTCCCCGGGGACTCCCTCCAGGAGCTAGGGACATGGCTCAGACAGTAACATGCTTCTTGCCAAACAAGCATGAGAACTTGACTTCAGATCCTTAGGACTCACCTAAAACTATGTGGTGTGGCTTTACTTGTCTGTAATTCTAGCACTGGGCAGGCAGACTGGAGGATCCCTGGAGCTTACTGGCCAGATAGTCTTGCTGAAGTAGTGAGCTCCAGGTTCTGTTAGTCTGATAAGGTGGAGAACAATTAAAGAAAATACCTCATGTCAATCTTTGACCTCTTCTTCATAGGTGCCAACATACCGACTCCCCAAAACCCCATCCTAAATAGCCGCTTACCTTTACCCATCAGCAAAAGCTAAACCAACTGTTTCTTCTGCCTTCTTGCCTAAAAGAGTCCATCTAAGAAGTCTTGCATCTGGCTTCCGTACAGCCAGAGGCCTATGCTTGTAAATTCCACATCCATCACATACCCTTTCCCCATCCTTTCTGGCCAAAAATCCTAAACATTGCTCTTGATTTCTTTTCTCTTTACCTTATGACTTGTGTACCTGGCTGAGCAACCCAGTCTACCTCTCTTCTTACTAAGGGAACCTCTGGTTCTGTCTCTCTCCCATCTTTCCTCAAAGGCTCCTAAGGCAGAGTCAGCAATAGCTTCTTGATGACCTCCCTCCCCAGTACCTCTCCTTACTCCCCAGCCAGAGCGCCCAAGGTTTCACACTCTCACACACACACACACACACACACACGAATATCCCCTGCCTCTGCCTCCCAAGTACTGGAATTAAAAGTATGCTCCATTACCCTCCTGCTTCTTTGGTTCTCTTCAAACCAAAATTATATCCCCTACCTCTTGCCTTACAGTGTAATGCATTAATGGGAGTCATTCTAAACACCTGGTTCTCTTTTCTTCTCTACCTAAACCCTTTTAGCAATTGGCTTAGGAGGTAGCAGTATCCCTGATGCAACATAAGGGACTCTTGAGGCTTTCTCTGGAAGATGACACCTACTTGAAATATTAACTATACCTGTAAAGGGTACTAGCTCTACCTGTCTGGAAGTAGGCTATCTCCCTGTCATACTTGTGTGTCATTTCTGTACATGCTCTGCAGCATCATTGACCTAGTGACTGAAACATACTCTTTTCCCAGAATGAGTCTGCGTATCTTAAATGACGAAAATGTGCCCAATGAGAAGAGTTCAGAAAGCCGTGACTTCCTGTTTTCGCCACCAGAACTTACCGGAAGATCCTCTGTTCTTCGTCTGTCACAGAAAGAAAATGTGCCACCCAAGAACCAGGCTAAAGCCACAAAGGTAAGAATGTGTGCACTCATCAGGTCTCTGAGATTGGCTTTCTGACAGCCTTGCACTGTGGCACTTTGGCCTGCTTGTGAGGGCTTGTATCATGGAGCGTGTGCACTCTCTTCACCTTTCACTAGGTGACTTTTCAGACACCTCTTCGGGATCCACAGACACACAGGATCTTAAGTCCTAATATGACCAGCAAGCTTGAGGCTCCTTTTGCTCTGGATGACAATATTGGATCACAAAATGACCACTGTGTCTTCTTTCCGAAAGAGAAGTAAGTGTTGACGCCTTTGACTGTTCTGCAATTGTGTCCTCTCTGAGGGTTGTTGCCAAAGCTTTCAGTCTTTTCATATCTAGACTTTTCCTTTTCTTGATGACTTCCTTTAAGTACGGTATTTGGCACAGTTGTTAGTTGAGAGCTAATCATGAGATGGTTGGATGGTTTTAATTCCATCCTTCACTCTTGCTTGCTGTGTCCTTACCTAACCCCAGTGAGCCCATATAAAAAACATGCAATCCAGTTATAATTATGAACTATGAGCCTGGATTGTGCAGGTCTAACATGGTACTAACTTATTCCCCCGCTATAAAACCCCTTCTTACTTGCAGTTCCTCCTGGTCCATCAGGCTTCTTCCTCCTCCTCTTCTGTCCTCTCTCCTTCCCCTTTCATTCTCTTCTACTCTGTCTCCCTGCCCCCTCTCTCAAATCTCCAGTCCCACCTTTCCCCCATTGTCCAATCACAGGCTTAGCCTTTACTGACCAGTCAGAATGGGGAGAACGTTCACCTGAGATCCCCTTAGTACATGATGGGCTGCTTGTCGGGGCAGCCCCTCGTGAGGAAGCAGAATTAACATCAGAATAAACAGCATCAGGACAACCCACAACACCTACCACTTACTTATTCTTTATTTCTATAACTTGATGAAATAATTAGATCTTACTTCCAGGAAAAATCACCTATGGTTTCCTTCCTATTGAGTTCTGCTCATCTCTCCCTTCTGCTTAAAGTTAGCATCTGGCTTCCTGTGCTCAAAACTTGGAGAGAGAGGATAGACTCATAAGAGAGAAATTATCATACAATTAATAAATTGGGGCTTGGGAGATGGCTCCCTTGGTACTGTTGGCTATAAAAACGTGAGGACTTGAGTTCAATCCTCAGTGTCTAGATCAAAAAACCAGCAGTGCACACGGCTAATTTCAGCTCTAGTTAGGTGGAGATAGGAGGATCTTCCCAGCTTTCTAGCCAGCTCTCTTGAGTTCCAAGATAAAAGGTAAAGAATGGCTGGGCGGTGGTGGCGCACACCTTTAATCCCAGCACTTGGGAGGCAGAGGCTGGCGGATTTCTGAGTTCAAGGCCAGCCTGGTCTACAGCGTGATTTCCAGGACAGCCAAGGCTATACAGAGAAACCCTGTCTCGAAAAACCAGGAAAAAAAAAAACAAAAAAAAAGAATAGGTGTACCTAAAAGGATTGGAGAAGCGTCATCCATAAGTACATTGGGCATTTGCTTAGTAGAAGTCCTATTGAAATGAAATTGCCTAGAGAGGAGGGCCTTCACCAGTCTGGTACCAAGAACATATCTTTAGAGCTGGAAACTCTTTCCAGAGGACTCGGGTTCAATTCCCAGCTCCTACATGGCAGCTCACAACTAATCTCCAATTCCAGTTCCAGGGGATCTAATACCCTCACACAGAGATGAATGCAGGCAGAACACCAATGCATGTTAAATAATAAATTATTAAAGACACATCCAGAGCAGGAAGGGACCTTGGTTTGGTTTTGCTCCAGTTTTACTGATTCAGCTATTGAAGCTTTTTTTATTTTTATTTTTATTTTTTAAAATATATAGAGAGAAAAGCATGAGAAATAAAAACATCACTCCTATGCTCTTTAATGTCACAATATCTCTCAGCTGTATGCTAGCTCTGTCCTATCAAAGCACCCCCAAATCTGTTGCTTTTTTGAGTTGTCCTTGTTACTTTACAGCTTCATTTTGTTTTTTTCTGAAATTCAGTCCAGTGAGATTGGTGTCAAACACTATTGGTCTATAACAATCTCAGAAATACAGAGCCAGGTTGGCACTTGGCTGTTGTGAATCTAGCCTGCTTTGAAGCCAAGAAGTTGTCTCTACCTGTACTGCTGGGAGGGCAGTTATGTCACTTGTGAGCTTACCCGGGGGCCTAGGCATGCATGCATGTGCCATACTGCCGTTCACTAAAACACTCTGCTGACCCTGTGTATGAGGACAGGAGGCTGCCCAGATGGTAGCTCATGGAGTGAGCTTGGTACAGGTTAGGGGTGACCAGAGTGATTGGCTTAGGTATTTGACTTTTCAGGGATTATTTTCTAGTCTAGCCAGGCTTTCAACCTAGGAGATGGTATGGCTGTCTTACAGTTCTTATCTTACAAAAGAATGGATTTAATCGCCGGGTGGTGTTGGCGCATGCCTTTAATCCCAGCACTTGGGAGGCAGAGACAGGTGGATTTCTGAGTTCGAGGCCAGCCTGGTCTACAGAGTGAGTTCCAGGACAGCCGAGGCTACACAGACTACACAGAGAAACCCTGTCTTGAAAAACCAAAAAAAAAAAAAAAAAAAGAATGGATTTAATCGAGAGAGACATGGGCAGTTTAAATAGTTCATTTAGCACAAAGCTATTTTAGTTAGTAATGCTAAACAGAACACTCCAGAACTGATTGATAAGGTATCAGCCTGTCCCAAGATTGTAGGCACCCTTGAGCCAGCAGCAGGCACCCAGACCCCTTTCAGTTTGTGTTCATCTAGTTTTAAGAACTCAATCCCAAATGGCCCTCTTTAGGCAGGTGGGGCCACAGACCCAAGTCCTCAAGAAGACACTGGCCAAGTAGTCCTCAGTAATCCTAACACTGTGACTGAGGAAGTCAGATCAAGAGTTTGAAGCCAGATTTCTCTATGGAGTACAAGCATCTCATTTTTTTTATTTTTGTTTTTTGTTTTTTTAAAAAAATTAAAGCATAAGCTACCAATCAGGTGAAAACTGGTTGGTACCATAGCAAGCCACTGTCCTTAGGTACTCCTAGAGGTAGAAGTGACCTGAAACTAGGTGCTAGCATTCCAGCAGCCAGATAGTCTGTTACCTCCAGAGAAACAATCTCATAATTTTCATGTATCTTTTCAGCATGAGCAGTTTTTCAAGTGAATCAGCATAAGAGGGAGGTAAATAATAGTTCAGTGCCAGAGCAGGGAACATAGGAAAGACCCAGCTCTGATGACTCTGTCTCTCCAGCCAGCTGCCTTTAGCCCCAGTGGATGATGCACCTGTGGTTCAGATGGCAGCAGAGACCCTAAGAGCAGAAGTCAAGCTACAGGTATGTGTGTGTGCATGGATAGGTGCTGTCAACATTATTATATACTATATAGAAAAATAACAGGGCATTGAGGCATGTGTACTTTTACTCCCAGCACTTGGAGCATAGAGGCATGCAGATTCTGGCTAGCCTAGTCTACATAGTGAGTTCCAGGGCTTCAGAGTAAGACCTCTTCTCAGAAAAATAACATGGTAGAAGAGACCACCAGCTGTCTTCTAGTAACAGGGTGGGATACAGCACTACCTTCCATCCCCTAGAGCTGCCTCCCAATCTGGGTTTATTTTAAGGAGAGAGTGGGTGGGGCTCTCCCTCACCCAAAACCTCGCTATACAAGGTGATGTTGACTTTCCCTCTAGGAGGGAATCTTGAATTCCTCGAGCCTTTCAGCTTTCACAAGTTTTCTGGACAGTGAGCTGGTGACCACTCCTATCAAGCCAGCGCCGGAGCCTTCCCATCAGGGACCAGAGCCTATCTTGGACAGTGAGCTATTGGCCCCTTCTATTGAGCCAGTGCTGGAGCCTTCCCATCAGGGACCAGAGCCTATCTTGGACAGTG
>JANHMN010000007.1:51596717-51622601 GCA_030674055.1 Rhabdomys pumilio | reverse complement strand
GGTGACCACTCCTATTGAGCCAGTGCTGGAGCCTTCCCATCAGGGACTAGAACCTGTCTTGGACCCAAAGGAAGAGACCTTCAGAGACCCAGCAGAAGGTATGTGGTATAAATGCATTTTTAAAAGTGATAATCTTTTCTCTGTCCCAGCTAGCTCCCAAATAAATGAAACCGAAACTATAAGATTTATTTTATAAGCTTTCAGTAGCTGAGCAGTTATTAATCTATTACTCTAAACTAATATGGCTACTTGCTGGGCAAAATGTGTTTTAGTATTGGTCTGTCCCTGCCCAGATGTGTTCCCATGATGTTGTTGTCATCTTCTTCTTCCTCTTCCTCCTCTTCCTCTCTCTGTCTCTCTCCCTCTTTCCCTCTGTCTCTCCCTCCCTCTCTCCGTCTCTCCTCCCGCCCCTGGGCTTGGAAGTCCAGCCCTATTCTATCTTTTGCTCATCCGTTGGCTGATCAGCTTTTATTGACAAGTCTGAGAGTAAGTAGGGAGCAGTGTTTATACAAAATTCAGGCAGGAGATACTTAAAATAAGCATTACAATGCCTTGTCAGGATTGCAACTAGATATTGTGGGGGGAGTGCTGAGAAATCAGCATTTTAATAATACAAGGATAATCTTTATAGATTACAATAACATTATGTCTACACTGTGGCCCCAAGTTGTCACCATAGGTTTCTCTGAAAGTCTCTGTGGATACTTCAAGTGTACCTTCAAGTTCTAGGTAGTTATTATTCCACAGGCTGTTCCCTGACTAATTCACATACAAAACTTTTGCTCCCAGCCATACATGGTGACATACACCTTTAATCCCAGCACTGGGTAGGCAGAGGCAGGAGGATCTCTGTAAGTTTGAGGCCAGCCTGGTCTATAAAACCAATTCCAAGACAGCCAGGGCTATCACACAAAGAATTTCTATCTCTAGAAGTGGGAGGTGGGGGAATGGGGTATAGTCTTAGGGTTACTATTGCTGTGATGAAATACTATGACCAGCCTGACAATGGTGACACAGACTTTAATTCCAGCAGAGTCAGGCAGATCTCTGTGAGTTCAAGGCCACACAGAGACACCCTGTCTCAGAAAAGAGAAAAAGGAGAAGCCAGTTTGTTATGGCACATTAATCCCAGCCATTGGGAGGCAGAAGCAGGTAGATCTCTTGAGTTTGAGCCCAGCCTTGTCTACAGAGTGAGTTCCAGGACAACCAGGGCTACATAGAGAAACTCTGTCTCACAAAAACACAAAAAGAAAAAAATTTTTTCAGGGTCCTCTTGAGCTACCTAAAGAGTTCAAGGCGGGGGGCTGGAGAGATGGCTCAGAGATTAAGAGCACTGTCTGCTCTTCCAGAGGTCCTGAGTTCAATTCCCAGCAACCACATGGTGGCTCACAACCATCTGTAATGGGATCCAATGTCCTCTTCTGGTGTGTCTGAAGACTGCTACAGTGTACTCATATACATACATACATACATACATACATACATACACACACACACACACACACACACACACACACACACACACACATACATCTAAAAAAAAAATTAAAAAGAGTTCAAGGCCAGCCTGGACTAGAGAGCCAGTCCCTAGAAAGAAAAAGTTGGGTCTTTATCCATGGGTTTCAGATCTTCACATTCAGTCAACCTTGGGTAGAATTGTTAAGTGTCTACTGAATACAAAGAGGGAAAGAAAGTAGTTTTTCTCTCTGTATAAAACTGAGGCTCACCTAGGGCTTTCTTCATAGAAGCAGGGAAGCTCCTAGTTTAGGTGCTGGAAACATCTCCAAATTTATTTCAAAGAACAGTGATCCCACTCTGTTGACTACTTTGGGCATGCAGCCCTCAGAACCTGCAGTATTTGAGGTAAATGGCTAATACTGTTGTTTCAGTTCTAGGTACTGGCGCTGAAGTGGATTATCTGGAGCAGTTTGGAACTTCCTCGGTAGGTATTTAGCCTTTTATGACAGTCTCAACTGAAATGTGTAATCCAGTCAGCCCATGCCATTTATCCTTGGTTCCTGGAGCATCCTATAGTTGCTGTATCATGTCAAGTCTGCGTGTAAGAGCCCTTGTCTTGCAGCACAGTCCTGACCCAGGATCCCCCTCACTCCCAGATAATCCTGGACCCATTGGTGTGTTGTGGCCTCCCCAGCCCACTTTGCTTAACAAGATCATCCTGGCTCCTGGGAATGTATTTGTTAAAGCAACGATGGATCCTGTTAATTTTCCTTGTCCCTTCTCTCCAACTCAGTTTAAGGAGTCTGCCTGGAGGAAGCAGTCTTTGTACTTGAAATTTGACCCCCTTCTGAAAGAGAGCCCTTTGCGTCCAATGCCGGTAGCCCCAGTGACAAATAGGTATGTTCTTCCTTTGAAGCTGTTAGCACAAGCCGAGGAATCTAGTGTCTGTTACTAAATGTACTTCTGAGAAAAGGCTCATCTCTACCAGAATGAGTAATGGTGACAGTGAAACAGGACATTGAGCCTCACTTCTCAGGTAGTCCATGTTTGTAAGGAACTCTGTCCTTCTTTCCTTTCTTCACACAGGCCACACAAGCAATAATTGGACAGTAGGGGTATCAAACTGGGCCAGGTCATACAGTCTGTTATGAGTGTAATTCTAGTTCCACAGTAATGCCTGTTCCTTCATGAATCGTCTATAACAACTTGTATTATAAAGGCAGATGCAAATTGTGACAGAAGCCAAATCTGACATTTTTTAGGAAAACTAAGGCTGGTGACTACTACTTTAGAAGAAAATATAATCAAATAATACTGAGAATTATGTGCTAAATCTAACACCCAGAGAAGAAAAGATTTGCCCCCCTCTAACTAGATATTCACCCTGTAGACTCTGAGGACATCACGGTAACGTATCACACTGTCTGCACACCTGGCTATGAGCAAGGGAAGCATCAGGCATGCCTCGTAGGGACAGTGAGTGGGCAGGTGGGAGAAGGGGGGACTTAAGGCAGTAACTGCCAGGCCCAGTTCTCCATTCTCAACTCCTAGTCTTTTGTTTTGTTTTGTATTTGTTTTTAGACTAAGACCTGAACACAAAACTTGTTAAGATACTACTGACTTTTATGCCCCATTCAGTACTCAGAGCATAAAGTGATCTTGCTGCATGTTTGGTTTTAGTATACAGGATACAGAGGAGTCTGGCTCTGGAAATCCAGTAGAAGCCAAGCTTGTCGACTTAGATTTCTTGGGAGGTCTGGATGTTCCTGTAAGTACTTTGGTGTCTTTGATGCAGTTTTTGTGATTGAAAGAGATGTGATCATGAGAGCCTATGTTTTATCCACACAGGTATCAGCCCCACCTCTGTGTGTCCTTGAGCCCAGAGGCCTCCTTCCTACTGAGCCTATTGTGGATGTGCTGAAATACAGCCAGAAAGACATGGATGAAGTGGTGAGACCTGATAGCTACTTTGTAAAACTTGCCACACAGACTGCCTACAGGAATTTTCTACATCCATCTATCTGTCTTAGAGATCAGTGAACAGCACCTGGACACTTCTGAGGGCCCTCACTCTGAACTTGGGCTGTTGGTACTTGCTTTTATACAGCCAACTGGAATGGGTTGGGGAGCCCCCTTGTGGGTAATGTAAGTTAATACATAAAGAGATACTCCCAAGTCCCTGCTGGGTTCTACTATATATAGCAGGTTCCCCTCATGAACATGGTCAGCATCCTCACTTGGCTTCATGCTGGAGTTACCATAACCCAGTAACATAGCCTCAGAGACTTAATGAGACAGACCCTAGTGGGAGAAACACCCAAAGATACCTCTGACTGTGGTCTACCTGCTGACCCAAGCGAGTGGTTTTTGTAGGTGAGTGTGTTGCAGCAGAAGAACTTGGAGCTGAAAAGCGAGAATGCGGACCTCACCACGAAGTATCTGGAGATGGGGTAAGAGTACAGGCACCAGTGCTGACCTAGGTCTGCTCAAATCATGAACCACAGATGCTCATCCTCTCTTCTCCTATAGGAAGATCGTTGATGGGTTTGAGAAGATGGTGTACAAATCGATGGGTGAGTGCCAGCTGTGTCTCTCACCTTGTGTTTGAGGTAACAGTATATTGTTTATTCTCCTAACCCATGCTCTGAAGCCACTGAAGCTGTGAAGGTTTAATGAAGTGAGGTACCCATGTGACTGACATTCACTGAACAGCTGGTAGCCAAAACAGATGCTGTTCAACTGTCACACCACACCCTGTCCTGCCTTCCCCTCCCCAGAGATAATGAACTGCAAGTATCAGAGTGGAAACACAGAAATCTCTATCCAGCAGTGGCTCTGATAGGTCATCCTGTTCTCCTCTCCCCAAGACCCATAAACCACTTGTCGTGGTGTTAATCTAAGCTTCTCACTGTTGGGTCTTGAGACAAGCTCCTTATGAGGCTGACATGGAAAAAGCAGCTGTGTCACATAGGACCATTTACATTCCAGAGAACCTAAAGTGGGGCCAGGGGACTTGTTATGGGACACTTAGTAGTGTCCTTACCTGCTGTTTCTGGCATCCAGTACCTGCCCATCTCTTTGCTGCTACTCTGCCTCACTTCTTGTTTTACTGCTATCTCTGGCATCCAGTGGAGTGGTTACTTCCTAATCCCAGGTACTTAATTATTTTTTTTTTTTAAGAGGAGGCTGAGAAACAGAAGGAACTAGCTGAAGACAAAATCCAAAAGGTTTTAAAAGAGAGAGACCAACTTTATGCAGACCTGAATTCCATGGAGAAGTCCTTCTCTGACCTTTTCAAGCGGTTCGAGAAGCAGAAGGAAGTGATTGAAGGCTACCAGAAGGTGTGTTGTATCCCCTCTTGGTCTTTGCTTCAAAGGACATAGTCCGTATGGCGCCATGAGCTGTGTTACATGTACCTGGGTTCTTGACTGTACTTTTCCTTGGCACCAGGTTGTGTGATATCCTATCAGCAAGACAAGCTGCACCCAGTAGATTGTGGTAGACGAGCACAGCCGGGTCTGTGAGACATAGTTTTAGAGGCTTTAGGAGCCTCAGCAGAAAAGACTGAGGATTTCCCCGAGTATGTCTGGCATGCATGAGACCCTTAGCTCAATCTCCATTAACTTTTCAAACCTCATGTCCCCCCAAAGGAAAAAAAGAGGGGGGAAAAGAAACCTTGGCAGAGTATCATAGTTAGGGTTTCCATTGGCTATGAAGAGACACCATGACCAATTCTTATAAAGGACAACATTTAATTGGAGCTGGCTTACGAGTTCAGAGATTCAGTCCATTATCAAGACAGTATCTAGGCAGTCATGGTTCTGGAGGAGACAAGAATTCTACATCCTGATTGGAAGGCAGCCAGGAGAAGATTATCTCCCACATGGCTAGGAAGAAGGTCTCTAAGCCCACTCCCACAGTGACACACTTCCTCCAACAAGGTCACTCCTAATAGTGCCACTCCCTTGACCAAGCATATTCAAACTACCACACAGAGATTGGTATTCTTGGGAGATGGAGTTTGGGGGACAGCTGACAATGCTTAGGAATATCTTGGCAAGAAGGGAAACTGGACGAAACGGGACTTTCCTCATGGTGTCTAGTGGAGAAGTCATTTCAGGAACCAGCTACTGAACTCTAGTACATCCGTGACCCTCAGTAGTCAGCTGTTGACTGTGGCTACAAGAGGCCCGGAGAATGCTGTGGGGAGCACAGCTGCATATATCCCTCACGGCTGCTAGCACCAGCAGTCTATGGTAGTCCTAGTCATGATTTGCACTCAAGAAAGAATTGATGCCTGGTAATAAGGTCTGGGGATCAGGCCCAGGTCCCAGAGGTGACAGTCCAGAAGCTCTCTCTGTACTTTGAAGGTGGGACAGACTTTTGATTTTTTTTTAAGACAGGGTTTCTTTATGTAACAGCTCTGGCTGTTCTAGAGCTCACCTCATAGACCAGGCTGGCCTCCAACTCACAAATCTGCCTGCCTCTGCCTCTCAAGTACTGAGATCAAAGGAATGGATAACCATACCCAGCTCAAGAGACTTTTTAAAAAATTTACATTCCAAATGTTGCCTCCCTTCCCAGTCTCCTCTCCCCTAGTTCTTCAACTTATCTCCCCTCCCCTTTGTTTGCTCACACAACCACTCACCCCCACCAGATTCCCCATCCCTGGGGCATCCTCTCCCACTGAGGCCAGACAAGGCTGTTCAAAGGGCTTTTTCTAAAGAGAAATGTCAAGTTTTGTATCACTAGTGTCTCCAAAAGCCTTAGGCGTCTACAGTCTGCATCTAACCCCAGGGGTCCCCATGTGCCAAGCCTGGACAGGGCTCTAGCTTTGATGGAGCAGTGTACTTTTAATGTTTCCTATTTGTTCATTCTCTAGAATGAAGATTCACTGAAGAAGTGTGTTGAGGAATACATAGTGAAGATCGGAAAAGAAGGCCAGAGGTACCAGGCGCTGAAGGCCCATGCAGAAGAAAAGATCAGGCTGTGAGTACCACATACCTAGCCTGGGAGGGAGGAATGAAGGGAGGGCTGGCTGGCTTGTTGTTGGGCCAGGCCTAGCCTGTGTCTGTTTGTACCCCTCAAGGGCAAATGAGGAGATTGCCCAAGTACGAAGCAAGGCCCAAGCAGAGGCGCTGGCTTTCCAGGCAAGCCTGAGGAAGGCACAAATGCAGATCCACTCACTGGAGAAGACTGTGGAGCAGAAGGTAGGGCACAGAGCCCCAAGGCCTGCTCAGGAGCTGCCTTCATTCATGGGTTGCCTGGACATTATCTTTCAGGAAGTCCAGGGCCAGCCTTTTCCTTTCTAGTCTCCTTTTCTACTTGAGATGGGTGGGACCTTCCCAGCCAGTTGCCATTCCCTCTGAAACCCTACAGAAACCAGCCTCATCTTTTCTCCTTCAGACTAAAGAAAATGATGAGCTGACCAGGATCTGTGATGACCTCATCTCTAAGATGGAGAAGATCTGACCACAGCCAACTATCACCAGCCCTCTTCTGTCTGCCCATTTCCTTGTCTGTCTGATTTCTCGCTTATGTGTGGTTTATTTAACCTCTATTCATTTCTAAGTTTCATTACTTTGAAAAGACTAAAGTTTAATTTCAAGCTCGAAGTCAGCCCAGGTCCTGTTGTTTATAACAGGTTCACTTGCCTCTTTTCCAGGTCATTCAGCTTACTTGATAGAACAGTGTCCTCAGCTTCCTAGTGCTGTGACCCTTTAATACAGTTCCTCATGCTGTAGTGACCTTCAGCCACAAAATTTTCATTGCTATTTCATAATTATAGTTTTGTTGTTGTTATGAATCATAACGTAAATATGTTTTCTGATATTAGGTGACCCCTGTGAAAGAGTCATTCAAGAGTCACAGGTTAGCTGGGCAGTGGTGGCGCACGCCTTTAATCCCAGCACTTGGGAGGCAGAGGCAGGCGGATTTCTGAGTTCAAGGCCAGCCTGGTCTACAGAGTGAGTTCCAGGACAGCCAGGACTACACAGAGAAACCCTGTCTTGAAAAACCAAAAAAAAAAAAAAAACCAAGAGTCACAGGTTAAGAACTGCTACTATATAAACTTGGGAAGGGAGTCAGGGTCCAGAAAATTTGAGTGGTTTCAGAGACTTCCTGAAGCTATTGAGTTTGAGCTTAAGGTGATTTCCTGTAGAATGGAATGTTTTGCCTCCCTTTAGAACATCTTGTATCTTAAGGAGGTTTCCTCCAAGATGGAATGTTATCTCCTAGAAACACTGGCTATACAAAGCCCAGCACTGGCCTGAGGCTAAAGAAAGCCATTACCACTAGACCTTTCAGCCATCTTGTCCCCCTGGCTGTGGGAGCCCCTTATGAACCTGATCTCCACCTGCTAGGGAATGAGCAGATAGGAGATCGTTTCAGGCCACATAGCTTGGGAGAGAGGCACTGTAGCCTTGATAACCTTCAAACTGTATACATCAAAAGTCAGGCCCAAGTTTCCACTTAAAATCAAAAGCTAAGTAGCCAGGGATCGAGTTTGGTGCTGATCTGACAGCCTGTATTGCAGGTACTGGAATATACAAGGATGTGGAGATATCTACATCTGTGGCTGCTAAGGCAACAGTTTAGAGTGGAGACTCCATGTAGCAAGGAGCCCAAATGACTTCTAACGAGAAGGAAGTGTATCTCAAGATGGCAGCAGCAGTTTCCACTGGTTTCCAGCTTTCCACCACCCTGCAGATAATGAAGGGAAGCTGTGGACCATGGTACACACCAGAACAGACACTTGATAAAAGCTCAGTGTATAAAACTGAGGCTAAGTAAACTGTCTCAAGTCAAATTGCAATCAGGACTAGTGCCTCAGAAGAAAGACCCCATTGTATGCTACCCTGTGTGTATCCTGTAGTACAAGAGTGGAGCTGGGGACAGACACAGTGTGTGGTGAGGATCCTGAACAGGCCCAGGAGCTCCATAGAGCTGGTCCTAAATTCAGCAGTGACCTAGTCAGCCCCCAAGAAGGCTGAAGATTTCTGCATGTCTGGGTGGGACAAAGTCAGCACAGCTCATGTGTTGCTGTAGGGTTAGAGCACAGCATAGGAAGACAGTTCCCCAGGCCAGCGGCTGAACCTGAGGCAGTGTTTCAATAGGAAATGAATGGGTCCCACCCAGAGAGGCCCAGGCCAAGGTGTCCCACTCCAGAAGTAAGCACCCCTTAACCAGGCCCACGATCGGGACCTGCTATGGAGACAACCTTCTAGTCTGCAGCTAGGGACTGGAGTTTCCACCAGGAGTTAAAGCCAGTCATGAGCCACAAGAAAGATGATCCTGTGCAGGCTAGGATTGAGGCCTATCAGAGGTAAATGGAGTACAGACTCAAGCCCAGTAGGCCTGTGTTAAACCTATTTGGAAGATAGTGTCTTGCTAAGGCAGAGGCCAGCAGAGCTAGATCAGGCATTACTGAGACAGATAACCTGACCAGCCTTTTGGGGGCAGGTATCCCTGAGCTTTAGGCCTCTCTTCAGCCAGTCTCCCAGACTCACTACCATTCACTTACAGATCCATGGGACCTCCCAACTAGTCTTATAGGACCATGCCACAACTACCCTACACAGAGATGGGCAGGCACACTTCTACCTGGGGGTTTAATTGCTGAGCATGTCGCCGGGCGGTGGTGGCGCACGCCTTTAATCCCAGCACTTGGGAGGCAGAGGCTGGCAGATTTCTGAGTTCGAGGCCAGCCTGGTCTACAGAGTGAGTTCCAGGACAGCCAGGGCTATACAGAGAAACCCTGTCTCGAAAAACCAAAAAAAAAAAAAAAAAAAAAAAATTGCTGAGCATATCAGCCAGGCTCAAGGGAGCTAAGGCCCAGAGAAACAGCACTCACTGGATGGGAAAGTAACCAGATGCAGGACATGGCAGCACTTCTGTCATCTGGGTTTAAGAGTCTAGCAGGACCCAAAGCTTTGGAGCTGATCAGCTACCTACAAGCAGGGCAGCAGTGTGGTTGCAAAGGTTTCCTGTTACTTGGATCTGTTAAGGAAGCCTTCAGAGGTAGGGGTCTGTAACTAGGACTCCTCACTGGCTCTGCATGGCTTCTCCAATCCCTCCTAGAACTGCCCTATCCCCTGCTGGGGCCTCTCCCAGCTAAGCCAGAGTCTGTCCAGAGAAAGTCCTGAAGGGCAGCTGGATGCATTAGGATAGCCAGTCTGGCCTGGGGCCATGCTGAGGATACCGGCCGCCCAGCAGCAGCCTGGGCAGAGCCACTCCAGGACAAAGGAGCCTTGTATGGCTGAATGGGCATTTATCCTGGGGGCCGAAGGGGGATCTGGCACTGGTCCTCCATGAGTAAACATGACCCTAGCTGGGCACATGGCAGCAGGGCCAGACTTCCGTAGCCCTGTGTCCTTTGACACTGCATAGTGGGTACTTGTAGGACTCCCGCCAGGGCAAATAGGGAATGCCCTGAGGCAACTGGAAGGAGACAGTTATCACAGTGCACAGAAGTAAAGCATCACAGGAGCCTTTCCCACAGTACCACAGCATTAAACTTCACTGTTGAAGGTTAAATGAATCTCCCTAGAAATTTACATGCTGAAGCCCAAGTCCCCAACAGGACGATCTGAGGAGGTGAGACCCTAGTAATTAGTGTCTGTGATGTCATGAGAGTAAAGCCTGATAAGAGGAGAGTTAGCCTGGCATAGTGACATACACCTTTAATCCCAGTACTTGGGAAGCAGGAAGATCTGAGTTTGAGGCCAATCTGGTTTACATAGTGAGTTTCAGGGCTACAAAATGAGGACTTGGCTCAAACCACTGGACCCTACCCCCATAAAGGAGAGTTGAGCTCTCCGTTTGACCTGCATGACCGTGGGTAGTACATGTCAGGCAAAGTGCTTTCCCAGACACTGATGGGCTGTACCAAGCCTCCAGTCTCAGGGATTGTTGTTCTGGTGACTTTATTTTTACAGCCCTAGTAAAATAAACTCACCACTAGAAGAGCAACTTAGCCACAGTCTATCCTTTAACCAGTGGTTCCTGCCAGGCTGGTGGCTCCTGGGATGTTGAGCCCAAACAGAGGAAGCCCACTCACCTCAGAGACCAAGACCACATAAGAACAAGTGTGGCCCAAACTGCCTCCCTGGGCCAGACAAGACCCTTTAGGGTGGGCTAAGTGGGCCCTCCAAGTAGATCTCTAAGCCAGCCATTATCACCCAGGAGAGGATGCCCTGCCCATTGACAGCCCTGGCTCCCTCCAGAAATGCCTCCTCTTGGATTAGGTGTTGCACACAGCCCAAAATGAACCCCACCCTTGACCCCCTCAGAGGCCTAATGAAGCTCTAGCCTCTGGAAGGCTTTCAGTGGTGTTTTCGAGTGTAGAAACTTAACACCCAAACCTGAACCCCAAACTCCCGTTTCTGAATCCTTTCTGGTTAAGGTGGGCTGAATCTTGTCTCTCTGGAGAAGGCCTCAGAAAGGCAGGGCATTGAAGACATTCACCCAGGAAAGAAGATCACACTGGGAATGTAGACCCACCTCTACATCTGAGATAGACTCTGCCTTTCTGGGGTGTGCTCAAAGAGTGGATTGAGCTATGTCCAAGAATTGAGCTATGTCCAAGGAGTCCAGGAAAGCCCTATGATGGCCCTATGTGTATAGAGACAGGCATGTCTGTACTGATACTACTCCAGTAGCCTCTACTCCCTAACCCTAGGAATTGATTCCAAGCTTTGCATTTATCTGCCATCAGGTCAGGCAGCCTGCAGGGGGCACCAGTGGACAGGCCTGACCCCTCATGTAGGCCTTTGGAGTTGTCTGCACCAAGCCAACCCTATACTCCCAAGCTGCATCTAGTTTCATATATACCTTGGGGCACTGAGGACCCTCCAGGACCCATCAGACCCTGACCAGTTAACTGTAGCTCTGATCATGAATACCCTCACCAATTCGCACCTCCTGTCAGAAGAAACTACATGCCAGGCCAGCAAAGAGGTGCCAGGCCCTCAAGGGTAGTAATTAGTCAGCTATAGCAGGCACCATTACATGCTGTAGGACAGAAGTCCATAGCAAAAGAAAACCTTGCCCAGAGCTCAGTGGTAAGCAGATGTGGATACTGCAACCCAATACCCTGAATCACCAAGTTCCCCCAAACTCACCCACTATGCAGGTTTGCTTTCCTGTGCCCCTTCACACATGAGGGAGCCAGCCAGAACTCCCAGAACACCTGGCCCCAAATTCCAGACTGAAAGAGCACAAGTATACATGGATGAATGGATTATACACACTAAGACAAATGCAAGTTTGTGTCATCCACTTAGGCCAGCAAGGGTAGATGGGAACAACATGCCCCAGGAGGGCCGGACTCCTAAAAGTGGCTCCCTGGAGGAGGCCAACATCCCTGTTTCTTACGCATCCTCTGTGTTGAGAGCACGAAGATCCTTGTACACACAGATATCCAGGGGAGCCAAAAATGTTAAGAGCACACATGCAGGAGTGTCCTCTTACTGGGGAAGGTATTCCGTCCAGAAAGCTGAGAGTGGATTTTGTTAATGACCCGGTGACCTTTTTGCTATCTGTGGAGGCAGACCTTACCTACCTTTGGCTATAGACACAGACATCATCCCCATTCCCCAGAATGTTTATTCCAGGCTTTCCTGCCCTAGCTCCCAGTTAACAGAACCCACTCTAGAGGAGATGTCACATGGACTGCTGCCCTCTGAGCTGCTGGGTAGAGACCACGCTAGATTCTAGGCCTTTTAGCTATAGAACCCACTCTCATAGCCACATGTACTTTATCAAGGAGTCTCTAAGTCGTCACACCTTAAGCTTTACTGTGCACCTAGCTTGAAATGATTATTGCCTGAACACCTAGAGGGAATAATCGTTGCCTGGAAACTTTTCCCTGAATTATACAGTGTTTTAAATATGCTGTAACTTTAATTTTTTTCCAAGTCTACTTTTAATGGTGGCTTTTAAATGCTTTAACCTCCCTTTTAGCCCACTACTCACCAGAGGGAGTAGGAAAGAAAGGATAAGGAGGAAGTGGACCTGTTTAGAGATGGTTCTTTGGAGCAACTCCTGTCTGCATTGTCAGGAAATCAGCAGTTGAGTTCACAGGAGTCAGCAGTGGCAGCTCAGTAGAGTTGGGATAGCAAACACGAGTCAGCAGCGGTGGCATTACCTAGCAGAGATAGCCAGGCCACAGCCTTGACACAAGTCAAGAGTAGGGACCAGGAGGGACACCAGAAGAAGTTGTGGCTGTGCCTCTCTCAACAAAGCAAAGATCAGTGAAGACAAGAGACCCACAAGCATTGCACAGCTAGCTCTATAATATAAGCAAGCCTAGCTCAGTCATCATCACCATCACTGTCCATCAAGTCCTATTCATATTCCCTCCAAACATCATGTGTCCTCCACAGGTCTTGCCTCAGCACATGCATCTGTCTCAGCTAACATCACTCTGCCAATCAGCCTGAGACCTCGGAAATGGCAAGAAACTGCAGCACACCACCAGAAGTTTTTTTGGTGCATTTCTCTTTATGGAGTACTGATAAATGGAGCTCAACTACACAGTATAAGATGGACCAACACATGTATGTCCTTAGCAAAGAATCCTTCACCACATGTCCTTTCATGTGCTTTCTTTAGCAGAACATCCTCTCTCATGCATCTCTTCAGCCAAACATTCCTTCACAAGTCTGCCTTAGCCTTTCACTTGTGTCTGCTTCAGGAAAACACTCCTTCAAGTGTTTGCCTCAGCAAAACACCATCCAACAGAACTTTTCAAAGAACCCTTAAGTTTCCACTTCATATGCTGACAATGAACCGCCTGGCATAGGCTCCTAAAGTCTTATCTAGGTTGATGAAGTTAATCTGAACCAAGTTTTCATTCTCATCTCTTTGCAGGTCACTTCCTTGCTGTGACCACCTGCAGAGTCCCCCACACCTCTGTAGCCCTCTACCCCTTCTGCCCACTCCTCAAACTCTCCTGGTGCCAGTAGTCCCCTGGGTTGGGCTCCGGGTGGCAGGAGGCAGCCAGAGCCCTGAGAGGAAGGATAAATTCATGAGAGGGTGAGCCCACAGAAAGTGAGCAAGAGCAAGAAGAGCTGTTAGCTAAGAATGACATTCACCAAGGGCCTTCTAAAAAAGAAAGGACCCCCTCCCCCAATGTGCTAATAAGCCACCTGTGGGCTCCTCCTGTGCATGGCTGGTGGCAGCCCTGTAATGAAGACAGCTCTGTCATCTGGCTCTAGGTCTCCAAGGTATATCAATTCTGGAGGACCAGGGGTTTTATGGGGAGTCACGGGGGCTATGCCTGAGGGTTTTTTTCTGGCAAGAACTGCAGTATGGGCAGAGAACCCCAGGCCCTCTATCCAGTGTTTAGTAAGGCAGAGAGATTGCCAGCACCCTGGGATCCTCTGAGTTAAGTAGGATGAATTGGGACAGAGCAGGGTTACAGATAATCTGAGGGAAAGAAACCCCTAGAGAAAACTCTCTGAGCCTAATTGATACAACATATCCCATCTGACAGGGCAATTCCAAAGCTGGGCCCATGAGGTCTGTTTCAGGTAGGGACTGAGGGCCCTGCCAAGAGGATCTGAGCCTGGTGGGGCTAGACCTTCTGCCTGGGGTATCTGTCCCAGCCTTGGGGCTGTTCTTCCACACAATGTCAACAGTATCTCCCACCCAGCCCTTGAACAACTCACCTACAGTCACATAAAAGTGTGTGTGGGGGGGAACCCAATGTCAGGAACTGTTGGGTCTTCCAGTCTACCAGCTCCTGTCCACCAGGGACATGTCAGCCAATTTACTAATGAGCTTGTCTTACTAGCTACCCTGGCCTAGAGAACTGGGCCTAGAATCTTCAGGAAGTCTCCTCACCTTGCTCAAACTCCAAGGTGAATGACCAGACAGCAAGGCTGGCTAGAGATCAGAAAATGTCACTCATTGTCCAGGGCTGGGGTCAGCCAGGGCCAGGCATAGATCCCCACCAGAAACCCAGTGTTCTTGTCATAAATGAAGGCTAGACACCAAGACTCTAAGAGTCCTGACATATTTGGCCTTTTGTTCTCATGTCATGTGTGAACACCTCCTCTCTTCTAGTCTAAGAAAGTGTGAATGGGACAGAAGAGAAAAGCAGACACATTGGGACATGTTGCAAGGACCAGGATGGGAAGAAAAGGGTGGGTTCTAGATCTCCCTCTGTGGCTACTAATGCCCTCAGTGCTCTCATTGTGTCCTCTGCCCCACCCAACACCTCATCACCAGACAGGCTCATCACTTCTACACTCTTGGGCTACATGGATAGCTCCCTACATTGTGCCAGCAAACACAGACTCTGAGGTCCCTGGGTATTCAAGACCAGAACAACAGTGAAGCATAGGAAAAACCTTTCCCCAATCAGGAAGAGGCTAGTTGGGGAAACTGGCAAGACCCAGCTCCTCACAGCATGCAGGGAGACAACAGCCCCAACTAGCCAGGGCCCAACCAGCAAATGAGTAGGGAGAGTAGCTACTGTCCATCTGGAAGGTCAGCCCACTTTATACTAGATGGGGTCCACCTACCTCATACTCTGCCCTGGTACCTGTGACGGTTAGGTTCCTCTGGACCCCACCTCTACTCCCCACCCTAGACATGTAGATCACTAAGTAGATCACATGTAGGTCACTAAGTGCCTGATCCTGTACCAGGCTAGGCAGCCAAAGCAACCTGGCACTGGGTAGGGCCAAGTTAGAGTGCCTCTACACCTGGTCGTCACTTCGGAGGCACTAGAAGTCATAAACACATGGCCAGCAGTGTCTCCCACCCAGCCCTTAAGCAAGTTTTCCACAGTCACAGAAGGTGGGACCCAATGTGAAATGAACAGTTGTGTCTTCCAGTGCCCATCCACCAGGGCCACATCAGCCACCTACCATTGAACTAGTCTTACTAGCTACCCTGGCCTAGATGAGCTGGACCTGGAGTCTTCAGGAAGTCTTCCCACCCTGTGATTTTTGTTAAGGGAACTTTCCCTCTCTGTGCTAGAGATGAAATACCAATGGTGGAAACCAGGCCTGCTTTTTGCCCACCCTGTAAAGGGGACACTATGACCCAAACTAGTATGTTGAGGCCTGGGGCAGTGCCCTTTTATCACATAGGGGGCTTCCCAGAGCAGACAGAATGAAGCCTGCAGAGTTAGGGCCTTTCTTCTATATGAGGCTTCAAAATGCTGGTTAAGGCCTCACTTGTCCAACCTCTGAGTCTCCAAGGGATCCACTGTGTCTCTGGGAGGCCCTACCTGGTCCCAGGACTGCCCAAGGCAGGAGGGCTGGGCCAGATCTGTGCTGCCCCAACGTGCCTGCTTGCTCCCTCAGGAGGCCTGATGTGCCAGGTGCTGCTCCCCTGCCAGGAACATGAGCTCACCTCAACCCTGGGGCAGGATGGGAGAGGCTTCCCCACCCCACAGGCAACGGGACTTGCCCGAGGTCACAAAACCATCTCTTTGGCTCCCCACCTTGCCCTAGCTGCCCACTCCCACCATTTCCTGGAACACTCCAGGGGGTCTGACCTGTTAGTTTCTCACAGAAGTTGGGGCTTCACGTGTGTAGTGATATTAACAGTCAGCTTTGACAGGGAGCCAGGGACATCAGGGAGGGCCCTGTAGTCTAGATAGGTTCAGTAAACTGAACTCTAGCAACGTGCTCAAGACACCAAAAGATATGAAGGCAGAATGTCCCATCTAAGGCATGGAATACCTGAGCCCCTTGGGTCAGGCATCATAAGAGGGGGAGCCTAGGCCCCAGCAAAACCACTCCAGGCCAAGGGCAGAGGGGGCTCTGTACAAGCACAAGCCAGCAGTTGTGGCTGTTGTTGACATGTTTTGCCTCTGCTCCCATTAGCCAAGCAGGAAGTGCCAGGGGCTCTCCCTGCGGGCTGACAGCCAGGCCTCCTTGGTGTTTCTGGGAACCCCCCTCCCCACACACCCAGAAAACAGGAATGTACCCTTGCCCTGAGTCTAGGCTTGTCTGGCTTCAGGTGTCCCACCAGCCCCATTGCGATGTCCCCTCCTTCAAGCTGGAGGACAACTGGGTGAGGCCAGAGCAGCCAGCAAAAAAGGCTTCCTGTAGTAGGAAGCATCAGGCCAAGGGGAGGTGTGGGCTGGGCTGATGAAGGCTGCTAGAGAGTGGAGGGGTTCATCTCAAGGAAAGTGAGGAAGCTAAAGAAACAGGCCAGGTGGTCACAGAGCTGAGGCCTAGGCTGGGGGCGCTACTTATTTTTCCTAGCAGTTTCTCCTGTATACCCATGTTCTACACTCCATCTTCCCGAAGACCGCACACCAGAACCTCAAAACTCAAACCCCTAACCTTAACCACACAGGAAACATGCAGCCTCTTTAGAGTAACAGCATCACATGGAGAGAGAAGCCAGCATAAAGACAATCACTGTGAGGTTGGGCCCACTTCTGGTCACCAGCATGGGGATGAGGAAGGAGTCCCCTGCCCTTACCTCCATAGCACTGTGACTCCCAAGATGCTTTTTTCCCAGCCATGCAATCACCTAGGGAAGAGATGGCCCTTGGAGCCTGAATCCAGAAACTTTTCTCTGGCAGAGTTGATAGCTTTAGGCCTGAACTCTAAGACCACTTCCTATTCAGGAACCTGAAGTGGAAACTTCTAGATCTTTGGAAAGTTAGTTATGCCAAGTGATGACTTGCTGGTGCACACAGGTGAAAGGATGTCTTACTAAAGCAAACATGTGAAAGATTGTTTTCCGAAAGCAGACACAGGTGAAAGGATGTTTGGATATAGCAGACAAGTGAAAGGACCCTTGATGAAGGAGTATAAATATGACCCCCTTGGTTTGCTCCACCTTGCTTGAAGGCCAAGTGGATGTCAGCATCACTGGCTAGGCTGTAGTAAGCCAAAGAGTTGGAATCCTTGATCAAGATGCCAACATGCTGTAGTTCCTGTTTCCCTGCAGGCATCCCCTGTGGCTCCATGAATCTTCACTTTAATGACAGAGACTTGGTCTGTGAGTGGGAGAATGAAGGCCAGCCCCTGACCATTCAGCTTCCATTCTGTCTTATCCTGCATGTTGGGTACCTGCACTTTGATGGATACCGTACCCTTGTTCCTGCATAGGAACTCTTCCCTAAGACATGCATGTATTGGTTTGCCTTACATAGCACTGCTGAGCTCAAGTTGTGATAATGCCGCCATTGAGAGAAACTCGCCCAAGAACTGCTTAAGCGGCTCCTGCGGCAGCTTGCGGCTTCAACAGCCTCGCCTCAGGCCAGTTGGCGAGCCTGGTGGTTTCTTCAGAATTGAACTACAGCTGCCTTGTGTCTGCTTGCTGAAAGGACTGGGCTGTAGCTGCTGGTTTCTGCCTGTTGTCTGCCTGCCTAGAGGGCTGCTCTGCAGCTTCTAAGTCATATTTGGTGTTTGCTACGGGACTGAGCTACTGCCCAAGAAGACCAAGCTAGCCTGCAAAGAACTATTGCTGAACAGGTCCACATCCCCCATATCCTTTGTTTTTTCACTGCCTCGGCTGGATGGTGGACTAGAGGAGAGATTGAACCCTATTAAAAGTAGGTTGCAAAAAATATGCCTACAGGAACCCATGGGCTCCTCCTCACCATGGACAGGCACTTTCCCACAGGGGGACCAGAAACAGAGACAGGACTGGTACTTGAACTTGAGGGTAAAAGCAGGGAATAAACTTTCTGGCACCATGTCATAGACACTGGGACTATGGGAATGTTCAAACACGGAAACTTAAATCCAAAGGAGTGGCAGGCCTCAGGGAGCTCCAAGGCTGGGGTAAGGATGTGCTGGGAACCATCTGGGGTGGTCATTGTGGTCTCTGAAACCTGGACTATTTGGTGCTAGAGATGGGTGCTCCTGTGTGCCCTCTTAAAGGAGTCATGAGTCTGAGAGTGGGAGTCTGAGAGCAGCAGCTGCCAAGATCTAGGGGTATAATTGACAAACTGAGTATCAAACACTAGGTGGAGCCCCTCTCATGGCCACACAAAGCAGGCACCCCAACCCTATGGGGAGGTGGGTGTCCTAGTCACAGTTACTGCTGGGAGGACTGCCCAGTACTCTACCACTCAAGGACATCTTCCTGTGAGGGAAAGCCAGGCCCAGAAGCCCTTGTGTTGCTGAGAGTTTAGGGAGGGGACGTAGTCACTGAGGGGTTTGTCACCAGTTCTCTAGTTGGAAAAGACAGTAGGGGAAGAATGATAGTTATACTGGGGACTTGCTTCTGAGCCAAGGGACTTGGGAGGATGGCTGGTGGGGGGCTTCAGCTGGACATACAGTAGGCACTTAGCAGGGCACATACAGTAGAAACCTGGATATACAACATTTTACACAGTAGATGCCTAAGCACACAGTAGGAACTTAATTCGTACAATAGGTGTCTGAGTACACAGTAGGCACTCAGCCTCTTTGGGGTTCTGGAATTGAGCAATGTAGTGTAGTGAGCAGCTGCCACCATCTGAGGAATACAGGACCCAGGGGGACAAAGCTGTGGAGACAGTCATCTTGGCAAAGACTAGAAAGCTGCCTACATCAAGAATGGTAATATCCTCTTGGTTACTCCTTCATGGCCCTGAATTGAGGGCTAGAGAAGTTACTGCTTGAGGTTATGAGGGACCAGGGGACACTGAAACCTCAGGTGAAGGTGGTATAGAGATACTGTAGGCTTGGGGAATGGGAAGAGCCTTCAGGACAGATATGCAACTCCAAGCAGAGGAAGGCCTGGTAAGACACAGTCCAGGGATCCAACTAAGTGCCCATTCCTTGGGCTCACCAGCAGGTGCTTCCAGTGGTTAAGAAGAACCTAGGAAAAGAGGTTATAGCCCAGCAAATGGCAGAGTAGACATCCCTCCTGATGCTCAGAACACAGGCTTCCCATGGGGAACATGGTGACTGCTTCTGTGGATATCTAGGGCATGAATCTTTGCCCTTGTTCCTACCCATGAACACCAGTTTGCCAGGCCCTATTCTTCCAGGGGGTACCATAGTAGAAGAAAGCCATGAAACCAACTGATCCAGGAAAGCTCTCTATGTCCATGTGCCCCCATGCTTGATGTCAGCATGATCTGATTTCATAACTAGTCTGGATTCTGCCCTAGTAGAGAATGAAGCACACCACTCGATATATTTTAATTATATCTTTGAACACCATCAGTGCAATTGTTTCCAGATGGGGACCCTGAATGGGCATTCTTCCCAGCAAACTAGGGTAGAGGAGGGGACATACACCACAGACCCACCCCACACTGACCATAGCCCCTGGCACAGAGCTTACTCCAGCGTTTGCCAAGAAGTCTGATGGCTAAGAGTGGCTGTTACTCTCATAGTTTCCATTTGACAGATAGGGAAACTGAGGCTCAGGGAATCAGGTTTGGAGGAGCTGAGCTGTCTTGAGTTACACAATAAGATATAGCAGTTGATGCCTTGACCTCAGCCTGGGAGATTGCTGGGGTGAACTAAACCAGATCCCAGAAGAGTGGTCGGTAGAGCCCAAGATGGCATCTGATACAACCTGCTTAGAAGGACTAAGCCAAAGGTTCCATACATAGGGTAGATGGCTCCAGTTCTTGGTTGGGCAGCAAGGAGGAAGGTCACTAGGCAGTGACAGAGACCTCAGGACTCTGCCAGCTAATAAAACTTGTGACTCTCCTCCTGTCATTTCCCATGGAGAGAGGCTGCCTAGACAGTCAAACTAGAGCTCCTTTATCCTGCCTGTCTGCACCCACTCCAGTCTGACAGGTCTGAGGCAAAGCACGGACCAAGCTCTGTACACAGGGGATATATGGGCAGTAAGGGACCAGAAGGGCTTCCAGGAGACCCCATCCCAGCTCCATCCTTACACTGTCCAGCAGAGGCTGGCCAGCTAGCCTACAGAGGACAGGACAGCTTTGAAGAGGAGAGGAGAATCTGAGCTACAAGGCCTTGGAGGTAGAACTGGTCTGGTCTCCAGGATCTGACTACAGCGTGCTTGGGTAGTAGAAGACTCCTATCCTTAGCCTAGGCCTAATCCTAATGATGCTTGCTCAGATTCGTGGAACAGCTCAGGGTTCAGAGTCAGTGCTGCAGACAGTCCTGCCTCATCTCACACTGTGATCCCATGAAATAAACCTAGAAGAGCAAGGCACTGGCCACCCAGTGGTATTCTTAGGCTGCAGACACATGGGTCACCAACAATAGCGTCTATGTCATCTTGCTCATGGGGCAAGCTCTGCTGCCCATGTTTGGCCAAAGCTACCAACCCAGAAGCAACCCCATCTCTGGTTTGGCTCCTTACAAATCTCTACCATGAGACTAGAGGGAGAACCATTTGGCCATGGTAGGCAGGACAGCCTAGTGCTGAATGTGAGTGAATGAATTTGGCTTGTTTGGTGGGTAGGTAGACACTATTCTATCTTCTTCACCTCTCTGTGACCTCCAAATGACCTGAGTGAATACAGGCTGCCAGGGTCAAGGCAAAGGCACATTGTGCCCTGGGCTCCAGGCCAGTTCACTCTTACTGCCAGGCCTGGTGCACCCACAACAGACATGACTTCATTCTCCTCCAGCCTCATGCCTGCTGGGTGCAGAAGAGGTGGGGGCACCCACTGGGCCCACCAAGGCAAGCGTGGGTGCTTGTTCACATGGGCTTTCCAAGGGAATGACTCATCAGCTCCACCCACTGAAGGCCCCCAGCCGTCTGTTCTAGGCAGTGGGAGACAAAGGCAATTCTGTCTACACCAGGTATCCCCAGGTCAGACCCTCACTGTCTCTGAGTGACACTTCTGCTATCTGATGGTTTCCTGGAGCCCCTTTCTACTAATACCAACAGCACAAGAAGGAGATGGCTTACACTTGGACTGACAGGCCTGCCTGCCAGTTCTTAGAGATGCATTATCTCCCATGATAAGCAGCTCAGAAACCACCCCTGCCTACAGGTGCCAGGGTCCCTGGAGATATCAACTCCATTTCCACTCTCCATCCCCCACACCCCCATCCCCCATCCTCTTACCCCTGCCACAACTTCAGGTGCCAACTCCCAGGATCCCATTCTACTCTGTCCTCCACACTTCATTATTCCTCCTCCTGTGACCCCTCTCTCCATTCCTAACAGGTGCTTGCCCACTCTACCTCCTAGATCCTCCCCTTCCCACGTATTTGACCTGCCACGAGTTCACCCCACCACCTCATTCCCATCACTCTAAAGCCCAAAACTTAGGGACAATGAAGCTATCTGTAGACTCTGGCTCCACCAGCTTTCTGGCCGTCACACCTGTACCCCCCAAGCCCACTCTGGAGCCTACCCACCATGTCCTCCCCCTGTCTCCACTCCTAGCCAACCCTGTGCATGTCCATTCTGCTTACCCCACCCCCAGATCACTCTGTCCATCTGCCGGTGGTCGATCCGTTTATCTGCTGGCAAACATTTACCAACTGTGTATATTGTCCCTGTGTTGTTGGGAATAAGCCAAGTTCTCATGGAGCTTGCCCCCTGCCTGGGTGATGTTGTCAATAAATAAACCAAATAGAGTGGCCACCAGCTGGCATTGATGGGTGTCCTGGTGATCATTATGGGTGGGTACAGTGGGAGAATTAGAAAGGACAGCAGGTGTCAGGGGAGGGAGTTCATGAAGGGAAGTCCTTGGAAAGACAGTCCCAGGGAAAACTTCCCGAGTATCTACTATATATCTTAAGGCTGCCATGAAGGAAGGTGAGAACCATTTGAAAACTTCTGGATCTGTAGGAAGACACTGAACAGAACTCAGGGGACATTGCACCATGCTGGGTCTGTCTGGGAGACTTCACTGAAATGAAGGGACACAGGAGCCTCTGGCTCAGGACTATGCGGGTGGGGTTGGCAGGTCACATCCACACACTGCCACCTCCATTTGCCTTGGCCCTTCAAGGGCCAGTGACAGCATGGACGACTTCACAGTAGCCCAACTTCTCTTGCTGCTGGCCTCTAGCTTGGCACCTTTTCTTGGCAGGAAACTTCAGGGTCCTTGCCACTCTAAATAGTTCACTACATTTAGAGCCTGCTACTGGTGGATTTCTGAAGTGGCCATGGAGAACAGCTTTGCAGTCATTCAGAAAACCCTCACCCCTTAGGGGGGCATGTGTACCTTCGGTGGCTAGGTCTACTCAGGACATCAGCATCAGTCAAGTAAATCTGTCCTCCATGGGTTGGCCTTATGTCCTCTGCTCTGGGTCTGACATAGGAGAGTATGAGTTTAGTTCCGCACAATCATGTCCAGTGCCTCTCTCCCATCTGGGTTGGCAAGTAGGGTTCAGCCTAATCCAGCACTCTCTTCCTTCAGTGACCCTGGGGTAGGGCAAGAAGACTCTCTCTCATCTCATCTCCTCTGGGCATCTTAGTCATGTTCATCTACCTCCCAGGCACTGGAGATCAGGCACTGAGGATAAGGTCAAGCTAAGCTGTGACCCTGGGGCTCTCCCACTGGACTCCATGGGCCTGTTAAGGAGCTGCTGGGCTTTCACTACTGGGGAGAAAGAAAGGCTGGCTCAGTCCCACAGAGAGGCTGGAGGCCCTGGAGACCCATCTACACCCCTGCCCACCCTACTCCCTTCCTCAACTCCCAAGACTCTTGCCAGAAGACAGGCTCAGAGATAAGGTCTGAGAAAGAAAAAAAAGGCAAAACAAAAACTGGTGGCCCGCCCCGGGCCTGATTAGTTGCAAATCCCAGGAAGTTTCCACCCCATCCTGAAACCCCATCTCTTCAGCTCACTGCCATAATTCTGTAGTCAGAATTACTATCAACCCTCCAGCCTCTGGGGCCCACCTCCTCTCCAGAGGCTCACAGCATTTCTTTAGAGGTGAACCAAATGAAGCAGGAGCTGACGTATCCCATATTTGCTTTAAAACACATGAGAAATACTGTGTATCTCAACTCTGGCCAGCCCTGCATGGTTGCTGACACAGGACTGGAGCCAGTGGGCCAGTGAGATGTCTCTGACAAGGCTTATTTCCTACCACACCAGACTCCTGAAGTGAGGCAGGGCCTGCAAGGAAGAATGTCCTTGACTGGACAGGGACTGGGGAAAGTGGAGATCCCCCAGGTCCCAAAAGTAGGCAGGCAGGGCTGCAGAAAGACAGATGGGGCCAGATACCTGAACAAGTGGCTGTGTACCCACCAGCTGCCCTGTTCAGCTCTCCAGCTTTGGGGGCTGACAGCTGTTGAGAGACAGCAGGGCTGCAGACATCTAAGACTTTGGGGATGGCTGACCACTTTCCCAGTTCAACATGCATACTGGGGCCTAAGGACATGGATCCAGTCACCTACAGATCAGCAAAAGTGCTGAAGAGCAGGAGAATGTCCTTTAGTAGGACAACATGGACACTGGAGCAAAGATGCTACATGGAAAAGCAGATAACCTAGGTAAGGGGACAGAGTTGAGGACCAGCCCAAAGCAGGATGCTACACTAGCCACAGGGTGTAGGCAGGCCTAGCCCTTAGTTGGCTGCACAGTGTGCATGGTGCCGTCCGGCAGATGACTTAATCACAGGCGGGCTTTGTCCCTGGGCACCAGCCCCCCTGCCCGGATCCTCCGCCTGGACTGGCGGCAGGCCGCACACCCCCACCCCCCACCCGGCTCCTAGCAACCTGCAGCCAAGCATGGGCAAATTCAGAAGGGCTGGGGGCTCTCATCAGGCCTGGGAACGATGCGGGGGTGGCCATGGGGTGCGGCCAGGGCGGATCCATCCAGGGCTGGACTCAAGGGACTCCCTCCCAGGCTGGCCCGTGCCAGCCCCTGAGGAGGGCATCCTGGGAGTGGCTATAGCTGGCATTTTGGCAAACAAGGCGCCAGGCCCAGGGGCGGGGGGCTTTGTATACTGCAGCCCCTTCTCTTCCTGGGGCCCCCACCCGCCTGATCCTGTCAGAGCCTTAGAAAGAGAGACAAAGGCCCTGGGAGGCCCTGGGAGGGCTGGGACAGAGGCAGGAGATGGAGTTTTAATGACCATGCTGTAATGGTGGGAGCAGAGGCAGCTCGTTAACCCTGTCGGGCCCTCATACTGGGTCCACCTGATGCTGGCCAGGCCCCCATCCAACCCTTCTGCCATACCCATCTCTGACCAAATGAGACTCAGGAAACAAGGTGCAAATTCACTGCCAGGGCCAAGGTCCCACTCTCTGTTACGCAGCCACTGCCCAGTGCAGAGCAGGCTGTGAAGTGGGTGGGTCATGGCTGGACCCAGGCCCAGAACACCGCACGCCCATCCGCCATCGCTTCCTTCTACAGTTGTGACTTTCCCATTTCCTGACCTTGGAACTCAAGTCCAGCCTGGGTGTCTCCTGTATGTGGGAACCTGCCCTCCTCCAGACTGAAAGCCCTGGCAGAGCCTGCCTGGGTGGGACTCTGAATGCTGTCCCCCATCCCCCACCCCTGGAAGATCTGACTTGGGAAGGTAGAAGAAATTCAGAGCCAGCTGTGAACTAGATTCAAGAAAGCACCAGTGCCAGCCACCAGCTATGCCCATGGGAGGAGTCCAAGCCCTACCTCACTTTCCCCAAGTCTAACAGGGGCATGTGGCCAGGGAGAAGGCAGTTGTCTTAAGGAGTGAATGAGAACAGTTCACCTCAAGTACAGGGCTGATGACACAGGAGATAGGATGAGGTTCTGGTACAAGAAGCACTGGTGACCCCAACATCCCTGCCTGAACAAGGGAGGAGAAGCCAGAAGGCTGCATCAGAGGTACAAGGTATTATATGAACAGTACTCTGGAGTACCCCTTCCCACAGACAGAAGGATGGCAGGGCTTATGGGGAGTCTCATGGGGAAGGGAGTACAAATTGTTCAGTGGGTAAAAGCCCTCAGGAGAGCTGGTCTCCCCATTCCCAGGACTGATGGCTCCCCAGCAGCCTTGAAATCAATACCAGACAAGGAGATTAAAGCTCAGACAGGGCGGTATGTCCCTAGGTCTTCCGAATTTGCTCCAGGCACAGGTCCCTGTTCATGAGCGCTGCTAACTTCTGCCTGCCCCTTCTAGACTCAGAAAACGGGGAGTTTTGATTCCTAGTCCTTCTGGTCAATAGCCTCTCCAAATGGCCTATAATGAAGAGGCCTGAGGAGAAAGCAGAAGGCAGAACTATAGAAGGCACCTCTGTTTTCAGGACCCCAACCAGCAAGTTTAGAGAGTGCTGAGCATGGGAGGGTGAGCCCAGACCAAGGACAGTCAATAGACAAGATAGGTAGAGGCCATCTGTGGCGGCTCAACAGGGTGGAAGAAGCCAGCCAGAGGAGGGAGGCCTGGAAATTTGGGTGAGCAAGATTAGAAGACTCCTTAGGTTAGATTTGAATAGCTGGGAGCACAGATCTAGCAATGGCTGAGTCTGGACAGGGTGTAGTAGAAGTACTTGTGGCCTGAACAGTTTCGGAGGCTTAGTCAAGATGCCCATTAGGAGTTAGAGAGATAGCTCAGCAGTTAAGAACACTTACTGTGGGCCTG
>JANHMN010000007.1:51538166-51596317 GCA_030674055.1 Rhabdomys pumilio | reverse complement strand
TCTGCCTCCCAAGTGCTGGGATCAAAGGTGTGCGCCACCACTGCCCGATGAAAACTGGTTCTTTAAAAAAAAAAATTGTGCCGGGCAGTGGTGGCGCACACCTTTGATCCCAGCACTTGGGAGGCAGAGGCAGGCGGATTTCTGAGTTCGAGGCCAGCCTGGTCTACAGAGTGAGTTCCAGGACAGCCAGGGCTATACAGAGAAACCCTGTCTCAAACCCCCACCCCCAAACCAAAACAAAACAAAACAAAAAACCAACCAAACAAAAAACGCATGTACATTAATTGGGTCCAAGTGCACAGACTGCATGGACATGCTTGTCTGCATCAAAGGGGGAGCCTGCATGTGTCTGTGTTAAACCACAGTTGTGTGTCCAAGACGTGATATGAATCTGGGGCTCCTGGCGCTATGTTACCAAGGTAGGATAGATCTTGGTGGCAAGTAACAGTATCCAGCCATGCCTTTTGTGTACTTGGGAGGTTAGCAACTGCCACCAAAGGGTCACAGTGCTGGTTTTCCCTGGAGCATCCCTGAGTTCTGGATACCACTGTACCCCATTTCCAGGTTTCTCCCTCTGAAAGGAAGCCTGGCTCTCTCCCCTTCCTCTTTGGGGTGGGAGGTCTTAAAATCGGATGTGGCCCTCAGGGGAATTCAGGCTGCATTAACCACTCAAACAGCTTAATTCAGGATATCCCACTGTCGGATACTTCAAGCTCCTACTTCAAAGCTCAGTCTTCTCACCTGTGGAACAGGAACAGGCCAGGAACATCCATGTCAGGGGAGAGGGTTAGCAGTGGCCTGTAGATTCAGGGGCGTGGCTGACTGCTGCCAAGGCACAAACAGTCAGGTTTGTTTTCACCCATGGGGTTCCGAGGGGTTTCCAAAAGCCCGAATAAGGAACGTGGCCCGGGAGAGAGCGTGCTGCTGTGAATGGAGCCTGTGAGCCATCCTGGGGCTGGCTGGGGGGCCAGGATAAAGGGCCCCAGTCATGCTGCCGGGCTGGCCCAGCGCGAGTGTGCTAAGTTGAAGCTATAAATTACCCACGGCCTCAGCCAGCGCCACCGCAGGGCGGGCGGGGCAGCCAGGAGGGGGCTCAGGCTCTGTAAATCGGCCCTTTCACCGCTGGAGGCCTCGCACGAAAGAAAAACTTTGTTTTATTAAAGCAACATCAGGGTTGTGGCCGCCAGGCCGAGAGGCGCCGACAGTAAGACTGGGCACCAGGCAGGCGGGGGGCTCCTGCCGCACCGGGGCCTCACAGAAAGGCCCCTTCAGGAGTGGCAGGCTTCGAAAGAGGGCCAATGGGGGGATCTCTATTGCACCACAGTCCAACAAGTCCATGGCCTCACCCTTGCCCCAACAGGGGAGACCTTCTTTGAGTCGTTCAGTATTTCAAGCCAACCTATATTTGGCCAGGACCTTGGGGCCCAGAGATAGGGTCTCAGGACAGCCACATTGCTCATAGGAGCTGCTGTGTCTCACTTCTGTCTGCGATGAATGCTAGAAGGAATGAAGAGTCTCATGAGGGTGGGAAGCCTGGTGGGTTCAGGCCCTGCTGGGTAGAGTAAGCATTTGGCTGTTGCAGCATCTGGAGGGACCAAGGGGACCCCTGAGGAGGGAAAGTGAAGTTGGGCATTTAGAATATTTAGACAATCTAAGTGGAAATGATTGACAGCTGAGATTCTCCTCACTTCTGTGTGTGCTCTAGGGTCTTGTAGACCCAGTGAGCAAGTGGGTAGAGACCCAGGTAAGAGAACGAGACGGTCCATGTCACATCCCTACACTTATCTCTCCAACAGTTCCTTCAGAATAAAGCCAGTCTTCTGCCCACCACCCTCTGTCCTCAGTCTCTCCGTCCTACAAGCTGCAGGGGGTCAGTCTATAGCTGATCCCATTAGGTGGTACTCATTTGTACCCCAGCTTTCCTGCCTGTGTCATTGCAGGACCGGAAGCCTAAGCCTATTTTCCTGAACCAGCAATTGACACAAGCTTGGCACAAAGAGAGATCAGGGTACCAGGGTCTCTCTGTCAAAGATGCTACTGGTTTTGTGTACCCTAAGTGTGACCTTCTGCTTGCCCTTTCGTAGCTCAGAGCTCTTAACTCACCTCTCCATAGCCCCGATGACTGTATCCCCTTCCAGGCTGACAAGTGTCTTGGAAAAATTGGTCCCTGGGCTTTGGACCACTCTCCTAAGGAGCAGACTATAGCATAAGCTCCGACTGTAACTCAGTGGAAAGAGTATAGAGCCAAGAGACGGTGGGAAATGTCCAGGACAGTTTCTGGGAGGAGAAGGCTCTTGGTTGAGTCTTCAGTGATAAGAAGCTAGGGTTGGGTGGCTCTTAGGTACACAGCACTGAGATATTCTATCCCTGGTGAGGAGGTTAAGAGAAGCTGGCCCATGACAGGTACAGAGTGGTGTAGAGATGGAGAAGAGGGCACATTTGCCACTGAGGGCCTCTATAGCACAGGTCAGGGTACCAGCCGGAGGGGACCAAGTTCTTATGCAGAGCTAGTCTGGAGTCCCACACTTAAGAGGTGAGGAATCTCAGGTCTTAGCAGGCAAGTCCTGGTCTCCTGCTCTGTCTTCAGGCCCCTTCCTAACCCAGGTGGGCTGCAGGGGTGGGGGCAGGTCACTAGAGGGCAGGGCCTGGGAGGTGGCTGTGCCCATGGGGCTCTTCCAGCCCCATCTACCACCCAGGAGATGAAAGTCTCTGCTCCACAGTGCTCTTTGAAGGCTGTGGGAATGCCCACAGGGCAGACTGTGCTGGGCACAGGGAGGGGAGCTACTGGGGCTGTGACCCATCTGAGATGCCAGAAGGCAAGGGAGGGCAGAAAGACCATCCTTCTTGACTCAGCTACAAAGGCAAACCCCATAACCCAGGCTTCCATCTCCAAATCTCATAGGCTGGTAGAGACCTTAGGAATCTGGCAATAGTTGGTCCCCTCCAGTTGTTGTCCTGAATGACATGGGCTTAAAGCTCAGCCAAAACCACAGGCCCAGAAGGTCCTAGAAGTCTCACCCTATTTACAGATCCACGGTACAGCCTGTATGTATACACTGGCCAGTACAGAAATGTGTCCCAGGCCAGGCTGTGCATATGGGGATGCTCTGGCTTGGGAACCATAGCCCTGCCTCTCGTTTTGCCTTGGCTTTGGGCCCATTGAGGACTTGAACCCTGGCTGCCTCTAGGGATGGGGTGGGCGCGGGCTCCCGAAGACCTGAGGACAGGGGCGGGGCCTGTCGTTCTTGGGGTGGGGCTGGTATTGGAATGTTTGCGCTCAATGTTTATCCTGCGGGGGAGGTGTGTGCCCGGGGACCGAGGGGGGTGGTGCGGGGGTGTTGAGGGCACAGAGGCCCAGCTGGGTCTACAGCTCGGTCAGCCAGGGTTAGACAGGGGGACCCTCAGCTGGGATGGGGAATTCCAGGGCCAAAGACCTGGACACAAAAGGGTTCTTCCTGCCGTCACCCAACCACTTGTGGGCCCTGGCTGGGAGGCCTGCACACAGCCCACACGGACGTGCCCAACCCGCTCTGCTCCTGTTAAATCGCCCCCTCCCGGGGCTTCCCAGCCCGGCACGGAGATTATGCAAATCCCCGGCGGCTCCTTAATTAAATCTCTAACGAGGCGCTGGGGCCGGGCCAGGGGCGGCGCTGAAAGCTGGGGTCACGCTCCGGAGGGGCCGCCGTCTGTGCCGCGAGGGGCCAGCGCCGGGCCAGGCCTGAGTGCAGCGCGCGGAGGGGTGGCCCAGTCCCAGTCCCGAGGCCTCGTGTGCGCACCGCTTCTCGCCGAGTCCCCGCGCATTGTGCGGGGCCGGTCCCCGGCAGGGAGGCCGTGGGCGGAGCGGCCGTCGGGGCCTGGGGCCCCCCGCGCCCTGCACTCCCCTTTCAGCCGCCTGTTGTTGGGCCAACAGCTCGGGCCGCGGCCGCCTGAAAGGCCGGGATTAGCGAACATTAGCGGCCTTTGAGCGGCGCCCGGGGCGCCCCTTCCCGGCCACGCCCCACGCGGCCTAGCCCTCGCCCCCTGGGACTCTTTGCGCTCGCGGCCGCTGGGGCGTGGCAGGCCTGGAGCTCCAGCCAACTCCACGACCTGGCCGCCCACCCGGCGGAGTAACTCTTAGGGGTACGCCATACATTGATCATCCATGGCTGCTAGGGGAGGTCGCAGCCCCTTGGCCTCCAGGTTGAGGGAGATGTGTACTGCCCACCCGGCCTCTAGCTTCCAGTCTTCCTCACCTTGCGAAACACTGTTTGTCCAGGCAACCGGCTAGATTTCCCCAAGCTCGGCTCCTTTGCCCTTCTTTCCCTCCCGAGCCAGGATTCAGGGATATATGGGCATGTTATCCCTACTTGCTCCATGTCACTCTGGTTTGGACCTTTTGTCTCAGTCCAGGGGCTCTGAGGCAGTGTCTCCTTTCTAATGGGAAGACACTTCCCCAGAGACAGAATTCAGGGCTAATTCCCTTTTTTCTGAGTGTTGTCTGTTTCCTGGACACAGGATGTAGAAAGTAGGGAAAAGAGGAGTTCTTATGGTCGTTATCACTCACTTATTACAAATGGGGGAGTATCAGCATCACTGTCCAGCACAACTAGAGCAGGAGTCACCAGTCTCTCTATTCTCACCTGGCCCAGTTAGCTCCCTGCAGCCACTTTTATTTTGAGGAGTTGGGGTCTAGGTCATCCTTATAGTGGTCCTGCAGCTCCCTCCTCAGGCTCCACCAGCGCTGGACCTCTCCTTAATCCTTTGTGCTGGGAGTGGGGGCAGCCTGAAAACCCACCTGCTATTTGGGACCAGTTGAGCCACCCAGACTCACAGACATGGGCACGCATGCCCCCACACGCACCCCACACACACCTGCAGCTCCAAGTGCCCCCGCCCCAGGAGAGTAAACATCTTCACCTGAGGAAGCAATAGGCTCTGAGAGAAAAAATGTGGCCAAACCTGACCCAGGCAGGCCTGTAGAGAGCTGGCAGCCCCCACTTTTGTACCAACACAGAGTTATGTTGGCCTTTCAGATTTGGTGGTAAGACACTGAGGGCTCCTCCACCTTCCATCCATGGGCTGGCACATTGGCACTAGGGCTGGGTAGATGGGCACCCTATTCAGGGTAAGATTTGGTGTCAGTGTGTGCACACAAAGGTGACTTTCGTCTAGCCCTGGAGTGGTTCTCCTGGGCCCTGGTGGGGTCCCAAGACCACCTCCTCATTTGTTCTGGAGTTTTGTCAAGAGAAGCCAGGCTCAGTCTATCAGTTTATTTAATGTAAATGTTGCCACCTGGGTTGCTTTTTTTCTACAGAGGGTTAGGACCATATGAGGACTTGTATGGGGCTTAGAAAAGCCTGGCTGTGGTGCCCCTCACAGGGCCTACTGATGCCTAAGGCAGAAACCTACTGGTACTTTCTGTCCTGGGCCCCACCAGGGCAACCCAGGAAGCCTGCCTTTGCCAACAGACAAGAATCTGTGACTAACTCTGACCCCTTCAACTTCTGGAACGGCAGAGTGAGGAAGGCTATGTCCCCACAGGCCCCCACTACTTTAGCTATGACAAGAACAGGCCTGGCCAGATCCTATGGCTCTGGGGAAACCACAGGAGCCTGGGGTTTCTTCTGGAAACCCGATCAAGTAATGATAGGGTTGGTGTGGGGCAGCTGAGGGGAGCCATCCACCCGACAGCGGCCTGATCAGCAGCTGAGGACCCTCATCCCTGCCCTTCTAGGCTTCTTGCCTAGACCCCTTCATCCCTCAAATTCTCATCTTTAATCTGACTGGCTGGCCTCCCTGGTGATCAGTCCAGTTTGTTTTCCAAACAGAACTTTTTAAAACTCCTGGGTCAGCCAAGATTGCTCGTGTGAGTCTTCTGAGGTGGGATGTCTGGCCAGAGAGACCATACCTCAGACATGGTCAACCTGTAGGCCCTGACCTAGACCCCTCTCACTTGGTCTAGGTGAGGACCAGGAATAGCAGCAGATCAGATGAGGGGAAAAGAAAGGGTTGGTCATTCCTCTTAGAGCTCCAGGGTTTCAGCTGGGCCCCTTTGGGCCTGGTATCTATCTCCTACTCAGTCAGTTCAGCAGTCCTAGGAGACCCAGGACAGAACAGAAGTGGTCGTGGGGGCTCTGGAGTGGCTCCCCATACTCTTCACCCACTATGAACTAAGATCTATTTCTGTATGTTGTTAGCCCACTATCCCCAAGCACCTGAAACAGGGCCTTGTGAACCCACCTTTCAAAAGGATCATTGAGGAAGGCACCTCAATGCACAGATCGCCTGTCATCTTGGAATGGAGGATGGGGGTAGGGTGGAGAGATGTGGCCACACAGGACTCCTAGGCACCAGGGCACACACCATGCAAGATGGGCCAGCAACAGAGCCCCCCTTCAACTGCTTCAGCCCAGGCGGGCAGTTTTAATTACCCTCCTCGCTGGGCCCATTGAGCTCTTGCTAATCTGGGGCCTCCTCTGTGGGCAGCTCAGGCAGGCGCCCCCTCCCCCTGCGGGCTGGGCACAGGGTCCCCGGGTTCTCACGTCCAGCCAGCCCCAATTAAAGCGAGCTCGGCAAGGCTGCTGCTGTGCTAATGAGCTCTGCGGGCTGCTGGGCTCAGCGCCAGGGGGCGCAGGGCGGGGGTGGGGTGGGGGTTGGAGCTGGCCCTGGAAGGGTGACTTGGGTCCATTCCCAGGGAGAGCTCAAAAGACACCCTTCCCCCGTTCCCCACTTAGCCCACCTGGCAGGACAGGCAAGCAGGATGAGCTTTTTGCCCCTCCCCAAGAGAAAGGTCTGTCTGGGAACTACACTTGGGAGTCAGGGTGCACCCACAGCAGGATAGGGGCTAAGCTTCCTGAAGACCATGTGGCCAGCCAGGGGAAGTAGAGCTCAGTGAAAGGCTGGACTCTGGGGTCCAGGGCACTGGCTCTGAGCCCCTATAATAGTTTTAGAGAGAAGGGCAAGGCTAGGGATTTGCCAAAGACTTTTAGACGCACCTGGAATGCCCACCTGAGACTGGAGCAGGAGTTTTGATGGGTTTTGGAAACTTCCTTCTGGTCCAACATCTTCTGGTATCTTGGGGGCTGTTGTCTGGGCAAGGGACTAGACCTAGGCTTGAGTCCCCAAGGTAAGGCCTAGCATTCATGATTCATACAGGGAAGGGAACACTGGAAGGTCTCTGGGATGGTCCCTGACCACATTGAGTGCTAGCAGACTAGGCTAGACAGCTAATGGTTGCTGGCAAAAGGCTGTATGTGCATGGATAGGGACTGTCACTGTTAGGAACATTGCCCCACCACACTTTCTCGGCCTGCTGCGCTGCGCTGTGCTGTGCTGTGCTGTGCTGCGCTGCCCTGCCCTGCCCTGCCCTGTGGTCTTCCTGGGCTGAATTCTAGAGGCTAAAGAACCAGCACTGTGGCAGAGACCCTTGTCCTTACCCTGTCCAATGCTGGAGCCTCATAGTTTTTCTAGGGCCTCCAAGTCTAAACTATGGCACACCCCAATAGCCCCCTCCACTTATACACTGCCATTTTAGGGCTTGTAGACCTTGAAAAAGAGTAAACCAGAGCCTTGGTAAGCAGATGAACACCAGGTAGCCTTTGGGCAGGCTTAGTTATGGCTGAAAACACAGACCTCTTCTTTTAGGTGCCAGCAACACCTATCAGAATCCAGCCCCAGCTAATGTTGAAGACTGTGGACCTGGAGGTACACATGACCACATAGCCCTGGGAAAGCACAGGCCTCAGTGGCGGGGTGGGGGGGGTGGAGCGGGGAGAAGGGGGCGGGGTAGTGGTGTCTTAGCCCAGCTCTGGCTACATTGGGTCTCAGTAAATATCTGTGGTGTGTGGCAGTGGAGACCAAATTTGTGCACTGGGATTTGGAGGCCACAGGATGACCCAGTTTACTGGGAGAGCCTGAGCTGCACAGGCAAAGGCAGGGGGTTGACAGAAGCCAGCATCAGGCTTCATGGAGTTGTAGGTGCTTCTCATACATGCCCAAAGACCCAGAGGTCATGGAGACTCAGAAAGGACACATGGAACCTGAGACTAAATGAACATCCCCAGGCTAGTCTTTGGCCTGTACATTTCCCTCCTCAAAGAGTATGAGGTCAAGGCCATGAGAATGTGTGTCAGTACAAGATACTCATGGTTACCTTCTCTTGGGCACAAAACGGCTGGGAGCTATGAAAGTACAGAGGTGGCGTAGGTCTCAGTATGTCTATATAGCCTCCTTTCCGGACACTCTGTGTCTAGAGATGAAAACCAGTAGGTACAAGGGCATTTTGTGTTCTAGAGTGTAAGCGGTTCCTTTACCCTTAAGTCAGCCCTTCCTCCTGTGCCCCATGCGTCCCCTGGGGCCACCAGGCTCTGTTGAGCTAGGTGCCTGGGACCTGTCTGAGACAGGATCAGTCTGAGTCCCAGAGAAAAGCTGTTGGGACACAGGAAGAGGAATAAGCTGCTGGCTTCCAGCCGTCGTTCCCTTGGGCCGTAGCCCTTGATTCCTCTGCTCTGCCTCACTAAAGCCTGGTGCCAGCCCTTGTTCCCTGGACAGCCGGTGAGCGCTAGAGGTGTTATCTGTGGCAGCAACAGAATGGACACGTCGCGCCCAAAGGAGGTGTCGGCGCCTGGGAAGAGGCCAACTAGAAATCCAACCTCACTGGCTGCAAAACTGGAGGGCTGTCCCAAGAGGCATAGAGATAAGCATGACCCTTGTCTCTTGCCCCTCCCCAAACTGATCAGTCCCAGATAGTGACAGGGGCCCAGAGCACTTTAGAGAACCAGCAAGCCCTGGAGAGGAAGGCTCTGGGTTAGGGGGGCCCAGGGATTGATCTCACAGTGGCCCACACTCCCAGAACCCAGGGGGAGGGATAAGCTTCCTGATCAGATGGCAGCAGATCTAGGACAGAGCTGGTGTGGAGCGGGAAGGACTGAGACGGCTCCGGTGTTGACTTACCTGGCTGTTCTCACACTGCCTCCCTTTGGGCATCCTAGACCCAGACTGTCCCCAGGGGTTAGCCACAGCAGGTTGGTCACAGATGGACTGTCAGGTGTCTGTTCATCATGTCCTCCATCTGCACCCTGCACCCCCTTTACCAACCACGTGGCTTTCATCACTGACTCAGATGTGGACCGCTTGGGAAGATCACACCGCTAGCTGACCTTAGGTCCTCATCTTGCAAAGGTAGTCCTGCTGACCCAGCGTGGGCTTCCAGAGGAGGCATCTCAGCCTTGGTTTTATGTGGGGGATATAGGCAGCTGTCTAAGGTAAAGTGCCAGAATGTTTGCCCCTCTCCCCATAGCAGAGCTGACACTGGGGACAGTGGGTGTAGGAGGTGGCGTGGGAACCTGGTAGGTGGCATGGGGACCTTGTTGGTGGCTGCTCATCTTAGACAAAACTCAACTGATTCTCACTTAAGGCCCTTGGGAGTGGAGTTGGGTGCCACAGGCTCCAGAATTCTGTTCTTCATCTCAGGCTCTCCACACGTGCTTCTGGAATGTCCCTTAAGCTCATCTCTGTGTCCACACCTCTGCACATAGCTATTGGGTAATACCTGGCTAACTCCCATACTGCAGCTTTCACTGACCCTGCCTCCCTCTTCTTCCTCATCCTTAGAGGACATCTCTTGAGGTATCTCTTGAGGTATCATTATATTGTCCAGGTTGGTCTTGAAGCTCTAGACTCAGGTCATCCATCCTCTGGCCTGACCTTCATGAGTGGAATTATAGGCTCACTACTACACCTAGCCTGTGTTCTCTATAGCTGACTGACTCCCCACGAGTGTCCATGATGGGGGCTTTTCCTCTGGGAGCTGTGTCCTAGCTACCTCGGTAAGATTTGTGTACTCTTACCCACTCAGTTCTCACTCCCCAATTCTGCCTGAGCTGATACTTGAAGGAGCTCAAAGCCATGGGTACAATGAGGTACCGATCAGATGTTCACTGGAGTCACCCCACACTGACCTCCAGCACCAAGGGGAGTGAACCCCAGAATGAGTCCAGATGAGGAGTAGGAGGGTCAGCGTCTCTGAAGAGACCTTATCCTACCTGTACCTTCTCAAATACCAGCCAGAGGTATCCTAGCCACATGGCTTTTGGGTTTGTGAAAGGGCCTCCTGGGCAGAGGCTGCTGCTGTGGGCTGTGGGAACTGTGGTCTGGATCCTAGATCTGATTTGGGAACTCGGTGGTAGTGCTGGAGTGAGCAGCTGAGTACAGCTTGAAGAGAAATTACTGCCTGCAAATATGCTAGCTAAGCACATCTGTGGGTAGCAGGATACAACAGTCTGGCCTGGGACGCTCGAACTGCATTCCTTTTAGTAGCCTCTCACATCTGGGCTCACTCTCCTAAGGTCCTAGATGGCATCAAGGGCAGTATCATCCCCAGAGGAAGCTACCTTTTGCGATTACTTTTGGAGTTTCTGGGCACAGGCAGGCCAGTTCTAAGGGCTGTGTGCCAGTCTTCCTGGCTTTACTGCCTCAGCTGTAGAAAGACCTTAACCTTAGGGACTGAGGACCCCAGAGTCTCACCTTGAAGTGGTATTTTCAGCCCATCAGATGTAGACACACAGACATTGGACAGACAGCTCAAGCCTGTACCCACCTAGCCAAGGTGTTTGGGTCTTTGCCTCTGATGCCTGTGAAAGGGCCCTGTTTGTGTGTGAGAGCTGGCAGGATCAGGAGCAGAGCCGGAGTAATGTGGCCAATGCTGGGTCAGCATTGCCTGGCCTGAGAGTGACAGGAAGCTTCCCTTACCCCACCCCAATCCCCTAGATCTGGGGCACAGGACATAACACTGGCCTCACCATGCTAGAGAGGGAGCCAACCATTTAACCTGGATGGTCAGCTGAGCCCTGCATCTATCCAGTTACCTCCACCAGAAAGTTCTCTAGGATCAGTACTACCTGGGTATCCCATTGTCAAACCCACAGCTGATAGACTCTGAGGCCCAGGAGGCCCAGTGCTGTTCGGAGGGACTATGTTCCATATCTGTATGGGGAAGCAGTGGCAGGGCTGCTGGACTATACCCAAACCCTTTTCCTGAGTGTACCCCCACTGGCCTCATGCCAGCTAATCTATCAACAATTACACCCACTCTACCTTTGAGAATCCAGGTTGGGTTTGGAGCAGCACCAAAATAAAAGGTTTAAATATCAGATATTGGAAGACCTCTAGCCTTCCCTGGCTTCCCTGGTCCCTCTCTTTGTGGGACCTCTCCTGGATTCCTCTCCTGCCTTTATCATTCGACTTATAGTCAGGACTTCAGCACCCCTCAAAATAGTTTTTTAAAAACATAGTTAGGGGGCCTGGGGATGTAAGTCAGCTACTAAAGTGATTATCTGGCATGCACCCCAAGTTCCACTGCCAGCACCACATAAACTGAGTATGGTACCACAGCACTGTAACTGTGGTACTCGGGAGACGAAGGCACGAAGAACAGGAGCCAAGCTATCCTCAGCTACATAGCAAACTGGAGAACAGCCTGAGCTCCATGAGACCCTGTCCCTCCTCTCCTCAAACAAACAAACAAAAAATTGTCAGGTCACATCTTTCCATGCCCCACCCCCAACTTGTGTGTGTGTGTGTGTGTGTGTGTGTGTTTCATGCAGTTCAGGTGGTGAGGCTGGATTTGAACTCCTGATCTTCTACTTCACAAATGCTGGGATTTCAGGTTTGTGCCACGACATCAGCATGTTTTCCTTTTATATGTTTAATAATTGATTTTATTTTATGAATGTGTGTGTAGGCACGCTTGAGTATGTATGTATGTGTATGTATGTATGTATGTATGTATGTATGTATGTATGTATGTATAGCACATGCAGGCAGCAGCCTGAGGAGGTCAGAAGAGGGACTGGATCCTCTGAAACTGGAATAATGGAGGTTGTGAGCTACTATGTGGGTCTTGAGAACCAAACCTGGTCCTCTGCATGAACAAGCAAGTACTTCTGTTGAGCTCTCTCTAGTCCACCAGCAAGTCTTAATTGCAACTTGATGAGGTGGCAGGTGTGTGTGTGGGGGGGCAAGTTGGGGATTGGGGGTGACTTTTCTCTTTCTCCTCTCTGTTCCTCACACTTGCCAAGGCTTCTGGACCCTTACGAGGGCTATTCTACAATGGTCAGGGACCTGGCTCTGGGATCATTTCCTGGGTCTCTTCTTTACTCACTCTATCTCTGCCATTGTGAGGATGGAACTTCAAGCCTATCCAGCCTGTGTGAGCATAGCTCCTAAATCCTCTGGGATTTTCTCTTTCTTTCATTCACAGAACTGACTGGGGCAGGGGCCGGGATCTGTGTCAAGGCTCATGAGTATGGGTCGTTTCTTAAAGGCTCACGGCTTGGCATGGGCCAGGCATATGTTGGTGCTCTGGAGGACCCCCTTGGCAGACTGCTCACTGGCTGTGCGCCCCACCTCCGGCCTGGACCACTCCCCCACCCCCACAAACACACACCAGACTTTGCTCAAACACAGCTCCGTTTCTATTTGTGCTGATGATTGTCTGCTTGGACAAAGGCCCCTTTCAGGGGCGTCAGAGGTTCAGCAAATAAATAAATGAATAAAGTCCAAGGGAGGAAGAGGAGACTGAGGTGGTGGGCAAAGCAGGGGCCAAGACTCCCATCAACTGGCTCGGCCCTCAGAGATCCCCAGAAATGAAGGGATGTGTTCGCCAGCTGGAGACGCAAGCTCCTTTTGTGAGGGTTTGGTATATGTAAGAACAAGACACAGGGGCTTCACCCACAGAAGGATGGCTCCTGATGGGGGCCTGAGTTTGTGTGGCCAGTGTCATCCTGGGTGACGTGTACAGTAGAAAGACAACAGTCCCATTCCTGGTACAGTGGGCTGGCAGGTCTGCACATGATTTTTGGTGTGTCCTTCAAAGCCAGTCGTCTACCATGCAGTTTCTATTTGTAACTGGAAGTCGGGGTGACTGTTGTTGGAAGTGAGGTTTGTGACGAATCAGCAGGACTTGGAGGTCTCAAAGAGATGCCTTCCCGAATTGAAGGCCAGAATGTTTTCTCTCTTCTTAAACTCTCCACTTTGAACTCAGATCAAGAGGCCATTCTCTAGGGACCTGGGTTTACTTCAGCTCAGCTTAGGTCAAGTTCCTGTTAAGGCCTGAAATGCCCTACCTGCACATGAAGACATCTCATGGTAGTCACCCTCAGCCTCATGCCAAGCAGATTCTCAAGTCTCCAATGCAGTCCCCAGCCCTTCTGTCCACTCATCCTTGTCCCCCATGTTCCTGAAGGACCATAGTAGGTCATGGGAAAGCAGACCAACCCCACAGTTAGCGCCTCCCTAGCTCATTGTCACAAACCCATTAAAGCTGGAAAGCTATGAAAGAGGGTAGGAGTAGTCCTGGAGGGCTGCCTGGAGGAGTGGGGGGGATCAGCCTGCAGGAGTGACTGGCTGGGTCTGGTAGGAGCTGGCTAGCTGGCTGGCTAGCCCCTCTAGTCCAGGCCTGGCCAAGCCCCTAGGGCAGAGCTGACTCCTGGCCATTCCCGCGACAACAATGGCCAGCATTTAAATTCCAATTGAGTCGGCCAGAGTGGCCCCGGGCGTGAGAACAGGAGCCCCCACCCCCAGCTCCAGCCCCGCCTGCTGCATTCCTGCCTCCCCGGAGATGGCCGTGGCCAGGCCGTCTCCAGGGGGCCGGGAATGCAGCACTCAATGGAAGGGGGACAAGGGCCCATTGAACAGTGACGGGCAGGATTGAGCTGTCAGCCCCCCAACTCAGGACCCCTCCTCTGCCCCCACCCTCTCTCCCTGATGTTACTGATGACGGCTGTTCTTGGGGACCCCACTCGTACCTCCTGTGGCTGTCCCTGAGCAAGCATGGGCTTCGTCCATCTGGCTGACTGCAGGTTCTGCCCTCTTGGCCCCTTTCCACCCAGCAGCCAGGGAGCCCTCGAAGCCTTAATCATATCATGTCATGCCCCTGCGCAAAGCCTGTTATTGAAGGCAGGCTAGCTGACCCTGCTTTCCTTTGCTCTGCACGCTCTCCCCCCTCAGCCCCACCAAAACCAGGGGCCCTTTCTCTGGTCTGTATGGTAACTATCCCTGCCTAGCACTAGGGACACACATAGTTGAGTATTCAAGGTTTGAATGCCAACCCTGTTGCCCATATGTCCTAGAACCTCCAGGTCCCTAGGACCTCAGACAAGGCTTGGTGTCTTCAAGGCAGCCATGTAGCATAGGGCAGGGCAGTAGTCCCTACATCAGCCCCACTAAGTCCATGTGGCTTGAAGTCAGGGCTGTAAGGCTGGCTAAAGCCTTGAGAAGCCTGAACCCCAGTTTTGCTTGGATTTGTCCTCTGTATCCTGCCCTGTGATCCCAACACTGACCAGGCACTAAGCAGAACGATGCCCTCGAGCTTTTCAAGTACCCCAGGCAGAGCCTGCGCTGGCCCTGGCTTTGTCTGTTGTGCTGGTTGTGCATACCTCTGTGCAGCCTTTCTTCCCCTGCTAGCCAGGGCCAAAGCACCAGGAAGATATCACAGAACTGGGACTGGCAGTTACCAGGAAGTACAGGGCCTCTGCAGGGTTGCAGGAAGGCCTGGTTCTGATAATAGGCTGTGTGAGATCTAAAAGCAAGCACGCTGGCCCCCCTCCTACACGGACATGGACATGGCAGCCACCCCTGTGTCAATGTGTGTGTCAACGAGTGACAGTAAGGTATAATAGGTTGAAAAGGTAGGCTAGGTGGAGCTCCTAACAAGTTCTCAGCAGCACCCCACTCCACCACCAGCCCTGGCTCTGGCATTGCCTGCAGGACTCTGTAGAACTACCTGCTGGTCATCTTAACTCTCAGAGTGGCACAACAGAAAAAGGGGTGGGACATTGCTGGGAATCACTGAGCCAGACTCGCTGTACAAGGTGTCTGGTTAGCCACGGCTCTTAGGCTATAAGGGCAAGGCCTTAGCCAGTATGGCTTAGATGAACCCAGGGGCCATGGCAGGTGTGGGGTGGTTGTGGAGTCCACAAGCAAGTAAATGAATGACTTCTGAATATATATACATAGAGCTGGAGTGAGATGTGGTGAGAGCTAGCAAGATCAAGTGCCCAGGAGGCCTGCAACAAACACAGGCCGGTGAAGTCCCAGGTCTGGATCACCTTTGCTCTGATTTGTCAGAAGACTAAGACCAAGCCAGCGTGTGCTTGTTCTCTGTCTCTGTCTCTTGGCAGTAAGGGTCATCTAGTTGTAGCTAACAAGATATTGGTCCTAGAATAGGCTACAGGCATTAGCCTAAGCACTGTTGGGAAGCCCTGGCTAGGTTTATCCCTGTAGGCTTCTGTGTGTGGGTGGCCACATATGGTCTACTTCAAAGAACACTTCATCAGACATATCTTTGAAAAGAAAAAGCCCTGGTCAGCTGGACCAGCAGAATGGAATGTGGTGTCCTCTTGTAGGCTGGGCCCAAGAGCCACCTTCTAGGCCATCATTCTTCACAGTTTGGCTGGGCTGGGCTGTGGGTAGGAGCCAAACAGCAGCCAGCCAGGCTTACTGGAAAGTGAAGTTATGGGAATGCATGCTAGGGACTGTCCAGCCTGAAGGTGCTAGCTTCATCTAGGTGTTCATGCACCAGGTTGAGGCACCCATCATGCCTTGGGGCTTAGCCATTCACTCACTGGGTCACTTTATGATTCTGGGTCCAAGTACAGGCTCTGCCCCAAGTCAGGAAGTCAAGCTTAAGGCAGATCCATCCCCAGAGACCTCTGCCCTAGAGCTGAGAGTGAGGCAGGAATGTTCCCATAAGGAATGAGAGAGAGGGTCAGGGGCTGAGGAGTGGGGACAGCTCCAGGGACAGGAGCAGACCAGCCCTGAGGTGGTCTGAGGAGCTCTGGTTGGGGTGTAAGGAGAGAGGAACACCAGCCTGGGCTGTGTGAGGAGCCCAAGAGCCACAGATCTGTCAGAGAGTGGAGCAGAGCCCAAGCAGGCTTGTGTGAGTTCCTGGACTGCCAGGAAGTGGAGTTAAAGGGTGACCATGGGGAGGGACATCAGGTGGTTGGGGCAGACAGGTAGCTAACCACTCTGAGAGCTGCATTCCCTCAGTCACAGGTATCCCTCCCTGCTCAGTGCCCCTCAGTCCTCTGGATGACCTGTCTTCCCAACTCAGTGCCAGAATATGATCACACTGTGGGTTTGGCCTCTCTGTTGCCAGGTCAGAGGGTGGCTCCTTGCTGTTCACCATGCATGGCTCAGGATGGGAGACTCATGCTTGAGAGAGAAATGGGTCATAGACTACTGAGGTGGAGATAGGGCCTGCATTTCATCTACTGAACTTGGCTGCACTGATTTTCTTTGTTTGTTTGTTTGGAAACAGGTCTCATTGTGTTGCCCTAGCTGTCTAGAAACTTGCTCTGTAGCCTAGGCTAGATTTGAACTCACACAGATACATCTGCCTCTGCTCAATGCTGAGCTTACAGTCATGTGCCACCACACCCTGCTTGTTGTTTTTAAGATAGATCCTACTATGCAGCATAGGCTGACTCTGAATTTGAGATTCTGGGTGCTAGTATTTTAAGTGTTTGCTACCATGCATGGCCACACTATTCTTTTTTATTTTATTTTGTTTTTTGTTTCTTTTCTGTGATAAGGTTTCTTTGTGTAGTTCTAGATGACCCTGGAACTTGATTTGTAGACAGACTAGATTGGCCTCGAACTCACAGGGATCTGCCTGCCTCTGAGTACTGGGATAAAAGACGTGCATTATATTACTGTACAGCTTATTTTGGTTTTTTGAGACAAGGTTTGGCTATATAGCCATGGCTGGACTGGAATATGCTATATAGCCCAGGCTATCCTGGAAACTTTTCTGGATCCTCCTGCCTCAGTCTTCTAAATGTTAGGATTATAGGCACACAACACCATGCTTGGTTTTATGCAGTGCTGGGAATTGAACCCAGGGCTTACACTGGAGGCAAACACTCTTCTATCTAAGCTCTACCCCAGCCCTGCCCTGTACTTCTGTCCTTGTTTTGGCTGTTCACAGGGCTCAAAACTAGTTAAAGAGCTGGGTGGTGGGACACACTCTTAATTCCAACACTCAGGAGGCAGAGGCAGGTAGATCTTTGAGTTTGAGGCTAGCCTGGTTTAAAGAGTGATTTACAGGACAGCCAGAGCTATACAGTAAGACCCTGTATCAACAGCTCCCCCCAAATCCCCCTCCCCCCAAAAAACCAAAAAATCTAGGCCCAACAGCATTAATTATCTCTCTCTCGAGTTCTGGAATGCTCTTGTTTTCTTGACCTAAATAAATATGATGTGTAAAAGCTGTATTTTCTAGGAAGTATGAGGCTCACCCTGCACAGCAGCTGTGTCTGCTCCTGCAACAGGCTCTTTCCTCTCTGGCAGCCGAATTCCTCGACAAGCTCAGCCTCCCCTGTGAAGTTCCAACAAAGCTACCTCCTGCAAGTCAGCATACAGCAACTAGTTCCGGGTTAGGAAGGTCAGTGATAAGCCTGGCCAGTTGTCTTCTAGTGGGCTTTAGGCACTAGTGCACACACCACTGCCAGCGCCACCAGCACCACCATCACCACCACCAGCAGCACCACCACTACCACCACCACCACCACTACCACCACCACCACCATCACCCGACTTCCCTCATCACTAAGTAGAGGACTTGAGTGGACTGCTTCCTAGCATGAAGTATCATCCACTAGAGTGTCAAAGCTGCTGGCAGAGCCTCTCTGGCAGGTGGTAGTATGGTAGAGATATTCCACCTAAGATCATGTGGTAAGACCAAGTGAGGTCTCAACACCAAAGCTTCCAGGAGTTTCCCAGAGTTCCAAATATGGCCAGCTAGGATCTTGGGTGAGTTGGTAGGTGTTAAGAATCCTGAACGAGGGTCCATGAAGGCCACAAATTCCTGCCCGCTCAACAGGACACATCCATCCATGCCCGCTCAACAGGACACAGCCATCCATTCCCGCTGGTCCCAGGTTCTCCTGATAGCAGCTGGTGGTCACAAACAACCCTGATGTGGGCACCTGGATGTTGTTGCAACAGTTTCCTCTGAGATGGAAACTCTCATGTAGGAAAGCTCTTTAAGCAGGAAGGTAAACAACTCAAAATAGCTTCAGGAAGTCCCTGAAATTGACCAGATTCTCTAGACCCCTTCCTGCCAGCGTAAGCAATGAAAGGGGAGAGTTTCCCCTCGGACAAGGTAAGCTGCAAAGAAAACTCTTGAGTTCAGACAGCTGCCTGGAAAAAAACAAACCAGTGGAGCTGCCCTGTGCTGGGATGGGTTTTAGTGATGCGTCTGTCTTTGAATCATTTCTGCTCCTTTTAGTAACCCCTCACCCATTCTTCTGTAAGTAACCCCAATAAAACTCACTTTTTACCAGTTGGATTTTGGTGGTGTCCATGTTTTAGTCTGCCATGTGTTCTGCATCTGGGCTGAGCAAACATGCATGTTGTTGTCTCCCCAGTAAACATTTTGCCAAGTAACACTGGGTCAGTAACTGGTGCTCTTCCTGGATGCTCCTGTGCCCTGCTAATCCCAGCATCTGGCCAACTGTCCTCTGAACCACATTTGCTTCTGGAGGGCCTGAGCACAGGTAAGGCACTGGTCAAATCCTTAACCCAGGCGTTGTTCCCTAATAAACTGATGAGCTTGGTCTTGAGCTTTAGGAGCCCCAAGTCATTCTACTTCAACTTGAAGCCCAATCTACAGACCTCAGAGGACTTCTGAAAATGCTGCTAGATGATAGCTGGGTTCAGCTTGTCTCCATTAGCTCACCCCACCGCCAGTTAAGGAACACAGTGGTCTGTAACTGAGGACAGAACTCCTGAGAGAAGCACTAGAGACCTAAGGTGGCATGGGGACTGAGCTGAGACCTACAGCACACGCCCATTTGCTGACTTGGTAACTTGCCAACTTGACATCACAGATCCAGATTGTTATTTTTTTAGACAAGTTGTGTGTGTGTGTGTGTGTATGTGTGTAGCCCTGATTGTCCTAGAACTATATCTGTAAACCAGTCTGACCTTGAACTCACAGAGATCCTCTTGCCTCTGCCTCCTGAGTGCTGGGTGTTGTGTGCCACCATCATGAGGCTATAAGCCCAGATTTTGGCCATGGGGTTCTATCTATAGTGGTGCAGAAGTGTAGGGAAGTTTCTAAGGCCAAGAGAGCAGCCTCTGTATAGATACAGTGCTGTAGTTGACTAGTAATGTCTGCCATGGATGGGGACTGGCATATAGTAGTATACATGCAATGGGAATACTACCCCAGAGTGAATTCTAATATCCCAACTCAGTCTAGAAGCACAGGGTACACACTCCTGAGAGCTCACCTATGGTTTTCTCATCAGTCTCTTAAGTAAGCCTAGCTGTTGGCAGTGCCTCTTACCCTGGTCCACATGGCTGGTTTGGGAGATACCATGGGCTGAGGGACTTCAAGGCTCCTTCTCTGTGGCATTGGTGGACTCTGGCAGAGGACAGGGGCAGGGCTGAGTTTTTTTGTGAGAGAGAGAGTGAGGGAGTAGACTCTGAATTTGTCTTATAGTAGGGTTTGAGCCACCTCTTTCCTTCATGCCCTGGTCACAGGAACCGACATGGCTCCCTTCATGTGTTCATGCTCTACTGCTGGACCATTGCTGTTGCTAGGCCACAAACATCCTGTTTGTCTCTGAACCTGGATCTATTCCATGTCTTTCTATCTGCTCAGCACTTGTCCCTCTGTCTCCATCCACCTCTTGCTTTCACACATTCCACCTTGGATGCTTTTTGTCACATATAGTAAGCTCTTTCTCTCTGTTTCTGGCCAGCGGTTCCAGGGCTGAGAGTGGCCTGGAAGGCTAATGGCCATGATTACGATGTGCCCAAGATCCATCCCGTGACCTCCAGAAGTCTTCAGTTTCTAAGCCTTCTCCTCATCACAAGTCATACATTTTTTGCCCACATTTTATAAATAATACTTCAGAGTAAACCTTCCCAAGACTTTTCATGAGCTGGGGCCTCAGGCGCAAAATTGCTTAATAATGGGAAGGGTAGACAGGTGGTTGTCTGCTGGAGGCTAAGGTTGGAAGCTAGTAGGGACCCTATCAGAGTTGGTGTTGGTGGGGCTTGTCATCCTTTGTATTCAGGTGCCTCCAATAAGGAGCTGGGGATGTGTGACATTTAGAGATCCAGAGTAGAGGCCTGACGGGTAGGGGCCTTTGTTGGCAGGGCAGGTGGTCTGACCTTCAACATTGAGCACAGCTGAGGCAGGTGGAGCTGTCTTCACCCTCCATTTCAGAACAGGAGGTTCAGGGCAGGCCTGGAGAAGCTGAATAGAGAGGCCTTGGGGAGTGGCACCCATCGAGTCTCCACCTGCCCAACCTGCTGGTTTCTGGCACTACCTGTTATGTGAGCCCAACAGTAGCACGGAGGAGTAGAATCCTTTAAGCCCTTTACAAGGAGAACATGGAGTGAGTGTGTGTGTGTGTGTGTGTGTGTGTGTGTGTGTGTGTAGGGAGGTTGCTACTCTGGGATCCTTAGGTCTGTGGTGCAAGGTAAGACAGGGACATGTCCCTGAGAACAGATGTGGGGGCTCAGAGTGTCAGGGAGCCTCACTCCTGGGCACATATGCCCATTTGTGAATGTAGCAAAGGTCCTGGGCAGAGTTTCCCTGTCTTAGGGGCTTGGGGAGGGTCTTCTAATGCTGATAGATAGCCGGGCAGTGGTGGCACACGCCTTTAATCCCAGCACTTGGGAGGCAGAGCCAGGTGGATTTCTGAGTTCGAGGCCAGCCTGGTCTACAGAGTGAGTTCCAGGACAGCCAGGACTACACAGAGAAACCCTGTCTTGAAAAACCAAAAAAAAAAAAAAAAAAAGTAATAATAATAATAATGCTGGTAGGTGGATGGGTGATCATGGTTTGGGGACTTGCCTCCTCTAATGAACTCAGCAAGGGTCACTGGGGCCAACTTCATCTGGTGGGGTATGAAGACAGGCAGGCTTGGAAAATCCAGGTTTCTGTGGGGCCAGATGGTCTATCAGGGAAGGAGTAGGTGACAGGAAAGGGCATTTGCTAGGAGCAGCTGCAGCCCTGTTCCGATGCGTTCCACCTTCTTTGAGCCAAGCTAAGTTGTCCCTTGTACAACCAGAATGAACACTGGACAAAGAGGGAAATCCCCAGGGTGAGGCTGGCCCCATAGCCATGAGATAGCCCTTACTGATCCTGGCATCTTCTCTAGGGTTGCCATGGGTGAAACGGGCTGTCCTGGGTATCCTGAAAGTCCTTGGGTGAGAGGATATGCTGTCTCAGGAGGATCTGGGATAGATTTTCCTAGGGCAGGCAGAAGGGTGTTTTTTTATTTGGTTTGTGCCTTGGGGTAGAAGGCTGGCTGCTCTTTTAAAGACTTTAGATTCTTCACTAACTACTTATCTTCATCTCAAAGAACTCCAGGGGTGCAGAGTCTCAGCAGGGAGTCCTTTCCTGAGGGCAATGATCATTTAGACTGCCCATTATATTCGGGTTCCCCAGCTTTGGTGGGCCAACCTGGGAAGTGGAATATCCTGAGCTTGGAACAGGCTGTAGCTATTCCGAGCTAGGGTAGGTACATGTGGAGTTGGAGGAAGCCTAAAGTTCTAGCTGAGGCTCTTGTGGCTTCTAGACGCTTGCACGTGGTTGCACACAGGACAGGGCCAGGTGTGCTCAGACGGGTATGGGTCCCAGGTTGCTGAGTGAGAGCTCCTGTCCTGCTGTAGGCATGTGTTCTTCTGGGTGAGATGAGATGGTGCTGGCACAGGGGCCTGCCCAGCCTTGCTCTGACCCAGTTTTCTAGGCCCAACCCAGTTCTCTGCACCCAGGCAGGCAAGGGCAGTGGGAGCTCACAGAACTTTTTTTTTTAGGAATACTAATGCCCTGGCCCACAGCAGCTTTCTTGTCCAGGGCATTTGACTGGCTGGCTGTCACTACAGTTAGTCCCCCGAGAACACAGGCATCCCTAGGACTTGAGTTGCCAGTGACCCCATGGGATCCTGCTTTGGAGTTATCTGTTCTGTGCCTCTGCCTCCAGATGAACTGATGCATTGCCCAGAGATAGACCCTGTACCCTTCTAACTAACGATCTGGTGTGTTTCCTGCCCTCCTAGAAACCAGTTATGGCCTTCCTAAAGATAGTGACCCTTAGGTGACAGGTAGATATGGAACAGGCCACAAAGTCACAAGAGTGGGTATGAAGGTTCAGGAAAACATTCCAGGGAAGGGGAGGGTGGGATAGGGGCGTCTTTGTGGACAAGGAGGCTGGAGCAGCAAAGCCTGTATGAAGCCTGCTGGGAAGTGGGAAAGAGAAGGGAGGGTGGCCGTGACTGTGGGAATCTTGCTCTGGTGGCGGCTGGATAAGCTGCTTTGATCCACATTGAGGCAACACAGACCCCAGATCTAAGATAACTTGAGCTTGGGAACCTGGGCTCTGGCCCCTGCTGCCCTTCTGGATTTTATCCCGACACAGGAGAGAAACTAGTCCCGGTGGTGACTGGCTCTCTGGGCAGGTTTTCCTGGATGCTAGGGCATGGCTCTTTTCTGTTTGTTTGTTTGTTTGTTTGTTTGTTTTTCAAGACAAGGTTTCACTGTGTGGCCCTGGCTATCCTGGACTCACTCTGCAGAGCAAGTTGGCCTCCAACTCACAGAGATCCACTTGCCTCTGCCTCCTGAGTGCTGGGAATAAAGGTGTGTGCCACCATCGAGGAGCTGGGGCATCGTTCTTAAGCTGACCTGGCAGGACAACTTGAGGCCCATCAGTTTTCAAGGAGAGGAGTGTGGAGTGTCCACCTCAGGAACAGATAGGCCTCCGCCTGACCCTGGTCCTCTGAATTAAACTTTCTGTATACCTTTCCCAGCTAGCTGTTAGTATCTTTCACTTAGGCTTGTGAGGCCATGGGATCCCCTACTCCCTAGCTGGGGCCAGAAGGACAGCCTAGTTTGAGCAGAGGTCAGCATGGACACATATATGGACACATGTGCACACTGCCTGGGAACCCCATATCAGACTCCTAACCTTCGCCTCAGCCATGGTCAGTACCTTCCCACCCCAGAGGGCTGACTCAACACACTCTCTGGCCCTATCCAGCCCAGGCTAGTGGACAATAAAGCTGTCAGCAGCCAGGGCGAGGGGCAGGCAATGGGCGTGGCTAGGAGGAGAGGGCCTCCAGAAGCACAGACATCTCTATTAAGGACTCTAGACCCTGCCTGTCCATCCTACTCAGTGCTGGGACCTTGGAGGCTGGGAGCATGTAGTGACTCAGAGAGAAGACGATGACCAGAATAGTTAGCAAGGTTAACAAGGACTGGGAGCCATGTGGAGACAGGTGTCTAAGAAGCAAGTGCCCTGCCCACCCCCCCAGGCCTCCAGCCCATAAGAAGACCCTGAGAAAAGGGGTTCTCAGAGAAAAGAGACAGTCACAGAACATGCCTCAGCTTTCCCGCCTGTGATGGGGCATAGGGCTTAGACAGACACCACTATGTACCTAAGCTGTGTTACAGGACAGCAGTAGTCAGCCTCCAGTGGAGTCCAGCAGATAGCAAAAGCACTTTCAGATATGGGCTGAAAAGACTGAAGAAGGAAGTGGCTTCTATATCTGTCTCCCCTACATTCAACTCCCAGGTCCAGTATGCCTACTTTGTGAACTAGGGCAGAGACCCAGGTGATAGGCATGGCTGTATCCTCTTACTAGAATCTGCTGGAGACTTAGGAGCTGAAATTTAGGCCTATGGCCCTTGGATCTTGGCTGAGATACTCCTGAAAAGTGAGGCTCCTGAAGTGGCTATAGATTGTGAGTTGGCAGCCTCTATCTGGTGAGTTCTCTGCAAACAGCTCTCTTTTCCAGTGAGCTGTAAGCAGCCTATGTGTTAGCATCTCCTGCATCTCCCAGGATCCCCAGCTCCCACAGCATCCTCAGAGTCTTAACCAGGCTTTGTGGGTGGGCTGGTCCTTTTCCTCAAGCTGATGAGGCACCTAGCCCAGGGCTGGTGAGGTCCTGACTGCTCTGAGGGCTCCCTAAACATTCCACTGTTCCCAAGTTCAGCTGAAACATCTCTGGGAGCAATGTGGTTGGTTACCTCTGGTGACTGAGTAACTGGGACAGTGATTCCTTATTCCCCATCTGTCAAATGAGGCTTCTGTGAGAGTACTGTTAGGAACTTCCAAGACTACCAACTTCACATTCTCCTGACCACATAAGGACCTGGATTGCCCAGCCCAAGCCATCTGCAGGAAGATTAGGAACTCATTGGGGTGTGTGCATGTACCCGAATACCACCCCAGGGGGCTGCTCTAAACTTAAGAGAATGGAACTGAATGCTGGCTGAAGGTCACATAGGGATGATGGGTGAGAGGGCCAACCAGCAGAGGGTCCAGGACAGAGCAAGACTGCCATAGGTGATACCAGGAGGGGCCAGTGACTGAGAAGCATGCAGTGTAATAGAGACCCACTGGGGTGGAGGAGGGTGTGGCAAGGGCTGCTGGGCCCTGGGGCCTAGATTCCTAGTTCTGCTGGAGCCTGCAGAGTTAGGACTTGTTTATTCTTGGCAGGAAGGCTAGTCCTGGGGGGGCAGGAGGGGGGCAAGGCCTTTTCAAAAAAATAATAATAAAACATTCATTTAGAAGGCTCCCAAGGCGTGCTGAACTGCAAAAGGGTCCTGGAAAAAATGCTGAGAGGGTTTAAGTGTAAATGGACCCAAAACACCATAATTAAATTTCCCTTAAATTTACCAGAGTTTGGGGTCAAAGAAAAAATAAAACTTAGGGAAAATACACTTGAGGTTTCAGGCCAAGAGCTTAGGAAAATATATTTCTGAACGGCTCAGCAGCTACTGGCCTGGCCCTGCCAGTCCCTGGGTTGTCGAGGCCTCAACCCCATCTCTGCTAGGCACTGCCCTGTGCACATACTGTTCCTAGGGGCTTTCGAGGCACCCTGGTTGCCCCTTATCAGCTCTTCCTGCTTTCTGCTGTGGAGCTCATCTTGTTAGGTAGCCCTACCCTTGCCCTGCACCTCTCCCCAGCTCTGCTCTCCACTCTACTCAGCCAGGCACATTTTCCAGACCAAAAAAAAAAAGTTAGGACTTGAGGTCTAGTGGTCTGAATGAACCAAGGGGCAAAAAGGCCAGAAATCTTGGTCTGGAATATCACAGCATCCCCAGGCTCCCAACAGTGCATGATTCATATCATTGCCCTTTTTGCTTAACCTGCCAGGAAGCTCACAGCTAAAATTAAGGATCTTACATAGTAGCTAGTGTTGGCTGAAGGCTTTTGGAACATTTTCTCTTCATGTTCTTTAAAATTCCATTTTTTTTGCCGGGCGGTGGTGGTGCACACCTTTAATCCCAGCACTTGGGAGGCAGAGGCAGGTGGATTTCTGAGTTCGAGGCCAGCCTGGTCTACAGAGTGAGTTCCAGGACAGCCAGAACTACACAGAGAAACCCTGTCTCGAAAAAACCAAAAAAAAAATTCCACTTTTTGTTATAATGTACAAATCAAATGTACTTTTATTTTAATCCTCAAATTATGAGAATAAATTTGAAGGGCAGAAATTACCCACACACTTTCAGAGTCACATGGCCATTCAAACTTGCTTCTTGTTTCTTCTTTGGGGGAACCAGCTCAGGCCAGTCCTCTAAGTCAGAGTTCAGAGCCCCTTCTCCATAGTACTGCACTGGCTCCTGAGCCTATGGGCACACAGTAATGATGTTTCCCAGTAGCTGAAGGAATGGGGATTCCTAGAAGACAGAGCAGCTCTGGGGCTTTAAAAGCCTTCAGTCCTTCCAGCCAGGTTGTGGAGTCCATTGGGGCTCAGTTTCCCTTATCTCTTCATTCAGCTTAATGGCAACTGCCCTGCTGGACCAGGCACCCTCCCTGAGTGCAACCTTGGCAGGGTTCCGGGGCTCCTCCTGCCTGGGTTCCAGACCCACTGTGCCTTATAGCAGCTGCCACCTGCCAGGAACCCTGTGGGTAAGAGGTGAGTTATGATTTCAGGTCTGTCCAGGAGCCACCCCCAACTCCTCCCAGCTCATTGTACCTCACAGCCATTTCCCCAGCCTCAGCCCTGGTCTGGCTGGGGTGGTCAGGGAAGGGCAAATATCAGGCTGTCTACTGCCAGCCTGTAGGGATTCCATTCCAGGACACATGCAGTTGGTGCCTTATCACAGTCTCTTTCCTTGTTGCTCAACAGCATAGGCCTCAGAAAGCTGAAGCTAACCAGCTCTGTGTCCCTGAGCTATCATCCCTAATATGCCTGACTTGGCCTCTGCCCTTGACTCATGTTTACTGAAGAAGACTCCATCCATCTATGTGAGCCTTAGAAAGCTGGTGGGTTCCCCACAAGTAGGACCAAGGTGTAAACATGGAAGGGGACTTTATCATTAGGATAGGGGTATCATCAGCACTAGTTGTCGGCAGGCTCCAACCCTTGTCCCCTGGGACTTTGCCATGGGCCAAAGAGAACGACCTTCTCAAAACCTGGTTGTAATAACAGCCTGGAGTTCACCTGAGGGGCTTGGGATAAAATAGTGGTTAAGTTAGCGGGCAGCATCATAGAGATTTAAGGGCTGGCACCATTCTGCACTCATGACAGAATGGTGGGCTCGGCCTCATCTTGTGTAGGTCTCTGAGAAGCAGGCGGACTCCTGCTGAACCTACTGACTTGGGAAGAATCACTTCATGTAAGAAAATCATACTTTTGAAAACAGACTGTCCTTCCAAGAATTACATCCTGGTATCAAGAGCAAGGCAAGAAAGCTGCAGCTACTTGGGGCTGGTACACAGGGACCATATTGATATAAACTCCCACAGAATCAGTGGAGTCTTAAAAATGCTGTACCCTTTTGATGTAAGGACCATCAGACAGTGGCAGCCATGTTGGAGAGTCTATCACACCTAGGCCATGTCAGGATGTGCATGATATCAAGGGACCAGGAATTGCCAGGTGTGTAGTGGGCAGAAGGTAGCTTCCCCTAAAGGCAGGTCTATGTGCTATCTCCTGGGATCCATGGATGTGACCTTATTTGGAAAAAGAGTCTGGCAAGTATAACAGTGGGAAGAGGCTTGAGGTGAGGTCATCCTGCACTTTATGAACAGCTCGAAATCCAACCACAAGTGTCCTTATGCAAGGCAGGAGATGTGGGAGAGATGGCAAAGGCACAGAAGCCATGTGAAGGTAGAGGAAGAGACTAGAGCGAGATGGCTGTAAGTCACGGATGCTTGGAGGCCCCAGAGCTATAATAGGCAGGAAGAAGCCTCCTCAGGGCCTACAACGAGCCCAACTTGACCTCAGACTTCTGAGGTCCTGAGTTGGGAAAGTAAATTTAAGACAACCAGATTTTAATCTGGAAGTAGGCTCAAGACAAGTTGTGAACCTCCACACAGCTAATTTCTGATGAAGGGGGCGAACCCTCACACTGCTGCAGTTGAGCAGGGGTCTACAAGAGCTGGCCAATGCCCGGCCACAGGGCTAGGGGAGGATCAGAGGAGTGTAAGTACTCTGTCTGGAATCCTCTTTTCTGCATGTGTAGCCCATGAGAGAGATGGTCTGCTGGGCCATGGGGTTCAGAGAACAACCAGCACTGGCCTGAGATTCCTGACTGGGAATTTCTAACAAGGAGGTCATGTCAGAAATAAAGAAGTATTGCTGTTTGGATGGATGCTCAGCTCCCAGTTGGTACAGGGTGTGGAGGGGTCTGGTAAATCCTCCAGACGAAGGGGGTGGAAATAGGGGTCAGAGCTCACATTCTGGTTCATTTACTGATAACTAATCCGCCAATAGATTAGGGGAGAATGTCTGCTATGACCCCCTGGGGTGGCATCCTGGGAGAGGACCTGTGGGCAGCTGCCTGGGGGTTCCATGGGAACCTAGGACTGGATTCTAGCCAGTCTGTAGGGATCTGCAGGGAGGGGTGTTTGGTCAGAGCAGGGGTAACGGTAGGTAGAGCTGCCCAGCTCTAGGGTAGACACAGAGGGATAGCATGAGAGCTCTGGGGGCAGGGCCCTGCTCAGCTATCTGGGAAAGATAAGAGTGATCAGTGAGCCAGTGAAGGGTTTTCATGGCCCACTTGCCATTATTTTCTGACGAGCAGTGTTATGTCCTTCAAACCACACACAGCCAGACTGGGCAGAAGCATTGAACCAAGACCCCAGGTATCGGGCTCCATAGGCCTCATCAGACCTTGTGGAGCTTGACTGAAAGCCAGACAAGGTTCCCTGCGTTGGGAGGGTACAGAAGCCATCAGTCACAGGGTGGTGTTGGTTGCTGTTACAGAAGTTCTGCCAGGCAGGACCCACAGCTTGCCAGCATTGATGGGGTGACTGGGCTGATCCTCCAGGGACCAGCTGTCAGCGTGACACTCCCCAGATGGAATGTGTCCCCATGATGGGTGTGCTGTGCTAGGACATCCATAGGCTGGAGTTCAGGCAGCCCTAGGGCAGGGCAGGCTCCTCTACTTTGTATCCCCAGCTCTTCTTGTTACTCTGAGGCTGGATACTAAGTTTCTTCCACACCTGTGTGTTCTTGGGGAAGTGTGAACACCATCCCTGAGCAGGATACGTGCCACTGGTTGGTTTGATAAATACAGAAACGTGTCTTCCTTTTCTAGGGTGCAATCCCTGTGTCTTTCATCGTGTAAACTCTGTTCCATCCTTCGCTGAAAAGCCTCTTCACACCTATTTGAATTTCTGGAATACTGTCAGGCTCTGCACCTGAGGATTTAGTGCTCTTTGCACAGGGTTCAGCTCAGCGGTTCACTGTGAAGACGCCCTAACACCTGGACCCCCACTGAGGTCCACCTTTTGAGCCCATGAACACAGCTTTATTGGAGAGAGAAGCGTGCTGCTAGACAGTCCTAAGCTCAGCTTTGCTTTAAGGGGTCGAGTGTGTGACCCTTGCCTCTCCTGCTCCGCCCCAGCTGGGCTCCCACGCCCTCCGGGGCCGCCCGGCGCCCCCGCCTGACCACGCCTCTTCGGATCCCCCGCCCCTTGGCCGCCGGGGAAGGGGAGTGTTCGGGGCGTGGCGGGAGCAGCCCCCCCCCCCCCCCCCCCCCCCCCCCGCTGCTGCGCGCCGGGCAGCCCCAGTTCAGTGCGCTCTGGCAGCGGGGGTGGCGGGAGCAGCTGGCGCCGTGTGGTCCGCTCCGGCGGGGGGGACTCACCGGTGGGCGACCGGCCACTGGGACAGTGGAGACCCTGGAAGAGCGGGCTGAGAGCCGAAGCCGGAGCCGGGCGTGGTGAGCTGGGCTCTAGTGGCCGCCAGGTTGGTGTGAAGGACTCGGCTGGGTGGCGCTCGGAGGGGCCGGGCGGGCTCAGAAGCAGTAAGGGGCTGCGATGGGCTGAAAGTGGAGTGGTTCGTAAGTGCGGTGAGGCCGGGCAAGGCGCGGGCTTCCCGCTCTGGAAAGTTTGCGGCTACTGCCGCCGTCCTGGGAGGGCTCTGAGGCAACCAGGGAGGGAAGGAGGAGGGAGGGACCGCGGCTGGGAGGAGGCGGCCGGCGCCAGGCAGCCCCGGAGAGCTAGGAGTCGGCGGGCGGGCGGGGCGGCCGGGGGTCCGGGTTCAGGAACGAGGCCGCGCTTCCAGGCTGTCCTCCGGAGTAACTCGGTGCTCTCCTCCTGTAGTCTCCGAAGCGGCGCCCTCCCGCCGGCGCCGGAGCCGGGCGTAGGGGGGTGCAGCATGCCCGCGCGTGCCGCTTGAGGACGCCACGGCCCGCGCTCTGGAGCCATGGTAGTCCCGGCTTGCGTGCTAGTGTTCTGCGTGGCGGTCGTGGCTGGAGCTACTTCCGAGCCTCCCGGTCCAGAGCAGCGAGTTGTGCGGAGAGTGGCAGGTAAGAACCGACCCAAGGTGTTTTCCAGGGGCCGCTTTTGACCACAGGGGCTTTGGCAACGGCGAACGGCCCTTGGGTGAGGAAGGGGCGTTGGGTTGAGTACCACCACAGGGGCCAGTTCGCCCGGGTTTTGTCCCCCACCAAGCAAATCGCTGTCAGTTCTGACGCGGCAGTTAATGGGGGTGTCTGTAGGCTGGGAGTCGCCACCCAAGTGCGAGGCGTCACGGGGACCGGGGCTCAGTGGTGGTGGTCCCAGGCCGAGGCGCGTCGGGAAGGCGCGCAAGCTGACTTTCCACGATTCCTATTGTTGCTTCTTGGATTTGAGAGGACGAAAAGTGCCTCTTACTGATACTGTCGTCCTCCCGGAACAGTTCTTGTTCTGCTTCGGCTAGAGGAAGGCTGGACTTTGTGGAGTGGATAGTAGTATCCCAGCCAAAGCTCGGCTCTCAAGTGTTTCGCATGACAAGGTGACAGCTTCAATGCCGCCGCTCCCCTCTTATCCTGTAGGCGGCCTGGAGGGTCGGTTCCCAGGGGCGCGCACCGACCGCCCTGTAGGCCGCACGCTGGGAGATGAGGGGCGGTTGTTCCAGGATCTTAGCGCCGCCTAGGTAGCTCCGCGGGTCCCCAAAGTCCATGGGACACTGAGTGTCTTCAGACGGGGCCGGAGGCCAAGGGTACGAAAGGGAACCACGGTCCGCTCTGCGTCCCTCGGTCGCCCAGAGGTGTGACGCGCGCGGCCCCCGGCTGTGCCCGGTTGCAGCGTGGCAAAGCAGAGCAGCGGTCTGGCGGGAGGCCGCGTAAAGGGAGACTTTCGCTCGGTAAGCTGTCGCCCCACCCGAGCTGAGGCCCGAACAGCCGCTCCTTTGTACCTCGGCGGCCACAGACCGCGCATTGATGGCGGCGCGGCCTCTCGGGGAGGTGCGAGTGCGGCGGGCGCAGCGGGAGGAGGCAGATGGCGTTGTGCCCCTCCCGGCGCCCCCTCGCCCCTCTCTCCAGCGGCTGTAGTCTCCTGGAACAATGTCATTTTTTTTCTTTCTCTCTTTTTTTTTTATGAATGAAAGTGGGCCGGGAGCTTGAATGTGCGTGTCTTTCAGCGGCGTGACAGAGGCGGTCGGGAGGTCAGCGCGCGCTTTTAGCGCCTGCTAGAACTGCCTGGCTTCCCGGGCGCCGAAAGGCCGGCGACGGGACCACATTAGCATGTGCATTCAGATGAAGATATTACTCCTTGCGTCGGGTGTCAGTGAGCTCCGGTAGGGGCTGCGGGGCGGAGCAGCGCACACCCTCTCTGTGCTCCAGGCAGTGACGGTGGCCTCCTGGCACGACCCTGCTGCGGGCAACAGAAGCTGAGCTAGGCCGCCAGGGATCGGTGGGACGTGCGCCCGCCCCTCGCTTCTGCGTTTGAGCTGGTGAGACAGGTAGGGAATTGATAGGCCAATAAACTTAATCCGGTTCCTTAACGAGATGGGCCAGGCTGTAAAAATACAAAGACATGGTGAAGTTTACAGAGGTCTGGGCTGGCGCTTTCCCTACCAACGTAAATACCAAGCTGGAGCTGGCTAGGGTCAAGGGCTGTGGGGCAGGGCTAGGTCCCAGCCTAACCTGGCCACCCTTGGTAGGGCAAGCCCTGCTGGTATGTTTAGTGTAGGAGAGTAACCCTTACGGGGTCTAGAGGTTGACCCCCAGGCTGCCTTGCAGAAGTAGGGCTTTCCACCCCCACCCCCTTGCTCCCAAGGCTGGACTTTGAGCCCTGCTAGCCCTCCCAGTGGTTCATTAACCTGGGCTGATCTTAGACTCTGAAGCTTTGGATCCTATGCAGAGTTTAGAATCCCCTTGTCTTCTAGGTCGCAGGTTTTACTTGGGACCTGGACAGACACACCCCCCCACCTTTGTAGCTGTGCCTAGAAGGAAAACGAGTTACCTGGGGTGGGTTAGGGGGTAGATGATGTTTTGGGAAGAGGCGGCCTGCCAGGTTGAGAAATTACTGAGCTGTGAACAAAGCCACTTGGGGTTGGGACCTGCTTCAGCTTGGGTACTCTCCTAGAACCTAAGTCTCCTCACCTGTCCTGCTAGAGAGGACTGGTAATGGCAGGGTTGTTTGGGGGGATTAAACCAGATAATCCCTGGTAAGCCCTCATTAGCCCGCCCAGCCTCTGGATTTTTTTCTTTCATTTTCTCTCTTCCTTTCTTGACTTTGTTAGAAAAAGTGTGGAAACTGGAATGTCTCAAAGTGAGATGGTGGGGAGTGCCTTGAAGGAGTAAGGCAGGCGAGAGACCATGGCTTCAGGGCCCCTTGGGTCACCCTCCTTTCTCTTGGGTTATTTTACTCATACACCTCCCACACCAGCTGTGTTCACTATCAAAGCAGGTGTCGCTCAGATCTGTGTCCTGGTTTTGCTCCAAAGTCCCAAGTCTGTGGAGCTCCTTAGGGTGACCAACCTCAGGTCTGGATTTGATGCTGCTTTTGTAGCGTGCACTTCCATCTCAACAGCAGTGACCAGAACTTGGGCTGTCGGGTCCTCCAGGCAGGGGATGCAGCCCTCCCTCCAGCTGGTCAGCTATGGTCTCACACCATTGTTTGACTCAAGGGGCTTTGGTATAGGCGCCCCCTCATCGCCACCCCCTTTTAAAAGGCCTTTTTAAAGGCCTCCGGACTTAGGTCTGCAAGTTGGGATTTGCACATTGTGCTGTGGTGGAGGAAACAGGCCCAGTACAACTTCATTGGGATACAGTGTCTCATAGCCTGCAACACTGAGCTGTGGTGACCAGCTTCATGTAAGTACCATGTAGCAATGGAGATCGGTGCTATGGGATCCGTGTAGTAGGGACATTGCCCCTTTAAAGAGCACAAAAGAAGGATCAGTGCTTGTGTGCTGCATTTGGCTCCTTTATTGATGGGGCCTAGGGAGTTACTCATGTACTTCTGGAGGCTGACCGTGTGGGAGTTCCCCTGGTCAGTGCTCTGCTTCTACTGCCCCAGAATATGGTATACTATTTGTATTCTACATCGTCTCAAGCACTGTCCTACACTGTCCTTCCCTTGTTGCTACCTGATTCAGGTCATAAGTTCCTCTAAACCCTGTGACCCTAGGGTGGTTGTTGGTGGATACATTGTTGCCCAAGACCCCAAAGTCCAGGTGTCTGGTTTCACCTAACTCTTAGCTGACAAGATGGAGGGAGAGATCAAAGGTCAGCTCTTTGAGCTGACTGAACCGTTTCCCCTTGCCACCCTATACCTCCGGTCTGACTTGGGAATGCCATGTTATTTTCCAGTCCGTCTTTGGATTAGGTTGAAGCAAATACTTGTGTGAATGGCTTGACCGGTTGTCTTGCCCAGACCAAACTGGAACCAACTGGCTATTGCCTTTGGGCCAAAGCCTGGACTGAGGCTATTGACCAGCCTGTTCTTGCTCTTCTGTGGAGGGAGAACTCAAGCAGCTTCCAGCACTGGGTGGTCCCCATAGGATGGCAGCAGGACTGGAGAACTGGAAGTCAGGATAGTAGGCTCCTGGCTATGGGACCTACCTAGGACAACATAAAGCTGTGGGGCTCTGAAGGACGTGAGCTTCATTGATACTTTGGAGGCATATGGTTCCCTCTGTCTGTCAGAATCCCGGTGGACTTTGAGCCTGTGGGCTGTATCTGGGATGGACAGAATTGGGCCCAAGGACTGGTGTGGCCAGAGTGGACAGCTGGGCCTCGAATCTAGGCCATGCGTCAGTGGAATGACAAGTGACATTATAGCCAGTCCAGCTGGATCTGAGGAAGGAGGTCTGCTTAGCAGGACCACCCACTCCTGTCCTGGGCCCCAAGCCCAGCTGCCCTGTGATGGGCATTGTCTGGTTCTGGCAGGGAGGCCTGGGGGAGATAGCCCAGCTGGTGGTGTGTCCCTGAGGGTGAAGTCTTTGGACCCCCTCATGAGCAGGGCAGCACCTGGGCAGGGGAGAGGTGTATTACCTGTGTCTGCCTATTGGAGGAGCTATGCTGCTCCAGGTCCTTAGCCCTCAGGGTGGGTGGCTGACTCGGCTCACATGGCCACTCTGACAGTCCCCACCCCCAACCTGGTCCTCATTTGTGAAATGTGGATCCAGTGTCCTCAGCCACCCTGTGAGCTCATATAGATCTCATAGCCCACTGACTAGAGACCTAAGAGACCAGAATGGTGTCCTTAATGTCTGTCGTAATTTCCCAGCTGGCTATGTGAGATGGGTATGTAAGTTGCAAGGCATGGATTGACCAAGGATCCCCCAGCTGGTATACACAGCTCCTAAGAACAGCCCTAGTAATGTATGCAAGCAAGGGCAGCCCAACCATGTTGTTGCATGTCCTTGGGTTTGATTTTGTTTTTGAGAAAGTCTCAAACTGTAGCCAAGCTGGCTTTGAGCTTGCGGCAATCCTCCTGCCTCAGTCTTCTGAGTACATGAGCCACTGTACCTACCTTTCTCTTTCCTGTTGTTAAAGTGTGTGCTGTTCCCTGACTCTCCATCCAAACTGGTTTAGAAGCCAAGATGAGGGTTGGGTGCAAAGAGGGTTCTGAAAGGGCTTCCTATTCTTTCTCTGAGCTTTGAGCCAAAGGCCAGAGAAGGACAGCCTGTCTCGAACCTACTTTCTGTGCCTTCCTGTGAGCTAAGGACTGGTTTTACATTTCCAAATGGTAGAAGGATCAGAGGAAGAAGAATTGGTGACTTTTCTTGGTGCTGGGGATAAGCTCATGGCTTCAGGCATTCTGGGCAGGTGCTGTACCATAGAGCTGTCCAAAACCCTTCTTGGCACCTTAAGATGATTCAGGTATCAGGAGAGCTATGCCTATTCCAGATAGTCTTTGGAAGACAGCTTCCTCCTATAGGGCAGAGCCAGAAGCCTCAGCACAGACCGTTGACAGAGCTGAGACCCTGATGGACCCAGGCACTTACTAAAACAGTTTTCCATCCCTGGTTTGAGCATTGTCTGGCAGAACCCCAGGTTCCAGGACCACATTGCTCACTTGCCTACGTACAGCCTTTGCTAGTGTTTGTAAAGTGCTGGACCTACAGCGTGCTGCTTTGGAGAACTTGTTTCATAGTTTACCACTTCTTCCACAGAGGTTCCAGGGCCTGAACCCAGCCAGCAGGAACAGGTGGCCTTTGGCAGTGGGGACACCGTGGAGCTAAGCTGCCATCCCCCTGGAGGTGCCCCCACAGGCCCCACTGTCTGGGCTAAGGATGGTGCAGGGCTGGTGGCCTCCCACCGCATCCTGATAGGACCTCAGAGGCTTCAAGTGCTAAATGCCTCCCATGAGGATGCAGGGGTCTACAGCTGCCAGCAGCGGCTCACTCGGCGTGTGCTGTGCCACTTCAGTGTGCGGGTGACAGGTAAGTGCTTGGTGGGTGGGGTGGCAGAGTGTTGAACAGCTATAGAATCAGGGAGATCAGGAGTGTTGCTGGTTGTTGATAGAGAGGAGAGGGTATTCCTAAGTAGGTGCCATCTGAATGAATGGCCTTGTGAAGGCAGGTCCCTCAAGGTAGGGAGCAGTGGGCCCTGAAGGTGGTGAGCAGTGACCTCAGATATGGGAAGCAGCACATCTTTGGATGTAGGGGTATCACAGAACCCCCACTTGTAACTTGCAGATGCTCCATCCTCAGGAGATGATGAAGATGGGGAGGACGTGGCTGAAGACACAGGTGAGATTAGAGCCTAGGTACACTGAGCTTGTCGGGGCCAGGATGCCTCTGGTGGTTAGAGGGGACGCTGCTACAGGTGGGTTGACTGGAGCAGTGAAGGAAGGGGCAGGCTGCTCTGCAGGGACTTTGGCATTGACTCTGGTGGGAAGGGGTATCGTAGGTGTGAGGATAACCAGCCATGGAGCTCAGATTGTTGCTGAGGAGCAAGTAGACCAGGGATGACGGGCACTAGTGGTTGTTGGTTCAGGCCTGCAGGAGCAAACAGTGGATGTGCCAGGCTGAGGTATACATTGTAAAGAGGGCATCACAGAGGGGATGTGTGTGTGGCTATAACTTGGAGACTAGGCTATGTGGACTGAGGATTTGGACCATTTGGTGACTTCTAGGGGAAGAGTGGACAAGGTGTTGAGGAATCAAAATTTATGGGAAAACGGGAATGAGTCTCTGGTGTATGGGGGCAAGGAGAGTGGGTACTAGGGCTTGTATGAGATTTTAGAGTGGACTCTACGTAGGAATCTAGCGCTGACACCAACAGAGACCACTGTACTGAGGAGTTGTTTGGCTTCTCATTTCCCTTTTTCTTTTGGCTACCAGGTTGCTCAGGGCAAAATTTCTAACCCAGTTGCCTTCCAACCCCCAGGCTCCTGCTCCAGCCACATTACCAGTGGCCTTGCTCTGAGTTTGTTTCTGCTTCTGCCTTTCTGGCTTTCCCAGGCTGTATTTAGTGCTTATGCCCGACATGGGCTTGGGCTCTGAGGTGACTAAAGGGCCACCTTCTGAACCTTGCTGGTAGTGGGCAGCATTATATATAATATAATTATATATAATGTAGTCACTGAAGTCTCTTGAGTGTGCCAAGACTATTGGCGAACCTGGGAACCCGGGAAGGCTGCTTAGCCTGGAGGGGCCCCTCCCCAGGGCATGAGGACTGTCCTCTTTCTGTATGCAGTAGCTCTTTCACCCACAGATACACATGGTCCTATGGTAGAGTACAGTGAGGTTGCTGCAGAAGGGACCTGCCTCCCTTTTCTGTCCTGGATCCCTGTTCTGTTCCTCAGCTGCTTCAGGAGTTCCAGCAGGGTGGCTTCCTCCACCTACTACTTCTTCCACCCAGAGGACTCAGAGCGCTCAGTTGGGGGGGAAGCAAGACCTGAAGGGAGTGGGCCAGGCCCTGGGCAGTGCAGACTCTGGCTCCAGTTTTGTGGACTGGTGACATGACCTGGCCTAGCTGCCTCCCTAGATCTCCATCCTACCGGAATCTACCTTCTGGGGACCTCCACCTGTGGGCCTGCACCAAAGGGCAAGGAGAAGATATATTCAAATCTGAGAGTAGGGCGACTGTAAATGCAGTGTCCAGGTTCAGGGAGCCTGTTCAGGCAAAGCAAAGGACTCTCAACACAGAAGGGGAAACAGGCCAGAGGGTGGGCAGGTAAAGTTCTAGAAGGCACTGATTATAGCTGTTAGGGGCATTTCTGCCATCAGGGGCTCCTTATTGGACTCGACCGGAGCGTATGGATAAGAAACTGCTGGCTGTGCCAGCTGCAAACACTGTCCGCTTCCGCTGCCCAGCCGCTGGCAACCCTACCCCCTCCATCTCCTGGCTGAAGAATGGCAAAGAATTCCGAGGGGAGCATCGCATTGGGGGCATCAAGGTAGGTGTGGGGAAGGGGCCTGGGGGCTGGGGGCTGGAGACAAGGTATATCTTGCATCTACTCATGGACTGTCTACCTGCAGCTTCGGCACCAGCAGTGGAGCTTGGTCATGGAAAGTGTGGTGCCCTCTGATCGTGGCAACTATACCTGCGTGGTTGAGAACAAGTTTGGCAGCATCCGGCAGACGTACACCTTGGATGTGCTGGGTGAGGGCCAGCCCGGGTGGCTAAGGCAGGGCATCCCTGGGCCCCTTGGCCCACTGCCCCTGACCTGACTGCCTCTTGCAGAGCGCTCCCCACACCGGCCCATCCTGCAGGCTGGGCTGCCGGCTAACCAGACAGCCGTTCTGGGCAGTGATGTGGAGTTCCACTGCAAGGTGTACAGTGATGCCCAGCCACACATCCAGTGGCTGAAGCATGTGGAAGTGAATGGCAGCAAGGTGGGCCCTGACGGCACACCCTACGTCACTGTGCTCAAGGTAGGCTCTGCCACCATCTGCTGCCTGGCTGGGTGGGTGGGTGGTTCAGCTGGGGCTGCCCTGGCCTTGGCCCATACGTACGTCCCTCTTGGCTGAGGGATATTTTGGAATTTACTAACTGAGGTGTTGGAGCTTCTGAGAAGGGGCAGCTTAATCCCAATTGGTGTCACCTGCTCTGAACTCCAGGCAGGTCCTCTGTTCTTGTGCTCTGCCATGGGACTTGGCTCCAAAGGCTGAGCCTGTAGAAGTCTTCTCTTGGGTGACAGTTATGGTGGCCCAGGGCAGGAGGATGACTGCTGAGTTATTACCCTCCAGGGGACTGGCTAGACACTCCAGCTGCCCTGGATTGGCTGGCGTCATCTGCTTGCATTTAGCACTGGCTCTGTCCTGCCCTCCCTCTGCCTATAGCATGTTCCATACCAGAGTCAGGACTTTTCGACACTGGAAACTCAAAGAAAACAGTTGTTGAGAGACAAGGAGGTCTGGTTGGGGAGGGGAATAGGGACTGGTTGGAACAGGAATCTTGGCTGTTGAGAAAGAGGCCACTGGGGTGTTGTATGATGTGTCTCACACCATGGGTGTGGATGTTCATGAGAATAAGCTAGGTTCCCTAATATGATCCCTGGGGTGAGGATTTAGAGGCTGGGGTTACAGGTTTTTTTCTCTCTCTTCCCCTTTCCTCTCTCCTCCTTCACTCTCTGTATATGTATGTAATGTGAGCATGTATGTGTACCTGTGGTGACAGACATGGAGAGAAGGCCTCTTTCTAAAATCACGCCTACCACTGCCATGATGTGATGCCTCTCCAGGCAGCTTTCCAGGTGTTGCTGCCCGGCCCCTGCCCATCTCTGGGGAGCTCCCTTGCCCTGCCTCATCCTCACATCCTTCAGGAGCTGGCTCGGGGTGTGCCTGAGCCCAGTCTCTTGTCCCCGCAGTCCTGGATCAGTGAGAATGTGGAGGCAGACGCACGCCTCCGCCTGGCCAATGTGTCGGAGCGGGACGGGGGCGAGTACCTCTGTCGAGCCACCAATTTCATAGGCGTGGCTGAGAAGGCCTTTTGGCTGCGTGTTCACGGGCCCCAAGCAGGTAACGACTCTGTCCCATGCCTGCCTGGCACGCTGAGCTCCAGCTTCAATGCCCTAGCCGTGCACATGCCTGCATGCCCTGCACAACCCGTCCTGCTTGACCCTGCCTGTGGCTGGAACACTACTTGTGATGTCTCAACAATACTGGTAGCCCCCGGTTACCACCAACTGACTGCTTCAAAGCCCCTCCCCCAAGGCTGTGCTGTCCTCTCGCTTCCCCCACTTGGATACTCAGAAGATCTTTAGAGCCTGTTAGGGGCCATGTCCTGTGCTGTGTGAGCATCGACCTTACACCCATCTCCTGCTGGCTGATGCCTTCTGGCTTCTCCTCTGTACATCTGTTTGTCTGCTGGTCTTTTCGTCTGCATCTTTCCTGTTTCTGCACTAACTCTGCATGCTGTCTTTGTGTGGCACCGTGCTGCCCACCTGCCTGTTGCTCACCTTGGGACAGAGGACTCGCCACTGGTGGAGGGACTGGCTTCAGGCTCAGTGCCTCCGTGCAGGAGACAGGGCCCTGGGCCTCCGTGGCTGTGGCAGGGCCATGGTGGTGGCCGAGATTGTGGTGGCGGCGGCGTTTTCCTTGCAGCCTGGCTGGATCATCTCCATGTGGACTGCTGTGGTACCTGCAGGGAGGTGTTGGCACTTGCCTATCGCGCTCTGTTCTCTCTTTGTAGACTGCAGGCGCTAATACCACCGACAAGGAGCTAGAGGTTCTGTCCTTGCACAATGTCACCTTTGAGGACGCGGGGGAGTACACCTGCCTGGCGGGCAATTCTATCGGGTTTTCCCATCACTCTGCGTGGCTGGTGGTGCTGCCAGGTACTGGCTTCTGCTGCTGCTCACGCTGCACCTGTCCTCTTAGGGTGCTGTCTCAGGACATGCCAAAGCTGCCAGGAACTGCAGGGGTCCTATAGCTTATTGCTGCCCAGCCTGTGAAACTGACCCAGGCCTTGTGCTTGGTATGGGAACATGACATTGCCCTATCTTGGTCCTGCAAAGGCCTCTTCATTCTCTAGCAGGACCACCCACAGTCCTGATCTGAAGCTCTGGCATTTCCTGGGTGCCTGGGTAGCGGTGTGGGTGCTTCTGGCTCTGCTGGGCTTCTCTCCTGGGTTTATCTCCTGGGTGTGTTCCCTGCTGACTCTCAGATGTTTTTTGATTATACTACAAGGTGAGTGGGGGCCGTCAGCCCCTCCTCTCCAAGTATCCCAGGTCCCTTCCCTCTGCCACTAGGGCCTGTGGGAAAGTTTGAAAAGGCTGGATGAGGCCCCAAAATTTGTGTCTTTGCAGCTGAGGAGGAGCTGATGGAAGCTGATGAGGCTGGCAGCGTGTATGCAGGTGTCCTCAGCTACGGGGTGGGCTTCTTCCTCTTCATCATGGTGGTGGCAGCTGTGACACTCTGCCGCCTGCGCAGTCCCCCAAAGAAGGGCCTGGGCTCGCCCACTGTGCACAAGGTCTCTCGCTTCCCGCTTAAGCGACAGGTAACAGAAAGTAGATACCAGATTTTGAGCTCCCTGTCCTGTCTTTAGTCTCCTAGAGTCCCAGCAGGGCCTGGGGCCTGCCCAGGACATACTTCTCTGTGGTTGGGTGGGCTGATACCTCCTTATCTCTGATCTCCATATGGAGCTCAAGTTACTCTGAGGTGCAAAAACAGTTTTAGTAGTCTTCAGTCACCACTGTATAGAAGTCAGAGCAGCCAGCCCTTTTCTTGGCCCCATACCTTGCCTCACAGACTTGACCTTGTCATCCTGGAGGCTCTACCACCCTACCCCTTTTCCAATGCCCAGCCCTCGTTGTATGGTACCAACCTGTCCTGATGACCCAAGCAGGTGTCCTTGGAATCTAACTCCTCTATGAACTCCAACACACCCCTCGTCCGGATTGCCCGGCTGTCCTCAGGAGAAGGTCCTGTTCTGGCCAACGTTTCTGAACTTGAGCTGCCTGCTGACCCCAAGTGGGAGCTACCCAGGACCCGGTCAGTGGTGGTGAGGGACAATATGTACTTGGTGGGGTTTAGTATATACCTGGTGGGGGTTCTGGGCGTGGGGGCTAGGTGGCTACCAGGCAGGGGCCTGTTGGAGGTATTCCTGAGATACTCCAGGGTGAGGTTTGAGGGGTCATTCTTTGTCTTCCTTCATAAGCAAATGCCTCTAGGGCTTCTGAGATACAGTGGTACATGACCCATGAGGGATGGGGGCACTGGGCACATACTCACTGCCTCTGTTTCCATGGTCAGGCTGACACTCGGCAAGCCTCTTGGAGAAGGCTGCTTCGGACAGGTTGTCATGGCAGAAGCTATTGGCATTGACAAGGACCACACTGCCAAGCCTGTCACTGTGGCAGTAAAGATGCTGAAAGGTGAAGAGGGAGGGAAGTAGAGGGAGTATTTGAGGGCTATGGGACCATCAGTTGACACCCCTGTTTTCCGGCACAGATGATGCCACTGACAAGGACCTGTCGGACCTGGTATCTGAGATGGAGATGATGAAAATGATTGGGAAGCACAAGAACATCATTAACCTGTTGGGGGCCTGCACACAGGGTGGTAGGTCAGGTGGTGGGTGGGCTCGCTGGTGGATGGGGCTCCAGAGTCTCAGCATCTCTAAGATGTCTGTGCTTCCAGGGCCCCTGTATGTGCTGGTGGAGTACGCAGCCAAGGGCAATCTACGGGAGTTCCTTCGGGCACGGCGGCCTCCAGGCATGGACTACTCCTTTGATGCCTGCAGGCTGCCAGAAGAACAGCTTACCTGCAAGGATCTAGTGTCCTGTGCCTACCAGGTGGCACGAGGCATGGAATACTTGGCTTCCCAGAAGGTGGGCAGAGACATGGCTCGGGCCTGGTGGGGCTTCTCTGGGTAGAAGAATGGGTGATAGCTTGCCTGAGCTGGGAAATGGCAGCTTAGTCCAGGTTCCTTTTGTCTCTTCAGTGTATTCACAGAGACTTGGCTGCCAGAAACGTCCTGGTGACTGAGGACAATGTGATGAAGATCGCAGACTTTGGCCTGGCCCGAGATGTGCACAACCTGGATTATTACAAGAAGACCACAAATGTGAGCCCTGGTCTTGCATGGTTGGGGTGTAGGGCTCCATCAGGAGGCTCTACCCGAGAGCCAACACCTCTCCCTCTGCCCAGGGCCGGCTACCTGTGAAGTGGATGGCACCAGAGGCCCTTTTTGACCGAGTCTACACCCACCAGAGTGATGTGTATGTGTCCCCACGTAGGATTGGGGTAGGGAGATCTGAAGACAGGCGAGGTGTGAGTTGCACTCGTGCAGCCTTCAGGGTTCTGGTCTCATTGGGCCACCAGTATAGTCCTGGCTTCTCCTTATCCTGGTGCCCCATTTTGCCCATCAGTGGTGTGTCCTAAAGGGCCAGGAGTAACAGGCCTTCTGTCCTCATTCCCCCACAGCTGGTCCTTTGGTGTTCTTCTCTGGGAGATCTTTACGCTGGGGGGCTCACCGTATCCTGGCATCCCAGTGGAAGAGCTTTTCAAGCTATTGAAAGAGGGCCACCGCATGGACAAGCCGGCCAACTGCACACATGACTTGTGAGCCTTGCTCATTCCTCTACCCAGTCCCTGGGGTGGCAGGATTCCTACCAGGGCCCTTGGGATGTGTAGGGACTGGTGGCCTGGGGTGAGGTAGGGATGAGCAGCAGGCCAGGGACCCACAGCTGTACTTGGCACAGGTACATGATCATGAGGGAATGTTGGCATGCAGTGCCTTCACAGAGGCCCACCTTCAAGCAGTTGGTAGAGGATTTAGACCGCATCCTCACTGTGACATCAACTGACGTAAGTGTCACTCAGTCCTGCCTCCTCTGAGGCTGCCTTGCTTACTGTGGGTGTTACTCCTTAGAGCTCCAGTGGAGGGACTGGTTTCAGGGGGCATAGCCTGAACATAGATGGTGTGGGATAGAAGGGCATGCATGCTAAGAGAAAGTTCTGACAATCGTGTCCACCATACAGGAGTACTTGGACCTCTCCGTGCCATTTGAGCAGTACTCACCAGGTGGCCAGGATACTCCTAGCTCCAGCTCGTCCGGGGATGACTCTGTATTCACTCATGACCTGCTACCCCCAGGCCCACCCAGTAATGGGGGACCTCGGACGTGAAGGGCCAACAGTCCCACAGACCAAGCCCCAGCCAATGTTTACGCGGACCCTAGCCCGCCCTGCTACTGCTGGTGTGCAGTGGACTCTAGCCAGCCCAGTGCGATGGGCCAACAGTAGACAAGACTTCTGCGTGTTTATCCTTGGCTCCTGAGTGCAGAGGCCCCTTGGGAACATGCACTGCTGTATAGTTATCTCCTGACTGGCCAGGAGCACCAAATGAGAATGTAAGAGGCCCACCCTGTGCAACCCTGGGGTTCTGGCTCCCTCATTCCCCACTGTTACGCCTTACAGGGACCATTGTAGAGGGGCTAGACTCCATGTCTAGAGTGGGCCTTGGCCTTTTTGGTGCCCAAAGCTGAGCCTGCAGGGAGGCTCTGCTCTATGTGGCAAGCCTCTCTCCTACATGGCACCTTGTGCCTGGGGGTGAGTCATAGCTAGACGCCTCCAGGCTGCCTGCTTCCCATCCTGTCCCTCAGAGACAAATTACGGGTACCTGAAGGGGGGCCATAATGTCTATCAGAAAGGTTTATTCCAGAGGAAAATGTACATTTATATAAATAGATGTTGTGTATGATATATATATATATACATACATATATATAAGAATATCTATATGGAAAAAGGCAAAGCTGAGGCCCAAGTGAGCAAGATACTCCATGGAGCTCACTAGTGGAATGGCAAGAGCAGGCTGAGAAGCAAGGGCTTTTCTGGCACCGCAGTTTTGTTTGTACCTGGACCTGTATATTTGTAAAGCTATTTATCAACCCTCGGAGCTCCAGTCCCCAACCCCAGGTTCATAGCATTTAGTTCCAAGGTATTGCAGAAATTCTAAGTCATAACTTATTAACAGCTGAAGATGTTTATGCTGAATTTAGGGAGTTGCTGAGAGCGTGTGTCTGGCCTCCATCAAGGCTGGACCGTGGTCCCTTGGCACTTGAGTGGCTCCTAGTTAGAGCTGGCTCTGTTGCCTTTGGCCCTCTTTTGTGGGGGATTAGATTTATATAGGAACTTTCTTTAGGAGATTTTTAAAAATTTCAAGGTGAACTGGTATTTTTCATAGAGATTATTCTAATTGCTATGTATTCCAGGCAGGAGCCTGTGCCCAGGGAGGGGTTGGCCCTGCAAGAAGGTTCAGATGTTAATAGATATGTTACAAGTTTATCTATAATTTATTGAGTTTTTACAAGTTGTTTTGCTGTAGGCTTAACACTTCCTATACAGTGCTTCTAGACTTTTATAGCCTAGACTGCTACCTTTCAAGGCTTGGGAGATGGTGGCGAATGCGATTTTGTTACTTTTTGTACTGTTACTGGGCCCTAGGCTTGGGTGACTGTCCCTTGCCTGTCAGCCAGCAGGGTCAGGACAGTGGCTCAGGGTGATTTTCTTGGGGCCTAGCACATGGTTTGTCAGCCCACACTGGCAGATGTGGTTTTGTTAACACAGCCAACTTACTTTCCAAAAAAATAAAGATAACTGGTTCTGATTTCCGTGAGTGCCTCACTTTCTGTTTTGAGACCTGTACAGCTGTGTCCTTGTTGCCTGTGGGGACAGGTTCTGAGGTACGTCCCCAGGGGAGGAGGGATAATAGCACCTGGGGATTCAGCAGCCTCTGGCTGGTCCCTAGAAGAAGATACTAGTCCCAGGCTCCAAGGGGGACTGACTGTCTTTGCTTTTCTTTCTCAGGGTAAGGACAGCTGAGGAAGTGTTCTGGGTCTCTTCAGTCCCCTGGCTGTCCTGATGGAAGGGATCTCATGAGGACAGGGTGCTTAGTTATAGTTGAAAGTCCTCTGAGGAAAAGGCAGGTAGCCAAACCCCTTGTTTAAGCAATCTACACTGAACCAGGCATGGTGCAGGTGGCGTCTGTGTTGAGGCAAAGATGGTCTACATAATGAGTCCCAGGACGTGTAGATAACTTTAGTATTTCCTTCCTACATCTGTTTTGTCTGTCATATTTTCTAACCTTGGAAGACCTGGGGCTGAATGAATGTGCACCCTGGTTCCACCGTTGCTAGGATCAGGCCTACCTTCTAGGTGAGGGCATTTTTTTTTTTTTTAAAGTCAAGATGACTTGGCTCTAGACTGGAATAGAAGCTTGAGGATCTTCAGGGAGGCTTTGGCTCTCTGTTGGTTACCCACAGCAACGTCTTGAGGGGCACCAGATAGTTTTAGGGACTCAGAGCCACACAGACACATGATGATAGTGACTAGACAGATGGCAGTTAAAGGATCTGACTAAAGCCTGCAGAGCAGCATGTGTGCATATATCAGCACGTGTGTGCAAGTATGTGTAGGGGCGTGGCACCAGGATGCATTCTTATTCCTGAAACTGGCTCAACTACCCAAGAAAGCTGTGTGGCAGCCTGTAGCGCCCTCTAGTGCCATTTTGAACGTAGCTTTGTATGTTAATCTGGGAGCCCTTTTCAAGTTCAGGGCTCTTGGCAATCTAGGGAAAGCTAGCACCAAGGGGTTGGTGCACGGGGACAGTAGTGGTCCTAAGAGGGGCAGGGGCCATAGGTCAGGCTGCTGTACTACCAGGATTTCCTGGGTGGTCACTGCCCTGTGAGAACACAGTGTGGCTTTATGTCACCAAACACTGGATTTGCACTCAGATCTCCCATGAACTAAGTCAGGTTCCTTTTGCTGCGTAGTCTCCTCTGGAGGAAATCTGTTCCACTTTTAAACATGAGTAGTAATGATGGTGGATGGTTTCCTGGCTTGCTCTGGATAGTACCAGGAACAGGCTGGCTCCCAGGAAACTCCTGCTTACTGCCACCGACCTGTGGCTGGCTATCATCCTGGGTTATGGTAGGTCCTAATGTTCTGAAGACCAGCAGACCAGCAGTAAGAATTCTGAGTTGTAGAGATGACTGATTTATTTAGAGTAATTTCTGCTCTAGCAGAGGACCCGGTTTTATTCCCAATACCCACATGATGGTCAAAACCATAACTCCAGTTTCAGGGGATATAGCCTTCTGGTCTGTGGGCACTGGAGGTACACATACATACTTGCAGGCAAAACAGATAAAGAAAAAAAAAAAAAAAGAAAAAATTATCTTCCCAAGAAGGGAAGAAACAAGTTGTGTGTCAAATGTCCTGTTATTCTGGTGAGAGACTCAGACATGATCACACCCCCACTCCCTGGCACACAAGGCTTTTCTCAAGAGTCACGTAGGGATGGGACTTGGATTTACTAAGTCTACCTCATCTGAACTTTTGACTTGCTCTCAATATAGCCATGGGCGTGCTGGGATTCCCAGCCAAGGTCCTAGCTCCTGCCCACCCTGTACAGCTCATGAGAAGAAAGGGTTGGGCTGTGAGCTGACTAGTCTTTGGTCGTCTGAGCATTGGCAGGCTGGGAGAGTCTGGTTAGGTGTGGAAACTACCAACTTGAACACACCATTATACAGCAGACAGGTCATCAGCGGCACTTTATTCAGTCAATTCCTTACATCAAGGTGTTTAGAAACTATCATCATGCAGCCCGCTAGCCCCACAGGGCCCTGGGTTAGCCTAGAGTCTAAGAAGTCCTTCCTTGTCAGACTACAAAACAGGGCTGTATCACAGGATGAGGGTATATGGGCTTCCTCAGGTCACACAAGCCATGAGCCTGGAACCAAGGCTTGAACCCCCAAATGTGAGCTGGCATTCACCTAGGGGCCGAGGGGAGGGTCAAGACCCACTAAAATCTGAGCACACCTGGTGCCACAACACAATCATTAGAGTTTAAGGGGGTCTGAGTTTCCATTCAGTTTCTTCACTGCTTGACCTTAAGTAGTACAGCTGGGTCAGGATTAGAAACTCCAGATCCACCAGGCAGTGATGGCAGTGCAGCCTTTAATCCTCAAAAGGCATAGGCAGGTGGACAGCTAGGGCCACACAGAGAAACCCTGTCTTGAACCACTACCAGTACCGCCACCACCCCCTAAAAAAAGAAATGGCAGATCCAGGACTGAGAACTGTACTCAGGCTGAGCATTTGAAAGTTGGTGTTTCATCTGTCCTAACTACCCTCCACCTCAGCACTTGCCCAGAGCATATGTTCAAGAGTTGAGATGTCTGCACCTGTTAAATGAAATTAAGGTTTCAACACAGGAGTCTGGTGTTTCCTCTCTCCACTCCAAAACCCCTTCCCACACAGGATCTGGGAAGCTGGCACCTAAATTCCAGACTCCTTTTGGACTTTTAACATCTTAAATGTGAAAGACACCATGCAGTTCTTAAAAGCCATTCTAATGGTCTTGGGCTGTGCTTCCTAGGACCATGGTAGAGGAACAAGTTCTATCCCCTCTTCTGCCTTCCAGGAGTCCCAGAGCCTCCAGCTAAATCATGTGCAGACACCTTCCATGTTCATGTAACAGCCAGAGTGATACTCCTGAACCCTGAGCAATCTATTCAAGAAACAGCATCAACTGGTAGACCTTCTAGCACATGTGTTTGCTAAGGTCCTGCAGTGGGATGATGGCGTGACATGTGAGGACAGAGTCCAGAGTGGAGATTAGGGGAAATTCCTGAGTCAGCAGCAGCCAGCACAGGCCACCAACAGTGCCCTGTAATACAATAAAGGATGAAGACAATGGGTAGACACAGGGCAGGCTCCAGAGTGCTGGTCATAGAAGATACCCTCTACTGTGGGGACATACTTGGTAACCATAATCTTGCCCTTGTAGAGACACCAGGATTCAGTTGTGACCATGGAGCGACTAGGCTCCTTCCACTGTTACTCTGCACAGGTTTACATGCAAAAATCATCTTATTCCTGCTTAGCATAATATGTTTCCTTAACAGTCAAGAAAGAAATTTCAAGAAACTGAAAGACAGGTCCATTCTGCTTGCTGCGTCTCTGTACATGTTCCAAGTCCTGTCTGGAGTCAAGAATCTTTTTTTCCTGGACAGGGTCTTACTGAGTCGCCCAAGTAGAACTCATGATCTTCCTCTCTCTCTGCTCAAGGATGGGGTTACAATGTGAAGGTGGCAGTGAGGCCACAGGACACCCAGCTCTGGCCTGTCCAAGGAGCCATTTCCAAATGAGAAAGGCTGGCGGCCACTCAGCAAAGAGTCTAGACCATCGACTCAAGAGGGGTTCCAGGGAGCTGCTGGTGGGCAGGGACCACCATGCTGAAAGCTCTGTGGCACCAAAGGACTACTTCCTCGCTCCTTGGTGGCTGGTGCACAGCCATGAGCATTTGTGCTAAAGATGTTAGAGCCTTGAGCCGACAACATACAGAAATTCCCCTGTGAATCTCCATCCTGTGCACTGTTCTGAGATGGGACTTGAATTTTATGCTAAAAGCCACACAAACCCTCAGGTATATCCAAGTTGCAGATGTCAGTTCTACCCCTGGGCTGCTCAGCAATGTGGATGCACAACAGAGAAGATTTTTTTGTTTTTTTGGTTTGGTTTTTTTCGAGACAGGGTTTCTCTGTGTAGCCCTGGCTGGCCTCGAACTCAGAAATCCACCTGCCTCTGCCTCCCAAGTGCTGGGATTAAAGGAGTGCACCACCACTGCCCGGCAAGATTTCATTTTCAAAGTCTCTTCAATGTGTGTCACCCACTATATTAGGAATTACTCATAAATTAGGCGGATGGTCATGTATGAAAATTTAGTACTAGTTAAAGAATTATTAAGTGGAGACCAATGGTGAATTAAGAGCGTTCTAGTCAAAATGCCTTGGAATCCATACAGGACACAGACACTGCTGTCAGGGACCTGCGGTTAAGACAACTGTGGAAGTGTGAGCAGACAGATCTATTTACACTGGCATTTAGGAATCTCAATCCCTCAGACTGATGGCAGTGTCTTCAGAGCAGAGTGGCCTGCATTTGTATTTGACTAACTCCTAGCCCAAGGCCTCTGAGGATACACAGGCACATCCTCTTGGGTCCACACAGGTGCTGGGGGTCCAGTTGGTTCTCACTCTCTTCTCACAGGATGGAGGCTCACTCCAATCCTGTAAGGACATATACAGAGAAATGCCTTCCTACTGAGCCTGGCCAGAGCCATCTCTGAAGCTAGAGTCAGTGTGGGGCTATGACCCTATTGGCAGCTGTACCTTAACCCAAGGGTTAGAGCCGTTTAGTACCACACCATGGCATGAGTCCAGACACAGCTACCCTCTCCTGCTCCAGTCGGACCGAGTCTTCGTGGAATGATGAAAATTAAAAATGGCTTCATTATGGAAGTTTCTGATTTATTCCAGACAAAATATTAAGATTTGCCACTAAGAATCAGCTCAAAGCAATCACTGTGTCATGCCACCGTGCTGGCACAGCATGAGAATCGCCAACCTTGTGGGGCCAAAAGCCGGCAGCTCTAATTCTTCACTTCTGCCGCCTCTTTCTCAGCCTTTTCCTTGGCCTTTTCTTTCTCTTCCACCTTTTCTTCCTTCTCTAGTGTGGCCACAATTTCGGCTACCTGGGTGGTAGAAATCTGAACATCTTCTTTGTTCACCAAGTCGATTACCTACACGTGTACACAGGAGAGGGAGACTTAGGAGGAGCTCCACCACTTCATCTGCTGACACTCAACAGCTCCGGGAGACAACACCTGACTCCTCCTCTGAGCCTTCCTCTTGGCGGGGCACTTGCCATTTTACTGCATGCTACGGGTATCTGGGTTCCTCCTGTGTCTCTGGCACTCAAGTCTCAGACCTCCAAGGGCCATAGACTTCACAGCAAGGGCGTGGCATCAACTCCCTATTCCAGCCAGCATGGCTGCTACTAGAAGGTTTGGACCTGCCCTGAACATGGCTTCCTGGGTACAGCAAGGGGTGGGCACTGGGGCACATCTGTTCCTGCCATGTAGCCTGAGGGGAAAATATGAAAAATTCTCATCATGTATGTCTAATAGTAGCTGTTTTAAAATGGAACTAAAGGAAATTAACCAATATTTCTGGCTATATATAGAAAAGTCACAAACTTGCCAGGTGTACTGAGAACTATGATGAGAATGGCAATTTTTTTCCCTCAAAACCATGACTTATAATTTAAGTAGGTCCATGACAATTTGCAGGCTAGGATCCAGACTTCCCCTAGAGGCTGGCTCCTGACTCAGGTCTTGTGGGCTGACGTACCTGGAGCTGAGCCTCTATCCCTACAAGCTCTACCTACTCAAGTGTCTCTCAGGTCTCAAGGGGTCCTGGCAGAGGTGTTCGCCCTGTTCCTCAGATCTAATAGGGATGCAAGGTCCTACAGTGTAAACAGTGTAAGGCGGCAGGCTGCAGTGTACCTGCTGCAGGCCAGGGGCATCTTCTTATCTCACCAATACATCTGGAACTTTAGTAACTTCTTAATTCCAGTGTGATTTCAAATGAGAGCAAAGGGCAAATCTGACCTCCTAATAGTCTTCTTTTCAAAAGAATTTACTTATTATGTACATTGGTGTTTTGCTCGTATGCATGTCTGTGAGGGTGCCAGATCCTCTGGAGCCAATTTCAGGCTGTTGTGAGCTGCCATGTGGGGGTAGGAATTGAACCTCTTTCCTCTGTAGGAGCAGCTAGTACACTTAACTAAAGACTGAGCCATTTCTCCAGACTCCTCCCGATAGTCTTAAAGCTCTGAATAAGCAGCCCCTCCACAAACCCCTGGGCCCTAAACCAGGAGAGCAGCCATGCTGGGCTGGCTCAGTGTGCACTGAGACCCACCTTAACAAGGTCATCGATGTTGATATTGCCGTCCTTATTTTCATCCAGGGCTGAGGTCAAACTGATGAGCTTGTGTTCTGGAATGTGCTTGATTTGCTTCATGGCGCTGATGAGCTCACCGATGCTGATGACGCTCTCCCTGGGGAGTGCAGGCTGCATGTGACATTGGCCAGGTGCTTGGTCTCATGCCTTACCCACAGCTCTTCCCATAAGCTCTGAGTCTAGAGCCATGCATGAACTGGAAATACCATGCATGACTTTCCCACAGTGAGATCTTAAGCTGCTTTCCCTTCAAGATGCAAGACTAGCATGGACACTTACAAAAAGCATCCTTGGATGCTGAGGAGGTTGCTTAGCAGCTGTCAGTGTTCTTATTACATGAGGACCTGAGTTCAAATCCTCAGAATCCATGTAAAAAGCTTGTAGTGGTCACATGTGTCTATAATCAGTGCTATTGGGTGGGGGCAAGCATGGGAAGATCATGGGCTTGTAGGCTGACAGCCTTATGTGCACATAAGCATGTATATGAGCACACACACATGCTTACACATATAGCACAAATGCCACACTCACACATAAGCTCATGCATACCATTTACACAAATACACACATACACATAAAACTGAAAAAACATTTTTTGAGGCTGGAGAGATGGCTCAGTGGTTAAAAACAATTATTGTACTCACAGAAGACTTGAGTTCAGTTCCCAGAAGCCATGTTGGGTGGCTCACAATTGTCTACAATTCCAGCTCTAGGGGATCTGACACCTTCTTTTGGCCTCCATGGGCACCACACACATGTGTACATCCCCACAGTAGGGAGCACCATTATGTCTTCCAGGCCACCAACAACCAATTCAAGGACCTAGAGTAGAAGCTAAGCCTGGCTGTAGCCACCTGGCCTTTATGGTCAGGACTTGTGGCAAGTCCACTCATAGCTGGGTCACAAAAGCATAGAGTGTCTCACCGTTTGCCGGTGTCTGCTCAGCAAGGCAGACTGTCCACAATGGTGTCATAACAGGGTTAGAAAAGGGAGGAACCAGGAGAAAGCCTGACAGTTTGAAGAATCAGGAGCCAAGTGGGGTTCAGACTAAAGCTCAAAAGGATGGGAAGGCAGGGAAGAGGCAGATCTGATCTACCTAGGAAAAACAAGCATGGAGATTCAGAACTGAGCTGTGAAGAGAGGAAATACATGTAATCCTGGCTGCCCCTGGGCCTGAGGTGAGGTGGGCAGGTAGAGGCCAAAGAGCTATACTCTGGAATTGGAGGCTCACTCCCTCACTCACCCTGTGGGAGAGCTCTCCTCGGGGCCCAGCCTGCCGGTCTGCTGAGTGGTCTCCAGCTGTGCGATCAGGCCATCGATCTGCCCAATCATCTGCTGTACCCGCTTCGACAGCCTCTTGCTAGCTGTGGATTCTTCTATGTACTTCTCATCACCCGTCTTTGAAAGTTCCTTCTTGATCTCCTGTAAGTCCTAATTTAAAAAGTTTATCCCAAAAAAGAGGGAAGGTTCTACATTAATTTGAACTTAAAAAATAAGTCATTAATTTTGTACTGGGATGTGGCTGAATGGCACCACAAAGTACTATGCACAAAGTCCTGAGTTCGATTCCCAGCTCCACAAAACAGGAATCAACCACACAAAAGAATTAAATTCAGCCTTAGAAATTAGAGAATCTTATTTCTCTCATGCAAATTTATTCTTATTAATTTATTTTTATAAGTTCAAACTTTTAAAATCTATCCTGAATTTCAACTTCCTCTGTAGTTAGCAATGAATAAATACAAAGGCTCAAGGAAGCCTGAACACCGTCTCCTTTACATGGGTCAAAGGTCACAGGGCTAAGAGCAGGGTGAGGAGCAGAGGGGAATGAGGCACTGCCTTGTCTGGTGAAAAATGTAGTTTCTGGTGGAGAAGTCACATAGCCAGAGGGGACTACCACATGGAAGATGAGAAGGAGAAATAGATTTTTAGCAACAATCTCTAAACCATTACTTTGCCAGCAGAGTGGGGACAATGGTATTGTTACCTTAGAGTAGAAAACAGTGACTGCTGGGGCTGAGGATGTAGTTAGAGGACAGCACTTATCTAGCACAAGGCCCTGGGATTAATCCTAGCACCATGAAAGAAAGAAAAGGAGAGCGGCAAACAAGGAAGGGAGGGACAACCACTAGATAAAAAAAGAAGTGCTGTGGAAGGAGGGCCCTGAACGAAAGGACGGTTCAAGCATTAAGTGACTCAGCTGTTCCCACGACACCTGGATTCTGATAGCTATCACTATCTACTTAGCAGCAGCAAGGGTCACATCTACCTACACAGTGGCCCAATAATCTGCCTACCCTCTCCAGTGTCAGCCTGGGCCTGGAGCAGCTGCTGGAGGGCCCCCTCCCAGGGTTCGTCTCCCCGCAGTGCACGCCCACCCATCTCCCTGCAGTCCGTACCCCGCAGCGCACGCACACCCACCTCGCTGTAGTCCTGCACGTCCTCCTTCAGCAGCTCCAGCTCCTCCTTCTCCTTGGTCAGGGACTTCTTCTGCTCCTTCAGCTTGGAACAGGCGTCACTGAGGATGTCAATCTCCTCCTTGGTAATTTCTTCTCCCTGGAAAGAAATAAGTGAGTAGATAAACTTAGCCCAAATGGCTTCTGCTATTCTCTAAATGTTGAAAGCCTTCTTGTTCACACCACACAGGCAGGCAATTGAGGACAGCCTCAAGTGAGTTGCAACTCAGCTCTGAGTTATGCTGGCTATGGCACTTGTCTGTATCTTCTTGGTGTGCAAGCAGAGAAAGCATACTAGTTATCCCCAAATGCTCGCTTGTGCTTCCCAGGATTCCATCCCCAGGCCTGCCTTTTGCTCTATGGGACAGCATTTGTTTTCTACAATGTTATAGGAGACGGATTACCAGCTCTGCTTCTTTTCATCAATCACCTATTTTGAGGTCCAATGGTAAAGTATTTCTAATCTGGACAGCAACACCATAACAGCTTTCTCCTTAGTGGCTTTCAGTAATTACAATGGCAGCTGCTGGGAATGTCTGAGTATAGGCATAAGCAGCTGATAATAGGGCATAAGTCTGGTGCTTTAGAAAACCATTAAAGTGGTTTCCAAAGTGACCTAGGTTCTCCACATTCTCACCAACACTGGATGGAAGGCCACATTTTTCTGTTTTGTAGCACTGGGCACTGGGCACTGGGCACTGAGCCTATGGCCCTGAACATGCTATGTAAGGAACACACTATGTAAGCACCCTAATGGAACCACATCCTCAGCCCTATCTTACATTTTTAAAAGATTGTTTATGAGTATGTATATGGGTGTGTTTTGCCTACATGCATGTCTATGTACCACATGTCTGCCTTGTTTCTGAGGAGACTAGAGAAGGGGACATTGGTTCCCCTGGACTGGAGTTATAGACAGTTGAAAGCTGCCATGTGGGTGCTGAGAATCAAATCTGGGTCTTATGGAAGAGCAGGCGGTGCTCCTCCTCTCCTGGTCATGAGGCTCACCTTCAAACCTTCCAGTACAGGTGCCGTATCCTTCAGTACCTCTGAGGGCAGGATCACATCAGCTATCTTGGGCTCAAGCTCTGCCCCTGGCCTCCCAGGGACAGTGGCTTCTGCTACTTCTGGCTGGATGTCCTTCTGAAATGTAAGCAGTACCACACTGTCACCGTGGTTACCTGGCTTTGGTTCCACACTCAGCATATTGCCCTGACAGGTCACACTTGGAATACTCTGCAGTGACAGGGAGACCGACTGATCAATATCCAGCAGCAGTAGCTCGCTTGACCCATGGTGAGCCAGCCACCTGAGGCCATCTCAGTAACTCAGTCAGAGCATGCTGCTCATCTCTGTGACTGGGACTAGGTGAAGGGATGTGCACTGATAACCTAGGCAACTCCAAGCTCTAGAACATTACAGCTTCCTGCGGCTTCTGAGACCACAGAAGCCAAGAGGTGAGCACAGTCATGGGGAGTGAGCAACTGACAGGATAACAGCCCTGAGAAGGTGGATCCCGTGATGACTCCCTGCTTGGTTGCTAAGATGGCCCCTCCTATGGCAATGGTGACCAAAGAGTTAGACGTCACATCATGTCTTCTATTGAACTGTCCCTGAGAGCTATAGCTCTACTGTCAAGCATTCCTGTGTCCTTGAACCACTTTGATCCCTGCAGAGAAAGACAGCATAGGCCTGAGGGCCACATACACAGCTACAAGACAGGCTCTAAGGAACTTGGCCTGATACAGGTTTGGGTCCCACAGAGTGTCTGTCAATCAGTGCAGGCTGCTCACCACAGCCTCAGCAGCTCTCTTTAGTTCTTCCAGGTGTTCCTGCTGGATGGCAGCCTCTTCCTGCAGTGTGGCCTCCAGCTTCGCCTTGTTGTCTACCTGTTCGCCCTCCACTTCTGCTGCTTTTACCTGAGCCTCCTTTGCCTTCAGAGGAAAGGAGAAAGAAGAAGGTAACTGCAGTGAGCCTGAGGTGCCAGACCTAAAGTGCCCTTATCTCTCTCTGAGCAATGTTACCATCCAGGCTTCATACAAAGCAACAGAGTACACAATAGCATGCTGCCTCCTGTGTTTAGAGGTTCTGAGGCTTCTAAAGGTAAGGTTCCCCTTTCATAGAGGACTATTTGAGTTAAAGCATAAGGGAAAAAAAATAATGCATCAATTCAGATCATTCACTTTGGCACTGCTGTGCCTGAGGTCGTGCTATATGGAGGCTGGGCAGGGAGACAAAGCAGGGAGCTGATGAAGAGAACAGGAAGACCAAGGTGTCTTGGAAAAGCTTCCATAGCTGTGGAGGTGAGGGTCCCATCCCAAGCCCACAGAGATAAGGAGTCAAAAGGGTTGTCTGACAATACATACCACAATTTCCGGAAGGGTCTGCAAGGTGGACTTCAGCTGGTCAGCAGGTGAGAGGGTGTCTGGGAGGTACATGGCCCGGGACAGTATGAGCAATGATGTGGGGATCTCATGATGCAGGTGTAAGTCCAGCCACTGGGAGCAAAGCACAGTCACTGGGCATGCTGTCCTTGCCTGACCTGTGCCTCTCCTGCAAGGTGATGGATGCCCACCCCAGTTTCCTTCTGTGGCTCTGGTTTACTTGGGAGATGCAGAGTCTGGGTGCCACAAACATGACTGGAGCCAATAGTTCCATTAAGTCACTGAAATGTATCTTCCAAAGATGGCATTTCAGAATGTCCTTCAGGGGCTGGAAAGAGCCCTTGTTGCTCCTCTGAGAACCTGGGTTCAGTTCTAACACTCACATGGCCGCTCACAACTCTTTCTAACTACAGTTATGGGGGACCTCACACCCTCTTCTGGTCTCCATGGGCACTTGCATGTATCAGGTATACAAACATGCATTTAAATACCCATACAAATAAAATGAATATTAAAAAATATACCCAATATATTTAATATAAAGTGTACACACGCATACCCTTCAGTAAACTGAACAACTGAGCATCAGCTCCAGGGACCTTGAGAATGGTCAGTGTGCTCCGAGCTTAAAAACAGGCTGGTACACTGGCCCAGGAATGGTGGTGCTGACCTGTAATCCCTGCCCTAGCTGAGGTAGGAGGATCACACAATTTATGGCAGCCTAGGCACTTAAAAATTAAAAACAGGCCTAGGGTATGACACACATATACATTACATGGTACCTATTCCTATTTGTAACTTTTATGCCTTTATTCATTTAAATCTATTTATTTGGAGGGGGTAGCAGCACAGCCATAGAGGCATATAAACTGAACTCAGAGAATGGCATTTGGGAGTCATTCTTCCATTCTATTACATGGGTTCTGGAATCAAACTCAGGTGGTCAAACTTGAACCACCTTTACTCATGGAGCTATCTTACTAGCCCATGTGTTTAGATATAAATAAAAATAATTTGAGAAATGCTGAGGCAGAGGAATACCCAGAAATTTGAGGCTAGCCTGGGCCTTTTTGGACGGCAGGCTGGATGTGGTGGCTTACACCTTTGATCTCAGCACTTTAGGAGGCAGGGGCAGAGGTGACTGAACCTCTGTGAATTCAGGACTGATCTAGTCCACACAGCAAGATGTAGGACAGTCACGGCTATACAGTGAGACCTGGTTTCATATAACAAACAAAATTTTAGAGGCCAGAGGCTGTAGCTCAATGGCAAAGTATTTAAATCCCTGGCATATGTGCAGCTTCAGCTGAGCCTCCAACACTATGTAAAAACAAACTGAAGGCCAATGAGATGGTCTAGCGAGTAGAGACATCCCACCCCCACCCCTACGACAAAGACAAAGACAAAGACAAAGCGGGGCTTCTCTGTGTAGCCCTGGCTGCCCTGGAACTCACTCTATAGACCAGGCTGACCTTTAACTGAGAGATCAGCCCACCTCTGCCTTCTGAGTGCTGGGATTAAAGGCAAAACCACACCTAGCTTGATACATTTTTTATAGACTTTATAACTTGAGATTGAACTCTAGATCCCAAAGGTGGCATGAGAACAGATGTCTGCAGCTGTCCTCTGACGTCCACACAAGAACACAAAATGAGTTCAGGTCCGCATGAGCTCAATGCCTAGCAGGGTGCTTCACGGACACCAAGACAACCTCTCAAGTAGACAGAAAAGACTCTTGGGTTTTGTTCACACCCAGGGCAATAGATGAGAAGAGGGGCCAGAAAAAACAGCTCAGCTTTTAAGAGCACTTGTTCTGGTAGAGGACCTAGGTTCTGTTCCCTGCACCCACATGGATGGTTACAATTGTCTGTATCTCTGGTTCCAGGGGACCCAACACCTTCTCTTAACTTCCTAGGGCATGGGAATGCACTGATGCATAGTTATAGATGCAGACAAAACAGTCATACACATAGATAAGAATACTAATAAATAGTGAGAGAAGATGCACCTAACCCTCAAGAGACTTGAGGCCCCAGGGAGTAGGGAGGCCTGGTGGGGTGAGGGTGGGAGCATGGGGACATCCTCTTGGAGGGGTCGGGCGAGGAGGTATGGGATGGGGAGGAGTCGGGGGGGAGGGGGAGGCGGCAGACCAGGAAGGGGATGAAGACTGGAGTGTAAAAAGGGATTAAAGAGTTAAAAAAAAAAACAACCCAAAACCCAAGTCTGAGAATAAAACATACACACACACACACACACACACACACACGTGTGTGTGTGTGTATATATGTATGTATGTGTGTTTTTATGTATATATATATATATGTATATATAATCACATATGATGACACTTCTTTAATCCTAGCATTGAGGAGGCAGGGGCAGGTGGATCTTTGAGTTTGAGGCCAGCCTAATCTACAGATACAGAGAGTTCCAGGACAGCCATGTCTACACAGAGAAACCTTGTCTTGAAAAATCAAAAAATGAAGAAATGCTAAGCATGTGTGAAAAGGCTGAGCAGCAGCAGCGAGGCAGAGGTAGAGAGGCAGCGAGGCAGCGAGGCAGCGAGGCAGCGAGGCAGCGAGGCAGCGAGGCAGAGAGGCAGAGAGAGAGGAGAGGCCGAGAGAGAGAGAGGCAGAGAGGCCGAGAGAGAGGCAGAGAGGCAGAGAGTCAGAGAGGCAGAGGCAAACACGACCACAGCCTTGGATCCTTAATTCACCGAGAAGCACAGCCTTGGTTGGTGTGTGCTAAGAATCCATGTGGTGAAGAAGCCTTTAGAAGACAAATGGTAAGAAAAAACTGCAGAAACATGTTAAGTGGAAAGTGGGCACCCACTCATCTTACACATGTGGACAGTACACAGGACTGTGGGTATCCACTCCTCT
>JANHMN010000007.1:51505090-51538156 GCA_030674055.1 Rhabdomys pumilio | reverse complement strand
TCTTACACATGTGGACAGTACACAGGACTGTGGGTATCCACTCCTCTTACACATGTGGACAGTACATGGGACAGTGGGTACCTATTCATCTTACACATGTGGACAGTACACGGGACAGTGGGTATCTACTTATCTTATACATGTGGACAGTATATGGGACAGTGGGTATCTACTTATACATGTGGACAGTACACGGGACAGTGGGTATCTACTTATACATGTGGACAGTACACAGGACAGTGGGTATCTACTTATCTTATACATGTGGACAGTACATGGGACAGTGGGTATCTACTTATCTTACACATGTGGACAGTACACAGGACAGTGGCTGATGAACAACTGTCAAGGGCACTAAGGCAAGAAGCTCATTTAGGAGGAAGACCAGGCTCATAGCTCACATCCATTAAAGCTTCTGATGTGAAAGATGATAGGCTGTAAATGCCATCTACTGCCATAGACACGCAAGGGACTACTGCATCAAGACCCTCAAGCTGAGGCAGAGTGCAGTGTCACATACCAAACACCTACTACCAGGCACCGGGTAGCTGTGGATGCAATGTGTCCTGAAACTTGATTTTTAGTTGTAGAAGTTCTGACATTTCTGATTGTTGCTGGGTGGTGGTGGTACACCCCTTTAATCCCAGTACTCAGGAGGAAGAGGCAGGTGGACCCCTGAGTTCAAGCCCAGCCTGGTTTACAGAGCAAGTTCCAGGACAGTCAGGACTACAAAGAGAAACCCTTTCTCAAAAAAACAAAAACAAAAGAAAAAACAAAACAGAACAAAATCTTGATTTCTTGCTTTTGATTACCTTGCCTTCACATCTTGAGTGCCAAGGTTACAGATGTGTACAACCATGCTAGTATGGCACTAGAGATCCACTCCACGGCCTGTGCATGGTAAGCAGAGTCTATCAACTCACCTATGTCTATCACTGCTTGCTCTGAGACAGGGTCTTACTCTATAGCTAGGCTAGCCTCAAACTCTGACCCTTCTGTCTCAAAGTGTGCCACCACATTCAGGTTTCTGTGTATGTGTACACTCCTATGTTGTGCTGAGAACGGAATTCGGGGCATTTGTACCAGATATGCATTCACTTGGGCCATATCCCACTACAGGGGCTTTTCTAGCTTGAAGACCAACTCAACCCTCCCCGTCCCCATAAAAACCCTGTGCTGGTCTGGAGCAAAGGTAGATAATTCCTAGTAGAGGAAAAAGCTATGAACTTGCCCTAACCAGCCATTGAGACCACATACCTGTTTCAGCTGGCCCTTCAGACGGTCTTCTGTGACACCAAGTGCTCGCATGCCTCGTGCTCGACACGCTGCCTGCAATTCCTTCACAGTTAGACTGTCCACCCCTTCCTCAGAAATCAGCTGGAAGAGAAAGTAAGCCAATTATTGCTTTGCAAGATCATCTCAGATCTATGACACTGATGGTAACATAACTGGGGGAAAACTAGTGAATTAGAAACCATTTTCCTGCGGCTGGAGAGATGGCTCATCAGTTAAGAGCACTTGTTGCTCTTGCAGAGGTCCTGGATTTGGTTATCAGCACCCACAGTAGCTCACAACCATCTGTAAGTATAGTTCCAGGTGGTCTGATGCCCTCTTCTGATCTCCATGGGCAACAGGCACTCATGTGGTACATGAGTTCTGGGGATCTGAATGCAGGTCTTCATGCTTGTACGGCAGGCACTTTACCAAGCAGTCTCCCTTGTCTCTGGCCATTCTTTGAGGACTCTATGACAATTCTTGTGTTCTTTCACCTGAGACTGTCTTGGTTGTTCCTTATTCCTTTTTTTCTGTTTTCTTGTTTTTTTCAGACAGGGTTTCTCTGTGTAGCCCTGGATGTCCTGGAATTCACTCTGTACATCAGGCTGACCTAGAACTCACAGAGATCAGCCTGCTTCTGCCTCCCAAATGCTGGGATTAAAGGAGTGTGCCACCACTGCCAAGCATTGTTCCTTATTCCTAAGGGACTTTTTGGTTGGAGAAAAAAGCCAGTAGGGGAAAAGTCATCCAGCTTTTCCAGGCTCCTCAGTTTCTTTGAGGAAACCACTTTCGCTGTGTTCTTGTCCTACAGGGAGACACATCCTTTTCACTGTTCTCCACAGTGTCTGTGGTATTTGTTAGCTTGGTTTAGAGAATCATGGTAGGAATTTCTTCAGATGTTCCACTTAAAGGTTCATTCCCCATTTTTTCTTCTTTCTTTTCTTTTCTTCCTTTCTTCTTCTTCTCCTTCTCCTTCTTTTTTTTTTTTTTTTTTTTTTTTTTTTTGAGACAGGGTTTCTGTGTAGTTCCGTCTGTCTTGGAACTCACTTTGCAGACCAGGCTTGCCTCAAACTCAGAGTTCCACCTGCCTCTGCCTCCCAAGCGCTGGGATAAAAGGTGTGCACCACCACTGCCCAGCTTATTCTGCCTCTCATTTGTGACATTATGAATCACAAATGAATTTGGGGAGTTTAAGGTCATTAGTTCTTCCAGGTTCTTTGGTCCTGGCCACCCTGTTTCTCCATTCCTCTAGATCCTTTTAACATAAGCACACTGTGCTGTGAACAAACCGTAGTGCTGTTCAGTATTCATGAGTTTTTGTCTGCCACTGTCAGAGGCAGCTCCTGTCCACTGGCCCACCCTCTTACGCTGCAGCACCCTACCACCAGGCCTCCTGTGTAACTCTTTAAATCCTAGTGCACTCAGGGAGATGTTCACTTAGTTCAGTCATAAAGTGTGTTTAAATATCTATAAAAAATCTGCTTCCTTGGGAGGCAGAGGCAGGTGGATTTCTGAGTTCGAGGCCAGCTTGGTCTACAGAGTGAGTTCCAGGACAGCCAGGACTACACAGAGAAACCCTATCTTGAACTCCCCCCCCCCCCCCCAAAAAAAAACCCCCAAAACAAACCAAAACATCTGCTTCAAGGCTTCTATCAGAAGCTCGAGCAGTGGTATGTGGCTGTGGTTATAGAAATCTGAGTTTAATGTTGGCTTGAACAGCAAAGCTAGACTACTACCTTAAAACAAAGAACAAAACCTCTCCAGTTTTCAGAGGTCAGAAGAGGGTACTCCTGGAGCTGGTGGCACATGCCTTTAATCTCAGCAGGTAGAGGCAGGTGAATCTCTATGTTTGAGGCCAATCTGGTCTACAGAGCAAATTCCAGGACAGCCAGGGCCACACAGAAAAAGCTTGTCTCAAAAAAACAAAAACAAAAACAAAAACAAAAAGAAAGAAAGAGAGAAAACAAAACAAACAAACAAACAAGGAAAAAAAAAGAAAAGAGGAAAAGAAAATTTCCTGAAACCAGGGCTACAGATGGTTGTAACACACCATGTGAGTGCTGGGAACCAAACCCACATTCACTGTAAAGATAGCAAGTGTCTTACCAGTAGAGTCATCTCTCTGCCCTGACAGGTGAGTTTTCAATCAAACCCAGACACATGGGTGCACAGTAGAAGAGTCTGGGTCGGATTCTACTCTCAGCTTCACTGGCTTCCTCTGACACTGCTGGGTTGGGATACCACTTTTACAGATGTCAGGGTGGGGTGGGTATCACTTTTACAGATGTTGGGGTGGGGTGGGTATCACTTTTACAGATGTTGGGGTGGGGTGGGTATCACTTTTAAAGATGGTGGGGTGGGTACCACTTTTACAGATGTTAGAGTGGGGTGGATACCACTTTTACAGATGTTAGGGTGGGGTGGATATCACTTTTACAGATGGTGGGGTGGGGTGGATATCACTTTTACAGATGGTGGGATGGGGTGGATATCACTTTTACAGATGGTGGGGTGGGGTAGATATCACTTTTACAGATGTTAGGGTGGGGTGGATATCACTTTTACAGATGGTGGGGTGGGGTGGGTATCAATTTTACAGTTGTTGGGGTGGATATCACTTTTACAGATGTTGGGGTAGGTATCACTTTTACAGATGCTGAGGTAGGTTGGGTACCACTTTTACAGATGCTGGGGTGAGTACCACTTTTACAGATGCTGCAGTAATGATTTTGTAGCTAACAGCCATAGTTGCTCTGTTATCTAGTTTTCTCAACCAAACAGAAACCTTGATCTTTCTGTTTCATATCCTATAGTCAAAACCATCCGCTGGCTGCTTCTTCACCAGGAACGCAGGCAGAGCACCAGTTAGGTCCTTGTGTTCTCTATCCTATTCCTCATCAAGGTTCTATGTGGCCCAGCTGCTATAAGTCACAGAGGTGTCTCTCCACACTGCTTACTTGGTCCTACCCATAAGTTAAGGGATGAATTTTAAAACAAGTAAGGACACAGACTCCTCATTTTGCACTGGCTGACTCCCTAAGGTAAACATACATCCAGCATAACTACAGGGTTGTCTGTACCCCATCTCCCTTCTGCTGACACCCTGGCTGCCAGGGCACAAGGTCCTCGTTATTGTTACTGGTTCCCACACAGCTCCCAGTGACACCACAGGGCCTCTGCTGACCCCACCTGACACTTGTCCCTAATGACCCTTACTAGCTGCTGAGGACACAAGTCAGCTCTTGGCTAGCTCCCTCCTTGCTAGCTCTCTGACACCTTCTCAGCATAAGGCCATCCTGGCAAGCGTGGAGGTAGCTAACTCTTGGGCTTGCTCACTGAGTGAGTCCTTCCTGAAAGAATAATGTCGGTCATTACAGTCAGTTCCTGTATTTAAGAAAAATAAAATAAGCAACCAAACAAAACCAAGAAGGACAGCAAAGACAAAGACCCCAGATGTCTCGACCTCTGATACTGAATGTGAACTATGATTAATATGTTTTGGAAAGAGAAAGAAAAATAAGGGCCAGGTATGGTGATACATGCCTTTAATCTCAGCACGTGAGAGGAAGAGGCAGGTAGATCTCTCTGAATTAAATAAAGGTCAGCCTGGTCTACATAGCGAGTTTTGAGGTCAGCCTGGTATACAGAGTGAGTTCCAGTACAGTCAGGGCTAAGTAAACAGCCTTTGTCTGTCTTAAAATAGATAGGTAGACAGACAGAGAGATAGACGGGGAGGGGAGGGGAGGGGAAGGGAGGGGAGGGGAGGGAAGAAAAATTAGGAAGGAAGGAACGCAGGCAGGCAAGCCAGGCCTGGTAGTCCACCAACGAATTCCATGATTTGGGAGGCAGAGGCAGGAAGATTAAAAGTTCCAGCTTGGGTTGGTAACTGAGACTCTGTCCAAAATAAAAAGCAAAGAAGGAGTGCTGGGGCTAAGTGTGCTGGTCATGCCTGCTGTCCTAGCTCCTAGCACTCACGAGCTGGAAGCAAGAGGAACAAGAGCTGAAGGCCAGGGCAGAAGAATGGCACTCCCCACCAAGCTTAATGACCTGAGCGTGAGCCCTGAGACCAACATGGTAGAACTAAAAGAACAGACTCATGCAAATATAGCTGACTCCACACATACAATGTGAGATGCCCATGCCTGTGTGCATACACACAGACACACTAAATAAATAAATATTTAAAAATTGTTTTTAAAAGAGTTAAATGCTAATCTTGACTACATAGTGAACTGCTGGCTAGCCTGGGTTACATGATACCCAGCTGGCTTGGAAATCAGCCACGGTGGTGAATTATGGGTCTGACTAGAGGACCCTGTTGTACTGAGCAAGATGGAGGAACAATCAAGGGTGAGTCCTAGCATTTTCCTTGGGCTTCCAGATGCATGTGAACCCACTCAAACATTCCCAGACACATGCAAACATAACACACATATAAATACTATATACACACATGAAAAATGCAAAAAGAATGTAAAAAAGAAAATAGATTGAGGCTCGAGAGGTGTCTCAACAGACATAGTTCCATCACTCCAGTGCCCTCTTCTGACCTCTGGGGGCACTAGGCACACACATGGTACACATAGATATATGCAGACAAAATATTCATACGTATCAAATACAACTTTAAAAAAAAGGAAAAGAGGGTTGAGGACATAACTCATGAGTTAGGGTGCTTCCATATCATGTGAGGCTCTGGATTCAATCCCAAAGACTGTTCTGTCAAGCAAAAACAAAACAAAACAAAACAAAAACAACAACAACAACAAAAACAAAACAAATTGAGGTCTGGTGGTTTATGCTTGTAATCCCAGCACTCAAAAACATGAGGCTATCCTGGGTCATTTAGTGAGTTCAAGGCCAGCCTAGCTATGTATGAAAAAGAAATGATAAGAAAATGTAAAAGAACAATGAGAAGACAGAGCACTGTAACCAAGACACATGGGCAAGACACAAAGACAAGAAGGTATCTCACAGTGGCCAGAACAGTACCCTACAACAGAGGTGACCTCTGGCCCAACTCACCTTATCATCGGCCTTTATGGACCTCAGCCGCATGGTGAGCTGGAAACGGAGGAAGTTGTTGGTGCCAATGGACTGAAGCTCCAGCAGCTTGCACAGTGCTACCAGTTGAGGCCTGGTGAGGTTATCCAGGGTCAGTTCATCCTCAAACAATTTGGAAAAACGCATGATTTCCTCATTGCTGGGTCTCTCCCCTGTCTCCCGGATCTGCAGAAGTAATCCCAAGTATTACTCAGTAGGTTCAAACTATGAATTCTCCTGTTCCCACAGCTAACCTCTGGTCCCCACTGGAAGGAACCGAGACAGAACAGAGCACGAGACCACCTACCTCTCCCCAAGCTCTCCCAGGAGCCGTCATTCCCCAGGCAGCTGAAGCCTGGGTTGGCACTACTATACAGAGGATCGATACCTGCAACACCATCCAGGCTGCTGTCTCCCAGGGGCCTGGAGTACCAGCTGTGGGATCAGCTCTGTTGTTCTTTTTCCATCAGAGCTGTGGGGCAGTGACCTGAGCTCTCATGCCACACCCCTGTTTCTCATTGGCAGGAAGAGGCCACACTTGTATATTTACAACTACAGCTCCCCTGAGAGGGACCAAGCACAGGGAGTAGGCAGTCAGCTTAAGCTCTGTTCTAGGGGCTTGAGTCTGCTGAGGAGGAGGAGGAAGAAGAAAGAGAATGAGGAGGAGGGAAAGAAGGAAAAAGAAGGAGGAGGAAGGAAGAAGAAGAGGAAAAGGAGGAGGAGGAGGAAGAGCAGCAGCAGCAGGGGCGGTGGTGGTGGTGGTGGTGGTGGCAGCAGCGGGGCTGAAGGAAGGAAGAGGGAAGAAAAGTCTCTTAGTGCTTTACATCTGAATCATCCTCTGACAGGGAGGGAGTACTGCACCTTCTGAAAAAACGCAGAGAAGTCTTTGGTGGCATTCCCTTTGGCTGCCTTGTTCTTCAGGGCCATTTCTTCTATGGTGTCCTGGAGAAACTTGGCTAGCTCCAGCTTCACCCTAAGTTCCTTCTTCAGCCTTTCCTCCTATGGGAGCAAAGTAAAGGTTATACTCCAGTCCTACTCTGACCTGCACTCCACCACTACCCGTCTCTACTGTAGAAAGTAATCTCAAAGCCTGCTCAGACTGCTGCCCACTGCAAGATAAGTCTCCCACATCCCATACCATTCAAGGAACAAAATCTAAGTATGATATACTCAAACTCTATTTCATGGCTCTAAAACGAAGTCTGTGTGAATCTCTAACCCTACTTCAATAGCAGAAGTTGGTAAATTTGTTTCATAAGGGGCCAGACAGTGAGGCTTTGAGGCCCCTGGGGTCATTTGGTTCCATCCAATCACTTGACTCAGCTGGTGCTTCACAAGAGAACGAGCTGATACATATGAAACAGTGTGTGGAGGTGTGGATGGAATTTTAGACTCATTTTCTTTCTATTTGGGGTGTGTGTGTTGACTGACACTGGGACACTGGGTGCGGATCAGAGGACACCTTGGTCCTTACATCTACCTGTCTGAGACAGGATTTCTTCTTTGTTGTTTGTGACTAGCTGGCACACCATCATCTTTTGGGAACTGTCCTGTCTCCACCTTACATTTTGCCACAGGAGCACTGTGGTTACCGCTGCACTACCCTGCCTGGTTTCTCCATAGTTGTAGAGATTTAAGTTCAAGACCTTGTGCCTTCCTGTAAGTGCTTTCTCTACCAGCACTGCCATCTCCCCAGCGCCCTCACCTTGATGGACTGGGTCTCAAAGGTGGAGGGCAGCATGTTGGGGAAGAGCTTCACAACCACAGGCAGCAGGAACTCCATGAAGGGCACCACCACGAACACCAGGAAGGGCACTAGACGGAACAGGTCTGCACAGATTCGGAGAAACTGCAAAGATGTGTGTCCGTGAGCAGCGACAGAGCAGGCAGGGTATTTCTCCCACCCTCACTACAAACTGAGCTACAGGGTGCGGTGACTCCAGAGCTCTTGGCAGATACTTCAGAAACCCATTTCTCTCTCAGAATCTAAACTGCATGCCAATGGCCTTCAATAAAGAGAGACAGGTGCTAACTTACAGGTCACCAGATGCACAGGGCGTATGTAGAAATAAACAAGACAGACTCAAAAGAGGACAATTTAGACAAGATAACAATCGTTGAAAGAAGTGTTGGACCATACCCTGCAAGTAGGGGGCCTGTGAAATTCTTCAAATGAGTTTTTAATTTTCCATAGTGGAGTCTATTACATGCCATGGTCTGGACAATTTCTTAAATGTCCTAACATCTTAGTACTCGCTTGTTTTTAATGGTCCCAATCTCTATGTATCTATGTATAATTTTTATTTATTTATGTGTATGAATGTTTTACTTGTATGTATGTATGTACGTACGTACGTATGTATGTACACCAAGTGTGCCTGGTGCACAAAGAGGTCAAAAGAGGGTGTCTAACTAGAGTTAGACATGTTGTGAGCCACCATCTGGGTGCTGAGATTGAGCCCAGGTCCTCTGCAAGATCAACAAGTGTTCTACATCACTGAGACATCTCTCCAGCCCCATGGTCTCAATCATCCTTAGCTCCAACTTTTTACTGGGTTTTCTGGCCCAAGTGCAAGTTTTTCAAGTCTTTTTACTCAGTTTTTTTTTGCTCCTGACCCTCATTATAAATCTGGTAAAAACATCCAGGAATAAACTACTCCACAGCCTGACTATTTTTTCCTTGAAATTTCCGCTGCTAAATTAGTCTGTTACCTTTAAACTCAAACTCCCGCAAAGTTTTTAGATACAGATGAAATTTAGACAAGTTCTAAATGAGTGGCCTCTAGACCAGTTAGTTCTCAATCAAATCCTGTTTCCAACTGGAAATTAATGTCAGTGGCGTGCGTGTGCTCACCTGCGTGCTTGCGTGTGCATGTGCGTATGCGTGTGCACGCATGCGCTCCTGTGTGCACTGGCCCAGAGTTGACATTAGGTGTCATTCGTTATTGTTCTCCGTCTAAGGTCTGAAGAGACTATCTCTGAACCTGGAGTTGCTGTTTCAGCTATGCTGGCTAATCAGTGATCCCCAAGTCCTGCCTGTCTCCACAACCCCAAAGTTGGGTTTATAGACATGTGCCACCAAGCTCAGCTTTAATGCAGGTGCCAGGAATCTGAACTCTGCTTCATGCTTTATAGCAAATACTTTAGTTCCTGGGTAACTACATGGTCTTTACTGACCATATTTCTGTCAGAATTTTGGTCATCTGAGCTCCCAATAGAATCACTCATTAAGCTCTGTCCAAATTCTTCCTTACACCAGTTCCAAGGGCTCAGAACCGCAGGGTCAGGATTAATAATACATGCCTCTGCTTCTGGTATCAACTTTCTGCATTAATACATTTTCTTATACCTGTGACTAAAACACCTGAGAGAACAATTTAACAGAAGGAAGAATTTGTCTTTGCTCATGGTTTTAAAGGTTTCCATTCATCATGGTACACATGGATTGGCAGAGCAGGGAAGGTCACATCAAGGTAGCTAGGAGGCAACAACAAAGGACCAGAGTAAGACAGCCTTCAAGGACTACCTCCAGTGACCTATTTCATTTCCTCCACCTAGAGTTAAAGTGCATTAGATCACAGCCCTGATAATCTAATCATTTTCAATGACTTAATCTAGCAATTGCCTTTAAATATTTAAAGGAAAGCCCTTTTGGGTTGGATGTAACTTAATAGTAGAGCATTTGTCTGCCACATACAAGACTCTAGGCTTGATCCCTAGCATCACAAAAGAATATAATAAAAGAAAGAATTCCTTAAGTGTGTAGAAACATAAAAGGTTACACTGGGCACTGGTGGTACATGCCTTTAATTCTAGCACTTGGGAGCCAGAGGTAGGCAATCTCCAAGTTCTAGGCCAGCCTGGTCTATAGAGTGAGTTCTAAGACAACCAGGACTACACAGAGAAACCCTGTCTTGAAAAACCAAAAAAACAAAACAAGACAAAACAAAAGCAGAATTACAACTCCTTGTTCTTTGGTACCTTAATCACTCTACAATTATCTTTGAAACAGAGGGTGACAGTGCCAGGCACAGTGGTAGCACACACCTTACACTTAGAAATCTGAGACAGGATTTCAAATTCAGCCTGGGCTACATATAAAGTAAGATCCTGAACCAAAAACACAAAACAAAACTTGGAGATCATACGATATATACCTGTACTAAAATATCAAGCTATTCATAAGTACTTAATTTAAAAAGTTTTTTTAGATTAAATAAATCTAATTAATTTTATGTGTACGGGAGTTTTGCCCGGATGTATGTGTGTGTACCTGGTGCCAATGAAGGCCTGGAGGGTGTCAGATCCCCTGGAACCAGACTTACAGATGGTTGTGAATCACTATGTGGGTGCTAGGAATCAAACCCAGGTCCTCTGAGCCATCTCCAGTCTGTAAATAATCAATTTTTGCTTTTATATACCACCTAATAATAATAATAATAATAATAATAATAATAATAATAAGTTGACTAGGTTTTTTATTTGAGTACTGAAGAGGGTAAACAAGATTATGAATTCTAAGCCTGGCAGTGGTGGTGCACACCTTTAATCCCAGCACTTGGGAGGCAGAGGCAGGTGGATTTCTGAGTTCGAGGCCAGCCTGGTCTATAGAGTGAGTTCCAGGACAGCCAGGGCTACACAGAGAAACCCTGTCTTGAAAAAAAAAAAAAAAAAAAAAAAAAAAAAAAAAAAAGATTGTGAATTCCAGGCCAACCTCAGCTATCTTTATCTCAAGATTAAAGTGAAGGGTTGGGGTTGGGACTGAAGAAATGGCTCACTGATTAAACCACTTACTCCTCTTATAGAATACCCAACTTTGATTCCTACCACCACAGGTGGATCACAACCATTTGCAACTTCAGTTCCAGGGAACTGGCAACTTCTTCTGACTTTTGTGGGCTCTTGCACACATGTGGTATATATAATACACATAAAAACTATTGTGTTCTTTTTTTCTATGATTTGTTTTTGTTTTATGTGTATTGGTGTTTTGACTGCACACATGTCTGTGTGAGGGTATCAGATTACCTGAAACTGGAGTTATAGACAGCTGTGAGCTGTCATGTGGCACTGGCAATTGATCCTGGGTCCTTCAGTAGAGCAGTCAGTGCTCTTAACTGCTGAGCCATCTCCCCAGTCCCAAAACACATATATTTTAAAAATTAATTAGAAGAATAGAATTTCACAGAAACCCTGTCTTAACAAACAAACAAACAAACAAACAAACAAACAAAGGAAGGGGGAAAAAATAAAGAATAAATTTGGGTTGGGGAGCCAGGCATAGTGATGGTATAGCATCTGGGAAGGACAAATAAGAGGACTGTGAATTCAAAGCCAGCCTGGGTTACACAGGGATAACTTGTCAAAAAAAAAAAAAAAAAGAAAAAAGAAAAAAGAAAGAAAGAAGGAAGGAAGGAAGGAAAGAAAGAAAGGAAGGAAGGAAGGAATGGAGAAAGGCAGGCAGGCAGCTGGGAGTAATGGTGCAGTCTTTTGTCCCAGCATGAGAGAGACAGAGACGGGTGGATCACAGATGGTTCACTATGAGTTCGAGGCCACTCGGGGTTACATCAAGTTCCAGGACAGCATTATCTACATAGTAAAACTCTGTCTTATGGGGAAGAAAAGGTAAACAGGGCTAGCAAGATGGCTCACTGATTAGGAGTACTTGCTGCTCCTGCAGAGGACACACAGGTTCAATTCCCAGCATCCACATGGCAGCTTACAACTATCTGTATCTCCAGTCTTAAGAGGTCAATGCCCTCTTCTGGGCTCTGAGGATACCAGACATGCACACACACACACACACACACACACACACACACACACGCAGGCAAAGAACTCATACACATACACATAAAACAAAAATAAGTATTTTCTAACCACATACACACATATTTGATATTGTTAAAAAATGTGACCCCAGGGGCTGGAGAGATGGCTCAGCAGTTAAGAGCACTGACTGCTCTTCCAAAGGTCCTGAGTTCAATTCCCAGCAACTACATGGTGGCTCACAAGCATCTGTAATGGGATCCGATGCCCTTTTCTGGTGTGTCTGAAGACAGCTACAGTGTACTTGTATACATAAAATAAATAAATAAAATATTTTAAAAAAAAGTGACCCCCCCAAAAAAATTGAACCTAGTACATCAATGTATAGATGGACTTCAATGCAAAAGCAAATCAAGAAGCTAATTTTCTCTTTTCTTTCTCTGTGTGTGCCAGGAAAGAGCCCAAGGACTCCTGTATATACACTGAGCACATGCTTTACTACTAACACACCAGCCCTCCAAGCTAGTTGTTCATGGCATACAAAGTGTCAGTGGACAAGTGACCTAGAGCTGTAAGGATGGAGAAACCAAAGGCATATACACACATATGCTCACAGTGTGTGTGTGTGTGTGTGTGAAAACATACATGTGAGTGCAGGCTTCTAGAAAGGCCAGAAGTAGGTGTAGGGGTCCCTGGAGCAGGAGTCATGGGTGGCTGTGAGACAGCTGCCTGGTACGGGTGCTGGGAACTGAACTTAAGTTCTCTGGAAGAGCAACAAACCCTCTTCCCCGAGTCATTTCTCCAGCCCCAAAGCCTTACTTAGGCTCTCACCTTAATAAGGAGTAGGGCAGGGGTACCATCCAAATTTTCATACCCAGAAGAGTGAAGGTCTCATACCCTTGTAGGAAAGCTGGTGTGTCTTAAGCTCCCATGGGGATGCTTTACCATGCTCGAGAACTCAGTGACAGCATCTCCCCCACTTCAAATATACACAGAAGACAGATACAATAAATGTCCAGATGTGTTATGGCTTTCAACCACTTCTAGGGTCTTTCTTTTTACATTTATTTGTTTGTTTTTTGTTTATTGTATCTCACTATGTGATGGCCTGGAACTCATTATGTAGACCAGGCTGGCCTTGAACTCACAGAGAGCCTCCTGTCCCCGCCTCCAGTCTCTGCCTCCCAAGTACTGGGATTAAAGGTGGGTGCACTACCACTACCACTTCCAATTTATGCAAGTTCAGCAGGCATCTGCAAGTGCCAACCAGGCTATAATAAACACACAAGCATGGGTGCACTGCCACTGAAGGGTCCTCAGCCTACCTACTGCAAAGGTATCACCAGGGAATAGAATAGGTTTGTGAACAGCACAAAAGCACACTGGGATGAGAAAGTAAGATCAGGCCAAGGCTGGAGCACGTGGTCAGACTGCTGCTCACAGGTTGCCTGCATCTGGGAAGAGGATCCCCTAGTACATACATACCTTACTTCTTTAAAAGGACTGTTCCTAGGGTGCATACAAGTGGCCCCTCTGCCCACAATGCAGGGCAAGAAGGGTAGGAAGTATGAAACACTTGAGCCTGGGTTCTATTGAGAATCTGGTGGCTGCTAGGCACTCTGGAGGAATACAGGTTCCGAGGGCCTTGAGCCTGAGCATCTGCAAGGGTTGGCTGTTATGCTGAGTTGAAGGCAGCCGAGGCTTCCCAGAGATGTACAAGGGTGGGTGGGGGAGGACCAGAGCTTGTTCTGGACATGCATCCTGACCCCGAGACTGCACATTGAAAACTAGCAGGAGCACAGTGAGCAGTGAGCGTGGGGGGTTGGCGGGGAGAAGCCCAGGCTGGGTGTACATAGGCGTAAGGACATCAGCTGTAGATGGGGTTTCTGTGCCTTACAAGGGGAGGCAAAGCTACCTGGACAAAATGCCTTGTGATGTCCCACTCTAGAAGGTGTTAAGAGTCACCTGCCTGAGTACATAAATATGCTAAATAAGCCCCCAGAGGGACTGGTATTCAGGACACAGCTAGTGCTCCTCACAAAGCAGTGGCGCCCTCAAGGTGAAGTCCTGGACCAGGAAAAGATTATCAGTGAGAAAGAAAAAAACCCCCGGAATCAAGTCTGGAGTTTAGCAGAGCAGGAAGCTAAGCCAATGACCATTATGAAACAGGGGACTGAGGTGGAGGGGTCCAAGCACAGTACCATCACTAAGATTTCTCTATAAATTTAAAGTTATCTTGTTGGAGTGATGTTTTTTGTACACTGTGTGAAGATGTGTCTCTGTCCTTCCTTGCCTGCCTAAGGCACCTTCTGATTGGTTAAAATAAAAACTCTCCCTATAGCAAAAGGCAGAATAGTACGGTGCGACTTTCAGACAGAGGGAGGAATTCTGGGAAAGAGCCAGTGCAGCAGATTCAGTCAGACAGATACTGAAGAAGCAGGCCAGGAAGGAAGGAGAGGTAGCTAACTAGCCATGTGGCTGAACTTAAATTAGTATAAAGGGGATAACTGAGTTATGAACAGGTGGGAAATAATGCCTAGCTATAAGGCCAAAAGCTTATAAATAGCCTCCGTGGGAACTGGAGTGGGCATAAAGGTCTACAGCTACATTTTAAAGTAAAAGATTTATTTAAAAATAAAACTAAAGCCCACAAAATAAGTTATGGAAATCCCCAAGAGCTAGAAACAAAGAGAACAGACACGGATTCCCACCTAGGCTTGATCCCTACACAGCCCCATGGGTCTCACAGCACCCAGACAGAAAGTACCTGCATGGAGAAGATGGCTTAGCACTTATATCACTCAGGGTTTCCACAGTTAAGATTCCTTTGAAAATGAACTCGTAGTACAGAATCACTAAACAGGGCTGAGGATGTAGCACAGTTGGCAGAGTGCTTGCCTGGTGACCAAGAGTGGCCCCTATAGACTCAGATATTTGAATGCTTAGTCACCAGAGAATGGCACTACTTGAGAAAGATTAGGAGGTGTGGCCTTGTTAGAGTACATATGGCCTTGTTGGAGGTAGTGTGTCACTGGGCTTTGAAGTTTCAAAAGCCAAAGTCAGGCCCAGTGTCTTTCTCTCTCTTCTTGCTGTCTGTGGATCTAGATATAGTCTGCATGCCACCGTGCTCCCCACCATGATGACAATGAACTAAATCTCTGAACTGTAAGCCAGCCCCAACTAAATGTTTACTTTTTATAAGAGTTGCCGTGGTTATGGCGTCTCTTTGCAGCAATAGAATACCAACTAAGAGACATGAGTTTGATTCACTCTGGTACTGTATAAACCAAGCGTGGTGGCACAGGTCTCTAATCACTTGGACGTTGGATGCAAGAAGATCATAAGTTTAAAGTCAACATAAGCTACATAGTAAGTCTGAGGCCACCCTGAGCTACAGGAGACCCTGTCTAAAACAATAAAAGAAGGAAGGAAGGAAGGAAGGAAGGAAGGAAGGAAGGAAGGAGAGAAGGAAGGAAGGAGGGAAGAAAGAAAAATGAGGGAGAAAGAGAGAGAGAAAGAAAGAAAGAAAGAAAGAAAGAAGGAAAGGAAAAAAGAGAGAAAGAAAGAGACAACTAAAAATCATATGAAATCACACACATACACACACAAAAATTAAAACACACAAGTCAGTCATCATGGGCAAAGTCCACAATAAAGAATGAACCCATCTCTCATGAATGTAGAAAATAGAAATTCTCATTTCAGGAATGAAACATATTCAGAAATGTTAAAGGAAGGGGCTAGAGAGATGGCTCAGCAGTTAAGAGCACTGACAGCTCTTCCAGAGGTCCTGAGTTCAATTCCCAGCAACCATATGGCTCACAACCATCTGTAATGAGATCTGATGCCCTCTTCTGGTGTGTCTGAAGATAGCTAAAGTGTACTCATAAATAAAATAAATTAATAAATCTTTAAAAAAAAAAAAAGAAAAAGAAAACTGAATGCTTATTGGTTTTGTTAAAAAAAAAAAAAAGACTTAAAGGAAGAACTAAAAACTAAAAAAAAAGGACAAAGGTCCTATCAAGAAAAACCAAATAAACTGATGGTAACACACACAAGCACATGCACATGCACACGCACATGCACACGCACACGCACCAGCAGAACTTCTAGAAGTAAAATTAGATACACAGAACAAACAGCCCAGCTATAGTGCTGGAAACACTTCAGCTGACAACAGAAGGAAAGCAATAGCAGCAGCCCCTAGAGACTGAAATGAGGTCTCACTGGGTCACCTAGGCTAGCTTGAGATCCTTGAGTTCTAGGCTCCTAGGTGGCCTTTTTATAATTTATTTTTATTTTCTGTGCATAAATGTTTTACCTGCATTTGTGCCTGGTTTGCAAGGCCCGAAGAAGGTATGGGATTTCCTGAAACTGGTATTAAACAGTACAATTATAATCCAATATCTAAGTGCTGGGAATTGAACCCAGGTCCTCTGAAAAAAACAGCAAGTGCTTTTAATTTAATGAGCGAGCCATATCTCTAGCCTCAGGAAGGGTCTTTTCATAGCTTAAGGACAGAAGGAATTCTATACTAGGCCCACAGAGCCAAAGAAATAACTTTAAGAAACTTCCCCAGAGGGAAAGTATCTCTGAAAACATGCTAGAGGCAGAAACAGAGAGCCAAGGCTGCAGGAAACCACCAAGGGAGAAAATAGTGGGTCAGCACTGACATTACAATTCACCTGTAGCATGAGATAGGCTTATATTCCCATAAACTTTTACTGACGTTTTATCCAAAGGAGTAGAAAATAACCTGCAGCAGAAAAAAAGCGTCTGGTGTGTCTCATACCTGCCTGCGCTCCCGGCGGGTCAGCGTATGGCCATTGAGGATGCGCCACAGCATGCGGGCAGCAATCTTGGTGTCGATCCAGAGCAGGCGGAAGCCATGGTAGTAGTGCTTCAGCTCATCCAGTATCCTCTGCCCCAGGGACTTCTTTACTGCCACCTGAGCTGGTGGGCTGTATACGGGGCCACCCTCTTCCAGCTTCTTATTCTTGTCCTTTAAGGACTTAAGGGACTTCTCTATCACAGAGTCCTCTCCTAGTGGGGATGATGAGTGCCAGCTGCGTACAGGAAGGTACTGAGGTCCTGTAACAACCAACCTTGCAGAGGCAGGTGTCCATGTTGCCCTTGCCACAGTGCTCTGGGCCTCAGGCCTCTGAGTCCAACAGCTGAGGGGCTCACCTTTGAAGCAGAGGTACACAGGGTGGGCTGGAGCACAACAGCGAGACAGAACACTCCTTGAAAAGGAAAAAACATAAAAGCAGCAATGAGAAATTCCTACCTATCTGACCACTCAGCACAAAACATCAACCTGTACTTCATGGTGGTATGGAACTACCAACTTCCTAGAAGGAAGCCTTTGGGAGAGCTTCCATGTGAAGCTAGGACCTGAGCCTCACTGGCTCAACTCATGAGACCCCAAAGACCCACATCAGTAGTGTGGACATGTACACACAGCAGAGCTTGACTGGACTCTACCTAAACCCTGGCACCAGATGTAGGAAGTGATATTCATGACTTTGGGTTTGAAGATATGGGGTGCAGAGTCAAGAGTTTGTCCAGTTTGGATAGTCTCAACAAGTGACTCTTGGTTAACAGAAAGCACTAGAGCAGTGGAAATCCCAAAGAGGAGTCCGGGGCCCAATCCCTTACTTGGCTCTGGTGACTCCCCACCTCTGTCAATTTCCCCCTTAGTATACTCTTTGAGGCATGTACTTCCCAACACCTGCCACAGAGGGATGAGAGGCACATATGCCATCAGGTCTATACCTCTTCACCAGAATAATGGCCCTAAAAAAGGTGAGACTACAGCCAGAAGCTGTTAGCTAAGAACTTTAGACTTCTCAGACTACACTGGATCAGGCTCACAGGGCTGCCTGGAACCCAAGTAGTGCCCACTCACAACGTGACTCTAAATAAGGCCAACTACAGTGGGGATCATGCCTAATTAACCTGGAGTTGAGAGTTTATATACAACAAGACCATTTCCAGAGCCCATATGGAGCCAGGGTCAGTACTGAGCTTACCATCTGACATAAAACAACTCATCTGTACAACCCTCCTTGAGGTTTAAAATGTACATTAGAAACCTCTCCCTACCAGTCATTTACAAATCCATCTCTAGGTGGCCACAAACTCTAAATTCACTCTAGAGACCTGCTGTGGATTCCCACAACCCCCTTTTTCTACCTCTAGCACTTGACTAGATTCTTGTGTGAGGACTGGAGCTCTGAAGTAGATTGTCTAGGCTCAAAAGTTGCAGCTCTGCACTGTGAAATGGCTCAGTGAATAAATACGACTGCTGCCAAGCCCGATGACCTGGGTTAGACTCCTGGGACCCACAGGTAAGAGAAAACCAATTCCTGTAAGTAAACTGTTCTCTATTTCTATCCTGGAGCCACGACATGCATCTCTGCTACACACAATAAACACCCTGGGCTACAGAGCAATTTAGTGAGTCAGTACTGTCTTAGTAAAACCTGTGTCTCAAGTAACAACACCACACACACACACACACACACACACACACACACACACACACCCGCACACACCCGCACGCGCGGGTATGTTGTTCCACTTGCTGTAAATACAATAACCTCATAACTTGACCTTTCTGTGCCTTAGGAGCTTCCTTTGTAATCTCATATTAAAATACACCTACCACAAAGAGAGCCAACAATGATGGACCTATAAAAGCAATGGGAAGCGAGGTACGACTTTCCAGAGCTACAGTCCCTCATAGGTGGGCTCATATAAGAGCAATGGTATACATAGCCTCAGCTCACAGTGTCCAGTGTCCAGTGAAAGCTGGCACAGAGCACTATCAGCCTACAAAGAATCCAAGTATGGGACCCACTGGGCTCCAAAGCTTCAGCGGCTAGGCTCAGGTCTGGTGTCATCTTTGATTACATATTCTCCAAACTCCAACTCTGTCCTCTGTCACAGATCATAAGCCCACACTGACCTTACAGTGAGCAGAGAAGAGTGGTATGGACATGTCTGTAGACCACTGAAGATAACGAGAAAGTGTCTGTGAGCGTGTAAGCCAGCCCTCTTAATCTATCTCCCTGGGGATCCTGTAAAGTGCTGTCAATCTCTTCCCAAGTCCCACCCAGCTCCACAGCACCACATCTCTGGGTTCTTTGGCTCTGCAATCCTGGGGATGTGAAGAGCCCGAATCAACTCTGTCCTGAACCACAGTGTTACATTACTCAGTGAGGCCACATGGAGCAAGACAGAGTCCAACCAGATCCAGAGTACCACTCAGCTATTTACCAACAGAGAGATTCAGGGCCTATTTCCTACCTTATCTTGGCCTCACCTCCAAATATAGGGGAAGACAGTTCTGCACATGGGACAATGTGCAGTACATTAGTACATCGTCAAGCTTAAATGTCAATTTCCCATCCTTAGTGAGTAAGAGTGTGGCTTCCACAGAAGGCTTGATAAGGTATAAGGGCCAGCAGGCCAAGGCAAAGACACATACACAAAGACGAAGCAGGCAACACAGCATTCTGGGTAAGGGCTGGGTCAAGATCTTGCTCTTCTTAAACTCAGAGAGTTTGCTGTTGTTGTTGGGGGAGGGTGGGGACAATCTGCAGGAGTCCATCCTTCCATCAAGTGGCTCTCAGGTGTCAAACTCAGGTCAACAGGCTTGGAATCAGGGTTGCACCATTGAACTATCATCACTGTCGCCTCAGACAGGCTCCTAACTATCATTAACACATAATGTTTTGCCATTTCAAACAGTAGCAAATCACATGATAAGGTTTTATTGTTTGCTTGTCAGTCATAAGAATAGAACCCAGGGCCTCCCACAGGCTAGGACAAGTGCTGAGCACTAAGCTCCACCCCAGGCCAAATTATATAATAATATTCTTAAATTTCTACTGGTGAGGAACTAATGTCAGTGCTGCTAGTGTTCGACTAGCACTAGTGCAGGGCCGACTACAGGCCCACTTCCATCATCCTCCAACTTCCTCGGGTTTTTGCCTTTCTCTTTTGAAAATCAATTGCCAAATGGAGTGAAACAGCACCAACCAAACCAGTATTTCAACAAGAAATAGACTGCTGGAGCTGGCAAGATGGCTTAGTGAGTAAGGGTGCTTGTCATCAAGTCTTATGACCTTAGTTCAATCCCTCAGAGGTCCACATGGTAGAAGAGAGCTGACATCCACAGTTTATCCTTGCTCTCCACACATGCATCATAGCATAGGTTCAACCATACACATGTCCCTGCCCTCAAAATAAATGAACAAATGCTGAGAGAGACAGACAGACAGGCAGACAGAGACAGACAGACAGACAGACAGACAGACACACACACACACACACACACACACACACACACACACACACACACGTCAGGGTGGCTGACCACTAACACATAGCACCCACCCACCTACATTACGAAGCTAGGAATCTTAGCAAGGGTGATCATTTATCTAAGGGTCCTGAGCCTATGTCCTGCCCCGCCTGAATATCCAGCCTTGGTGCTAGGATCAGAAAGACTACGGAGAACCTTACAAAGGAGGAGTGAAAATGATCCTTATGCGATCAGCTACATATTCTCAGTTATCTGGCAGGCAAGAACAGGAATGGGGCACACGAACACACACACACACACACACACACACACACACACACACACACACACGGTGTGAAGGGGGAGGGCACAGATATCTTTTCTGCTGTCAGTGTTTCTAACTCTCACCAACATTATACAAATGTCAGGGGTATGCCCACAGGCCACTCCCACGAGAATAACTCCCTTGAGCCACCCCAGAGCCTCCAACCACAGGCTACTCCTAGAAAGGCACGAAACAAGCTAATAGACAAAGGAGAGGCCTAGTTAGAAAAAAAACACCAACCAGGATAAGTCACTCTGTTCTTCAGGAAAGTGATGTCAAGGAATCAAGTCATCCTCAGCAAAAAGGAAAGAACAGAGGTAGAATTTTAACAGAGTAAATCTCCAAAATCACAAGATGATTCCAGAAGTGCAGACAAGTCTACTTCAAGGCCTGTGGTTACACCACATCAGACTACACTTGCTTCCTGGCTGAGGAACTAGACAACACAGGAAAAAAACAAAAAAACAGTAAAGTATAGCAGAATCCTTAGTACCTGGTTCCAGCTCATGACAGGAGATTATGAGCTGGGATGTTTTATGCTGGGCTCATGCTCTGCAGGGATACCCATTAGTATACTATAATTTCCCAGAGCAAATTTTGCTACTCTGAGCACTAAATGTGGTGTAGGTTAGATGGCTCAGCAGACATAGGCACTTGCTAACTAGTTTGATGACCTAAGTTCACCTCTGAGATCTGCATGGTAGAAGGAAAGATCTAAATCACACCAAGTTGTCCTCTGACCTCCACGCCTGCATTATGTATACATACACACACACACACACACACACACACACACACACACACACACGCTGAAGAACCAATACTGGGAGCTGGCAAGAAGGCTCAACGGGTAAAGGTGCTTGCTATTAAACCTGGAGACCAAAGTTTAATCCCTGGGATCCATGAGGTGGAAGAAAAGAATCAACTCCCAAAAGTTTTTCTTTGACTGGAAATTTACATCGTGGCACATGCACACTCACACACATAGATACACTGTACATATATAAATATAAACATACACAGAGCCAGTCAGCCAGCATGGTAGTGCATCCCTTAATCATAGCACACAGGAGGCAGAGGAGTGTGAATCTCTAAATTTGAGGCCAGCCTGGTTTACATAGTGAGTTCTAAGATAGGGCTACAAAGAAGAGACCCGTCTCAAAAACAAAACAAAAACAAACCAAGAAACACAATAAACCAATACCAATGTGTACCTTCCCACTACAAGTCACCTCCAGAACTCAAGATTTCTTTCTTTTTAATAAAACAACAAAACCAAAACATTTTTGAGGGTTCTGTGAATTAAACTTAGGAATTCTTTTGAGATTTATTTATGTGCAATATTTGCTTGCATGTTTATATATCAAGTGCATGTTAGGTGGTCACAGAAGGCAGGGAGGGCACTGGAGTCTTTCAATGGAGCTACAGATGGTTGCGTGGGATGGAACCTGGGCTCTCTGCAAGAACAGCACTATTCTTAACCAATGAGCCATCTCTGTAGCTCCAGAATTCCTGCATGGGTTAGAGAGGTGGCTTAGTTGGTAAAGCGCGAGAAGCTGGCTTTGGATCCCCAGTAGCCGTGTCACAGCTTGGTACCGTGGTGTGTACCTGTAATCCCAGTACGAGGGAGATGGACACAGGCGACCACTAGTGCTCCCTGGCCTGCCAGACTAGCAAGATCAGTGATCTCCACATTCACTGAGAAATCTGTCTCAAAAAATAAGGTGGAGCATGATCAAGGAAGACAGTCCATGTTATCCTGTGGCTTCTACACGCATACACTAGCACCCACACACAAGTGCTTACTCACAAGTGCTTACTCACAAGTGCATTACCATATGCAGACAGATTCCTTACACTGCGTAGCTAAAATGGAAGTTTTTGCTGCTCATCCATAAGTGCTGACTTAAAATGTGTAAGTTGCTCAAAAGAACTTCATAGTTATTACTGTTAGCTTTTAAAGCAAATGTCCAAAATAGTTAAAAGAAAAAAGTTAAAGCTGGGCGTGGTGGCACATATCTATAATCCTAGGACTGGGAGGCAGAATTGAGTTTGGCATTAGCCTGGATCACATAGTGAGACTGTCTCACACCAAACAAGGCCCAGGGATGGAGAACACCTGCCTGGCAGTACAAGGCCCTGGTTTTGATTCCCAGCACTGAAAATAAAAATGTTTTAAATTAATAAAGCATAGTTCTTTATATTCTAATATGAATCTTAAAACTCTTAAAAATGTCAGAAAGGTACTTGACAAATCTAACATATATTCTTAATGAGAACACTTTGAAATAAGAATGAGCAGCTGGGTAAACAGACAAAGATGAAACCTCACAGCTACTGCTCAGCATAAGGAGCTTGGCTAAGCTGGCCTAAGGCGGCCATGCTGTGTGCCTGGCTGAAGCTGGCCTGAGGCGGCCATGCTGTGTGCCTGGCTGAAGCTGGCCTGAGGCAGAGCTTCCTGCTGAGGCAGATCCTGAAATTGCAGAGACACAGGCACTAGGACTAGAGAAGTGGGTTCTGCTAGTGCCAACAAGATTTCAGTCATAACCTGAACCTGTGCTACCAAGTGAGCTGAGCAGGAAGCAAACACAGTGATGTGAAGTGGCCAAACTAGACATTATCATAGACTGGCAGAAGTAAGAGACCGGCAAGATAGCAGAAAAGGAAAATGAGGGCAGAATATACCTGGGAACTGCCTTAGAGACCAAGGTCATGACCTAAGTCGATTTTTCTGAAAGAAAAAAGTCTTTGGGGGGTGGGGGGAGGGATGGGAGACAGGGTCTGACTAATAGCTCTGGCTGGCCTAGAACTCAGATATCTGCCAGCTTCTGCTGGAACTAAAGGCATGTGCCACCACACCCAGCTACCATCCCTACTCTAACCAAAAATCTTGGAGATGAGGTAGCAGGATCAAGAGTTAAGGGACAGCCTTAGGTATAGGAGATTCTGTTTAGAACAAAACAAATGAAAAGTTGTTAATCTTGGGGCTGAGGATGTACTTGCTGGCAGAGTGCTCATCTAGCAAGCCCAGAGCTTTAGGTCCTATTCCCAACTCCACAAAACAAAACAAAAAGCTGCTAATCTCCAGTGGTTTGGTAGATTTAGTGGCATTTCACAAAGGTTGTTTTTAGACCAGAAGAACTAAGGAGTTTATCTAGAACACTAAAACTCTCAGAAAAGTATGGGTGAGAAACTGGTTCCTGGAGTGCTGACTAGAACCTGGAAGGCATACGGTGCAACTCAGTGCAAGCCATGCACACTGCCTGCAGCAAGGGTTAACACTAGGCCAGTTCAGTCATAAATCATAGAACCTGCAACCCACACCTTTGTGGACTTATGCAGGGAAACTGAGTTCACAGAGCATCCCACTAATCTTGGCACTTTGTAAAACTAGAGACTCTTCGAAAAAACCAAAACCAACCAACCAGACGATGAAGACAACAACAAAAAACCCACCAAGAACAAAGCCCAGAGACTGCATACCAAATCCTACTCAACATCTCCTGAACCCCAAAGTAGCATCCACCAAGCCTCACTAGCTCACCAGCACACTTCAGGAGGAGCCAAAGAAGCTAAGCAAGGTGTGGTGGTACATACCTTGAGTCTCAACATTCAGGAGCTAAGGCAGAGGCAGGCGGATCTCTGTGAGTTCAAGGCCAGTCTGGTGTATGTTGTGAGTTCCAAGACAGCCAGAGTTGTTACTCAAAGAAACCCTGCCTCAAAAAACAAACAAACAAACGAGTCTTAAAGAAGCTCTGTACATAGATATTAATGCCATTACTTGCACAAAAACTATCCAAACTCTAATGAACATCTCACCCTACAGGCACTGGGTGGAAGCCCATACACAAGGACTCTCTCAGTCAGCTGTGTGGGGATCTGAATGTGATGTGTGTGCAGTAGCCATCCAGCCACAGAAATGTTGCCTTATCCAAGAAGCCTGCAGGCCTTCTTGTTCACTTCAGCACTTGACAAAAGGCATCATAGCAAATGTACTTTAACAGAAACCAAGCCTTCACAGCTGACTTGTCTGTAATTTGTCTTTGTTTTAAAAGATTTATTTATTTATTTTATGTACATGAATACACTGTAACTGTCTTTGGACACACCAGAAGAGAGCACTGGATCCCATTACAGATGGTTGTGAGCACTATGTGGCTGCTGAAAAATTGAACTCAGGACCTCTGGAAGAACAGTCAGTGCTCTTAACCACTGAGCCATCTCTCCAGCCCTCTGACTTGTCTTTAATTTAGGGAATTAAATCTGTATCAAGAAGCAGCACTGCTTATGATGCAGAGCCAAGTAATTACTTAACAGTTCAAACTTTGTTTGAGCACAAACTCTCTAGAGACGAGGAGCTGGAGAGATAGGAAGTGCACAGAAAGGAGGACTGGTTTCCTGCTCTGCAGAGAAAGAGCCAGGGATATGGAAGCAGGAAATGAACCTCCATTAGTAATCTGAGCTGCTAGCAGAGGGTATCTCCTGGCCCTATCCTTTTGGTTAAGGGCTGAGGTAGAGGCTCAGGGTGCAGGACACAGTGCAAGAAGCACAGCAACCCTGGTGGAAGTCCAAGACTATACACAACAGGAAGTGTGGGTGCTATTTTCTTCAAGAAGCTCCGTGACACTGGCCTTGCAATGCCACCAAAGACTCATTTGAGATGCTGTCACCACCTCATAGGCACCTTCATCCTGTGGGCTAAATACACCATCCAGAGTGACGGGAGGGGCATGGTATGAGCATCCCTGAGGCAGGTACCCTTGAAAGAGCAAAGTATTCAAGGAAAAGTCTGCCTGGTCACAGACAGATTCCCAACAGTCTGAATGCTGCCGAAAACAGCTGAAAGGAATTAGGCAAGAGTCTTTGGAAAGCCAATAAAGACAACAGGTGTGTGAGCACGGAAGATTAGTCATTTTGAACAGACAAAACTATAGTGATAATGACTACACTAAACCCAGCTACATAAATAAAAGTATCAGGTAGGGCGTGTTGGAGTACATGTAATCCAGTGACTGGAAGGCTAAGCAGGAGGGCTGTCAAAAATTCAAGGCCAATCTAAGCTACAGATACTATATATGGAGACTCTGTTTCACAAAACAAAAATCCAAACCAATGCAAAACCAACAACCAAAAGTACACCAAAAAGTCAGCAGTGTGCACAACTGCTGCTGGCGCCACAAGTGCCAACTCTTATGGTTATAACCATGAAAACAAACAGGTGGGGGTTTAAAAGAAACAGAACCAAGGAATAAGGAGGAAGAAGCCACTAGTTCCCTGACAGGTGCATGGCCTGCAGCCTCCAGCAGACATGGACAGTGACTTATTCAGTCATGGGCTTACTTACTCATGGCTCGTCAGCCCCACGGTCCTCATACAACTGAGACAAGCTCGATCCCTTAGACTACCTACGACAGAAACAAAGAAAAGGTAAGCAAACAGGTGTCAAACGGGCATCTTTGAAGGTCTGAATGGAACCCCAACCGGGAAGTTTCTGGAAGACTGTTGTGAAAGATGGAGGGCTTCGGAGCATGGTGGAACAGAGCACCTAATCTCCCCAGTTTGGAAAATGGGTCTCAGGCTGAGCCCCAGGGAGGAGCACTGAAGGCATGTGGGCTTCTCCCAATGTGAGGCCCTTCTAACCAACTAGTTGTTGGTGGCAGGCAAGGGAAAGGGCACACTGACTCCTAACAAACAGATAGTCCTTCAGACCAAAACTCAATTCCAAGGGACAAGGGTTGAGAAGTAACAAATGCTAAGAAGCCTCTACAGGGCCAGCAAGATGGCTCAGTGGATAAAAGCACATGCCACCTTGACCAGGGTTCATGCACAAGGTCCCCATGGTAGGGGAAATAACTCCCAACAAGTTGTGTTCTGACCTCCATAAGCATGCCAGGGCATATCCAGACAGATAGAGAGACAAGACAGACAGACAGACAGACAGACAGACAGACAGACACACACACACACACACACACACACACACACACACACACACAATAATTAAAGCAAAATCTTTAAAAGAGGCCATGTCTGGAAAGCACTAGGGATGAAATACACTTTCAATGCTTTCCCTAATCCACTCTAATTCTCCTAACACATGAAGCTGAGAGTTTATTCACAACACTGCTATGTGAGGCAGCAGTTTCTGCACAGTGGGAACCAGAGGTACCATTTTCAAAGGGGCCACATGGCCCATGTAGATTTCAGGCAATAGCAGGGGCCAACAAGGCAGTAGGTGACATCCTGCCCCAATGTTCCAAGCAGTGGGAGCAGCAGTAAAGGCATTCATTTACCGTTTTATGTCAGGAGGGAACTCTTCTGGCTCTATGGGGAAAGAGGTCACATTTAGGGTCTGGTAGCATTGGGAAAACTCTGGTTGCTTCTTCACCACCTTAAACAATTGATATTGGCTACATATTTTTTATTTAAATATAAAAATCATCTGTTTTTTAAATTTTACTTTGCATTTATTTGTTGTATATACATTCATTCAGAGGTCAGAGGACAACTTCCAAGATTTGGTTCTCTCCTTCCACCATATGGGTCCTAAGATTTTCAGGTCAGACAACAAGAACCTGAGCCTCTAGCTGGCCCTCAGCTACATTCTTACAAGCATAAGCATCAAGTAAGTGTTACATTTTAAGTACACACCCTGGGTACACACCCCGGGGCACACAAACTTTTCCAGATTCCTCTTAATCCGAAGAGATCCAGAACTTCCTCTCAGAGAGCCCCTTCCAACACGACTTTTATAGGATTTGGCTCAGAAACATCCCATAGCACCCAGAAGATAGCCTGGGTAAATTTTGAAGTTTCTGTCCTACCATCTCCTTTCCTGGGTTCTCCCCCAAATAACATCTGAAGGCTCTCCCTGCTCCACTACCGATGCCATGCAGGGTGACAGGCTCACTGGTCTATATTCCACTATAGCTGCTCAGACTGCCTGCAGTTCTGCTCTCTGTAAACTTGGGGGTTGGGCTGAAGAGATAGCTCAGCAGTTAAAAGTACTTGCTACTCTCGCAGAGGACTTGGGTTCAGTTCCCAATACTCATATTGGCTGGTTCATAATTGCCTAAATTCCAATTCTGGGCTCCTCTGACTTCCATGGGTACCTGCATACACAGAGTACCAATGCCCACATAAACACACAAGAATGCCTAAAGTTTTAAAATCTAAAATAAATTAATACATTTGAAGGGTTAATATATTCTTGGTTTTGATAATTTGCTAGAACAACTCACAGGACCCAGCAAAGTCACAGTTTATCACAAAGGACACAAGTGAGTAGTCAGAAGAGACATGGGACATGACTGGGAGAGTCCTGAACAACCTAGGTTCTTTCCTCTGGCCCACTGACCACTCTATACTGTCCACCTCCCTGCAGGCATCTATTTAGGCCCACTTCTCTTCTCAGGTGGGGTGGGAAGGGCTCCTTATGAGTAACAAACCCACTGATATCTATCACTCCAAAAGCTGTAGGAACTCAGTGTCAGACCCAGGGGAAAAGACTAAATGAATTTCCCTGATTTACCTGGCCTTCAGGAGACCTTTACTTCTTCCCAGGTAATGTCCTCCCTGACATTCATGCAAAGCCTCCAGGTCTGGTGCACTCCAGTCAAGAACTGCAGAAACTTGTCTCACTCGGAGCCAGTTCTCTTTTGTTTTCCTGAGCCTTGACTAGTCCTCACAGGTTTACAAAATGGCACTGTGGCCTCTAAACTGGCTTCTCTCCCACACACTCCAGGATCATTCAGTCTCACTTCTACATACTAAGTATCTTCCTTTCACAGAGGACCGGCACAGAAAGGGGAAGGAAAGGATCTTCACAGTAGACCAGGTCAACTCAGCATCAACAATGTAACTGTGGCGCCTTGCCTACAGGTGATGAGCAAAGTGTTTAAAACCTCTCCAGTACTCATCGGCAGAACACCAAAAGAAAAATCTTAAAACACACCTGACCTAAGGACTCCTCCAAACTGTTAAGGTCATGGAAAACAAACAAAATCTGAAAAACGATTACAACCTAAAGAGCCAAAAAGACTAATGTAATGTGGTGTCATGGAAGAAGATAACGAGAAAATCAGAAAATAAAGTATGTCACACAAAAGTGAAGAATAAGGTAAGTACTCAAGAACAAAGAACATTCTGATACAATGTTGGCCTCAATTTATCCACTATGACTAAAAAATTAGGCCGTTCATCCTATGCCTGTTGCCTCTGTCAGCACATCATTACAGGGAGTGCAGGGACTTACTACCCAGTACTACCCTATTAGTTCCACATCTAAGCAGCTGACAAAACCACTGTCAGGGAAGCAGTATTTTTATTCAAAGGGAACTGGGTTAACTACAGAAAACATTCTTGTGCCTGGAATAATAACACACACACACACACACACACACACACACACACACAATATCAGCTAGTTTTAAAGCCATAAACATGCCACAGAAATAAGAAAGGGCAGAAGTATTAAATGGTATCCTGAACAAGTCAACAGGTAGACAGCTCTTATGGCAGAGACAGTTTGGAAAACCACACCAAAGCCAGGGATACTTTGCTCTTTCCACTCACCATAACTGGTTTTGTTGTTTGTTTTTAAGACAGGGTCTTGTGCCCTGCCTGGCCTGAAATTCTAAAAGGTCTGGAATTCAGAGATCCACATGCCTCTACTTCCAGGGTGCTGGGGTTTAAAGGCACGTGCTACCACGCCTGGCTACACATCATACCTGGCTCTTCGATATTGTTAAGGTGACAAGAACTGCACTGCCAGGAAACCATAAGGTCTTGGGTCCCACTCTCACAGGCTAAGTTTCATCTTCATTGTGTTACAAACAGGACACATACAAGTTTCCTTGGGAAGCACGGGTCATCGGCCACCCCACCCCAGGGAGCGGCCCACTATGCTGGCATCAACCACAACCCAATCTCCTTGTCCCAGAGTTCCGGCTTTCAAGCCTAAACTGGCCAAAGGGCACAGCAGGGCTCCGTTTATCATCGAGGGGAGCGTCAGGGAAGGCAAGGCCCTAAGGAACTTTCTCAGTGCCTCTGTCAGTAGCAGTGACCTGCAATGACCAGGGCAACTAAGGTCACAGAGAAGCTGCCCAGCCTAGGCAGCACAGAGCCGCCCTGTGCTTGTCATCGACGCGCTGCCTCGGGGCACAGGAAGGGAGGGTCCCGCGCGGGCGCCAGGTCGACCACAACAGGTCTGGTGAGTCGCTCCCGCTTACCCCGAGGGGAGGCGGCCCGGGGCGGCGCGAGGCGGGCAGGCCCCCGGCCGCGGCAGCTCCTGAGCAAGATGGACGCCATGCGCCCGCCGAGGCGGCGTCCTATGGCAGCCTCAGCTTCCTCGGCAGATCTTCGCCGTCCTAGCGCCTGGGCCCAGCTCGTACGGACGGTTGACGGCAGAGGTTGGCTCCCGCAGCAGGCGATCAGCTCAAGCACCCGGCATCCGCAGCGGCCATGTCCCGGCACAGACGTCCGGAGGCGCAGGGCGGGACAGGCCGGGCCGGCACCGCTCCCATTGGCCCTGCGGCACCCGCCCTGGCCAGGTGAGGGGCGAGCCCGTGTAACGGACTACCAGTCCCAGCGTGCATCCGGGAGGCTTGCCTCTGCCGACTACAAGTCCCAGCGTGCGCCGAGCTTCTCCTTGAGAGATAAGCAGCTTGGGTTTTCGTGATGAGCTCAGATTTTCCTGAAGTTTTTCTTGCATCATAGCAGTGCCTAGCTTCCGATTTGAGGCTGCGGGCACAGAGGCGGCAAAAGAACTGGCATCTATCTTTCTTGCTACTAAGCCCTATACTAAGCGTAGCTGATGGCTCATGGGACTTAAGGAAGGGTGGGTAGGGAACATAACTCTAAGAGGCTGTTAGTTGGTCTCAGCTCCTTGGTTCGTGTCTGGGGCGAGCAATCTTACTCAGTAGTGGGCTGCGTTCCTGGCAGGTCCCCTCTGTGGTAGCTCACAGCCACTCCTGCCCACTCCAGAATAGACTTGGCAGCATCCTCTTCTTTAAAGTGTGACTAGAATGGCAGGCTTCTGGATAATGGAAACCCAGGACCCTACACACTCTTGTGCTACACAGCAGCTACCCCCTCCACAGATCTGTATTCCGACCCAGGAGCACCAGACCTTTCTTCCTTGAGACCTCCCTCACTGCTTTTCACCTTCTGCCTTTGGTTCTTTGTGGAATGCCTTTTCCGTTCCTTTTACGTTCCTGTGGGGTGAACTCAGCATAGTAGGTGAAGACCTTCAGTATGAACTTAATGCATCTTTTTTTTTTTTTTTGGATGAACAGGTAGCTGGCTCCCAGCACAGTCCATTGGGAAGGAGTAGCCTATGTGCTCATTTTCTGAATCAGAACCTAAAAGCCGGGCCTGTGTAGGCCAGAATCCCTATACCAGAACTCAGGTGGGAGAGAATCTCCTAAGATGTCTGGAACCTCTCTTGTGCATGAAGTGGTATACATTGTGGACATCATATACAGAATTAAGTCAAGTATAGGGATTCCCTGAAAGGGTTAATGACCTAAACAAAAGAACCTTAGCCAAGCTGAGAACTTCCACCCAAAGGCGATCTAAGAGATGTATCAGGTGTATCAGTCTAAGAGATGTAAGAGATTGCTGGTTGTAATAAAGATCTGATGGCCAATAGCTGGTGCAGGAAGTATGAGGGTGGAATTTCTGGGCACAGAGAGTGATACAGGGGAGGAAAACAGATGAGACAGAATCCAAAGTGGACACAGGTGAACAGAGATGGACTGGAACAGAGGAGGGAGGTAAAGAGCGTGTGGTCTGTTGTAGGCTAGACTAGTCAGGTTAAGTTTAAACGGTGACTGGGAGACTGCCCTAGCAAAAGGCCTAAGCTTTAAAATAAATTGGTGCCAAGGACCAGCCTTGGCTTGGAGAGGGGTTCTGAGGAAGGCATGTCTGGGAGCAGTGAAACAAATGACTTGAAGTTAAATTGTTGGGAATTGGTTCTAATGCTTTGTCTTATTTCAGCTCCCAAAAAGCTACACTTCCTGACCTGAGGGCCCTGCCCCCAGCTGGCTTCGATTGATAATAAAGAATTGCCATTGCCGGGCAGTGGTGGCACATGCCTTTAATCTCAGCACTTGGGAGGCAGAGGCAGGTGGATTTCTGAGTTTGAGGCCAGCCTGGTCTACAGAGTGAGTTCCAGGATAGCCAGGGCTACACAGAGAAACCCTGTTTCGAAAAACCAAAAAAAAAAAAAAAAAAAAAAAAAAAAAAAAAAAAAAAAGAATTGCCGTACAGCCATTGGCTGAGCATGGAGAATGGATGGGATGGGACTTTTAGATTTTGTGGGCAAGAGACCTAAAGAGAGGGGAGTTGGAGAATAGCCATGACAGGTAGGCAGAAAGATGATCTGGGAGACTCCCCAGATTGGGTCTGGGTTAGCAGAGAGGAAATGTTAGCAAGTTGACTCAGGAAAATTGGAGGGGAGAATGTATGCTAGCCACAGAGAGATTTAGAAATGTTCAGTCATTGAGCTAAGGCATAAAAATTAGCTGGTGTGTGTGTGTGTGTGTGTGTGTGTGTGTGTGTGTGTGTGTGTGTGAATCCAGAGAGGTCTTGGCAGGTGCAGTGCACGCTTGTGACCTATCTGGAGCCAAAGCGGTTTAACTATTTCAGTGCTACATCAAATGGTGGGGTGAAACTGGTGAATTATGCTCTGCTTGAGACAGCTTTCCAGCCTGCTTTCTCTCTGTTTTGCTTTCTCGTTATGTTCTGCTCAAGACAGTTTTCCAGCCAGTTCTCTAGAGAGCTCATTTCTTGCAGATCATAGGCCCAGTTTACATATCAATCCAGTTATTTATTCCAGGTTTGCTTTTGATTATCCTATGAATCAGCATCCTGTGACTCCCCAATGAAGTGGAAATTTAAGGGTTCTTTGGAAAGTCAGTTGGAAGGTGTTTTGCTGGGGCAAACATGTGAAGGAGTGTTTTCCTGAAGTGGACACAGGTGAAAGACTAAGTAAAGTAGACTTGTTAAGGAACTTTTTGCTGAAGCAGACACAGAAGAAAGGATGTTCTGCTAAAGCAAGCACGTGAAAGGACACATGATGAAGGATTCTTTGCTAACAATGTGCATATATTGGTTCACCTTACATTTCATAGTTGAGCTGCATTTGTTGGGATTCCATAGAGAGAAATGCACCAAAAACTTTTGGTGGTGTGCTGCAGTTTCTTGCTACAGACTCAGGCTGATTGACGGAGTGACACCAGTTGAGACAGATGCACTTCCTGAAGCAAGACATATGGAGTTCATGTGATATTTGGAGGTTATAAAAATGACTTGACAGACAGTGACGGGAGCGGGGGGGGGG
>JANHMN010000007.1:51478085-51504990 GCA_030674055.1 Rhabdomys pumilio | reverse complement strand
GGGGTGGGGGAGAGTTTGGCTTACTTAAAGAGCTAGCTGTGCAATGTTTGTGGGTCTCATTCTTCCCTGATCTTCAATTCCTGAGAGAGGCACAGCTGAGAATTTCTCCTGGTGTTCCTGCTGGTCCCTCCTGCTGACTTGAGCCAAGGCTGAGTTCTGACTGTCTCTGCTAGGTAGTGCCACCGCTGTCCCAACTCTACCAAAACTGTACTGCAGGTGTATCCATGAAGTGTTTGCGAGTGGATCGAGCTGCTGCTGCTGACCTGTGAACTGAACTGCTGACTTCCAGACAACACAGATGGGAGTTGCTCCAAAGAACCTCTCTGAACAGGTCTACTTCCCTGTATCCTTTCTTTCCCACTACCTCTGGTGGGTAGTGGACTGAGGAAGGGCCAAGAAACTGTAGCACACCACCAGGAGTTTTTTGATGCATTTCTCACTATGGAGTCCCCACAAATGCAGCTCCGCTACATGATGTAAGGCAGACCAATATATGAATGTCATTAGCAAAGAATCCTTCATCACGTGTCCTTTCATGTGCTTGCTTTAGCAGAACATTCTTTCTCCTGTGTTCACTTCAGTGAATATTTTTTCACGAGTCTGCCTTAGCCTTTCATACCTGTGTCCAGTTCAGCTAAACGCTCCTTCACGTGTTTGCCCCAGCAAAACACCATTCAACACAATTTTCTAAAGAGCCCTTAAGTTTCTACTTCACATGTGGACTGTTTGGATCCAAAGATGGCTTGTATTTTAGTTATTTTGCCTTCTATTCAGTCTCTCATAGACTTTATACAGAGAGTAGATTATCTCTTAGAATGGATAGTTTCAGCACACAGACTAAAAAAATTAAAGACCTATGTAGAAAAAGTTTCTGAATTGACTGAGCTTGGGAAATAGATGTGTTTCATTTCTCCAGATTTTAGAAAATTAAAGTATGTGTGTAGGGGAGGTGCTGATTCCCTAATTGGTTCTTGATTTTGTCAGTAAAGAAGGTCTGGAGCCAATTGTTGGATGGGACAGGTCGGACTTCTGGGTCCCAGGAGAAAAAAAAGAGAGACACAGGGAAAGAGCAAGGGTTTTTCAGCCAGGCTTTGGAAGGAGAAACATGATACAACCATGTACTATCTGGTAAGTTCTAAAATAATAAAGCTGTCTAAGTGTTTTTTTTTTTTTTTTTTTTTTTATCTGCAGAGCAAAGGTGGGTAGAGAAAGAGAGAAGCCGGGGTAGTAGCTGGTGGTTTGGCAAAGCTACAGGGTTGGGGGATGGTTGCAATTGATTCTGGGCTTAGTGGGGTGGAGCAAAGGGAACCAGGAGAGGTTAGAGCACTGGCCTACCTCCCAGGAAAGGCAATGGTGTGTTTTTAAAAATTACACACAACATATGTACATCATACTATAGACACATTCAGGATTTTAATGGGCCACTGCTTTCAGTTCTTAAAAGGCTAATACTGTGATTACACATTTATTAGCAGTTATAGCTATTATGGGAATACCTGTACAAATTAAATCTGACAATGCTTCAGCATGTCTCTAATAAAATGAAACAGTTTTTTAACATGAGTGCCCTATCTGCATGCACACCCGTGTGCCAGAAGAGGGCATCAGATCACGTTATAGATGGTTGTCAACTACCATGTGGCTACTAGGAATTGAACTCAGGACCTCTGGAAGAGCAGCCAGTGCTCTTAACCACTGAGCCATCTCTCCAGCCTCAAACAATTTTTTTGTATATTTTATAAGAAAGCATATTACAGCCAGGCAGTGGTGGCGCATGCCTTTAATCCCAGCACTTGGGAGGCAGAGGCAGGTGGATTTCTGAGTTCGAGGCCAGCCTGGTCTACAAAGTGAGTTCCTGGACAGCCAGGGCTACACAGAGAAACCCTGTCTAGAAAAACCAAAAAAAAAAAAGTTAGGAATTCATTCAAAATTAATGAAGATCAGATTTGACTGGGGAGATCTCCTAAAACTCTTGGCTGCAGAAATGAAGAAAGACACTAAGAGAATAACAAAACAGGTAACATGAATGCTGGTCCATATACATAGGAACAGCTCTGACACTGGCTGACATGTCTCTGTATAGCCAATAAATTGTGTGTACAAAATCCTCAGGAATTATTACATGGCATCCTTCTATATGATATACATGGAATATATATTATAGTTATTAATACAGTCCAAATGGATGTATAAATATTAATACCTTTCACCTGCGCAAAGAACAGAGAATTATCTTTAGCTGAACTGTGCACGCTGCACATTTCATACATGTGTTAATACAAAAATATGTCACTTTGACTGTTTATATGATTACAGACCAAAAGAACCAGACACCAAAGGACACAAGTAGCCCAGATGATCCAACCTCACAGACTACATCAATGGCTGTTTCCTTAAGAATCTGTATCTAGAACAACTTCAAAGTGGCTAAGGTGGTCCAAACTCAGACTATTCCAGCTAGCACTCCAGTTAAGCCCTGTACTTCCCATCACAGTGACTGGACAGCAAATGTTACAACTAGCTTTTTAAAGACTTGTCCAAAATCTCAATTTTCTTAGGGACTCCAAAAGATAATGTTTCCCCTAGACAGCAGGAGGCAATGTTAAGAGAATGACACCCCATCCCCCAAATGTGGGGAGGGTGGTTTTTGGTTTTTGGGTGGGCTGGATGTTTGTTATTGTTTAAAGGGAACTGGTTGGGTTACCAGTTGTCAATGGTCTTGGTCAGGGAGAAAACAAATGAAAGGGGGCTGGATTCAGAGATTTCTCTTTTTCTTCCCTCTATTCTTTTCCCTCTCCTATCAAATGTTATGTGAAAAGTGGGGAAAAGTGATAAAAGAACAAAAGGGGATATAGCAATAATAGGATAAAAGGGTAGATTACTGAATCTACTTATAAACTAAAAAAATCAACAAGCTTAATATTTCTACGTTGATATGGCATTTTGTATGTTGATATAAATTTAAAATTATTTTTGTTACAACACTGTGTGTGTTTCAACTCTTGTTTAAGGTATTGTACCTATGCAAATCATTTTAGAATGTAATGTGAAGTTCTAGTCCTTGAAAGTGACTATTGTAAACTGTTTAGAATAATTAAAAATGCACGTTGGAAGTGAGTCAATCAAACTTATGGTCATATTAGGTAATAGTTAAGTTAATTACAAAAACAAGTAGTATTTAGCCTTCTGTAGATATCAAATTTAAGCAGATAATAGCTAGAAACAAGCAATCTTAGCTTATTCAGCTATACATAGACAGTCTTCAAAAACTTCAGAAATCTACAGAATATAGCATTTAAAGATGTTTTATTAATAAAAGGCTTTTTGATAGGAAGACATGTCAGCCCACACCAGCATCTCTGTTCCACTTCAAAGAAGATGATGATCATGAAAAACCCTCATATGGAGTTTGCGTCTATGTGTCAAGCTAGCACTGGCCAAGAAACTGCCTTGCCTCAACTAACGACAGTATGCTGTCAAAACTGGACATGCAGGGCATGGAAGAAGTCAACTGTCAAGCTTTTCAAGGACAAGGTAGGCAAATCCTTCATAATTCCTGCTTCACAGAAAAGTTTGTTAGATATATTGGCCCAGAAGACTGAAGACAATGCACCATTGTTACAGAAAAATCTTTGATGACTATCTAGGCAGGCAGCTGTCTCTTTCATTTCTATAGTTTTGGAAGTTGACTGCTCTGCAGTTCCTGTTTTTCCAGGTATATTTATTCCTTCTCAGGTCTGATGGTGTTGAAGACAAGATAGTTATAGTCTTACTTTTAATTAATTTCAATGTAATTTAATTAATAAAAATTAAGCTTAAGTTCTGTCTTAGTTAGGATTTTCTACTGTGAACAGACACCATGACCAATGCAACTCTTGTAAGTCCAACATTTAACTGGGGCTGGCTTACAGATTCAGAGGTTCAGTTCATTATCATCAAGGTGAGAGCATGGCAATGCCCAGGCAGATGGTGCAGGAGGAGCCGAGAGTTCAATATCTTGTTCCAAAGGTAATCAGGAGGAGAATGTCTTCTAAGTGGTTAGGAGGAGGGTCTCATAGCCCACTCCCACAGTGACACACTTCTTCTAACAAGGCCACACCTAATATTTCCACTCCCTGGGCCAAGCATATTCAAACCACCACATTCAACTCTCTGGCCACTATAGGCTTGTTCAAATACAGGAGTCTAAGGGGGCCATACCTAGCCTTAGCATAATAAAAGTACATTTATTCCCACTTCCAAAGTCCCCATAGTCCATAGCAGTCTCAACAATATTAAAAGTCCAAAGTTCAAAGTCCCTTCTGAGATTCATCCAATCACTTAACTGTAATCCCCAAAGCAAGACAAGAAACCAGCTAGGCAAACTCTAAACTCTGTATCTCCCTGTCTGATGTCAAAGCAGTCTCCAACTCCTTTTTTCATATTTGTTGACTACAACAAACTTTTTTTCTCCTGGGCTTGTTCCACTCCCTGTTAGCAGCTTTCTTTGGCAGGTATCCCATGGCTCTGATATCTTTAATATTTTGGGGTCTCCAAATCAACTTCAACTTAAGGCTTCTTGGTCCATACATGAGCTTCTGAGATGTACTAGCATCTCTATATCACTGGAATCTTCCACTGCAACTAGGTTTCACCAATAGACTCTCATAGGCTCTCTACATGATGCCAAACTTCAACTTCTTTGCATGACCCCTTCAGTCCTGGGCCATCAACTGCAACTGAGGCTGCACCTTCATCAACGTCCTTCCCTAGCCTCTCATAGTGGCAAGCCTCAGCTGTATTCCATGACCCATTCATATCTTCAAAACCAGTACCACTTGGGTGACTCTTATACATTACCGAGTCCAGCCAAAGCATGAGGTACAACCTTGGCTATCTCTGGAACACAGCTTCTTTGTGATCCCAGAAAACACTTCCCAGAAGATTTTACCTCAGGATATGGGTCTCTTCATTACTACTAATTTTTTAGCTCCAATTAAGCAGTATCCATTGTCCCAGTAGTCCTTTCTATTATGGACTCTAAGGCTGGAGCTATATGGCCGAAGTTGCAGAGTTCTATGCTTACTGGGGCTGAAACATGATCCCCCTTATAATATTGCCTGCTTTCTGTTTTCCAACTCCCTCACTACCTAAGCTTGGATGTTCTGGAACTTGCTCTGTAGATTGACCTTAAACTCAGAGATCTGTATGGCTCTGTCTCCTAAATTCTGGGATTAAAGGAATGTACCACCATGCTTAGATTTAAGCTTTTCTTCACCTAGAATTTGCTGTTACAGACTGACCTTGAACTCAGAAATCTACTTGAATTTGTCCCCTGTGATTAAATGTTGTGTACATGTGTACTACCATGCCTGGGCCTAAGTTTTTCATGGCCACTATTCCTCAAGATGTAGATAAAAAGCCTGTGCCTTCCAGACTCAGGATACAGATCACAATCATTTTTGAATTGTAGTTCATTCCAGATTAAAAATCCAAACTATTCCTTGTTCAACTACAAACACAAACAATAAGCTTAGCTGGGTGGGATCTTGCCCTGATATTACTACTCTCTTAATCTCTTTATCTCCTTGAACATAGGATTCAACTCCATCTTTTGTGCTCTCTTATTACTTGAACCATACATTTTGTACTTTTTCTTTTTAAGCTTGCTATGCTTGATCAGATTGTTCTTTATGGGAGTAAACCAAAGTGCAAAGTCTATGCTGGACTTTTCTGAGACTTCCTTTGTCAATGCAATTAATCTGATTCTCTTTACCTTAGACTTAGCCTCATGCAGACTCTTTAGACAAGGGCAAAAAGCAACCACATCTTCACCAAAGTATCACAAATAGTCTCTAAGCCACATACTAAAATTCTTTTCCTCTGAAACATGTAGAGCCAGGCTTCCACAGTTCAAATCACCCTCAGCACAAAGTATTCCATATTCCTACTAGGATAACCCATTAAGCCCCCACTTAAAAGCATTCTGCTGCTTCCTAAATCCAAAGTCCCCAAATCCATATTCCTCCAAACAACAACATGGTCAGACCTATCAAAGCAATACCCCACTCCTGGTACCAACTTCTGTCTTAGAATTTTACTGATATGAACAGACACCATGACCAAAGTAACTCTTATAAGGATGGCATTCAATTGCTGTGGCTTACAGGTTCAAGTGGGAGTGTGGCAGTGCCCAGACCAGCATGTCACAGGAGGAGCTGAGAGTTCAACATTAGAAAGCAAACAGAAGAAGACTGTCTCCATGTGGTTAGGAGAAGGGTCTCATTGCTCACAGTGACACACTTCCTTGGACAAGGCCACACCTACTCCATCAAGGCCATACCTCCTAATTGTGCCACTCCTGGGCCAACATATTCAAGCCACAACAAATTGTTTAAGATTTAAAAAAAATGCTTTAAGGTCTAATAAGATATTTTAAGGTTGTTAAATGCAAGTTATAATAGAAAGTGATTTAAGTACAGAACTGTGAACTCACCAAGTTAGGATAGATTACAGTATTTTCTCCAAGGTTGCCAAATACAAATAAACAGGACATTGTGAATGTAATTTTATGTGATAGTTTTCATAATTGTTCTTATTATATATATTACTAATATAAGAGAAAAGAGTATTGAACTAAAAGGGGGAAATGTTGTGGGATAGTTTTGTGCACTGTGTATTCAGATGCTGATTACTGTGTCCAGGGATCTTGTTGCAGTCTGGATGTTGGCGTTGTCTTTATTATTGTTTTTATTATTATCATCTTCTGTTTTAATGTTGTGTAAAATTAATTTTCATTACTTTTGATTGAGTATTTGCAGGAGAGGAGAAGTGGGTTTTCTGATTCCAGTGAAAGGTCTCTGGTTGGGACCAGAAAGAGAGAGAATTCACCAGAAGATTCACCATGAGCAGGTTACCAGGGGAGTCGCCATGAGGACACTAATAGAACAGGAGCAGCCAGGACAAGAGTAAGTTGGAAAGTACTGGGCACATGGCTATGTAGTAGGCAGATTTAGATAGGTTAGAATGGGGTTAGAATAGATGAGAACCCGCTGAGCTATAGTGCAAGAAGCTTTTTAAATAAATATACCAGGTCACCATGTCTTTATTTGGGAGCTAGACTAGGCATAGAAAAGCCAGAGTCAGTTCTCTTTCCTGTCTTGCAAGATAGCTTGTGAAAAGGCAGAGAAGCCTTATACAGAGGAGAAGAAAACTGCGGCCAAGAAGGCTGGTGGTGATGCTGCTGCCTCTGGTCCCCCAGCTGCTGGTGCCCAGGCCGCTAGCACATCCAAAAAGGGTAACCCTTAGGTTAAAAAGCCCAGGAAGGGGAAGCCCCATTGTAGCCGAAACCCTGTCCTGGTTTGAGGAATTGGCAGGAACTCCTGATCTGTTATGTATTCCAGAAAGGCCTTGTACAAAAGAAAATACTCAGCTGCCAAGACCAAGGTTGAAAAGAAGAAGAAAAAGGAAAAGGTCCTTGCTACTGCCAGAAAAACAGTTGGTGGGGACAAGAACGGTGGCACCCGGGTAGTGAACCTTTGAAACATGCCTAGGTATTATTCTACCAAAGATGTGCCTTGGAGCTGCTGAGCTGTGGCAAAAAGTCTTTCTTCAGTCATCACGTGAGAAGGCTGCGCTCCAGCATCACTCCTGGGACTGCCCTGATCATCCTCACTGGGCTCCACAGGGGCAAGGGAGTGGTTTTCCTGAAGCAGCTGGGCAGTGGCTTGCTACTTGTGACTGGCCCTCTTGCCATCAACAGTGTTCCTCTACACAGAACACACCAGAAGTTTGTCATCACCACCTCTACAAAAGTTGATATCAGCGAAGCAAAAATCCCCAAATACCTGACTGACACTTACTTCAGGAAGCAGCAGCTGCACAAGCCCAAGTGTCAGGAGGGTGAGATCTTCAACACAGAGGAGAAATACGAGATTACAGAGCAGTGAAGGGCTGTTCAGAAAACTGTGGACTTGCAGATTTTGCCAAAGATCAAAGCTGTTCCTCAGCTCTAGGGCTACCTTCGATCTCAGTTCTCCCTGACAAACGAGATGTATCCTCACAAACTGGTGCTCTAAACTGCTAACAACCTAATTAAACAGCTTTGTATGTTTAAAAAAAAAGAAAAAAGAAAAGAAAAGAAAAAAAAAGAAAAGCCAGAATTACTTTTATACCATTTGGTGTGCTAGACAAAGAGAGACAATTCTATAACAGACACAGCTGCCTTAAACTTAACTAAACCATTTGATAAAAGCAGAGCAGCTCAAATGGATAGAACAAGAAATTCAAAAGCTACCAGAAAAAATATGTTGGTGAAGTGCTATAAATAATAACAGACCAAAGTTGAAATTACAATGAGATGGAATTGAGATTGAATTCTTGCTGGATACAGGAGCTGATGTAACAATAATTTTACAAGATTCTTGGAATCCAGCTAAGCCCCTTCAAACAGTATCTACACAGCTTGTAGGGGTTGGGACATTATCTTAGGTAAAACAAAGTCTAAATACATTAAATATATAAGACCAGAAGGTCAGATAAAATGATTAATGAATATGTGGCAGATATAGCCATGAATTTACGGGGATAAGATCTATTTCAAGAGTGGGAAACGGCCGGGCGGTGGTGGCGCATGCTTTTAATCCCAGCACTTGGGAGGCAGAGGCAGGTGGATTTCTGAGTTCAAGGCCAGCCTGGTCTACCAAGTGAGTTCCAGGACAGCCAGGGCTACACAGAGAAACCCTGTCTCAAAAAACAAAACAAAACAAAACAAAAAAGAGTGGGAAACATAAGATTTGTAGAGAGAATCTCTTATAACCATAACCTGTCAATAAAAATGCCATGGTCAATGAGCTGAGGCTGGAAATAGGAGGTGGGACACTGCCAGGAAGAGATAGGATTCTGGGAAATAGTGAGAGGCAGGGGAGATTCGAGCAAGATACTGAGGGAGAAGCATGGTTGCTGAGCAGAGGTTATAAGCCATATAGGTGATCTCAGGTTAGAATAAAAGAAGATTCACCTAGAAATGCTGAGGAGACTGTTGTAAACCAGCAAGATAGCTGAATTCAGGATAGAATAAAGAGATTTGCCACAGACTTGGATATATGAAGCAGACAAGAAGTAACTGACCATGTGGAAGATATAGAATAATTTGAATGGGTTAAATAAGTTATCAGCTAGTCAGGGAATGAGCCAACACTTATGGCCTAGGCATTTACTAATAAGTGATTAGTCTCAGTTGTCATTCCAGGAGCAGGGGCCAAGCAAGAGAAAAAAATTTGTTTGTTTTGCTTTGTTTTTTTGTTTGTTTGTTTATTTTTACACAGACTAGCATTCCTCCAACTTCAGGGACAAGGTGTAAAATAGACGATGTTCCTGATAAAGGTATAAAAAATGTTATAAAATATAGTTACAGAGTGTCCAGGCTGTCTATAAAGAGGACACAGAAGAAGTTGGGTCTTCAAATTTACAAGGCGGCCACTGCTGATAGTGTATCAATTGCCCTATTAAAATTGTTAACCAACCAGCCTGTTTGGATAGAGCAATAGCCCTTAAATAAAGAAACGTTCCAGCCCCTAGGACAGCTTGTTAAAGAGCAGCTGGAGGCTCCACATGTAGAAGAGTCCATCAGCCCTTGAAATTCTCCTATAGTTCTCATTAAAAAGAAATCTGCAAAATGGAGGATGTTAACAGATATGAGAGCAGTCAATAAAGTAATTCAGCCTATGGGTTCCTTACAATCTAGAATCCCTTTAACTTATTAGTTAAAGACATAACCTATTGATGTGCAAGTTTCTGGTTGTGTCATATGATGACCAAGTCTGCAGACTTGGGTGGTGTTTTGCTGTGGCAAGACTTGTGGGAGGACACATGATGTTTGGAAAGAGTATGAATAGAACTCAATGGACAGCGATGGGGCGTATGCATTACTACCTTAGCAATGCTTTATTGGTCTCACATCTTCACTAATTTTCAATTTGTTGAGAGAGGGGCATGACAGAAAACTTCTGGTGTCTGGCTGGTCCTGGTTGTTTCTGCTGACTTGTGCCAATTTGGTGGAGGTCTGGCTGAATTGTGCCACTGATGCTGATTCATTTTTGGTATCCTGACACTACTGAACTGGACTGCTGGTATCCTGACAAACAGAGATTGTAATCCCTTCAAAAGACTACTTCTAAACAGGTCCACATCCCCTTGTTCTATTTACCATCTTTTCTCCCCTACCTTTGGACAGTGGGCTAGAAGGGGGATTGAAGTGTTTAAGAACCCTATTAAAAGTAGGTTTTGAGTGCTAGAGAGATGGCTCAGCAGTTAAGAGTACTGACTGCTTTTTCAGAGGTTCAGAGTTCAATTCCCAGCAACCACATGGTGGCATACAACCATCTATAGTGGGATTTGATGCCTTTTGTTGTGTCTGAAGACTGCTACAATCCTACAATCTGGAGGTGAGCTACAGCATACTTATATACATAAAATGATAATAAATAAATCTTAAAACATAGGTTTTGAAAAAACCTAAGCCTACAGTCTACTATAGTGATTTAAAAGATTGATTTTTCTCAATATCCCTTGAGTAATAAGATAAAGATTTGCTTTAACCCTTTCTACATTTAGCCATGAAAATCCAACTAAAAGATACCACTAAAAGGTTCTTGCCACACGGAATGTTAAACATCCCCACCTTTTGCCAATATTTTGTATAACTGTCATTAGAAACAATTCATAAACAGTTTTCTGAATCTATAATTTATAGATTATGATGATATGGATGATATCTTGCTGGCTGATTCTGATACAGGTATCTTAGGGAAAAGTGATGAAGTAAAGAGACTTTTGGCTTGTTGGGGATTACAAATTGCTTTTGAAAAAAATACAGAGAGGAGATTCTATTAATAGGATATATAGGTTTACCAAAAAAAAAAAATCCAAAACCAAAACAAAACAAACAAAAGTCACAAAAGGTAAAGATCAGAAAAGATCATTTACAAGCTCTTAATGATTTTCAAAAATTGCTGGTGGATACTAATTGACTACAGTTCATAATTGGGTTAACTATTCAAGAGCTAAGTAATTTATTTCAAACTTTTCAGGGTGATTTGGAATTAAATAGTCCAAGATAATTATCAGTTGAAACTGAAAAATTGCCTCTGGTAGAAAAGAGATTACAGGATGTACATGTGGATAGCTTGGACCCTAAGCTTGATTGTATTATGATTATTTCCCATTCTATTCATTTCACACAGAAATTCTCATGTGTAGAGAAGATTGTATCTTAGAATGTATATTTTAACACACAAACAGTAAAAAATTAAATACTTATATAGAAAAAGTTTCTGAAGTAGAAACTCCTGGTTTCTTTGGAAAGTCAATTATGTCAAATGTTGTTTTGCTGGGCACACAGGTGAAAGGATGCATGATGTATAGAAGGAATAGAAATATGACTCCACAGACAGTGGGAGCTTGAACATTGGTTCACTTTGTTTTACTCTTCACTGATGACATGAATATATTGGTTCACCTAACATTTTGCTTTACTGAGCTTTGCTTCTGGTGACTTCATAGAGAGATACTTCTCAAAGAATTTCTTTTAAGGTTCCCACAGCTTCTTGCAGCTTCTGTGGAGGGCTTGGGCTAGTTGGTAAGCCTTGACATTTCTTCTGGATTGAACTACCTTTGCTGATTCGTGTGTGGTATCTGCAGAGTAGACTGGACTGCAGCTGCTGGTTCATATGTGGTTTCTGCCAAGTATACTGACTGGTCTGTAGCTGTTGATTTGTGTTTGGTGCTTGCTAGTGGACTGGACTGAGAACACACAGGATTGGAATCACCTCAAAGAACTATTTCTAAACAGGTCCACTTCCCCCCCTATCTTAATAACCTTTCTTTGCCATTATCTCTGGTGGGTGGTGGGCTAGAGAGGGTGAATGCTTATTAAAGTAGGTTGAGAAAAATGTATGCCTACAGGTTTCTGATTTAACTATGAAAGGAAGAATAAGACATTGTCAATTTGCAGGAACAGTTCCAGCAAAGATTTTATTGCTTTATATTTATGTTGGAGTGATGTATTTTTACAATGTTTCAAGATATGTTTTTCTCCTTCCTTGCCTGACTAAGGCATTGTCTATTTAAAATAGAAACCCTACAGCTGAAAGCAATAGGCAGAATAGTAAGGTGGAACTTCAGTACAGAGAAGAACTCTGGGAAAAAGAAGAGTACCTGAAATTTGCCACCCAGACTCTGAGGAAGTCAGATGTATGAAACTTTGATGAGGTAACAAGCCATCCATTTGGCAGAACTTAAATCAGTATAATGGATAATTGAGTTATGAGCAAGTAGTAGGCAATCCTACCATAATGCCAAAAGCACTGTAAATAAATATAAGCTTCTGTATCATCATTCTGAAGCTGGGGTGGGCACAGAAAGGCCAACACATTTACACTTGGCATCCAACTGATGGCACAGAATTCTAGTTAGACAAAAGATTTGGGTATTAGAAAATGTACCAGGTGGAAGGTGGTTTTCCAGTGAAAGAGCAGCAGAAAAGAAGCAGAAGACAGGGAAGACCTCTAGAGGCCTAATGCTTGGCTTCTTTAGGAAACCCCTGCTGAGAGAAAAGTTAGTTGCTCTCTTGGTATCTCAGGACAAAATAGTAACAGCTTCTCCCAAGTGTTGCATGGTCCCAGAGAAAGGTTGGAGCATGTGCTTGAGAGATCTAGGTGGCCAGGGTATCAGGGCACTGGAGCCAGGCCACATGGATGTGCATGAGTACTTAAAATGCAAGCTTGGAAGTTGGGGTGGGGTGCATAAGGTGCAGCTGCTGGCCAAAGCTGACTGCACTTTAAGGGAGACTGTGCCTCTCCCCAAATGTGGGACAGCAGAGCAGCTGAAGGGAAACACTGTAGAAGATGGCCCTTGAACTCTATATAATTTTTGTATGGTTATCAGCATACAAATAATGATATTTTCAGTAATGATTACAATTTTATATACCCCTTTTATGAGAGATCATAATAAAACAGAGTTGGAGAAGGAAAAGACTAAACAATGAAATGCTAGATTGGAAGCAATAAAAATGTCATGGTATAGGGATTGATTCACAAACCATATAAACACTGATCTCAGTCAGTCAGACAGGGATGGTTTATTCAACACACACACCTAATACTGATCAATCAGGACCATATCTCAGAATTTGGGGGCTGAGCCATAGTATTGAACATCTTTTTCAGAATTTGGGGGCTGAGCCATAGTATTGAACATCTTTTTCTGTCACCTTATAAAGGAAAAAAAACCCCATAAAACCCACAATGAACTTATGTAGGTCCAGGAAGTGCTGTCTGGTGGTCAGCTCTGACTCAAGATATTTTAGACATAACAGTTCATATTGACCCTTAACTTGATGGGTCCTATGAAAAACTGTGAAATTCCTGAATATTAACAAATCTCAGACATACGAACATAATGGGGATGTGGTCAGCATGACCCTGCTCTGAATCAAGGTATTTTTCTGTCAATGACTGGTAGGCATATTCCAGTAACAATATGAAACAGATGGGGGGCATGGAACAAAATGGCTACAACTACACTGTGTGTGTGTGTGTGTGTGTGTGTGTGTGTGTGTGTGTGTGTGTATGTGCGTGTATGCACACGTGTGCGTGTGAGTGCACGTGTGTGTCCACAACAGAAAAAAGATTGGAAAAATCCTCTGATTTAGAAAAAAAGTATCATCAGATGAATCCAATCTAAAGCCTACAGCGTCACCTTATGACAAGACTGCAGATTGGCAGCCTACTAAATTCCTAGTTAAAGAAACTTAAACTGAGTTAAGAATACAGATTATGTTTAAGAATGCCACCCCAGAACAATGTCACACAATAAGTTATATGTTTTATTCTATAGAGTTTGGAAAATTACAATATGTACATATGTTGATACATCATACTAAGGATACATACCCAAAATTCCAATGGGCTTCTGCCTTGAGTTCTAGAATGGTTGATTCTGAGATTTCACATTTACTACAGCTGGTGATGGCTATCTTGGCGATGACTTTGAAGATTAAAGCTTGTAATACTCTGACTTATGTATCTATTAGAATACAACAATTTTTTAGATGGTATGGCATAAAATGTGTTACAGATACATCTTATAATCCTACAGACCAAACAATTGTAAAAAGACTTAACTACACATTGAACAGATGAAGGATATGGGATCTCCCAAAGATAGAGTGAATAATGCTTTAATTGACTTTGAATTTTTAAAAATGTCAATGAGACAGGTAGCATAGCTGTTAAAACAAAACAAAACAAAACAAAACAAAAAACAAAAACAAAACAAAAAAACCCAGTGGATTTTAGAAAGACCTGTTGAATTAGATCAGAACGAAAAGCACGAAATGTGTTGTGATGGGGCAAAGGTTTTGTCTTTGTTTCAACAGAAGACGAAAAGCTATGGATTCCCTCAAAATTGATAAACATCAGATTTGATTGGGGGGGACCTCCTGAAAATCCTGGCTGTTGACATGAAGAAAGAAACCAAGAACAAGACAGGTGGCATGAATGCTGATCCTGCTCATGGGAACAACTCTGAGGCTGGCTGAGACTTAAAAATCTCTCTACATAGCCAACAGATCTTGTTGACTACAGAGTCCTCAGGACTTATTATGCCATCCTTTCATATAGCATGGGACCTGACTTTATAGAGAAGATGCCTTTCATGTTCAAAAAGCAGATATTCATCTTTAGCTAAATTGTGCATACTACATATTCCATACATATGTTAATGCAAAAGTGTATCTTGTAACCAGATGGAATTTTCTATGCCTGCCCTTCTTCCTGATATGGAGACCTCTGCTAGGCTTGTTCCCAACTAGCTTGTAATTCAATTATCTAATTTATAATAATCTAGGTTCTGCCACATGATTGGTTACCTCTCATCAGTTTCATCTGTCTGACTTCCTCCATGTCTCAGAGGTGAGTCTCCTGCACCTGACTTCTTCCCAGAGTCCTCTCTCTTGTCTCGGAGTCCTGCTTTACTATTCTGCTTTTTGCTATAAACCATAGGATTTTTATTTTAACCAGCCAGAAGTGCCTTTGGCAGGAAAGGAAGAACAGAAACACAATTTCATGCAGTGTACAAAAACATCCTCAGGGAGCTAGAGAGATGGCTCAGTGGTTAGGCGCTCTGACTACTCTTTCAGAGGACCTGTGTTCAATTTCCAGCATCCACACAACAGCTCATAACTGTCTGTAGCTCCAAGATCTGACACCCTCACATAATACAGACATATGATCAGGTAAAACACCAATGCACATAAAATAAAATAAAATAAAATTAAGTTAAATTAAAAAAATATGACATCTCCCCCTTAGTCCAATAAAGGCTCTTTCTTCAACATCAATAAACTATATATAATAAAAACAATTATGAAAACTATCAAGTCCAGTCCATATGTATTTAAAAATTCTACGGTTGCCAAATATATCTATCCTATCTTGGTGAATCTAAAGTTCTGTACCTAATTCACTTTCTACCATAACTTGCATTTATTAACCAAAAATATCTTTTTTTTTTTGGAGACAGGGTTTCTCTGTGTAGCCCTGGCTGTCCTGGAACTCACTCTAGATCAGGCTGGCCTTGAACTCAGAAATCTGCCTGCCTCTGCCTCCCAAGTGCTGGATCTAAAGGTGTACATCACCACTGCCCAGCTCAAAAATATCTTCTTAAATTATAAACAACTTAAGCTTAATTGTGAGACTCTAGCAGTCTGACAGTAGACAGCAGGGTGCTAGGAAAATTCATTTTTCACTAATAGAAATGGCCTTACTTGTAGATGGTCTTTGCTACTTTGTGGGTTCTTTGTTTCCCACTCTTTATCCCCCTATTTCACCCCTTATCACTAGATAGGAGAGAAAGAAGAATAGAGGGGAGAAATCTCTGAATTTCTTTCTTTTTGTTTCTTCTTTGAGCACGACTATTAACAAATGACAACCACCTCCCTAAACAACCACCACCTCTGCCTCGCTTCTTGGGCCCCTAGCATTTATACACCCTCTGAAAAGTTCTCAGAATTCCAAACGTCACACAATCACAAAAACTATCTGCAGCTGGCAAAACCACACCTCTGCTAGAGCATGAGGCAAATTATTGTCAGCTTCTGTGGACAGTCTGTAGCAGCCCCATAACCCCATACTAAAGCAAAAAACACTTTCTTATATTTCTGAGTTTTCAACAAATCCCAAATTCCCAAAGTGCCACTTTACTTTGACATCAGAAGTGCTGGGATTACTGGAGTAGGATACCAAAACTACAAAAGGAAAAAACTTTTTAACTTTTGTAACTTTGGGCTTTTCTACCTGGCCTCTTTTCCCAGAAAAAAAAAATGATTCTGAGACTTAATTATATTTATGAATAAATGCTTAGGGCATAAGTTTGGGCCTCTTCCCTGACTAGCTCATAACTTGATTATCTTGTTTATTCTAGTGTACGTCCTGCCATGTGGATGGTTACCTGGTCCTCAGTTTCATCCAACAGTCTTCCTCTGTGTCCAGGCAAATCACCCAGCTCCTGACTCAAACCCAGAATTCCTCTCTTCATCTCTGCCAGATGTCCCATCTTCTAATCCTGCCTCAGCTCACTGGCCAATCAGAATTTTATTAACAGGTGAATGCTTTTACACAGTGCACATTAGATTATCTCTACAAACTTTTTTGATTCTTTTTCGGAAACCTCTCTTTCTTCCTACACTTCCCAAAAGCTACAATCTTCCAGTGTTTACATTGGTGGACAAACAGGGCAGGATATCCCAGCAACATAGAAAAGTATTTAGGGAGGGGTATGGCTAGGGAGGTCTTAGAGATCACATTGGAGGATTTTTGAGGGCTGGGGTCTGCCATCCTATAAATGGTATGGAACAGGCAGAGGTGGATTTGCCTAATGGCATTTGACAGGAAATAAGGGAAGAGGCACAGTGATATGGAGGATGTATGCACATTTAATAGAAAGATTAGCTGGGGGGGGGGGGGCATTTATTTTGTTTTTTATGATGGTCTCAGGTAGCTAATTGAGGCAGTTCTTCCTGATCTTCCTGTCTTATCCTCCTGGGTGTTAGGATTTTGGGCATGTATCATTCACATGTTGTAAAGAACTCTAAATTGTCCTTAAGCATACCATGCCACTCACATATGGATATGTTCACATGCATGCAGTGTGTGTACATACATATACTCACACACACTAAACAAATAAACAAACAAAAACACGTATGTACTTACGTACGTACGTACGTACGTAGCCAGGCTTGGCAGCACACATTTTTAATCACAATACTCAGGAGGCAAAGAGGCAGACAGGTCTCCAGGAGTTCAAAGCTAGCCTGGTCTACATAGAAAGTTCTAGGACAGCTACAGAGTGAGACTCCCCCACCCCCAAGACAAGGTTTCTTTGTGTAGCCCTGGCTGTCCTGGAACTTTCTCTGTAGATCAGGGAGGAAAGGGTTTACTGGGCTTATACTTCAAGCCAGGACAGGAATTCAAAAAGGGCAGGAAACTGGAGGCTGGAGCTGATACAGAGGCCATAGAGGGATGCTGCTTACTGACTCTCTCTATGGCTTGCTCAGTCGGCTTTCCTATAGAACCCAGGACCACCAGCCTAGGATAGTACCACCCACAATCAGCTAAGCCTTCCCCCATCAATCACTAAGAAAATACCTTACAGCTGGGAGGAAGGGTACTTTTTAATTTTTAAAAAATTGGGGGCTGGAGAAACGGCTGAGGTTAAGAGCACTGGCTGTTCTTCCAGAGGTCCTGAGTTCAATTACCAGCAACTACATAGTGGCTCATAATCATCTGTAATGAGATCTGATGCTCTCTTACGGGGTGTCTGAAGACAGCTACAGTGTACTTACATATAGTAAATAAATAAACCTTTGTGCTGGAGTGAGAGGGAGAAAGGAAGGGGGAAAAAGTAACAAGACTTCAGAATATGTTTACCTATTAAAAATATTTTATGTGTATGCATGTTTTGATCATGTATGTGTGTGTACCACTTGCATACCTGGTGCCCACAGAACCAGTAGAGGGCATTAGATCCCATGGAAGCAAAGTTCAGAATGGTTGTGAGCTGCCATGTGGGTGCTGGGAACCAAACCCAGGTCTCTGTAAGAGCAGCAAGTATTCTTAATCACTAAGCCACCGCTCTAGCTCCTATTTATTCCTGAGACAGGGTCTTCTTGTGTGGTCCAGGCAACTCTCAAACGTATAAGCTTCCTACCTCAGCGCCCCAGGTATAGCGATTTCAGGCTTGTAGCCACAATGTCTAGCTTCAGGCCTGGTTTTTATTGCTTTGTACTGTTTTCTAATTAAGGCCTTATTTTCTCTTTCTTTTGTATGCTTAGGGATTTGGTTATATAGTTGTTTGTGAAGGACATGAGGCAACTCTGAGTTGTTTTCTTTCTCTGAGAAGTGCTGATTTTCATCCTTAGCAGGTAGCTCAGTTGCCACAGTGGAGCACCTTGAACTAAAGTTGGTTTGGTATACTCTGTCAGGTCTCTGTGGAAAGTCTAAGACATTTCATAAGCCTCTCAAACTTTCTGAGTGTCAACTACAAACTGTCTCTTTTGTGGATCTTGTCAGAACTCATTTTTGATCTGTGGTGGGTATTCCAGGTAGGTTCAAGGATACTCGCCTCTAGGTACACACATCCACAATAGGAGGGCTGCCATGTTAGTCAGTAAGAATTTTTAGAAATTATAAGGCTGGATTTCAGGTTTCTACTTTTATTCCTGTTAGATTTCTAGCCACACTCTACATAGTCTTGGCTGACCTGGAAATCATTCTATAATCCAGGATGGCCTCAAACTCTATCAAAATGCCTGCTATCTAGTACTGGGATTAAGGGCATGTGCCACCATACCTGCTTACTCTCCAGTTTTCTTTTAAGGTTTTTCTTTTTCCTTTTAAAGATTTTTTTCTTTTTAGGATTTATTTTATATGTATGTACATATATACATACATATATACATACATATATACATACATACATGCTCTATCTGCATGTACTCCTGCATGCTAGAAAAGGACATCAGGCACCATTACAGATGGTTATGAGATACCATGTAGTTGTTGGGAATTTAACTCAGGACCTTGGGAAGAGCAGCCAGTGCTCTTAACCACTGAGCCATCTCTCCAGCCCCCTCTTAAGGTTTTTTCAAACAAGATTTCTCTAATAGCTGTGGCTGTCCTGGAATTCCCTTGAACTTACAGAGATCCACATGCTTCTGCCTCCTGAGTACTAGGACTAAAGGTGTTCACCAACATGGCAGGCTTACTCCTCAGTTCTTGACCAAGGAAACTGTAAGTTATATAGTTGTTTACTGTAGTATCAAAACAGTAAGTTTTGGGGTAATGTGATATATAGCAATGGGTAACTAAGACTATGTGAATCTAAACAGCATTTTACTCTATACCATTACTTGGGAATGAATTCTAGTTTCAGCAAATTTAAGGACATTAATGAGGCTTGAATGAGGTCTTTCTAACCTGTCAGCATCTCAATATGTGTAACCCATTTCTCAGCTGTGGATAGGTATAGCTATAGCTCCTCGCCACACTGTCCCTTTCTTCCTGTGCCCTCTGTGGATTCCGGCTGCCCTTTAGCTTAGCAATGTTCTCCTTACCACCTTTTTTATTCTTTTCATGGTGGTACTGGGGATTAAATCTAGGCCTTCATGTATAAAAGACAAGCACCTTACCACTGTGTACAACTCTAGTCCAGACTCAGAAATGTCTTAGTTGCTTTCAGTGCTGAGGATCAGTGTTGGGGATCTTTCCTGAGGCAAGGTTTCACTCATGCTAAGCAAGTTCTCTCCTGCTGAGCTATATTCTGCAGTGGAAACTGAAGATTTCTTTAAAAAGTTGGATTAGAAGGTGCTTTGCTGGGGCAAACATGTGAAGGAGTGTTTTCCTGAAGTGGCCGCAGGTAAAAGACTAAGGCAGACTCATGAAGGGATGTTTTGCTGAAGCAGACACAGAAAGGATGTTCTACTAAAGCAAGCACGTGAAAGGACACATGATGAATTCTTTGCTAACAACAGGCTTATAATTGGTCCATCTTACATTTTGTAGCTGAGCTGCAGTTGTTGGGACTCCATAGAGAAATTCACCAAAAAACTTCTAATGGTATGCTGCAGCTTGTTGCAATTTCTTGCTTCTTCTTTGGAGTCTGACAAATGCAGCTCAACTATGTAGCATAAAGAGCTGATTGGCAGTGATATCAGCTGAGACAGATGCATGTGCTGAGGCGAGACACATGGAGGGCATCTGATATTTGAAGAGTATAAATAGGACTTGATGGACAATGATGGAGGCTGAGCTAGGATGGCTTACAGAGCTAGCTGTGCAATGCTTGTGGGTCTCGAGTCTGCGTTGATCCCTGCTTCCCGAGAGAGGCACAGCTGAGAACTTCCTGGGCACCCAGCCCTGGTCTTTTGGTTTTGACAAAAGTACTCAAGAGGTACAGCATGTTATCATTAATAAGAAAAACAGGTGAGGGAACTCTATTACCTTCAAAACTTTTCAGTAAATCTAAAATTAAAAAAGGTCCTGTGGGGGCTGTCCCTGACTGTTGCCTGCCTATACACCTTATTTGGCCTCAGTGGGTAAGGATGTGCCTAGTCCTGCAGTGACCTGATGTGTTGGGGTGGGGTGATATCTAGGGGCACCCTCCATTCTCAGAGGCGAAGGGGAAAGAACACGGGCAGGGGCAGGAGTTATATGGGAGGGGATGGGGGCTGATATTGGGATGTAAATTGAATAAATAAATTAATGGGCAAAAAACCCAGATGTTCCTGGGCCAGCAAGATGGTTCAGTGGATACAGCATCTGTTGCTAAGACTGATGACCTGAATTCTGTCTGGGGAACCCATGGAAGACAAAGAGAACTGACTTCCACATGCTGTCCTTTGACCACCATATGAATTCTGTGACACGTGTGCAAACTCTTAGGAACACATGCTAAACAAATATAATTTTTATGTTAGTATTTTGAGGCAGGTCTCTCTTTCCTGGCTGTCCTGGAACTCAGTATGTAGACTGTGCTGGTCTTGAACTCATGAAGATTCCCCACCTCTCTTGTTGTTTTTTCGAGATTGGGTTTTTCTATGTAGCTTTAGCTGTCCTTGAACTCACAATAAGCTGTTTACCTTTGCCTCCTGAGTGCTGGGATTAAAGGCATATACCACCACTGCCTGGCTATTCTGATTATTTTTAATTATGTTTATGTGTGTGTGTGTGTGTGTGTGTGTGTGTGTGTGTGTGTGTGTGTGTATGTGTATACCTTGAAGGCAGAGGTGTTAGGTTCTCCAGGATGTTACAGGCAGTTTCGAGCTACCTGATGTGGTGCTGGGAACTGAACTCAGGTCCTCTGCAAGAGTAATATGTGCACTTAGCCACTGTGCCATCTCTGCAGACCCATAAAATTAAAAAAAAAAAAAAGGTGGGTGGTGGTGGAGCTTAGTCTTTAATCCCAGCACTCAAGAAACTGAGGCAGGTGAATCTCTGAATTCCAGTCTAACCTGGTCTACAGAGTGAGTTCCAGACTAGCCAAGGCTTCATAGTGAGACCCTGTCTTAAAAAACCAAACCAAGGGCCAATGAAATGGATCAATGGGAAAAGGCACCTGAGCACCAGAGTTCAGTTCCTGGGACCCAGATAGAAGGAACAATTGCCTCCTTCTACTTGTCCTCTGACCTCCTCATGTTTGCCATATGCCATAATGTACATATGTGTACACACACATACACACACACTGAATATAATGTAATAAAATATAAAACATAACAAAAATGAGACCAAACAAAAACAACATAGGAATCTGCCCTGGATGGGAAATGGGTGGGGTAGGCTGGGTGACCTGAATCACTATTCACAGGCCAGCCATCTCAATTTTTGGACTCAAAGGTCTGAAGCTACTAACTAGTCTGGAAAATGTGGCTCTCAGCACATGGATTAGGAGGGGCTTAGTTATCTTCCTTCTGCTAGTATGAGTTTTAACACGCTGACATTTTCATAATTAGAAAAAGAAGTGCTATTTTAGCATTGAACTCCATTTCTTAGGCAAAAGCAGAGTGAGTGGGCAGTGCTGGCCCCATGCCCTGCTCTACTTTGATCCTTGAGTTTGTGGCAGCCCTCTGCACAGAGCAGGGGGATGGGCCAGGCTCCCTTTCTTGAAGTAATCCAACAATGCAAAATCAAACAGTATGTGGGCTACAAATAACAACCACACAGTTTGATGTGAAAGAACTGTTCTTCACTCTCTCAAAGGGCATGACCAGGTGATGGGTGGAGCAGACCCTAAATGGCAATGCCTGAACCAGGTGGAACCCCAGTGGTGGAACCTGTGTAGGAGATTGATCAATGTCTTAGTGTGGCCAGAGATGCTCCCTTAAGCTTCCCACTTACCTTGAAGTTGTTCTTGTGGCCTGGTGAATGTCCTCACATCTTATAGGCCTTTCTCCATTATCCCTTAACCAAACTGAGGAAGTTTGCTGCTTGGCCTGTCTGTGACCTACACCTTTCAGGTCATGTGCTTGAGAAAAGTGAGCACACTTTGTCCGTTTGGGATGGCACATACCAGACCCTTCTTTCTTCAAGTAAAAACAGCCAGGCAAGAGTTAGAGCTTGCAGGGACATGGCCCTTATCTGTCACCCTTTCCTCTGGGGCCTAGAGAAACAAATACTGATTATTGTCACAGCTCTATAGAGTCCCAACATCCTGACTAACCATGGGTTTGAATTGTGTAATTGTGTTTCTTCAAAGGTATTTTCCACAATTAACTAGGGAACCTGTCATTGTGACCTTAGTTGGAAATAAGGCTCTGGCAGATGTAGGCTACTGTATTCATCAGAAAAAAAAATCAGAAACAGCAATAGACAGACTAGAAAAGGCCACAATGAAACTCAAGCAGAGGTCATGATGTTCATAGGAACTACAGATTATAGGTAACCACTAGATAGTTGGGAAAAGGCAGGAAAGTCCTACCCAGGTTTTGGAGCCTTATCCTCCACAACTGTAAAAACTACTAACTTACAGTTGTTCAGTGTCTACGAAACCAACAATGGGGAAAACAGCTGTCTGAATCCAAAGGTAATACTATCTGAGGATGAACACCCAGAGCTGGGATCAAGCTAAGTCTAGAAGGGTATCAAGGAAGACTTTGGGGTCAGGCTGGTGGGGCTTGCCTGTAATCTCAGGACTGGTATGTGTGAGAGCTGGAGGCCAGTCCAGGCTACATAGTGAGACCCTGTCTCCAAACAAAACAAGTAAGAAAAAGAAAAGGAAGGAGGCTAATGAAATGGCTGAGGGTAAGAGCACTTGCTCTTCCTGCACAGGACTGGAGTTTGATTTCCAGCACTCACATGATGGTTCTCAACCATCTTAACTCTATTTCTGTACAACCTCTTCTGACTTCTGCAGGTACAAGGCATACACGTGGTACAATTACATACATGCAGGCAAAGCAGTCATATGCATAAAATTAAAAAATAAAAATAAACAGCGAGAGATGACTGAGAGGTTAAGATTGTATACAGTTCCTACAGAAGACCTCAGTTGAATTCTCCGCACCCACAACAGGTGGCTGACAACAGCCTGTGACTCCAGCTTCAGATGCCAGAACCTCCAGCCTCTTTTGGCACCTGCACTCATATGTACATACCCATACATGTACACATAAAATATTTTTTTTCTCAAGACAGAATTTTTCTTCAGACACAACAGAAGAGGGCATTGGATCTCATTACAGATGGTTGTGAGCCACCATGTGGTTTCTGGGAATTGAACTCAGAACCTCTGGAAGATCAGTCAGTGCTCTTAATCTCCGAGCCATCTCTCCAGCCCCAAGACAGAATTTTTCTGTGTTGATAGCCTTGACTGTCCTGGAACAAGCTCTGTAGTCCAGGATGGTCTTAAACTCACAGAAATCTGCTTGCTCCCAAATGCTGGGGTTAAAGGCATGAACTGCTGTATTCAGTTAAGAATAAATCTTTTTTTAAAAAATGAGAAAAAAAGTAAGTCTCTCACCTAAGATCTGGAAGAAGTTGTAGTTTTTCTGAATGACACCCAGTGGATATTGGTTGGGTTATCACCCTAGGAAGCATCCTTGGTGAAAGATGGGTTGCAGCTGTTCTGGGCTGGTGGTTTGTACCTGGAGGTGACAACTGGACCCCAGTGACAGATACCTTAGGCCTCTGAACCAGGACTTGTGAGAAGAGGGTTCTTAGCCACATTTCTGTCCTGTGTAGTTTTTATCTGATAGGGATCCTAGGTAAATAGAAAACCCTTGCAGAGCTGCCCAGGAATCCAAGAGCATTCCTAGGGAATTCCAGTGGCCTTTGCCTGGGTGGGACCTCAGCTGGAGGCCTGGGGAAGTCACCCTGCAGTTTAGAAAGCAGAATGATCAGTTCTGGGGAGTTTGGGGGTAGGAGGTCCTTCAGTGGTTCTGCCTCGGTTCTGGGCCTTCCCCCAAGCCCCTTTTTGGAGACAGGGGCCACCTGGGGTATGGGAGGAGGGGCGGCCCAAGCTGCATTTCCACTTGGAAGCCCTCTTTATTTGGCCTGGAACAGAGAAAGACTGGGGTCAGAGTGCACACATCTCCATGGAAACAGCAATGAGCCTGGCCCCTAGGGGACCCTAGGCATAGTAGGGGGTCTCAGGATTTTTTTTTTTGACTAAGGGGCCCAGGTCTATCTTTGGCAGCAGTTTTACAAAGTTCCATGAGACCTGGAGGAGCAGGCAGAGAAGTGGACTTCAGCCAGGAACACATGGAGCAGCAGTAGAGCAGACTGAGCTTTTCAGGACTACAGGCTCCAGTAGGAAAATACCGAGTGCAGCAGCTCAAATGTGGAGTCTTTAGAGAAGGGACAAGCCTTGGAGAAACCAAAAAACAGTTAGCTGTGCTGATGCTGTTCCTGTGTCCTGTTCCACTCAGGGCCCACCTGGGTTTGAGTCCCACCAGCTTGCCGAAGGCTTCTAAGAATATCTCCTCTGATAGTCTCAGAACGCCAAGGCTGCCAGTGCATCTAAACAGCTGACCTGTAGAATGAAACTATGGACTTGGATCCTCTTTGCAAACCTTGGTGGATGAATTTCTTTTTCCTCAGGATTCCACCTATGGAGTCCTATGTACGTCCTTTTTCTGCCTGGGAGTACTATAACATAAAACAACACTACTAGTAGTTAGGAGCCCCTGGGTTAGGCTGTGTAGATTTACTGAAGGGGGCTTATGAAAGGGGAAACAGAACAAGAAAAGAACAGCGTCAAACAACAGTCAAGATAATTCAAATACACTTGCTTATTTTAAATACATGCTGACTACAGTACTTCAGGTTTTTTTTTTTTTTTGGAGAACAGATCTGGCATCAGGAAACTACATGGTATCTCGCATATGCTGTAGTGATCTAGAAGATGCTGGGGAGGGAATAAAGCAGTGGGCCTAGTGAGACAGAGAGGAGACTTATTCCCTACTGTCAGAGGAGTCTGTATCATGTTCCAGGAGCACATGGTAAGCACTGGCTACGCATCTTAATTTAACACACATCCTGCCTGACTCACCATAGTGTGTGGATGGAAAGTCTTCTGGGGTCAGTGTGCCTTTGGCTAGCCCAATAGTATCAAGCAGATGAGTCTGCTCCAGCTCATCTCTGCAATTCTGCCCTCAGGGTTTCAGGTCAAAGGGTTTCAGGTCTTCATGGACAATGCCTGGGCTTGAAGGTTTTTTTCTCACCCCTTTCCATCCAAAGCACTAGACTAAGAACATTCCTGAAGATTGGGGGTGGGGGACAGTAGGCTGTGAAAAGTAAGTATCCTTAGAATACAGCAAAGGGATGGGGCCGAGTCCTAGGTCACAGCCCACAACAGCACCCAGAGCTGGAGTCTGGACACCACTGAACCTGACAGGAAGCAGTGGCAGGCAGAGAGCTGACAGCAGGGAGCAGTGGGCAACAAGCAAGCAGCCAGTGGTCCGAAAGGGAGCCTGACTCATTCCCACGCTCTGATGCTTCTGGGAGCTGTCCTCGGGGCTGAGAACATTCTGTGGCTGGCTTAATCTAGAAAACTCCAGGAGATAAGGCCCAGAGTCCTGACCTCCCGAAGGGCTAGATACTTAACTCGCAAAAAGTCAGTCGGACCTCCCAGGACCACCGCCCTTCTCCAGTCTCTAATCACACTTCTCCGACTCTGCGCCACGCGCAGGCGCTTCGCGCAAAGCACGCAAGCTACCCGGACCCGCTGGGGCTGCGTTCTGATCGGCCGTAGCAACGCATCTCTGGAGACTGCCTCCCGACGCCTTCCCAGGACGCCAAGCGGTTCATCTTTGACAAGTGATTCTCCCGGGTTGACAGCCCGCCCGGCCGGGCGTCTCAGAACCTAGAGCGCCCGGCGAACGCTATCAGTGACGCGCGCTCCGCCTGCAGACGACTTCGCGCCGCCGTGTCCAGCTGTCCACGCAGGGAGGCGGGCAGGCTCCGGCGCGCCACGAGCTGCTCCCGCCAGCCGCTGGCGCTCGAGGCCCGGACGCTGGGCGGGGCCGCGGCCTCCCGCGCTCCTAATCTGCCTGAGGCCGTGTGCCCGCGTCCGCGCCCACGCCGGGCTCCGGGGCCGCGCGCGGCGATTGGGCGGCGGGCGTGACGTCACCGCGCCGTGACTCGCCGTGGTTGCGGAGCTGGCCGCCGCCCGCGCGCCGCTAGAGGAGCAGGAGCGGGAGAGGGAGGCGAGCGGAGCGGGCGCGCGCCGGCCTCTCCAACATCCGCGCTCGGGATCGCTGTTTACTCCGCGCGCCCTGTCGCCCGCCGCCTGTCGCTCTCCGCGCGCGGCCCCGGCGCGGATTTGAAAAGCCCGGTCCGCGGGCGAGTTGAGGCGGCAGCCAATC
>JANHMN010000007.1:51462212-51477685 GCA_030674055.1 Rhabdomys pumilio | reverse complement strand
TTGAGGCGGCAGCCAATCAGCGGAGCGCACTTTTCCCGCGGCTTCTGGGGGCGGCGGCGGCCCCGGCGGCGGCGGCGGCGGGCGGGAGGCGCGGGGGCGGGGTCGGCGCCGCGCGCGGAGAGCCTCGGCCTGGCCGCGCTGCGCCCGCCGCTGCCGCCGCCGCCGCCCCCTCCTGCCTTCCTGCCCTCCGCGGCCTCGCGCCCGTTGCCGCCGCCGCCGCCGGACAGCCGCTGCCGGACAGCAGCCGGAGGATGCGACGCAGCGCAGGTCACTGGGGCCGCGAGCCAACCGCCGCGGGAACTAACCGCTGGCTGGGGAAGGGAGGCCGGGTCGGGAAGCCGGGAGATCGAGGCCCGAGGGCTGAGGGGGCGGCTTGAGGGGCTGAGGGCCCGGCGCCAGGGGCAGGCCGGAGGAGGACGCACGGCTTGAGGCGAGGGTGGAGAATCGGGAGGCTGGGAAGACGCGGCCTGAAGCGCCGGTCGGACGTGCACGGCGGGCGACGGCTAACGGGGCGGCGGGCGCGCGGCCATGTTGGGCCCGCTGGCCGGGGCTGCACCTGTGCCCGGCCGGCGGGCGGCCGCCTTTGTTCCCGCGGCGCCCGGCGGGCCGAGCGAGCCTTTGTGCGGCGCGGGGCGCGGGGCCGGGTGGCACGGTGGGAGGGGCGGTCGGGTGGACCGAGAGGCGCTTTTTGTGTGCGGAAGCGTCCGGCGTTGACACTCGGGACCCCGGCCGTTGGTCAGCGCGGCGCCGCGGTCGCCGGCCCTTGCCGGGCCTCGCAGGTGGAGACGAGGCTGGCTGGACCCGCGGACCCGCCCGGGGCTGTGGCCGCGCCTCACAGGGCGCGCTCCCTCGCTCGGGATGCAGCTCTCAGCCTAGAAGGCGCAGGGCGCGGCGAGCCGGACCGTGACTACCAAGCGGCTGGCTACTGCCTTGGTTTTAAATCTCAGCATTTAAAAGATGTTTGGTTTGAGTTTCTGTGAGAAGAAAATGGATGAGATTGTTGCATAGGACCCGTTGCAACATTGAGCTTTTCTCCCTTCTCAGCTCAGGACGAGGTTTGACATTGACGACGAAACGGTATGAAATCGGATGTTCTGACGGGAATCATTTTCAGGTAGATAATTGGAGGGTGTGTATTTTATAACGGACCCCGTAAAGAGACCAGCGCGAGTTCAGAATTAGGTTAGAGAAGTTCCTAAGTACTGCCAGTTTAATCCCAGACTTTGAAGGCCTTGACTTTTAAAGGAATTAAAGTCTAAGATTAAGATCATGCGTGGATGTTAGTACTGTTTTATGTATTTGAAATAAGATATCACCATAGAAAGTAAGTTAGGAAACATCTCACTTAGGAAGCTGAGACTTTTAACTGGCTTATTTTCCATGTTTTAAGTTCTGGTTATGTACTTAAGTCGATGGTATACATACATACATGCACGTGCGCGTGTGCACACACACACACACACACACACACATAAAACACACACACAAATACAGAAAGTAGCATGGAGAAAGCAAGTCCTGTAAACACAGCTCTTCCTATGTGTTCTCCCATTTCTCAATACCCAGAGTTCAAATCATAACTGTTGGCTAGAGATGAAGAGGGTTCATACCTTATACATTTGCTTACTTTGAGTCATTTCCTTTTCTTTCCTTCCATTTTCTTCTCTGCCCAGCAGCCTTCATTTTTGGTTTGATGGTTCACGGTGTGTGGACTTAATATTTGCTTGTGAATTTGTGTAAGCTTTTGTGAATAACTCTTACATATTCAGAATGAAAATCCTCTCCTTTTAGCCTCTGATTCTAAAGGTCAACATAGAGTGAATTTAAAAAAAATAATGGACGATTCTCATGTGTTCACAGATGTGCTATGTTCATTGTAATGTTATAAACTAGCATAACAAATGGAAGTTTGTGGAGACATAAAGAAAAAAACAGTAAGACTACAAGTGTAATTACTAGGTTATTTTTGTGCAACCAAGCTATATGGGGCTGTTAAGCCACTGCCTGAAGAAATGTGAGGAACCAAAAGAAGACTTAAGTTAGAACTGCAGAATGAGTCAGGCATTAGAGACCCTGTGGGTTACTTAAGGGAGGAGTCTAGCCTTTCATCTATTCAGACATCCTTCCAAGAAGTACTCAGGCTTTAAAAAGGTTTACTCACATGGCAGAATGTGAACTAATTAGTTACTTCCTTTTTTACAGTTTTGACAATTCAGTGTAAAACATGAATGTAGATGGAATTAGACTAAGAAGTGCTGGTGAAAAGATAGGAAACACTATATAGTTAAATGTGTCCTATATGAGCTGTAGGGATCAAATCTCTTTACCAAGTAATAGCACATGTAAAAAAATTGTGCTAAAATGAGTTGATGAATATAATTTGAATTTATTATTCTTTTTATTCCATCAAATAACTTTTTGAGTGCTTTAATTAGTGATAATTGAAAACTTTTTTTTTTTTTTTTGAGACAGGGTCTTGGTAAGTGACTATTGCTGTCTAGAACTTACTTCATAGACTTGGATGGCCTTGAGCTTTGAACAGTCCTCATAAAACTGAAATTAGAATTGTGAAGGGTATTGTGTACATCTGTTGAAGATTGAGCCCTGGACCTTGAGCATTAGGCAAGCCCTCAACTACTGAGCTACATCTTTAGCTTGACGACAAGTCTTTATGTTCGCATATTCTAATATTGTGTTTTATTTTCTGGCAAATTGCTCAAGACTATAGAATACATATAACATTATATAAGTATTGTAGTCTCCTGGCTACACTCTCTTTCTCTTGGGTCAGTTCAATCAGAGTCTCTCTCTTCCCAAGTTTGTGGTGATCTGTCTTCACTCCAGGCTTTTGTACAGGTTGTTATTGGGTATGGGCCACTGATTGTTCTACATAGCACAGCATACAGCTTTGTAATGGCTCTTTTACCTTTTGGGTAAATTCTTGAAAGTGGTCTTCTGCTGGTTTTGGGCACCCTGTTTTCTGCTTTTCACTTTTTCACAAAAGAAGTTCAGCTAAATAATACTAAGTGAAGCGTGTGATCCGTTTGCTTCTCTGTAAACCATGTTGAAGTAGAAACGTTCCAGAGAGCTGAACATGGGAGAGAAAGAGTGGCGCTGAGGTCCTCCCTTAAGTCCATCGTTGCTTGAGCTTTATCTTCGAAGCCAAGCCCTGTGGCTCCTATGTTTTGGAAGGCCCTTGTAGGTGTGATTTTACTTCTTGTGGCTTTCCTTTCTCTGATCTCCACTAGCTCAGTGATAAACAAGCAAATAAATGGATGTGGTCGTTGAGAGGTCAGCCTGCTAGTTTTTGCTCATGCTAAATGGAGATAGCTTTTGAAACATTGCAAGTGCAACAACTAAGGAGGAGAGAGAGTCTCTGCTGTTTCTGGTTGATTTCTCTGAATCACTGGGCTAGGCAGAAAGAAGTTAACGTATACAAGCAAAAGGTATTACTTATAAATTAGATTCCTCCCATGTTTACAAACTATCAGTATGGTTTGTTAGTTTCTCTAAGAATGGTCATTTATTCTGAACATTGTGGGAGAAAAAGATTTGATGTTAGTCTCAGGAGATCTAACACCATCTTTTGTGGCCTCCTTTGGCACCAAACATGTATATGATTCACACATACACATGCAAAAGACTCATCCATATAAAATAATGAATTAATCTTAAATTTTTAAAATTCAGACTTATGTGTCTGCTCTCTGTGTGTGCGTGCACACACGCACTCGTGCCAGTGCCCAATGAAACAGAAGAGAACATCTGACCCTCTGGAGCTGGAGTTAGAGGCAATTATGAACCTCTCTACATGAGTTTTGGGGATCAAACTCAGGTCCACTTGAGCAGCAGGCCCTCTTAACCACTATGTGATTTCTTTGGTTCCCCATCTGTCTTTTATTTATTTGTCCGTGACTCTGTATATGTGCATGAAAGTGTGTGTTCAGGTAGAGGTCAGTAAACAATTTTCAGGACTTCTTTTACTGTGGGTTCTAGGGTTTGAACTCAGTACCAGGCTTACACTTGTTTTTGCTTAGTCATTTTGTCAGTCCCATCTTACTTCTTTTGGCCATGTTTCCCCTTGAGCCTTTGCATGGTTAATTTTTATTACTCTTTCCCACCTTATACATGCCTTGCCATGTGTGCGTGAACTCACTCTTCCTTTAGTTATGTCTTAACTTGAACCTCATACAGGAAGCCTCTATTTTGGAAGCAACCTGTTTTGGAAGGCTCTTGTAGGTAAGATTTCAGTATTTGTGACTTCCCTCATCTTTTCCTCGTCTCTATTATTATGTTTTAGCTATACCTCTTGCTTGCCCTAAACCCTAGTCCCACTGTGCCTTAGACCACTGGAATACTGTTTGTTCTGTCTATAGTATTCTCTGCGTGACTTGATTTTTATTTTTTCAGAGGTTTTTACCCATTTTACTAGTTTAAAATATTCCCTTGATCCTGTGTATGGTGGCTCATTCCTTTAATCACAGCACTCAGGAGGCAAAGGTAGGAGGATCTCTGAGTTCAAGACCAGACAGGCCTATTTAGTGAGTTCTAGATCAGCCAGGCCTACATAGTGAGACCCTGTCTCTAAAAGCAAACACACTTAAATTGTCTGGTATTTCATTCAGTCTTAGCATTTTCTCCATAATTTTATGTGTTTTATTTGTTTGCTCTTCCAGTCTCCATTGAGATGTCTGTGTAGGTGGGGATTTGATCTTTTAGTTTTTATCTTCAGTAACTAAAATGATATCTGAAGACGGGCGATTTGAATGAACCATCATTCAGTGCTTGTATGATGGTGATGAACAAGGTTGTGTGAACATCCTTGAGAAAGAGGCAAGCCAAGGACTGGTGGGAGGTCAGTGAGGAGGCCTGTAGATCAGGACTAGAATAGAGTATTAGATAGGAAAAGAGATGGGGGTAGGAAGAGAGGACAGATGCAAGAATAAGAGCTGATGTGTATGTGTTTTTAAGTTATATTTACTTACTTGTGTTTGTGTGCATATATGTGCTCTTGCCTAGACTCACGCCATGGTGTGATGTGGGTGATAGAGGAAGGTTAGCAAGAGTTCTCAGGAGTTCTCGTTGCTCACTATGTGGCTGTAGGAATCAGACTCGGGTCGTCAGGCTTGGTGGCCAGCACCATTACCTGCTGAGCCGTCCTTTGGACCCCTGTTGTGGTTTTTACAGGCTAGAAAGATAAAGAAGAGAGGGTCCCAGATATTATGGTAATTACAGTATGAAAATTGGTTAATACTGGCCCCATTTTTACCTTGTAAACCAGTGAGAGGGAAGAAGGGCCTAGTTTGTGGCCTACCTTTGTTCTTTCTGAAAGGAGGCTTTGATGTCTTTGTTTTGGAAAGTACCCTAGATCTATCCTGGTGTTCCGTGATACTCAGAAGAATCTCTAGGTCTAGAGGATTCCCTGTCTTCTGTGCTGTTCTCTAGCCAATCCTTCGTTGTCCCAAGATTATACTTTGATGATGCCCATCTCTCTTAAAATAATCCTGGCTTATTTGTGGAGCTTCAGTGCTGTTTTTAAATTTTTTATAGTTGTTTGTTTTACTAGGTTTTATTTTATGTGTATGGATGTTTGTGCATGCATCATGTGTGTGCCTAGAGAGGACATTATTAGATCTCTGGGACTGGAGTTACATTGTAAGCCCCATGTTGGTGTTTGAAACTGAACCTAGATTTCTAGAATACCGGCAAATCTCTTAACTGCTGAGCCATCTCTCCAGTTCCCTGTGGTGGTTTTTGATGGTTCAGATCTTGTCTCCGGGAAGCCTGCTTTCACTGGTGTTACATATCTGGAATCAAAGCCCAGATATACCAGGTGTACTTGTGCCAGATGTCATGGTGTTGTGTAGGGCCTCCAGCATGTTGCCCAGGTTTTCATATCATTCTTTTTAGATAGTTTTTCAAAGGGAGGCTCCTGACTGGTACTTTGGTACCTTTAGTACCTGGGTGTAGAAGGGACTCAGTTAACAAATGGAGTCAGATTTTGGGTATTATTTGATACTTTCCTAAGAGTTTTTATTTCACAGGATTGTGTGGGTTCAGATTTTATTTTTCAACTAGAAATAGGAGATTAATAATAATCCTTTCAAAGATTAAAGGTTAGTGTCATCGGTGTACAGTTTTGCTCTATGTAGCTTAGAAAATGTGCGTGTTTGTGTGTGTGTGACATGTGGCTTGTGGTTGGCGTGTAGGGATAAGTGTACAACTTTCAAGAGTCAATCAGTTCTCCTACCATGTGGATCTTGGCCCCTCTACACGGTTTTTTTGTGTTGCAGATATTTTTTTTTGTTTTGTTTTGTTTTTCTTTTTTCTGTTTGAAACAGTTTATCTGTGTAGTCCTGGCTGTCCTGGAGCTTTCTCTGTAGGCCTGGCTGACCTGGAACTCAGGAATCTGCCTATTCTGTCTTCATGCTGTACTCCCACCTCCATGCTTTTTTTTTTTATTTTTTATTTTTTTTGTTTTTTTTGGATTTACTTTAGTATTTTATGTTTGTGAGTGTATTGGTTGCATGTATATAGGTACATCATAGTGTTACTGGTGCCATGAATGTCAGAAGAGGACACTGGATAGATACCCTGGGATGGAGTTTAAGAAAGATAGAAGTGAGAGCTATCATTTGGATTCTGGAATAGAATCCAGGTCCTTTGCAAGACCTCTTGATCACTGAGTCCCTCCCTCTCCAGCTCCTATAAGTCTTCTTTATTTCATCTTAACAGAACGTGACAGCCGGAAATTTCAAAGATATTTAGTTAAGTAACTTGCCCGAAGTCACTATGCTTTAGGTGATGATGATTGCGTTTTGTAGGGCCTGGAAAATTATTGTTCTGCTGCTCACGAAAAATTTTAGTCTATCTGTCAGTGGGTAGAAGGGGCAAAGATAATTACAGTTTTGTACTTATGGCTCTCATTTTAATTAATTAATTAATTAATTAATTTATTTATTTAATAGTTTTTGAGACAGTCTTGCTGTGTAACCCTGGGTGGTTTGGAACTTGGTATGTATAACAGGCTGGCTTTCAACTTGTGATTGACTGATGTAGCTCAGGTTCCCAGGTGCTGGAATAGTAGAGGCATGTACCACCATACCCAACTCTCTTGCCATTCATTTCTTATTTACGTTACTTATTATGTGTGTGCATATGAGAGCAGTATTCTTGTGCCATAGGGTGCAGATAGAGATGAATTCTCTCCTGTCTTGGTGAGGCAAGGTCTCCTTTGCTGTTTTGGCTCCTCTGCATATATAAATCTAGCTGGCCCTGGAGCTTCCAAGTGGTTGACTGACTCTGCCTCCTTTTATGCCTGTAAGAGTACAAAGATTATAGACATAAGTCACTGTACCTAGCTTTAAAAAGCAAAACAGCATCTCACTATATAACCCTTGCTGATCTGGAACTCATTATGTAGACTAGCCTCAAATTCAAAAGAGTTTGCCTATCTGGAATTATAGGCACCACCACATCTGCTCCCCTATATACAGCTTTTTTTTTTTTTTTTTTTTTTCTTCTTCCAAAGATGGAACACAGGTTACTAGGTTTGCTTGGTATGTACTTTTACTTACTGGACTATTTCCCTTGCCTGCCTGCCTACCTACCTACCTACCTACCTACCTACCTATCTATCTACCTACCTACCTGATTGGTTGATTCCTTCCTTCCTTCCTTCCTTCCTTCCTTGATAGGATCTCATATAGTTAAGGCTGGCTTTGAACTAGCAGAGGAGTTAAGGCTGGCTTTGAACTAGCAGAGGATATCTTTGAGCTTCCCATCCTTGGGCCATAGAGTAATTGGGTAAAAATACTTGCTGCACAAGTACGATGACCTTAGTTGATCCTCTAATCTACAGTGGAAAGAGTGAACTGACTCCAGAAAGTAATGCTGTGCCACTTTTTGTTTTGTTTTGTTTTTCCAGACAAGGCTTTTTTTGGTAGCCCTGGCTGTCCTGGAACTACCACTGTACATCATGCCAGCCTCAAACTTAATAGAGATTTGCTTGCTTCTCTTTCCCCGAGTCCTGGGATTAAAGGAGTGTGCCACTTATTAATATTGTGCCAGGAAGTGTTTGTGAGCCACTAAGATCACCAAGGAGCCGTGTCCAATGTGATAGCATTCGGGTCTCTTTATCACAAGCTCAGGCTTGGGCTCTCCTCCACCCCAACCCTGACACAGCAAGAGGGGAAGGGAAGGCAGAGCAGCCTCAAACCCTCAGCAGGACAAGTTTTTATAGGAAAATAGGAGCAAGTGAGGGGGTGGTGGAGGGGGTGTCCAGTCTGGCAAGCATCTAATAGAATGACTATAAGCCAGCAGGTGAGTGTTCTGAAGACCCACCGCATACAATCACAAATGGTCTGAAAGTACATCTGAAACAATCAGACTAATCTTTGATTAACTGTTGTTAGGAAGTAGCTAGAGAGTAACTCTGGCCAAGGACAAGCTGTGGGGGTACATCCATGGTATATGGCTACATGGTTGCAGCTTGGGTTCTGCTGTAGGTCAAGTTTTCAGACATTTTTTTTTAAGATGGAGGCCAGTCCTAAGATGGAGTAGGTTTGGCCTCTCATTAACACATATCTTCCATAAAACAAACAACAATAATATTTATTATTATTAAAACTTCCAATCCTCTTGCATTCATCTCTCAGGTGCTAGGATTAGAGACATATACCACCATATCCAGTTTATGTGGTCTTAGGAATTGAGCCCCAGGCTTCCTGTGTGCTGTGTAAACCCTCTACTGCCAATTGTGCTGTCTCCCCAGTCTTCTGATGTTTCTTTATTAAAGAGATAACTGAGGTCAGCCCTGTGACAGTAATAAGCTGGAACCCTGTTCTTTATCCCATGAGATTTAGGGACCTGCCTGTGAACAGGAGAAAAAAAGGACAAAAGATTTTGTTTTTGAAAACCTATGGGATAGTCTTGGAGGAAAAGAAAAAATCAACCCCAAATTTGATAAAATATCCATGTTTAACAGCTGATAAAACTACTGAGAAGAGAGGAATGTCTTAAACCATGACACAGGACTGCCAGTGGCAGAAGTACAGACAGAAACCTCAAGACTAACAACCTGTTTCCTTCTACAGGGAAAGACAGGAGAGGACTGTAGATGACAAGAGGTTGGAATTATACTGACAATGTGTAGGGTTTATTTGCATCTGTGTCTGGTTAACAAAAGACATGGCTAAATACCATTTATCATGTCTGAGGAAATTAGACATTAGAGTACTGAGTGCTAAGGATATAGCTCAGTAATGTAATAGAGCTTTAAAGCCCCTGGGTTCAGTCTCTATCCTTATCGTTCCAAATAAAACGAATTTGGAACAATGTCTAGATTTGTTAGAAAAAAACATATTTAAAAAATTTTCGGATAGAGTTGTTATAAGCAACACAAGACTTTTTATTTTTTAAACAATCAAATACTAACAATGATTTGCGGTTTGGGATTTATTTCACACTCTTTACAGGAGAGAGGGTAAGTGTGTGGTTAGATAAGAACTGGCTTAGTGGGTGATAGTATGAGTATGTAGGTTCTCCCTGCTTTATGTGTTTTCAGAATTCCCAGAACAAAAAAAGTAACTCTGGAAAGAAAGATCTAGGTATATTACTAGGGATGGCATTAGGAAAAATTTCCTTATAGGTTAGTTTGGAGGAGCAGAATTAGAAGGGGTTCGAGGTGTCAGCTCTATACAGGATAAGAACACATATTCAGGAGGTCACATCATAGGAGCAGAAAAAGCTTAGCATGATTAGAGTGAAAAATGAGGCTGGACAGATGTATGGGATATTGGAGAGGATTTTCCTCCTCAGGAAATGAAAGGTTAGGTTCTAGAAGTATTTTGAGGGGGTTAGGTGACACGTGCAACATAAATGTATGTGCTTTGGAAAGCCTGTTCTTTAGAGGGTACTGGATGGAGGTGATGGGATGAATATTTTATTTATTTGTTTATTTTTCGTTGTTTGAGACAGGGTCTTGGTATGTAACCCTGGCTATTCTGGAACTCGATATCTAGACCAGGCTGGCCTTGAACTCAAACAGATATCTTCTTGTTTCTGTCTCTTTAATGTTGGGATACAGTGCTTAGTGCCACCATGCTGGGTGGGAAGAGTAAAGTGTAATAATAGCCTACAGTTACTGTGTTTGTTGAGGTTAGACACTTTTTCTTTTTTCTGCTTTGTGTGTCTAATATGTTTGAACATCTCATCCCTTTGAAATTTGATGTGGCTGTGTGATTTGTTTTGGTTATTGAAAAGTGGCACATTGAGAGCTGGAGAGATACCTTAGCTGTTAAGAACACTGGCTGCTCTTCCAGAGGACCTAAGTTCAATCCCTAGCATCTACAAACTCACAAGTGTCTGTTAACTCCAGTCTCAGAGGATCTGATGTCCTCTGCTGGCCTCTTATGGGCATTGCATGGGTGTGGTACACAAACATGCAGGCAAAATACCCACACACATAAAATAAAAAAGGAAAGTAGTATATTCTTTATATGGGTGTATGTGTATATTTATATTTATTTGAGTGCATGTGGTTGCCTGTGTGGAACCATAGAATAATTAATTGTAGGACTGAGTTCTCTTCCTTTGACCGTGTGGGGTCTGGGGATTGAACTCAGGTCATCAGACTTGGTGGGGAGCATCTTTGCCTTGCAAGTCCAGCATATTACTTCTTTTATTTTTTGTTTTTTGTTTTGTTTTTTCAGACAGGGTTTCTCTGTGTAGTCCTGGCTGTCCTGGAACTCACTCTGTAGACTAGGCTGGCCTTGAACTCAGAAATGTGCCTGCCTCTGCCTCCCAAGTGCTGGGACTAAAGGCGTGTGCCACCACTGCCCGGCCAGCATATTACTTCTAAATGAAAGTTTTTTTTGTGGTTTTTTTTTTTTTTAATATTTGATCACATCAGGCAAATCAGTCTCCTCTGTGTATATGTTTTGTATGTATTAGTGAGAATGTACATGAATGGATAACAAGTTGACATCAGCTGTCTTTCTTGATTACTCATTACATTAATTAAAAACATTTTTATTATTTATTTTCTGTCTGTGGGTGCTTGCTGACATGTTTGCCTGTGCACCACACCCTTACAGTTTTCATGGAGGCTAAAAGAGGGCATTGGACCCCTTGGAATTGGAGTTAACAGGTAAATATGAGCCACCATGTGGTTGCTGGGAACCAATTCTGGCTCCTCTGTGGGAACAAAGTATTCTTAACTACTGAAGCACCTCTCTAGCCCTTCTGCCTCTTTTTGAGACAGGGTGTCTTTGTACTCTGGTTGTCCTGGAACTCTCTGTGAAAACTCCAACTCTGTCTCCCAAGGTCTGTACCACTTATACCTGCCTGTACTTTATTTTTTGAGAATTTCTTGCTGTTTTGGCTAGACTGGCTGGCCAGTGAACCCCAAGAGTTCTCCTCTTTCCTCTCCCCAGTACTGGGATTACTGGCATACATCCATTGCACCTATCTTTTTAAGAGATTTTGGGGATCTGACCTCAGGTGTTCATGCTTGCAAAGCAAGCACTTTACCAACTGAACTATTTCACCTGCCTGTTTGAGTGAAAGTTTAAAAAATGATGTTTGTTTTATCATTTTCTTGTTTCTCATTTCCTTTTTCTTCTTTTCCCTCCCTCCTTCTCTTTCTTTCTCTCTTTCTTTTTTTTTCTTTCTTTCTTCCTGACAGGGTTTTTCTGTGTAGCTCTGGCTGCCTTGATCTCTGTAGACTTGGCCTTGAACTCAGATGATCTGCCTGCCTGCCTGCCTCTTAAGTGCTGGTGCTGGGAGTAAAAACATGCACCATCACTGCCTGACTAAAATCTCTTTTTAACATATCATTCATTCATTCACTCATTATTTTTATATGTATAGGTGTTTTGCCAGCATTTTTGTGCAAAGAGTGATGAATGTTTTGAAGCCCTCTTTTGGTCTCTAAGTATGCCTAGTTGTGTATATCAGCACATAAAAGTATGCATACATATATAAGTGTACATAGTATACACATATAAATAAAGGTAAATCTTAAGAAAATAAAATTGTGGGTCTTTGAGAGGTGGCAAGTACTTTATGCCCTTGGTGAGGACCTGGTTTTGGTTTCTAGCTCACAACTGTATGTAACTAGATCTATAGGATCTGATTCTCTTGGCTTCTGCTTGCATCAGACATATATGTGTTTCATGCACATATATGAGGCAAACACTCATATCTTTAAAAAATTATGTCGTTAAGCCAGGTGGTGGTGTCACATGCCTTTAATCCTAGCACTCTGGAGGCAGAGGCTGGTGGATCTCTGAATTTGAGGCCAGCATGGTTTATAGAGTGAGTTCCAGGACAGCCAGGGCTACATAGAGAAACCCTGTCTCAAAACCCAAACCAAACTAAAACCAAACCAAAAAAATTTATGTGGCTGAAGAGATGGCTCATTGCTTAAGAGCGTTGGCTTCTCTTTCAGAAGACTGAGGTTTAGTTCCCAGCACTGACATGGCCTCACAATTGTATGTGACTAGTTCCAGGGGATCTGATGCCCCTTTTGGCCCCTGTGAGCATCAGGCCTTTGGGTAGTATACAGATACACATGCAGGCAAAACACCAATACACATAAAAGTAAATAAAGTTGTATTCTTATGCTCTCTTTATTCTTTTAAGCTGTTATCTCCTCCTCTCCCCCTATTGCAGTAATGACCTCATTTGTTTTCTTGCCTTTTTAGCTTATGTGGAAGCTCTGTGAGGTAGGGCACTTGCCTCGTGTTCACACTTGTGTCCCTAGAACTGAGTTATATGTAGAGGTATGTAGTACATGTGGGCTGAAGGAAAAAGTGACACATCCTCTGCCCAGATCACAAAAGAAACTTGCCTTGTGGCAAACAGGAGTGTGGCCAACTTGGAACCTTAGGTTTTTGTTTGAATATGACTCAGATACTGCTGAGTACTGTCTGGTGTTTGACTAGAGGGTCCTTGGGATCATTCTTCCTCTGTGTGCTTCTTGTTGCTTATTTCCTGTTCATTCACATAGTAACCTTGAGATAAGCGTCACCTGTCATGAAAATAAGAAGCTTGTCTAATTCCTGGCAACTTACTCTAAAAATCGAAGAGAAATGTATTTCAGCAGAAGCAGCAACATTACCAAAAGTAAAAGCTCATAGGATGAGTGAAGTGGAAGTTTCTGGACATGTCATGTGATGCAGACTCATGGTGTTTTGAGTACCCTAATTAAAAGTAGGTTTTGAAAAATCTAAGCCTACAAATGAGACTAAGAACGGTACATGTAGGGAAATTTCCTTCTCTTCATTTTCCTTCTGTGGTCATTTTGCTTTTTGTGAGACAGTCTCATGTACTCTATAGTCTGCTGGCCTTGAATCTGGGATCCTTTTGTCTCTATCCTGCCTCTACCTTGAAAGTTTTGAGATTATATGTATACAATAACTACACTTATTTTTCTTTTCTTCTCTTTTTTTTTTTTTGAGTCAGGGTCTCAGTACATAGCCCTGGCTGTTCTATAATTCAGTATGTAGTTCAGTCTGGCCTCAAGTTCACAGAGATCCCCCTGCTTTGCCTCCTGAGTGCTGGGATGATAGCAGTAAGCCACCATGCCCAACTTAAAATTCATTTGAAATAAATACTAGTACTTTCTGTTTGGTATCTATCTTGTGAGTCTAACCCCAAATCTTTTTCTCCACTACCATTATGCTTTTGATCTCTCAGGGATCTCTATGAGTTAGAGGATTAACTAACTCAGTGAAGAAGCAGAAGCAGGTATCCATTGGAGAGCAATTCAGGGCCCTGCTGTGGGATTTTGGACTATTACTATTGATTGTGTAGGTAATGGAAGCTGGGCCTTGTGCTTGCTAGACAAGTTCTCTACCACTGAGCTATACATCCCAGACCCCATTACTATTTGCTTAAATAATTAAAAAAAATTGAGATTATAATTACATCATTCCTCCTTTCCTCCCAACAAACCCCTCCCCTATATACATCCTTTTCATATTTATAACCTCATTTTCTTTATTGTTATGGATGTGTAAGGTGTGTATATGCCACACAGCAAGCATATGGAAATCATAGGACAGATCCAGGTGTTGGTCCTCACGTTCTACCTTATTTGAGACAGTCTCTTGTTTGCTTCTATATACACCAGGCTAGGTGGCTTACAAGCTTCTGGAGATTCTTTTATCTCTGCCTCCCATCTCAGTGTAGAAGTGCTGGGATTACAAATGTGTGCTACTGCATTTAGGTTTCCTTAAATTCTAGGAATCTGAACTCAGGTTCTTTTTTCCCCTCACCCCCAATGCTCCTCCCTCCCCTCCAAGACAGGGTTTTTCTGTGTAGTCCTGGTTGTCCTGGAACTTGCTCTCAGGCTGGCCTGGAGATCTATCCACTTGTTTCTGGCTCCTGAGTGTGGGGATTAAAGGTGTACACCACCACAGCATGGTTGAACTCAGGTTCTTAGACTTGTACTGTAAGCTCTTTCTTTACTCCAGCCATCATTTCTGTCTTTTGAGGCAGAGTTTCAGTATTTATAGGCTGGCTTTGAACTTGATATGTTGCCCAGGCTCACCTTGAACTCAGGATCTTCCTGTATCAGTCTTCCCCAGTGCTTAGACTAATAGGTATGTCCTTCTTCTGGTTTAGTGGTTTTTAGTATATTGTGTTGTATAATCATCATCACGAATTCCTAGACATTATCTTTGTATAAAACTACTAACCTCATCTTAGCTCTTTAATCCACTTTATTATCTGTCTATGCATTTACATATTTGGGAGATTTCATGTAGGTGAAATTATACAGTAAAATCTTTGACAATTTTAAACATAATGAATTTTGGTCATTTTTATCCTTCATACTTGTTCAACTACTTCTCTTTCCTGCTGAAACCCTACTTTCCATAATCTTTTCATAATTTCATTTTGGGTGTATGTGTATATGACACACTGTATGTAACTATGGTTACTAGCATCAACTTATTATTGAAGAAAATGATACATTTTCCCCAGCAACCATTAACTTATAATAGTCCCTTAGGAGAGGTAGACCCTCATGAGCTTCTTCAACACCCATGATGAAATGTTGAAGGGCTCACCCAGTCTTGTTTAGGCCTTGTTCAGGTAACTGCAGCTGCTATGAGTTCATGAATGCTATGCAGTCAGGCAGTCAGTAGAGAATCTTTTGTGTCCAGCTTCCCCCCCACTCCCAACCCCCTTGTGCTCCCAAGGCTTATCTATATACTTCAATCCTTTTAAAAATTTACTTTTAATATTTTAAATTATATGTATGTCTGTACCTGGAGGTGTTAGGGTCTTTGGTAAGTGGTGAGCTGGCTGATGTGGGTGCTGACAGCTGAACTCAGACCCTCTGCAAGAGTAATATGTGTTCTTAGTTGCTGAGCCAACTCTCTAGAGCTGTACCCCTCTCATTCTTTCAGTCTGTCTTTCTTTCTTTCTTTCTTTCTTTCTTTCTTTCTTTCTTTCTTTCT
>JANHMN010000007.1:51442527-51462202 GCA_030674055.1 Rhabdomys pumilio | reverse complement strand
TCTTTCTTTCTTTCTTTCTTTCTTTCTTTCTTTCTTTCTTTCTTTCTTTCTTTCTTTCTTTCTTTCTTCTGGTTTGATTTTTCAAGACAGTCTCCATGCAGCTCTTGCTGTCCTGGAACTTGCTCTGTAGATCAGACTGGCCTTGAACTCAGAGATCCATCTGCTTCTGCCTCCCAAGTGCTGGGTTCCTTCCCCTGTTATAAGGTATGTAGAATTCCCTTTAATCCCTGCACTTGGTAGGAAGAGGCAGAATTCCTGTGAGTTTGAGCCAGCCTGTTCTACATAATCAATTCTGAGACAGTCAGGGACTAACTACATAAGAGACATATTTCAATAAAAGACAGTACATGCCCCACAGAAATCAAACTGTGTTAGATTTTTGGGAACTGGAGTTAATGACAGTTGTAAATCTCCATGTGGATCTTGGAAATTAAACCCTGGTCCTCTGCAAGAGTAATAAGTAGACTAACCACTGATCCATCTCTTTAGCTCCACCTCTCATTCCTTAAAATCTTTTTCAGTGTTTTTATTTAAGTATATGAATATTTTTTCTGCATGTGTGCCTGGTGCCTACTGAAGCCAGAAGAGGCTGCTGGATCCCCTGGAACTGGAATTTCAGATGGTTGTGAACCATCCTGTGGGTACTTGGACTTGACCCAGGTACAAGGTTGGAGGTCCTACTGGGGGATCAGAGACATGGCTCAGCAGTTAAGAGCACTTACTGCTCTTGGCAGAGGACGTGAGTTTGGTTTCTCACACCACCATTTGGGTGGCTTATACACTCCTGTAACTAACTCAAGCTTCAGGAAATCCATTGCCCTTTTCTGGACTCTGCAGGCACCTGTATTCACATATGCGCAGACCGACCCCCACATTCATATGTAATTAAAAATAAAAGTAAATCTTAAAATATAAAAATTGTTTTAGAATTACCAGCTTTCCTCACCTTTGCAGATTGATCTTTACTTCTGGGTTTATAGTCTTGTTAAAAAGTACCTCCTAGCATTTCTTTGTGAAAGGGCTGTGTGTAAAGCTCCCTTTGGCTGCACATTTGGTATATTCCCTTCATCTTTTCCTTGGCATAATATTTTAGCTGGACACAAAGTTCGAGTAAAGAAGTTGTTTTTTTTTTTTCACATGTTGATCAGAGGACAGTTTTTGTGAATTCTCCCTTCCACTTTTATGTGTGTTCTAGGGATTGAATTTAGGTAGGTAGGCCTGTTTTGTTGTTGATTGCTAATCACTTTATCTGCCAAGTCTCACAGTCTCAAGCAATTCCTTTTTCTCCTTTCAAAATTGATCTTAGAGATCTGTGGAACATAGGGTCTTGGACGTACTGGGTAAGAGTTCTTTCACGGAGCCATCCTAATTTAGTAATTCCATCCTAACTTATTCTTTTGGGTTCTTAGTAATAAAGATTTTCTTATCTTTCATGCTCTGAAGTTTCAATGTTGATTTGGAGTCCTGTTGAATTTTCTCTGAGCATAGGAAGCTCTTAACCTGAATGCCAGGTTTCCTTTATTGGCCATCCCTTTGAAAATTGCCTTTCTCCCATTTTTTCTTTGTTTCCTAAGAAAAATTCTCTTTAGGATTTAAGCTCCTTGAAAGCAGTCTTCTTTGTTTACTTCCAATAGAGATGTATGTATAAAATTTGCCATTTTAACTATTTGTATATATGGGCCTGGGGGGTACAGCTCAGTGGTAGAACAGTATTTACCTAGTATATATGAGGTCCTGGTTTCAATCCCTGGCAGGCAGTGTTAAAACAAAAACAAAACAAAACAAACAAAAAAAAAAAAACCCAAAAAACAAAAAACAACCAAATTTTAAAAAGCCAGGTGGGATTTCTGTGACTTCAGAGTCAGCTTGGCCTGCATAGTTAGTTTAAGGCCAGGGTTAGATAGGAAGATTCTGTTGCAGGGTGTGGGTGGGGATTCTGGAAATAAGCATATTTATGTTGTTTTAATTTTAATGAATTATTTCTATCAGAATATCATCATGTAGACCTGGCTGGAACTTACTATGTAGACCAGGCTGACATTGAAGTTACACAGATATGCCTGCTTCTACCTCCCAAGTGCCAGGATCAGGGTTAAAGGCCTGTACTACTTTTGCTCTCAACTTGAACTTCAGAAAATGATTTTTTTTACTGCACCTGTTTCTGTATTTTAGATGTATCTATAGGTCGATGTCAAGGTAAGAGGACAAGTTGTAAAGTGCTTTTACTGGCTGAACTATTTCTTTAGCCCACCCAGCTCCCTTTAAAGCATTTCTTACATGTCTGCTGATAACAACTTTTAGTTTCTATTTCTTGATGTATTTGGCTTTTATTCTTGGAGAATATTTTTTCTATATGAAAAGTTGACAGTTTTTCTTTCAACACACTGACTCTGGCCTAAAAGCTCTTTTCTTTTTTCTTTGTTTCTTTTTTTTTTTTCTAATTAAAAAATAAAATTGCCAGGTGATGCTGGCACATGCTTTTAATCCCGTCAGACTCCTGCTGGGATTAATCAGGAGGCAGAGGCAGGCCAACCCTTTGAGCTTGAGGCCAACCTAGTCTACAGAGAGAGGATTTTAGGGCAGTCAGGGCTACAAAGAGAAACTCTGTCTCAAAATTCAAAACAAATAAAAGTTATATTTTGTTTGCATGTATGTCTATGTAACATGTGCATGCCTGGTACCCAAGAAGCTTAGTAGAAGATGTTGGATCCTCTAGGACTGTAGTAACAAGATTGTGAGCCTCTATGTGGGTGCTGGCAGTTGAACCCTGGGTCTTCTGGAAGAACAGTCAACACACTTGTATTTAACTTCTGAACCATCTATCTAGCCCCTGGCATTGGTTTCTGATAAGTCACAATCTGTATTACTGTTCTGTATTTAAATGGATATTTTAAAGTTTTGTTGCTGTAGATTGAATCTAGAACCTTTGGACATGTTAGACAAATACCCCACTAGTGAGCTATATTATTGGGGTTTTTTTTTTTTGCGATTTATTTTATTTATACTATGTGTATGTCTTTGTGTATGGCAACCCATATATGCATGAATGAACCCATGCACGTGAATGAAGGTTGTCTTGGAGGCTGGAGACATCAAATCTTCCCAAATCAGATCTCTCTGGAGCTGTTATTATAAATTGTGAGTTGCCCAGTGTGGGCGTTAGGAAATGAGTTTTGGATCCTTTTTAATTTGAAAAAGGTTTTTGTGTATGCATGTTTTGCCTGCATGTATGTTTTGTACCACATGTATGCCTGGTGTCTACAGAGGTTAAAAGAGAGGGTGTTGGATCCCCAGGAACTGGAGTTCCAGGTGGTTGTGAACCAGTGTATGGGTGCTGGGAATTGAACCTGGGTCCTCTGGAAGAGTAGCCTGTGCTCTTAACAGCTGCGCCATCTCTCTAGCTCTCAGTAAATATTCATACCTACTGAGCTATGTCTTCAGCCTAAGCTCTTATTTTTTTGAAAGGTAGTCTCTGTAACTTAGGATGGCCTGGAACTTAGTGTAGCCTGGACTTAATTGAGTCTGATAAGCAACATTTATTTACTTATTTATTTTTAGATTTTTTTCTTTGGTTTTTTTTTTTTTTTTTTTAAACAGTTTGAATTATGTGCTTTGGTATGAGTTCCTTGTATTTTTGTCATGCTTGGGATTTGCTAAGTTGACTGTTAGTTTGTCTCACTAAATTGGGAAATATCCCCCAAAGGTTTTTTTTTTTTTTCCTGCTTTATCCTCTCTTTACTTTTTGGGTGGGAATACAGACTTTATTTTTTCCACAGCATGGTGAAACTATATTCTTGCTTCTCCTAATTTTTTCCCCTGTTTTTAAAAGTTTGGATATTTTTAATCTAGTTTCAATTTTTTTGACTCTTTTCCTCAAATGTGCTTTAAATTTTTTGTTTTTTGAGAGAGGATCTCTCTTTGTAGTTCAGACTGACCTTGAAACTCTGTAGACTGGAGAGATTGCTCAGTGGTTAAGGGTGAGCACTGTTCTTCTAGAGTACCTGAGTTTGAGTTCCAGGGGATCTGACACCTTCTGGCCTCTGCAAGTACACAGCATGCACACACACACACACACACACACACACACACACACACAGACATATACATGAATAATATAATAAAATATTATTTTAAAAAATGAGTATCTCTGTAGATCATGCTGGCTATGAATTCAGAGAGGTCATCCTGCCTCTGACTCCTGAGTACTGGAACTGAAGGTGTACACCACCACAGCTAGCTTCCAGTGTGCCATTAATTAAGACAGTCTATTAAGGGACTGGAGAGATTGCTCCAGTGGTTAAGAACACTTGCTCCTCCTGTAGAGTGCCTTGGCTGTGATTTAGCATTCACAATGATCCTTATTTCCAATTCTGTGAGATCCAGTGACCTCTTCTGATCCTTATGTGTGCTTGATACTCCTGTGGTACACACACACACACACACACACACACACACACACACACACGTAAAACACTGGTGCACATAAATCATATATTTAAAAAAGACCATCCATTGACATTTTTATTTTTAGACACTATTTCTTAGCTATAGATTTCCCACTCTCTTCCCACTTCCTTTCATTTTCCTTAATACTTGGGATTGAGCCAGGGCTTGGTGCGAATATGCAATCACCCTAATACTGAGCACATCCCTAACTCCCTATGCTTTTTACTTTGAGATAGCATGTCACTAAGTTAGTTAGGAGTGTTTTGAATTTGTGGCCCAGAAAAGCTCCAGACAGGTGATTTTCCTACTCTATTTTGGTATGGCAACATATAGTCCTTTAAATAATGTTCGCTTCTCTGTCATAATTTTTAATTATTTTAATTTTAAAAAATGTGTATGGGCATTTCGCTTGTGTATTTGTACACTGCAAGTGTGCCTAGTGTCTGTGGAGGCCAGATGGGGAGTGTTAGACTCTTGGAACTTGAGTTGCAAGTAGTTGTGAGCTACTATGTAGTTGCTGGGAACTGAGACTGGGTTCTCTGCAAAAGCAGTACTTAACACTGAGCCACCACTTTAGTCCACAAGTTATTCTTAAATCAGGCATCCTGCCATATTGGTTGTTGGTGGTATACCTGTCCCGACTATTTCCCTTTTACAAATGATTACTTGTCTTTTCAGCTGTATTATTTTGTGATATTAAAATTACTTTCTACAGACTAAATTATTATATAAAACATTGTAAATTGTCTCAAAACACAAAACTGAATAAAACCCAACATCAACAAAACTATAGAGAGATTGACATACCTATCCTAGGTTTAAAATGTAATATGTTGCTTTTTTCTTCTTTTTATTTTTTATTTATTTTTTTTAATATTGTAGTGTTTTAAGAACCAAAGCACCTAGGCTGGATGGAATTTAGCATCAGAAAAAGTCCTCTTTCTGTTCAGAAAGTTGTAAAGTGCATGAAGATGAAGCAGGCACCAGAAATCCTTGGCAGTGCAAATGGAAAGACTCAGAACTGTGAAGTGAATCACGAATGTTCTGTATTCCTCAGCAAAGCTCAACTTTCTAACAGCCTACAGGAGGGGGTCATGCAGAAATTTAATGGCCATGATGCACTCCCCTTTATTCCGGCAGAGAAGTTGAAAGATCTTACTTCTTGTGTGTTTAATGGAGAACCTGGTGCTCATGATACTAAATTATGTTTTGAGTCCCAGGAAGTAAAAGGAATTGGGACACCACCCAATACTACTCCTATCAAAAATGGCTCTCCAGAAATTAAACTAAAAATCACCAAAACATACATGAATGGGAAACCTCTCTTTGAATCTTCAATTTGTGGTGACAGCGCTGCTGATGTGTCTCAGTCAGAAGAAAATGGACAAAAATCGGATAATAAGACTAGGAGGAACAGGAAGAGGAGCATAAAATATGACTCTTTACTGGAGCAGGGCCTTGTGGAAGCAGCTTTAGTATCCAAGATCTCAAGTCCTGCAGATAAAAAGGTATTTGTGAAGGATTCTGTTGGGTTATATGACAATTAATGGTGTGCATGAGACCTATGTAGAATACCTTAAAATGTATGACAGTGGATGGGAAGGATGGGAAACAAGCCTGATGGTGGCAGTTGCTGTCTTGCCTTGGCCCTGTGCAGGTGATACTGATTGAGGCTTGGCTACTGGTTGGTTGTTGGATTTCCAAATATCTGGACATTGCTCTTATTAGGTACCATAGCCACAAGCTGTGCCACTTGAGCAGTCTAGTGAGGTTAACCACTCAGGATTAAAATGGCTAAAAAGGCTAGATGTGGTGGTTCACACCTTTGACCACAGCACTCAAGAGACAGAGGTAAGCAGACCTGAGTTCAAGGCCAACCAGGGTTGCCAATAAGACCCTGTCTGTAAAACAACAAGAACAATAGTTTCTGAATCTCGGTCTGTCATGTTTCATGACCTTATTAGGTCTACTGTTTTTATGGGTTCCATCTCTCCGGTATTTTTAGGCTAACTGCTCACTGGAGCTACGTCTGTGCCACCCAGTGAATGATGGAGCAGAGCTGTACTATGGAGAGGTGCTGCTGTCATGCTTTCTACATATGCCACTGTCTACTCAGTGGGCTGTTCAACCAAGTGGTTTAGCAGCTGGCTGCCTCCTTGACAGTTGGACCATGTCACACACCTTCCTGTTTTTGGGTTTTAATGTAGAACCTAGCACTTTGTCTATAAGCAGGCATGTGCTGATTGATTCGTTAAAGGCTGAGAAGGAAAAGCCCTGATTTCAGTTGGAAGAATATGTGGTTATTCTGTTAGATGGTTTATGTCATTAGTGTCATAAAAGTGACATGCAGAATGGTCCTGACACTTGAGTGAGTATAGATCATGTATAACAGCCTAGTGACTTGGTCTTGCTAGAAAGAAATAGGGACACCAAGCAGATCCCTGCTGGTTCAGTCTTAATGGCCTTGAGGGTACTAGGTGTTTTGACTTTTAGTTGCAGCCAGTTACCACTGAGAAAACTCAAGACAGGTAAGTTGAAATTCTAAAGAATTGTTGGCATTGTGGAAGTTGGAGTATTTAGTTTAAAATTGTGAAATTTTGTTTAGAGTTACCACAGACAAAGAACAGTTGAAATTTCCTTGAAATCTTTAAAACCACAGATTACTTTTAAGGGTTTAAAAGTAGTGGTTATGAGGAGCTGTTTTATTCTTGCTAATGGAATTCCAATGGTAAATCTTTGTTGTTTTTCCTTTTTTTTTGACGGGGAGTGGGGTATGGTTTCACTATGTGGCCCTGATTTGAACTCATAGATATCTGTTCATCTCTGCTTCATAAGTGCTAGGATGTGGGATTAAAAGTTTGCACCATGCCTGTCCAAAGGTAAATATTTTAAAACATCAGTATAATAACCTGGGCTCATCTAGAGGTTTATGGGCATGCCTGTAGATGTAGTGAACCTTAATGCTCTCACAGGTTTTTGAAGAGGCCTGAGCATGATTATCACAGACTGGACTTTTCTTCCTAGTTTTGCCATTTGATTTGATTAAAATTGCTCTCACTTATACAGTGAAGTAAAACTGAAATGCTGTGCAGTCATTTGAACTAACATCTCTTGAAAGTATATTATGAATCTTGAGTAGTCTACACTGTTGTGCTTACAAATTTGTAATAGCCAATGAGATTTGTGGGTAATTACATAACAAGAGAAGGAATTGCCCTAAAAGAGGATGTTCAATTTGCCCATGTTCCAGAGATGGAGAAACCAAGCTTAAGAGAGCTTTGAACACTTATAGCACATGCTCACATATAGGTGCAAACACTTGTCTCTGCACTAATGGTGGGGCTAGGGCCCCTGCTTCAGCACAGGAGGTTGATATGTTGATTGAGGTATATGTTCTCAAAGACTAACTATCAGATATGTATGTGGCCAGGGTAGGGGACAAAGTGTTTCGAGCATTCTGTGAATAAAGCACCAACTTAGTAATACTGAGAACTTGCTGTTTGTCAGGTCTTATGATAATGCTTTAGGTGAGAATGAGAGAAAGCAATTGTGAGAAGTGATTGATATTGAAGATGAAATCTAAAATACATAAGGGAAGCATTCTCTGAGGATCAGGCCTTTAAACATGGACACAAGTGCTCTTCCAGTGAATTATACCCCAGTCTTCTCCATACTGCATTTTGAACCTTTAAACTTCTTATTTTAAACTTCTGATGAATACTTGTTCTTTCATAGATAGAAGGTTGAATTTAAGGATAATTACTGAATGTTAATATTTATCTTTTGTTGTTCACTTATAGATTCCAGTTAAGAAGGAGTCTTGTCCAAATACTGGCAGAGACAGAGACCTCTTGTTAAAATACAACGTTGGTGATTTGGTGTGGTCCAAAGTGTCCGGTTACCCTTGGTGGCCTTGCATGGTTTCTGCTGACCCACTCCTTCACAGTCATACCAAACTTAAAGGTACTAAATTTAGACTTTCTTTTCATCTTCCTCTTCTGCACCAAACCTTTCTAATTTGTGAGTTTCTTTTCCATGTTCTGCTAAGTGGTCTTACTAGCTACTTTTACAGCTTTGCCTTAGGTGGCTGATTGGTTCAGATGTGATATATCCATTTCCTAAATACAGGGTTTATCTGATTGAACTGGTACTAACAGGTGAATAACTTTTAAGAATAATTTTTTTAGATTTATTTATGTTTTATGTATGTTTTGCCTGCATCAACCTGATGTGTTTTGTACATTAACCACATATATACCTGGTACCCGTGGAGGTCAGAAGGTGGCATTGTCTCTTTTTAAACTAGAATTATATATGGTTGTGAGCTACTATGTGGGTGCTAAGAATTGAACCTGGGTCCTCTACAAGAACAAGTGCTCTGAACCATTGAGCAGTTTCTCTGTAGCTGGGGAAACACTCTTAACCTTGTATTAGCCTCAAGTTTTATGACAAAAATTATTACTTAAATATGTAGTGATTACTTGTAGACTAATATTTGATAATATTAACTTTGAATTATAAAAAAATCCATTTTATTAGGCTTGGAAAGCAGGGAGAAAGCTAGAAATGATAATCTGATTTAGAAAACTTGAATAAATTGGCTCCTGAAACAGCTAAAGAACATATTAAAAATGTGTTCTTGATACAAAGTAAATGGTTAAAAATAAAAGATAATTTAGCCCATCAGTATGTTAAGTATATAAGAACAACCCACTGAAAGTGATTTGGAAGGAAAAGTAACCAAGGATCATGTGGATTTATTTATTTATTTATTTATTTATTTATTTATTTATTTATTTACATACTTACTTACTGAGACTTGTAGTTCAGGTTGGCCATATAAAAGTCATGATCCTTCTGCTTCAGCCCTTAGTGTGGGGATGTGTGCTACTATGCTTTGGAAATTTCTTCTAAAGTTTGAATTTGATTTGAAGAAGGTAAGGTGTGTTACATTAAAGTTAGGCTGGATAAGTTTATGTTCTTGACACGTGTACCCCTCTGAAATGTGGACAACCACAGCTATGACAGTCCAAGGTTGGTATTCTAGTCCAGAACTGCTGCTGACCACTCAGTCTTGTATGGTCTGTCCTTTGTGGCATACCGAAACATGTGCTCCTTGGTCTTTGAGGTCTGACAGGAGTGGTTCCTGCTCCCATTTGACTTTGGGTCATTGTATTGCCACCCGTATGCCACATATAGGTTTGTTGGCTGGCTGTGTGCAGGTAGTTGGAGGGAATGACAGGGCGTTATGAACTAGCAAGTTTGGACTTTAAGGGACAGTGCTTAAGATGAGGAGAACCTGAATATCATGCCTGTCTTGCCTTGGCCTCTGTCCTAAGGGTGTAGTGTTTTGTTGTGTGATGAGAAACACTTAATAGTCTATAGGGCTAGTAGCTGGAGAGAAACCCGTGGTTTTTGTCTTTGACTCCTTGTAGGACTTTTGATATTCCAGAATGAGGGGAGTCCTTCCCAAGGTGCTCTGGGAACTCTGGGATGTACTTCAAGGTTTTCATATCAGAAATGTATATTCTTCTGAGGGAGAATGAATGTCATACAGCCTTGGTGCAGCCATGTGTGGGGGTTATTTTGAGCTGCTACTTTTTCAAAATAGTAAATCTTCTGACTTTTGCGTCATTTGTATACTATAGTACCTGAAATCTTTAGTCTATTTATATAGAACTGTGTTAAAATTTCTTACCAAGGCATGGCAAGATGGCTCAGTGGGTAAAAAGGTACTTGCTACCAATCCTGATGATTTGAGTTTGATGTTTGGTTCTCAAATGATGACTGGAAAAAACTGCACAGTGTGAAGTACACATGAATGCACATAAGTACACACAGAATGAACAAATGAATGAATGAATGAATAAATAAATAAATAAATAAATAGGTTTTATATATTTTTTTTCTACTGAGATAATATATCTGCCATCTTTTACTTATGTTTTTCTGCCAGCTGCTACTTTACCTAGTTTGGGACTTTGGTTTAAATCATAACCTTAAGCATGCAGATACCTATCCTTTGTCTCTTGGAACTCTGTGGTCTTTTGTCCATGTGACTTTCTCTGTGCTTTATTCTTGTTTCTATACATACCTGGCCTTGCTTGCACTTAAGGCTTTTCTTCTTTCCCAGACTTAGCTCTGAGGTAGTCTTGTGGGATCTCTACTCTTTGTGCGTAAGTGGTTACTGTAAACTTAGTAGGCTCCACAAAATCTAGAGAGTCTCTGGGTAAACCTCTCTCTAGTTCAAAGGGCCAGGAGGATCTCAAACTCACAAGATCCTCTTGATTCTTCCTTCTAAGTGCATAGGCTACCACTACTCAGCTACTTTTGTTATCTTAATTATGTGTGTGTGAGTGCCTGTGCGTGCATCTGTGCGTGTCTGTCTGTCTGTCTCTGTCTCTCTCTGTCTCTCTCTCCCTCTGTCTCTCTCTCTCTCTCTCTCTCTCTCTCTCTCTCTCTCTCTGTCTATGTGTACATAAGTTCAGTACCCTAGGAGGCCAGAGGCTTGAGATCCCCTTATGGGTAATTGTAAGCCACCATACCTAGAACCTAGAACCTATAAGCCAGGTTCTAGGAATTGAATTTGTGTTCTCTGGAAGAACAGCAAGCACTCTTAACTGCTGAGTGATCTTGTCACCTTCCAAATAAAAAATTATTACAGGTTGAATATACTCAAAAAAAAAAAAAAACCTGGGCTATGATTTTTTTTTAATTTATATCCATCTCCTTTTATCCCAGCAGAGGCAGGCAAACCTCTGTAAGTTTGAAGCCAGCCCAGTCTTGGTCTACACAGGGAGTTCCAGGACAGTCAGGGCTATATAGAGACTACCTCAAAAAGAAAAGAAAGAAAATTAAGTTATGTTGGCATTTTAAAAAGATTTATTTATGAATTTTATGTATGAGTGTTCTGTCTTCATGCACATCAGAAAAGGGATTCAGATCCCATTACAGATGGTTGTGAGCTACAGTGTGTTGCTGGAAATTGAACTCAGGACCTCTGGAAGAGTACTCAGGTAATCTTAACTGTTGAGACTTTTCTCTAGACTTCTGCTGACAAATTTTTAAGTAGGAAAGAACTTCAGAAATATTGTACTCAAGCCAAGTGTGGTTGTTTATGCCTTTAATCCTAGTACTGAGGAGTCATTATATAAAAGCAGATTGCAAATTGTAGCTTAGGTCAGCCTAAGCTACATAGTGAGCTCCTGTCTAAAAGAAAAAGTACTTGGGCATGGTGGCACACACCTTTAGTCACAGCATCAAGGAGGCAGAGACAGTTAGATCTCTGTGAGCTTGAGACCAGCATGGTCTGCTTAGCAAGTTTCAGGCTGACTGAGGTTACATAGTGAGACCTTGTCTCAAGAAAAAAAGTAGGAGCTCAAGAGATGGCTCAGCAGTTAAGAACACGTGTTTCTCCAGAGGTCCTCAGTTCAATTCCTGGCATCCACATGGCTAACTGTATATAATTGTCTATAACTGTACAGTCTTAACTGAGGTCTCTAGGGATCTGATGCCTTCTGGCGTGTATTTATGTAGACAAAGCACCCAAACACATAAAATACATAAATAGATTTTAAAAAAGAAACATTTTATAAACTTTGGGCCAAGCTATAGTAATCTGTTTTGTCAACTGATATATCAGGATTATCTTTTCTGTCATTAACTGTTTTTAGTTTTTGAGACATGGTTTCATTGTATCCCTGACTGGTCTGGATCTCTCCCTGTCTATCAGACTGACTTCAAACTTGCAGAGATCCACCTGAATCTGCCTCCTGAATACTGAGATTAAAGGTGTTTATCATAGTTGGCTAGGCATTAAGTTTTTTCTTCCTTAAAACAACAACAAAAATAAAATTTTATGTGTATGTATGTGTGTGTGAGTGCAGTTCCCCACAGAAATCAGATTTCCCTTGAATTGGAGTTACAGGTGGTTATATGTCACAGTATATAAGTGCTGGGAATAGAACTTGGGTCCTCTGGAAGAACAGCAAGTGCTGTTATTAGCTGTTGAGCCACCTCTCCACCCTGACAGTAACTATTTTAAAACATTATTTAAACCACTATTGATTCAGATACTTCAGTTTTAGCGCTTGGAAGACAGAAACAGGCAGATCTCTTAGTTTGAGGCCAACTTGGTCTACAGAGCTAGTTCCAGGGCAGCTGAGGCTACATAAAGAAACCCTATCTTGAAAAAACAAACAAAAAATATTAATTAATTTTATATACTATAAAAGATTTTCGAGGCTGAGGAGATGGCACTCCCCAACAGTTAAGAACACTGAACCTGAAGTTCTTCTAGAAGTCCTGAGTTCATTTCCCAGAAACCACATGGTAGCTTACAACCATCTGTAATGGGATACGATGCCCTCTTCTGGTGTGTCTAAAGAGAGTGACTGTGCTCATATATATAAAATAAATAAATCTTTAAAAAAATAGATTTTCATTATGAACCAGTGATATATATTTATGCTAATTTTCATTACTAAAATTAAAGTGTTGACAAAAACCAAACTGCCTGACAGCTCTTTTGTTCTTTTAAAAAGCTTAAGAGTTTAAAAGTAACTATTACACATAGTGGGCTTCATTATGACATTTTTATACATAAGTATATATTTTGATGATATTCACTCCCATCACTCTCTTGTCTCCATCCTACCCCTTCTTCTCATCTCGTCCTCCTACTTTAATGTCTTTTGTTTTTGAGGAAAGCAAGACCAATTAATTAAATTGTGAGCTGCCATGTGAGTGCTGGAAATTGAATCCAGACATACATGTAGGCAAAATACTTATATACATTAAATAATAAAAATAAAACTTAGCAGGGCATGGTGGCATACTATTTTAATCCTAGTATTCTCAAAGCAAAGGTGTAGGTGGATCTCTGAGTTTGAGCTAGCTTGGTTTACAAAGCAGGTTTCAAAACAGCCAGGGCAACACACAGAAACCCTGTCTCAAAATAAAATAAAATAAGATAAAATAAAAATATTAAAATAACTAAAGAAAAAAATAATACCTTCTTTTTTCTTAGAAAACAAGATATTTCTCTGTTCAGTGTCTTTGCCCTGCACTTTTAAGTTTGTTACGCTGAGAGCCTGTTCAGAACTTGTATTTTTAGATTGATTTTTGTGGGAAGCTTCCTGGTCCTGGGTCCTTGGGTTACTTTTGTGTGTGAGCATAGTATTCAGAGCTACTGTGGCCACAAACATAAAACTTTTGATACCTGACCACCTTTGCTTTAGAGGATTGGACTCACCATCAGTCATTTTACTGGAGGCATCTTTAAAGATGCAGTGAAGAGGTTTTTATTCTTGGTGTTCTAGCTGTCCAGGAAGTTTTATTTTCTTTAGGATAAAGGCTAAAGGTCTCTTTACCTCTTGTTACTGAAATCTGACCTTTTAACTGGCTTACCTGTGTCTGTCTCTCTTTCAACCTCAGCAAAATCTGAAGTTTCAGGAGTTAGTAGTCTCTTTGCTCATTGCTCTGGCTGCACTGAGAGATGCTGCTGCTTCTTGCAGCTAAGAGTGACAGTAAGGACTATCTGAGGGGTTTGTTGTGGTCTCAGGGATGCTTTGAGGTTGAATGCTCTTATTTAAGCACTGTGCCCATGGTAGCCAGAAGAGAGGGCATCGGATCCCCTGGAAGTGGGTTGGTGAGGTCATTAATGGGATGGTAGGGATGGGTTACTGAGTCCAGCCCAGTATTGCCCTCTCACTGCTGCTGTTGGCTTTGGTGGAAGTGCCCTTCTGCTGAAGTCTTGTCCTATCTAAAATCTTGTTATAAAATACTGAAAGGGGGAAGATGAAGTATTTTTATTTAGCTTCTTTCTCCTCATGTCTCCTTTTATACCTTTGTCTATCTCTGATAAGTGGATTTTCTTCTTGTGCATGGAGTATATTGAGGATAAAAAGGTAGAATTCATGTTGAGATTAATAAGCACAAACAACACCAAGTAAAATAATTTCAAAGAAGTCATAGATTTGCCCAGTTTCATCCCAAATTTTAATGTTCATGTTTTTTATTTTTAAAATTAGGTCAGAAAAAAAGTGCACGCCAGTATCATGTACAGTTCTTTGGTGATGCCCCAGAAAGAGCTTGGATATTTGAGAAGAGCCTTGTTGCTTTTGAAGGAGAAGAACAATTTGAAAAATTATGTCAAGAAAGTGCCAAGCAGGCACCCACGAAAGCTGAGAAAATCAAGGTGATAGACACTCCTTTGCTGTGACCTTATAGTTGCTTTAAGTGATTTCTTATAATTGGTTGTTTACCTCTTTTTTTTTTTTTTGAGATAGGGTCTTATTATGTAGCCCTGGATGGCCTTGAATGCATAGAGATCCACCTGCCTCTGCTTCTCTAGCCCTGGAATTAAAAATGTGAGCCAACATGCTCAGCCTACATTTGTCATTTACTTTTACCCAAGTATTTGATTTTTCTTTTACTCATTTGATGACTCAGAGGAATAATTTATCTTTTGATTTTATTTCCTTTTATAGAGGGAAACTATTAGTTAAAGCTATTAGAGTTAATTGCTAGTTTAAAGAAACAGTAGTTGTCAGCTGAGTTATATCTAAAATTTTAGTTGGTTTTTATAGGTTTTTCTTATAATACTGTGGAAGTATTTTTAATTGAGTCACTTTTTATATTATGCAATAAAATTTATAATTTTTTTTTCCAGTTGTTGAAACCTATTTCGGGGAGATTGAGAGCCCAGTGGGAAATGGGCATTGTCCAAGCTGAGGAAGCTGCTAGCATGTCAGTAGAGGATCGGAAAGCCAAATTTACCTTCCTTTATGTGGGGGACCAACTACACCTCAACCCTCAGGTGGCTAAGGAGGCTGGCATTGCTACAGAACCTTTGGGAGAAATGGTGGACTCTGCAGGGGCCAGTGAAGAAGCTGCTGTAGACCCTGGGTCTATGAGAGAAGAGGATATTCCCATGAAGAGAAGGCGAAGAGCTAAAAGGTCTAGTTCTGCTGAGAACCAAGAAGGTGACCCTGGCACAGAAAAGAGTATACTGCCAAAGGTGGCAGAGGCTGAACCTAAGAGAGGAGTAGGCTCTCCTGCGGGGAGAAAAAAGTCCACAGGCTCTGCTCCTCGGAGCAGGAAGGGAGACTCAGCAGCACAGTTTTTAGTCTTTTGTCAAAAACACAGAGATGAGGTAAGTACTCTGATGGATTCTGAGTTGTTTGTCATGCCACAGGATTTCCAAATTTGGTGAACATCCCTTTAGTGCAGAATCCTGTTACTTAGTATACTGGTTAAGCACAGTTTAGTTTTTAGATGTAACAGTTACTGTTGGAACACAGCCCTTTGCAGGCTTGGTTGACACCATGTTCCTTCAGAGTGGATAAAAAGTTGCAGAAGTGGGAAGTGGGAAATGAATTTCACTGGGCCTCCCTTTGCTGGAAGCTGGGCTTAGTCCTTGACATTCAGCTCTTGATGAGCATTTTCTCTTAAACTGTTTTTGAAGCATTCAGTATGGGGCGTGGCTTACTTACAAAGATGGTGATGTTAGCACCGAGTATGTTGAAGATTTATTTCTATAATACTTAAGAGGATAGTGATATATAAATAAGTATTTAAGTATTTTTATTTTCTTAACATAAAATATATCATCTCTTGGTGCCTGTGTCTCATTTCTATTGTAAGGAACCAAGGCTCTTTATAATGTGAGTCATGAAGCCATCTCTATTATAATGTCTCTTTTAATTTTACTTTCATGGATCTTTTTTGTTCAGACTTTCAAATACATATTAAAGTCATCAGTAAGTAATAGTATCTGGGGACTAGAGAGATGGCTTAATAGTTAACACCCACATGGTGGCTCACAACTAATAATTCCAGTTCCTGGGGATCCAATATCCTCTTTTGACACCACATTTATGCAGGCAAACACTCATACAAATAAAAATAAATATATATTTAAAAACTAAAGAGAAAACTGGATGGTAGTGTTATATACCTTTAATCCTAGCACTTGGGAGGCAGAAGCCCATGGGTCTCTTGAGTTCAGGGCTAGCCTAGTGTACAGAGCGAGTTCCAGGATAGTCAGGACTACATGTCCTGTCTGGAAACCCTCCCCCCCCCCCCCCCAAAAAAATAGGGAGAGAAAAGATAGCATCTGGACTAGTGAGATGGCTTGCTGTGTTACAGCATTCTCACCAACTGATGACCCTAGTTTGATCCCTGGGGTACACTGGTAGAAGGAGAAAACTGTTGGGTCTGGAAATATCCACACAAACCATATGCACACCAATTTTAGTTAAGTAAGAATAGTTATTGAACCCATACCATAATACTGGACATTCAAGATTATAAGAAGGAAAAACCTAATTGTGGCACCAGTCTGTCCTCAGGGCAGGCTTTTTATAGGAAAAATCAGGTTCAGAAGTTCAAAGGCAAGCAGTGAAGTGATACACAGTTTTGGCTAACTAGACAAAGTATCATCAGCCAACCTTTAAGCTGATTGGTCCAACTGAGCTAAGAAGGGTGGTAGACATGTTCTGAAAAAGGGAATTTTAGAACGTTGAGATAACAGGGTACAATTGATTTAGCCATAACTTTTTGGCTTATTTGTAACATTCTTTAGTGTCAGCTTCTGTGAAGTAAGAGTCTGAGAATCTGAACTTAATTTCACCTTGTGAGCAAAATGGAGACTGAATAAAAAATGGCTACTGTTATGTTGAAAGGAGCAGGCCTCAACAAGAACCATCTTCAAATTGTCCTTTGACCTCTGCACATGCAACATACACACAATGAATAAATACTTAATTTTAAATTAGTTTTAAAATAAAAGAAAAAATATCTCTTGTCCAAATATTATCCATGCCCTTGTTTTGTGTCAGGCAGCATGGCCTGGTGCAGGATCATGAGGAATTTAAGGAGTTGATTAACTGAATGGTTATGGGTATTGTAAGAAAATCATGGAACATGTTACTTTTGTCTCTACATGGTAGCTTAGAAGTCTTCCCAGAGAAAATATTGGAGTAGTATCTTGAAGAAGAATCTGTAAACCATGTTGGGAGTGGGAATGCGTGGGAATGCACAGATGTACTATCTTCAGCACTATTTGGAGACTGACACAGGATGATTGAGTTTGAGGATAGCCTGGGATACATAGATTACTTACCTCTCAAAAAAAAAGACAAAACAGAACTAATAGCATCTTCCTTGGGAATGGAAGGTTTATTTAAGTATTAGAAAATCTGTTAAGGCTGGAAAGGTGGATCAATGGTTAAGAGCCCATACTGTTCATGCATAGGCTTAGAGTTTGATTTTTACTACCTATGTCAATTGGCTCACAAATGTTTGCAATTCTACCTCCTGGGGACCAATGTATTTAGACTATGTGCAGACACAGATAAATTATTAATTTTTTAAATTTATGTAGACACAGGATCTCACTGTATCCTTCCTTCTGCTTCCAGAATGTTGTGATTAAAGATGTGTACCACTACCATGCCTTGTAATCATGGGTGGTTTTCAAAGGTCAATCAAAAGCTGAATGTGGTGGCACACACCTTTAATCCTAGCACATGGCCAGCAGAGTCAGGCAGCTAGCCTGTCCTACATAGTGAGGCATTGTCTTTAAAAATTAAACAGAGGCTATAGAGATGGCTCAGTGGTTAAGAGCACTAGCTGCTCTTGCAGAGCTCAAGCTATGAAGGTGAGGATATAGTAATGAAGACATAGCAAATGCAAGGACCTGGCAGGATGAGAGCTTTGATGTCCAGCATTTATGAGTAGTTTAAGTCCATTGCAGCAGAAAGCCTTAGTAATAATCTGAACAGATACATCGCTCAATCCCTAGCACACATGTAGTGCCTTAGGACAGTCTGTAATTCCAGTTCCAGGGAACCTGACACTCTTCCGAACTCTGGACAACCATGTGCACACATGGTGTGCAGACATATGCAGGCAAAGCACTTATAAGTTAAAAGCAGACAAATGGAAACCTTGGTCAATATGGAAGAGGAGTTTTCCACTTTAGGAGAGTAAAGGATTACTTTCTTTTTAAAATATTTTTCTTGTTATTAAATAAATAAAATTTATGTGTTTGTGCACCACTTATATCCCTGCTGTCTTTAGAGGCCAGAAGAGGGCATTACATCCCCTGGAATTGGAGTCACAATCATTTCTGAGCTACCAAGTGGGTGCTGGGAGTCAAACCAGGTCCTCTTAAAGAGCAGCCAATACTCTTAACTGCTGAGCTGTCTCTCCAGCCCTCAAGGAAAGGATTTTTTTAAATAAGCAATCTGACTACAGATTGTGAAGGAACTGTTTTAAAATGGAGGTTTTTTTTTTTTAATGTGCCAAGGACACCATACACAATTGAAATGACAAGATTTGTCAGCCAATTTTAAGGGACAAACTGGCATTTTGCAGGTGAGTTTCAGTGACTTATAAGTACATGAAGAGGTATTGTTCAAGCCCACAATAGACAGAGACTTACAAATTGAATTTATGACTCATTATTACATAGTCATCAGGTGAGCAACAATGATCTTGGAACTAACTACTTGGGGCTTGAGAAAATGAGCAAGGTAGCAATTCTTGGACAAAGCTGGTGGGGAATAAATACTTTATCATACTTGTTTTAGAGAGGAGTTGCCAGTACCTGGTGTGCTTTATTTCTTTAATTTCATGCCTAAGTATTTACTGTAAAACAATTTTATTTTACCCTTGCATTGCACCAAAGGAAAGCACAATATTCAACACTAAAAAATTGTCAGTGATAGTTGTTATCTTTTTTTTTATAGTGTATAATATGCCAAAGTAAATTTATTAGATTTTGAAGAAGAAAGCAAGCTGTAGAATATTTTGTAGATCCTGTTGCTTCTTTAAAGTCTGAGGAATATGGTATATTACTTGTACCTCAGTATCTGTTTTTATCAAAAAAGAGAAAATGGTCATCTGAGAAAGTGTGTGTCCAATGTTAAATGTTAACTCTTAGGAAACATAGTTAACTATTGAATTTGATGTGTTACAAAGTACTCAGCAGTATGTGGTCAGTTACAATGGCAGACTTTTGTGGGAAGGGTAGCAGAGAAACTCAAAATGGATACAACAAGTGTTTGACAGTTTAGCTGAAACAGAATTGAATTATGTGTTCTTACCCTTTGGAAGTTGGGCAGAGCTTTAACAAATAGGAACTCTAGCTAGTTTTATTCCAACAGGTTCTAGGCGTGTGTGTGTGTGTGTGTGTGTGTGTGTGTGTGTGTGTGTGTGTGTG
>JANHMN010000007.1:51368310-51442517 GCA_030674055.1 Rhabdomys pumilio | reverse complement strand
GTGTGTGTGTGTGTGTGTGTGTGTGTGTGTGTGTGTGTGTGTGTGTGTGTGTTAGCACGTCTATCCATAGGAAAGTAGATGCTTGAGAATCTAGACTTCTGCTTAGAGAATTCCTCCACTCTTTTATCTTTCTGGGGCCCAGAATCATTTCATTTAGCTCTTGTAGTGCTAAGCATTATAACTGAAAGCGTAGATTGCCACCATGGTGAGAGTAATATGGATAGATGGAGGTGAAGGTGCACAGTAGAATTCACTGACATAGCCATCCACTCCACTCCACTCCACTCTAGACTTAGGCAGGATCTAAACTCCATTGGCTATCCCTCCTGGGATTATTGCCATGCACAGTTAAAGTTGGGGGCTACTGATTAAAATTATTACTGTGTACTTGAACCACCTAGAAGACTTGTAAAAATGTACATTCCTTGCTGGTAGGATGGGATGGGACATTCTGAGCATGCTCCGAAGGTATATACATATCTCCTGTAACTGGAGAATCTGTTGCCTGTGTAGTTCTGTTGTCTTTGTGCTGACTTAGACAAAAATTGGGGCTTGCTTGTTGGTAACTATTGTCTGTATCTCTTATTTGTTGTAGACTTGTCTGTCCATGGCATGGATTGAAAGATGGAGTTAGGCTATTGTAGTTGGTGAATACAACAAACCAAGATCTCACTTCATGCTCATAGGAGCATTTTTGCACAGCTTGCTTGACTGTTAATTTTTCAAGAATGACTAGAAAATTGTGACTTCACAAATAATTTAGAGATTTTAGGAAAATACATATTTTCTCCTCATTATCAGTTATTTTCACTTAGAAATTTTTAGTGAATCACTGTATCAATTGTGTGTTAGTTTCTTTGAGCCAGATTTTCTGGGACGTAATTCTATTGTGGGAATAAAAATTTTACATATGTAATTCTAAAGGACTATATTTAATTTTATGTAACTCACAATGAATTTTGTGAATATAGAGTTCTTACTGCCCTCCTTTCTTTGTTCATAGGTTGTAGCTGAACACCCAGATGCCTCAGGGGAGGAGATTGAAGAATTGCTTGGGTCTCAATGGAGCATGCTCAATGAAAAGCAGAAAGCACGATATAATACAAAGTTTTCCCTAATGATCTCTGCCCAGTCTGAAGAAGACTCTGGTAAACATACACCTATACATATGTCTTCTGCTTGGTACAGTGTATAGCATGTCCACATTCACAGTGTACCAAATCCATGCTTGTGTTGTCGCTTCCTCCCTTGTCACTCATGCAGGTGTGTTTTGGATGGTCTATAGGACCTTCATTTTACTCTTTATACAAAGTAGTGATTTTGGCTGTAGTACTTGTAGGGGTGATTGAGGAAAGAAGGAAAGGTAGGTACTTAGTCACATTGGTCAGGCCCAGTAAGAGCAGTTAGTTTCTGGCCTGTTTGCTTGAGTACTTGTGAAATGACTGGTTGACCTTCAGTTGGGTGTCTTATTTCTAGGCTTTCAGTTTGAAAACTTTAAGACATACTATATCAAATACCAGTTTGGGCTATGGCAAGGTGAGAAAGAACTGGAGAAAATGTCTGTCAGGTTTGTTGTGTTAGCACTTAGACACACAAGTTGTAGAAAACAAAACATAGTTAAACAAAACAAAATATTTCTGTTAATGAACAAATAAGTGTAATATATTTAAATGTTAAGAAAAATACAGAAACAGTTTGTAACTCCTAAGATTCATAAATGAGTTTTGGAGATGCTAGATATGAAAGCCCAGGTGTTCTAAGTGATCCTAAAATAGCTGCCAAGTATTAGATTGTGACTATACATACATACATACATTAGGTGCCCTTCTGCCCTCATGGAATAGACTCATCTTGATTTGCTAGGTGTCTTAATTACTTTTCTTCTACTATGACAAAGCACCATGACCAAGGCATTTTATAGAAAAAGTTTATTGTGGACTTAAAGTTTTAGAGGAATATTCCATGATCATCATGGTGGTAGTCATGACAGAAGGCAGATAGATAGACATGGAGCTAGAGCAATAACTGATCTATAAGCATGTGGCAGAGAGAGCTAATGGTGTGGGCTTTTGAAACCTCAAAGCCTACCCCCCAGTAATACACCTCCTTCAGCAAGACCACGAGTCCTAATCAGTCCCAACTGTTCCACCTTTTGTGGAACAAGCATTCATATTCAAATATGTAAGCCTGTGTGAGTCATTACTATTTAAACACTAGAGTTCCATATCAGCGCATTATATTGATCCTGAATAGAGTTGCCCATTTTCATTTTGCTCATGTTTATTTAGGTGCTGTAATTTAAAATAGCAAGAATGTTTAGAGTTTGTGAACTTTTTTTATTTTTAAAATGTTTTTTTATTGGATATTATAGTTACATTTCAGATTTTATCCCCTTACCCTATTTCTCCCACTACCCAGGAACCCCCTATCCCATTCCCCCTTCTCCTGCTTCTGTGAGGATGTGCCCCTACCTACTCCCCCACTCCCACCTCCCCACCCTCGAATCCTCTCCCCCCAGCCCCCACTCAGTGTTCAGCCTTCATGGGACTAAGGATCTCCCACCTATGCCCGACAAGGCCATTCTCCCCTAGATATACAGGTGGAGTCATGGGTCCCTCCCTATGTGCTCCCAGGCTGGTGATTCAGACCCTTGGGACCTCTGATTGGTTGGTATTGTTACTCTCCTCATGGAGCCATAAACCCTTTCAGCTCCTTCAGTCTTCTCTCTAACTCCTCCATTGGGAACTCCATGATCAGTTCAATGATTAGCTGTGAGCATCTGCCTCTGAATATGTCAGAATCTGGTAGATCTCTACGAGCTATATCAGGCTCTTGTGAGCATGCTCTTTCTGATAGCCACATCAATGTCTACCTTTGATGACTGCACATGGGATGGATACCCCGGTGGAATGGTCTCTGGAAGGCCCCTCCTTCAGTTTCTGTCCCACACTTTGTCTCCATATTTGCTCCCTTGAGTATTTTGTTACTCCTAAGTAGGACCGAGGCATCCACACTTGATCTTCCTTCTTCATGAGCTTCATGTGGTCTGTGAGTTGAATCTTGGCTATTTCAAGCTTTGGGGTTGTCAACTTTTTTAAAAAATGCATATTCACCTCATGGTATGCTAATATACTAAGTATTGAGTAATATTTTTTTCAGTATAGTTGGTATACTTAAAAGGAACAGGCATTTCTGAATGCCAGGGTTAACTTACCCTAAACAATAAGTGTATTTGGAGTTGTAGTCAGTATATATATAACTATGGTTTTCCACTTACACTGTGTCAAGTGAGTGATGTTCCTAAATGTCCTTGAACCATGACTTCCTAGTCACCTTGATGTTGACCATAAAAATGTATAATCTTCCTTTGTCAGCTGTTGTGCTGACTCAGTGTTTGGGAACTCAGATTTCTGGAGGAAAAGAGTGACCGTCACCTCCCAGTGAACCTACCCAGGTCAATATCTGGGGCACAGTGTTAGAGCTGTGAGGGCACACCAATTGAGGTGTCTGGTGAGTGTGCTACGTGGCACTCGGGACTCCAGTAGTGGCTGAATGAGTTAGTTCCGGGTATTCTCAGCTTTGTACACAGACCTTTTTCTCCCCAGACTTTGCAGCTAGTCTACAGCAGTGTGGTCAGGATTAAAGCTTAGTAAAGATTTTTCAGAGGCCTTGTTCATACTAGCCTAGAGCTAACTATGACTGCTTGATTCCTTCAGTAGTAACTTGAGTCTCAGACCTGAGGAGCAGCCATGTGCAGTTGTTGGCACCAAAGGCATGGGCCTTGGCACCTGAGGCTTTCTGGCTATGTCTGTGCTGTGTTTCCAAAGATAATGAGTTTGAAAATGACAATATTCTTAAGTTTTCTATATAATAAGGCCTGGTGAAAAACACTTGCAGTTTCAAGTACTCAGGAGACTGAGGCAGGAGGATTTAAGGCATTTCTAGCCAATGTAGTGAGATTTTCTTTCTCAAAAGTCAAAAAGATGGCCAGGGATATAATTTAAACCTTGGGGTTTATCCTCAGTACCGCACACGCACACACACAGAAGTTTGATAAATAGAATCCTAACAAACAGTTGTGCAAATGAAAATAAAGAATTTGTATTCAAAATAAATATTTGAATATTCAAAGTAGTTGGCTCTAGAATTTTTTTGCCTTCCGTCATATCTTTTTAAGTCAGTGATATGATTTAAAATATTCAATATTGAATATTTTATTGTATATTAGTGATATTTCCAGGGATACCTAAAATAAAGTACTGTCAAACAAATGTATAACAGGAAGGGCTTAATTTTCAGGTGCAGATATAACTTTGCTACTTAAAAAAATTGTTATTTAAGCCGGGCATTGGTGGCGCATGCCTTTAATCCCAGCACTTAGGAGGCAAAGGCAGGCAGATTTCTGAGTTCAAAGCCAGCCTGGTCTACAGAGTGAGTTCCAGGACAGCCAGGGCTACACAGAGAAACCCTGTCTCGAAAAACAACCCTCTACCCTCCCCCCCAAAAGAAAAATTTATTTAAGTCTGGTAGTCTCAACAAATAAAAACAAACAAAAAATAGTTATTTAAGAGAATACATAGTAGCAAGTTATAGTTCTTAGTTTATTTTTTATTTAAAAATTTTTAGATATGTTTTTATTTGTTTGGGTGTTTCGCCTGAATGTGTGTATATTCGCAGAGGGCAGAAGAAGGTGTTGGATCCCCTGAAATGAATTACAAATGATTCTCAGCCACTTCGTGGATTCTGGGAATAAAACCCAGGTCCACTGCAAGAAATGCTGTATACCACCAAACCATCTTTCTAACTCCAAAGTTTTTTAAAAATTGACTTAAATCCTACTTGTCTTTGCGTGTTCATAAATAAATACTTCTTTTTCCCCACCCTGAGACAAGTGTCTTGCTGTGTAGCCAAACCTGGTATTAAACTCAAACTCTCTCATGATAAGCCTTTCTGAGTTGCTGGTACTATTACCCTGTCCAACTGTAATGGATTTAAAAAAAAAAAAAAAAAGACTTAAATTCTATAGCATATTAAAAATACAGCAAATACCAAGATAATAGTTTTTAGGTAAAATATTTGTGGGTCTCTAGTTCTTTTTTGCAAAGAGATTGGATTTGTAATATATAGGCCTTGGGCATGAGTCTGGTCACTGGTTTGTATGCTGAATGCCAGAGCAGCATGTGGACTTCTGTACATTTACCCCTACTCTGATTCTTCATTCCAAGGAAATATAAATGGGAAAAAAAGAACCCACACAAAGAGAACAGATGACCCTCCAGAGGATGCCGATGTTGAAGATGCACCCAGGAAAAGACTTAGGACAGATAAGCACAGTCTTCGGAAGGTAACGTTCTGGTCTTCTCCGGCCTGTGAGAATGTGTATTCTATGTAATTCTTGAGACCCTGACAGGATATAGGCAGTGGAGTTTTTTGGACTCTTGTCAGAGTGGTATTTAGTAGTAAGTCTTGCCATTTTTTTCTACATTGAAAAGGCCACTGAAGAAAGGACATGTTCATTAACATTTAGGGACATTAGCACAGGAACTGTTGGTATGAGTTTGTTCAAGGAAACAGCATCCAAATGCTTTGAGTAGCATTTTAAGTAATGATTTTTTAATTTTACGTGTTAAAAAATGACTTTTAGATTAAAGGGCATAGTTCAGTTCTTAACTGCTCAGGTAGCATGAGCCTGAACTTCATTTTCATTGATAGTACTTGGCAGTATGTTTTGTCTGTAGGGGTTATTACTCAGTGTGTAAATGAGGTATATGATAACCCACTAAAGATACTTTTCACTGCAAAAAGAAGTTAAAGAATCTATGACCGACACTGGAAATGGATTATATGAATTTACTCATGTTAGTAATTCATGATCTTATTTATTCACTGGAAACTCCATGTGGGCAGCACTGATTCAAAAAGGAAACTTCAGAATGGATTAAAAGAGAACCCAGGGCCTTGAGCGTAAATGGGCCTAGTATCTGAAGGAAAGTGAAACTGACCAAACTCTGTGTGTGCAAAGCAGCAGTGCATTACTCTGTCTGCCATGGGAAGGTCATGTGGAAAGAGAGTGAACCTTTTAGCACCACTTGGTTCAGCTGTCTGAGATAGATCTAGATAACTTTTTGGTAAGTTGAGTTTAATTAGGCTTTGTGCTACATATTTGAGTTTATATTTTTCAGGAGTTCTGACACAGTAGTTATATATATTTATATATATTTATAAATATTTATATATATTTATATATAAATATATATAAAGTAAAGTTTGATACTTTCACTGATCAAGTTGCCTTTATTATCTTTTTTTTCCCCCTAATTTTGAGGAACAGAAGATCTCACATTGCTGAAATATATAAACTATATTATTTATCTATAATTATTTTTTATCTATCTACCTATAACTATATCCTTTATCTTTAAGGTTCTATTTATAGTGTTTTGTATTATTTTTTTGGTGCATAAAGTGTTACTTGGACTTATTTCCATCACACAGGCTATGTAGTGGTATAGTTTACTATGAGTTAATAGAGTTTAAAAGTACCAAGAAGTACATAGTTAAGCCCTTTAAACAAGTGTAATCAGAACATTTTAAATACTAATTCATATTAAATAGGCATAATTTTTTATATTAGCTAAACAGATTAGAAAATGGCACATGTTTAAAATATAGTAGTGTTTGCTCTTAATCCTAGTTCTTGGAATGCAGAGACATCTGGAACATCTCTAGTTCCAGACCAGCCAGGGCTATATACATAGCGAGGTCCTTTTAAAAAGTAGTGTCGTCTCTCTGGTCTGGTCTTTATTAATCTAAGTCATGTTGCATACAATTCTGATATGTATTGATTACATTTAGTGAGCCAGCAGCATTCAGAAAGCTATAAACAGAATTTTCGTGACTAGTCTCAGTGGACTTTTTATTTTATCTGCTCTGGCTATCTAGGTGTTAGTGAGTGAGATCTGAGGTCTGGTACTGTGTACGGTCTGTCTCTTGGAGTGGCATTGTAACCATTAGGCAGTACTGTTTCTGTGCCGTTGAAGCATGGTTCTTGTTTGTTTTGGTTTGTTTCTTTTGTTGTTGTTTGAGATATGACCTCTTGTAGCCTAGGCTGGTTGAGAATTTTCTCTGTAGCCTAGGTTGGCCTTTTAATTCCTTGTTGTTCTGCCTGTGCCATCATGAATGCTTGGATTGCAGGCTTGTGCCACCATACCTTACTAAGGGCATTTTGAACTATATATATTTTTTCTTTTCTTTTCTTTTTTTATTCATTCTTCTGTCTGTCTGTCTGTCTGTCTGCAGCCACCATACCTTGCTGAGGGCATTTTGAACTATATTTTCCTTTCTTTTTTGTTTTTACTGTCTGTCCATTTCATCCATTGATTTACTTGAGTTGAGACAGTCTTACAGTATAGCCTTGGCTGGCTTGGAACTTGCTTTATATACCAGTCTGGCCTCAAACTCACAGGGATCCGACTGCATTGGTTTTCCCAGTGCTAGGATTAAAGGCATGTGCCACCACGCCTGGATTGAACTACATTTTTCAAAATTCCAGCACAAAATATTTATTATATTAAACTTTGTTTTTGTGAGACAAGGTCTCTCATTATGTAGCCCAGGCTGGCCTCAAATTAACAGTTTGTTTGTTTATTGGAATTGAATCTAAGGTTATAATAGACATATATTCTACAACTCGCTAGCCCCCCTTTTATTTTGAATATATTTTTAATGATTTGTTTTTGTATGTGTGTGTGTGTGTGTGTGTGTGTGTGTGTGTGTGTGTGTTAGTGTAAGAATTAGTTCAGGATATTTAAAAAAATTATTATGGGCAACTGTGGGTGTGAGGAATACTTTTCAAAGGAAGAATTTTCTATTGTGTAAATTTTCAGCAGCCTGTGTTCATTCATATTAGGAGAATTTTTTTCCTTTGATTTCTTTCTCTTTATCCACTCCCCCCACCCCCCTTTTTAAATAACAGAGAGAGACAATCACCGACAAAACGGCCAGAACAAGCTCTTACAAGGCTATAGAGGCAGCCTCCTCACTCAAGAGCCAGGCAGGTAATGTGGTCAGGCTCCTTCCTGGCTCCTCTGGGTGCCTGGGTGGGTGAGCAGGGCGGCCTGGTCCTGCTCTTGGGGATCGTCTAGTGTGGGCACCTGAGAGGGACGAGGAAAATGAAAGCAGGGCTGGGCAAGAGGGATCCAGGGTGCCTCAGAGTCAGCAGTTAAGCTAATACCATAAGTAGGCAGGATAGAAGATCTTGTGGAATTGAAAAAGAACTGATTTAATGCACAGACTGTAAAAATTCAGTCACATTGAGGTTACTTTTCTACTAGTTTTTGCTTGACTTTATTATTTTTCAGTTTGAATTTTATTAGAAGAGAAATTTTAACCAGAAATTCTCAGATTTCCTTATGAGATTAGTTGTTACTATAAATCCTGTCACTCTGATTTAGGCTCTTGATGGTTCATATTTAACCAACCAAGAGTAAAAGTCATGACTAGTTGTTTCTATTTCATATATAAATAAATAAGAAGTCAGCTTAAAGGACTTTCTGTGAAAAACAGCTTAGCTAAGCAGTTAAAAAGGAAAAATGAGACTTTTTGACCTGTGTGTGAGTAATTCTGTGGAGACACTAGGTTAACATAGAAACACCATCTTCAATATAGGGTGAGCCGTGATGGTTAGAGATTGTTTTCTTTATGCTGCACAAGATGATCAAGTTTTTTTAAATCATCTATTTGTAACATTTGTGAATGATTGGAGATTTGGATATAAGATTGCTATTTTAAAATATGAAAGTGGTAATGTTTTGCTTAAATTTTTTTATAGGTATACTCTAGGCTTTTTATGTGTGAAATTGTGTATAGTGTGTGTCAAATACTCCTGCAGTTGGTCATGGATCTGGGTGTGGATGAAACTGCATTGGCCCTAGGTTGGTTTGGGTGGGGCAGTTGGTAGGATGTGAGATTCATTGTGTAGTTTGTCTGCTTTTTTTTTTTTTTTTTTTTTTTAAAAAAAAACAAAACAAAACAGTTTTCCATGATAAAAAGTTAAGCTCTTAGTGACAGCTAAAGGAACCAGAGGATTCATCTTTAGGACTTCATTTAATTTAGGGGGTTATTCAAAACAGTAAAGAGGTAGGAGGTTTAAGATTTTAAACTTTATAAAATAAAATTATTTTACAGCAACGAAAAATTTGTCTGATGCTTGCAAACCCCTGAAGAAGCGAAATCGGGCTTCTGCAACAGCATCTTCAGCACTTGGGTTTAACAAAAGTTCATCTCCTTCTGCGTCCTTAACTGAGAATGAGGTAAAATAATGATAGTGATACCATGGCGTTCTTATGAAGGCCGTTAGTTACTCAATTGCAATGTGAGTGAAAATCCTTTTTTAAAAGAATTATGTTTGTGTTCTCTATAGGTATAGGTGAGTGTCAGGTGTTCTTAGTCATCTAAAATTCACAAAATTGAAAAAATGGTGCACTATTTTAGCCTGAGCACTTTGAACATACGCACATGCACGTGGTGACGTGTAGGTGTACATCTCTACTCCAGTCTTGTTGCAGAGTAATTGTTGTTGAAATCTGTTTTTAAATGGTATGTTCTGTAAACCTAACTCTGTTCTCTCACATGAAAGGAAATTCACACTGGCTCTCCCAGGACTTGCTGTGTTGGCCACACTGACATTTGCTACTGTGCACCCACACTAGTGAACTGGAGGGCTCACAAGCCTGTGGGAAGCCAAAGGTTTCTTGGTCCTCATGCGTTGTGTGTCTCTGGTCCTTTGTTCTGGCATGTCTCAGATGTGAGTGTGCAGGCAAGTTAGAACTGTCACTATACTTAGAATTCCTGTGTTTCGGGTCTTACAAAATACACAGTAGCAGAGAAGTGGGTGGTATTATAATAGGCTGCCGCCGCCATCACTGTAGCGTGTGGCGTGTAGATGTCCTTACCAATTCTAAAGTCTGCAAATGCCAAAAAAACAGGAACAGCCACAAATTCAGGAATCATCATTGATTTTGGTGCAGAGGCAGTTTTAATTTTTTGATTGTAGTAACTACTTTTATGGATCTTACTTTTCATTTTTAATTTTTTGTTATTTTGATCTCTGTAATTCTATATTTTTTTAATTGTAGACTGGAGATTTATTTTCACAGTATTTGTAAGGAGTTGATAACCTTGGTCTTCATTAACAGGATAGTGAGATGGAAAGTAGACAGGCCCTTTTCTCCTTTTGGATCAAAAGCAGTACTTCTCGTCTGGCCTCTGTTACGGTTTTTAGTAGGGTTGGGTGTGTCCTTGCTGTCCTTTTTATTGGTGGTGGGCTGGGCCTTCCATTGCATGATGGTTAGGGACCTGGGTGACCCAAGGAACACCCTTGAGAATTCTGTTACTCACTGCTCTGAACTGTGGTGTAAATTTAGACTGTTTGTTTAGTAGTATCTCAGTCATACAGACTAGCTCAGTCATAATCTCAAGTGTTCCTACTCATGGGACTGGGACTTGCTTATTGTTGTTATGTGTAGAAAACTAAGCATTTCTTATATTTGTACACATTTACTTGATTGCTGAGCTTCTATCTAAAATGTTACTGAAATACAAAAAAAGCTAGTTTTATATAAATTATTTTCTGTTTTTCTTCTCTTACCCGTATTTACACTAGTATTTTAAAAAATTAAAGATGGTTTACAGTTTAAATGAACCATATTAAAAATGAAAGGGTTTCTATCTAGGACAGAAACCCTTTCATTTAGGCATTTAAGTTGGTCTTTTCATTTATGATTTTTTTTTTCTAAATGCTGGGGATTTGTGAGTACAGAAAAATGCCCTATTACTGAGTTACATTCAAACCCTATAAACATTTTCAAACAAGTTTTTCTTGCTTTCTATTCTGATCTGTTTATCCAGTTGTTATTTTACATATGCTGTTGTCGGATATGGAGAGAGAAAACTATTGAACTTGTTTATCTATTATTCCTCATCATCAGTATTGAGTATTGAAGGTGAAAGCAGTGAGGGGACAGAAGGCATTGGCTGGTGCCGCTCAGTAGTCTATTCTTGGAAAGACTAAGGTCAAGCATTTTGTGACAAGACTTAGTTGCAACACCAGAAGCTGATAGATGATTTAAGTATTCTTATTATGTAGGAAATGTATTCAATTCAAATCCCTTCTTACATTTTGAAGGGAATACATAAATATCACAGTATACTTTATGTTCCTTAAATAAAATAATTTAAATTTCTAGGTCTTCTCTATTAGGTTACTTGTGTGGCTTATGTAAATATTCCATTATAGCTTATTTTATAGAGTTGCACCGTTAATTAAAAAACTTTAGGTGAATAAGTAGATTTATTTAGTATACACTAGCACTACTAAACCCCACAGTGACTTTACAAGTGTGTAGTGCTAAGTGTCTGCTAACACATACGATGTGGAGACTGTTAAGTCTGGTTCTGATGTGAAATTTACTGTTTAGGGATCAGACTTCCTCTGCAATTTGGGACACTTATGTTTTGCATGTTTATATTTTTTTTTCCCCTTCACCACACTTGATTGAAAGAAAGAAGATTATATAGGGTTGGTATTCAAGACATTTTAGGACATGTTGTAGTTTACGTTCTTGAAAATGTATATGATAAATTTATATTGGAATAATTATTAATTACATGATATTACATCACCCCAATGAAGAGAGTAAAATTGCACACTTGCATGACAAAGGCCTGTGAAGGAATTGATGTGATTTAAGTGTTTTGTAACTTCATTTTTTGTTCCCTTAGTAGAGCAAATTCTTATTTTTTTCGCCTTCACTGGTAACAGCTTTTATGGGAGCCCACATCAGTCAAGTTGGACTTGAACTCAGCCGCCCTGTACTGCACTTAGAATGATGTAATACCCCAAGATGTCTGCTGCAGGTGGTGCGTCATCGTATACACTAAGTGACATTTCTATCACAATCATTTTATGGAAGATGTGTGATAATCTGTTTTTACTGGTATTAATAAACACATACAATGAAGAAAACAGATAACAAATTTTAAGACCAAGGTAAGATACTCAATCAAGGCCATTTAATCAATCACATTCATCTCATAATAGAAACACATTCATATTCTAATGATCGATCTAAATTCCACGTTGAGGAGGAGGCCCTTGAGTTGAGGTTGTCCAGAGCTGTGACAGTGCGCCATGTTGAAGGGGCTGTCCTGTTACTGCTCAGTTTCCCTCTAATTCATAGCTTACGGAATTTTTATGGAAAATGTCAGCATCTGTTCTATCAGTCAGAAAGAACAAGCAGGACACATTAAAGGTTCTTTGTCAGCTATTTTCATTGCCAATGAAATGTATTCAGTATTGTAGATATTAAACCAGTTTTCCCACATAAAAGGCAGGAAGAATTTTGATTCTGTCCTTTTTTACTTGACAGTTTTACTATGACACTAGACCCAGTAGATTTTTAGGGAAAAATACGATTAATAGTATCATGTTGAACCATTCAACTGTTGATCTAGCCACTGATATCTAGAAGACACCATAATCAGTTTATTTACAACAGCCACGTCATCAGTTGCTTTTGTAGAACATCAACATCATGTTTTAAATGTTGTGGTCCTGGATGTCCAACTGGGGCTACCCAGGTGCCAGCATGTTTGCATGGGAGGAAAGGCTCCACTTGCCCTTAGCTCAAGAAGCAGAGCTTGTGCTATGCACGGGGTGTGTGAGCGGTGCCCAGGCCGTTCCACACAGACACCTCAGTGTTGGACCTGTGATGAAAGTTTCTGAGAAATACTTTTGTTCCAAACCATTAAGTAATGTAACGCATGTAAAACACACAGAGTGCCTAGCACCTTGCAAGGCCTCAGTGGTTCACTATTGTGACAGCAATGGTTATTACAATAAAAATAATAAAATCACCATCATTCTACTTTTATCCAAAAGTATAAATTTTGCTTTGGCATGAAAAGTGATCCCCTTGACTGCATCATGCATGTGAGGAAAAAATAAATCCAGAAGTAGCAGAACCCTAGCTCTGTTTGTGTGACACAGTAGGGTATTAGACTATGAGGTTGTAGTCTGGTAAGTCACTCAGCTGGCTCTTCTCAAATGTATTGAGAGACATGACCTCAGAGAATACCTAGTTAATGAACATTCTAAGTTGTACTGTTCTTAATGGACATGAAAGATCTCAGGTAAATAAAAAAAAAATTTAAAATATAAACCACAAAATTAAAAAGTATGCAAAGAAATATGATGGTGTAGAATGGCCCTGGTTTAAGAAGTGATTTCTCCAAAATAAAGACACTGTCCTGGAAGATCTTGGGCAGAAATGAAGGGATTTCATTTGAAATTAGAGCATGATGAATTTTGAGTGGGTGCCCAGGAAGCAGCTGGAGGATAGGCATTAGGCTCTCTGCTGGGGAAGTGAGGACTTCAGAACTAACGGTGATGTTCACAGAGCGGCACAGTCAGTGCCTACTGAGTTCAGAGAGTGCGAGGGGACAAGGGTGAGCATACTGGAATGTTCTTCAACTGGGGAAGACAGAGCTCACCTTGGGGCAGGGGCAGGAGCAGGGTCTTCAGCATTTTACAGTGAGTGTAGAGTGAAAGTCCTTCATGTAGGGTTTTCCTGCCCCAGAGACCAGTGGTAGTCTTACAGTAAATAAACAGAGTTCTGTGTCAGCTCATGGCTGATCTCTCCTCAAAGAGGTGAGTAGAAAAGAGACTCTTGTTTAAAAGAGTCTAGCAAGAAGCAATAGCTTGTCTGCTAAGAGTACAGACATTATGTGACAAATTTATTATGCTACAAATTTAACATGGAATTCCTTCATTTTCTATAAAAATGTCAAAAAAGCAATGCTACCTCTAGCCTTAGGTCTTTTGAACTGCCCACTGTTGAGATGAGTCTTACTTTTGCCATATAAACAATTATTACCATTTGATTCTATTTGGCTTCCTTCAGTCTATTGTTTGTATACTATATTTGCTTGGCAAGGGGAGGTCGCTTTCTGTATAAGACTGATTCTAAAGAGATGAAGACTTGTGTGAATGTACAAAGGTTTGCATTGTAGCTGTTCTAACAGAGCAGTGCACCAGGGAGTACATGACCTGCCTAGAGACCTGTGCTCAGCAGCCAGGTCCTTCAGGTGCTCCTTAATCAGCCCCTCTGCTCCAGATGGACTTCCTCCCTCCCTGCAGCTTTTCCTCAGAGTTGATGAAAAGTGAATGTTATGTTGTCTTTTGGTCACGATGCCTTTAAGTGTAGTTGTAGCTCAAAACTTTTTAGTATTCATATCTACTTACATCTGTCTTTCCCAACAGAAGACAACTTCAGTATTTTTAAGAGGATATCCTGAAAACCAACACAAAATCTAAGCATGACAAGGAAGTAAAACATGGGATCTAAGAGGAGAGGGTCCTTGCTCCATGCATGAGGACATCCGTTCCACCCACTGCCTCCGAAGAGGTGTAGAGCAACCTGCTTCTGGCATGGGTGGAAGGGTTTTTAAGTTGGTTTCCCAGTCAAGTTACATTTAATTATGGGATTAGTTGAGATAGTTCATGCAAAAGCACCAGAAAACTTAAAATAGGCTTCTCTGGTGCTGGAAGCCAGATGAGTGACAGGATCTTTTCATTAATGAGAGAACACGTCACAAGAAAAGCAAGGAAAAAACCCCCAACAAAACCTAACCTGGTAACCACATGTCTGTGACTCCATGTACTCATCCCAGGGTTATATCTGGAGCCTGTGGGCTGGATAGATGATATGTGACTGGCACCTATTAAGAGTCTATAACATAAATACCATAAAAAGAAGGAAATAAAGATCATAAGTAAACATCTCATTTCTCAAACAAAAAATGATGCCTATGTTTATGTAAAATTTAAATGATTAAAGAGTGCTCCTGACAAAGGGTCTCATAGCCTGGAGTGAGGCCAGAACTGATTTTGTTCTGTCTATCCTTCAGCACTGGTGTGTATTCTTTATAAGCTCCTAGCTCACTTGGCTCACTTGAGCAGAATGAGGAATCCTGACCGAGTGGTTCTTTGTTGGCCTCAGTTGCTTTATGTGGGCCTGAGATGTCCTGTGAGGTCATAGCTCCCTTCTTTAGAACTGTTTGTCCAGTGGCAGGTTAACCATAAGGTCATTAACACTTAGCAAGTTTGCTTCTTTCTCTGTCATTAGATTCTAAGGCAACATATGCCTCCCACATATTCAGACATACAGGTTGCTGATCCACCTTGCATCCTGCTATCCAGGTGGACTTCTTCTGTTAGGGACCCAAGGACCCTTTGGAGTATAGTGTGCAGCTCCTTATTTTAGCATCAATCAGTCCATTATTATCCAGTTTTTGAAAAATCAGTTCCAAGGACTGTGTTAATCTTTTGGATGATAAAATCCAAGCTGTCTTTTGCTATAGCAAAGCAGAAGGGCTTTCCTAACGTGCTGGTAGAGCTGTTACTGCTTCTTATTAATACTGACTTAGAAAGCTTTTTGGGTTTTGTATTTGTTTTAAGAAACATTGATTCCCATGTATTTTAGCAATTTTGGTGATTGCAGTTGACTTTGTTTCTTTTAGATACTATTTTTATTGTTTTACTTAGAATATTAGGATTTTTTTTTTCATTAATTTTTCTGCCAGTGAAGGAAAATGGTCATCCTTAGTACACAGAAAAGTACGTTTTCATTTTTCCCCATTCGGGAATAGTAAGGGAAATGCTTTTTGGGGTTTAACTAACAAGGATGTACTTCCAGTAACCTAACATATCTCATCTTATCAGGAGTCCTGTGTGCTATATCCACATTTATATATATTTTTTCTAGCCTGTGTAGTTAGTTGTTCAGCTTTTAACAAATAACTCTGGCAGTTTTAAACATGCTAGCATTTCAGGGGTATTCTACTTAAAAATAAAAAAAACTGGGATCAGGTGGAGTCCTAGTTTTGTACAGGGGCATTGCCAGTCACATGAGCTAAGGAAGCAGGTAGGCTGGTGGTTCTTCTGTTCTCAAGCCTTTCAGGTGAGGACACATGGCCTGTTGCTGCAGCTGGCTGGACCAGGCTCCTCCACAGCCTACTCCCAAGGGATGGCTGCTTCTGAGGACACAGCTGGGACATGGTTGAGTCAGTAGAGCATTTAGAGACTCACTTGACTTTGGATAATGCATGCCTTTACGGGAGCAGTAGCTGTGTGACTGAGTGGCTCAGCTCTCCTTAGACTCTGCCGTCCTCTTATGCTAACTGTGTAGAAGCCGGCTTTAGATCAAATGACTATGAAGCACAATGACATTCTGTGGACTACAAGTTTTTTGTATTTTGATTTTTCCCCTCTTTCATGTCCTCAGTAACTCATACCTGGCTTTGAATTAGGAGCAGCTAAGAGGGTTCTAGTCTGTGCAAACTTTAATAAAACTTATTTTGAATTCTAGGATTTTAGAATGGTTGACTTAATTTAAAATTGTCTTAATTCTACTCTTTAATACTTCACTGTGATGTTAACTTGGAAGACCTGCTGAAGATTAGTCGTTTAATTTCCGACCATTATCTCTGCTGAGCACAGGATTACTATCATTTGTAAATCCAAAACCGTCTGTGAACGCATTTCTATGCTTCTTCCTTTATGAAAGCATAACTTAAAACATGAAAATAATGTTGGTTATAGAAATATTTACTGTTCAAGGTCTGTAATTGTATTTTAAAATGATGTAGTATTCAACTTGTGAAGGGATTTGTTTTGTCAAAAAAAAAATTAAAACTCAATGTGTATCAGCCCGCAGAAGGGCAGGGGTCTGCTTTGTGGCCACAGTAGGGTAAACTCCAGTTGCATTTATTGAGCCTTTCTGATGGCCACATAGCTCCTGGCAGTGGGTTGGAAAATTTCTACTGGGTCACATGATGTTTGGTAATGCCATCTTGAACTCCCTGTAATAGATGGAGACTGCACTTCCTGTCCCTGAAGGAATGTGTGTCTAAGGCAGGTAGGCAACTCGGTACTATCACATACCGAGGAGTGAGTGGAGAAAGTATTCTCAGACTCAAGAAAACTTTGGAAAGTCAGGAACTAAGCTGCTTGGAAATCAGTGCCACAAGCATGACCTTGGTGGACACAGGAAGCCACAGGAAAATTCTTGACAGTCCGTGTCCCATCAGTCACTGCATTTTTCTTTTTCCAAATACATCCTGTTGGATACTGAATAGATCATAGATGTTGTAGACTGAGATCTGGGACTGTGTTGGGACCATACAGGTGATATGTCACTTCCACAAATGACATCTCCAAGTAAGCTGTCACCTGGTACACATGGAGGTGGAGCCTGCAGCTGGAGTGAGGCGCACACTTGACTCTACTTGCAGGTGGTTTGCTGAGCAGAGAGCTGAGGGACCCTCTTGACCGGGTAGGAGTCCATTTGTGGGGAGGGTGTGGTGAAGGTGGACCTTCTACAATCTGTCATGAACTGTGATATTGTAAGGTCTATATTCTGTATGTGGATAACAGACCCAATCAGGAAACGAGCCTTATGTGTGTCGTTAACATTTATATTTCCATTCAAAATATGTATTCAGTGTTTATTTCCTCAAACAGACTTTGTTAATTTAGGAAATATCTCCAAGTGGAAACGTGCTAACTTTCTGTAAATCTTAAATAAAAGGTGCTGTTCCTTCCTCTGACCCAGAACTGGTTTGTGTTTTCTGTCTTTCTTTCCATTCTTTTCTCTTTTTATAGTTTAGAAATTTGTTTTATCCACACTAAGGGAAGAAGTGGGTTGGTGGAATGGAGCATGGGCTCTCGTCCATGGATGATGTGCTAAACACCCTTTGGGTCTCAGTTTCTCCATTAGTCAGATGGGTCATCCTTGTGTGGCTATGGGAGCTGCTCTCTGAGCCAGGGCAAGCTTTGTGGCCACTGATTCCTAAGGCCCTGGGCTTCCCTAGTACTTACTCCTATCTCATCTCAGAAGTGCTCAGACTCCTACCTGTGACCCTTATATCTGATGGACGTATTAAATTTGGAGTTTGAACTCAGAGCATTTCACGTTGCCTCTTTCTGGATGTTGATGTTAAAGAAGTGGGCGGTGAGCTGATGGGAGAGGGATTGACAATGGGCCCTATAGTTCCAGCTAGTGAGCCTCCTGGGGACAGACCTTATGATGTGACATTAATCTAGTGTTCTTCATGCTATTTCCATCTTCCTGCAAAAGGTGAGAAAATACTTTGAAAGGCCTGTTTTTATTTCTTCATTACATTCTTGTTGCTCTGTGTCTAGTGAGACTAGAATGGCATCACACAAAGGCTGTCCTTTGCTTTCATGGCCCATCAGAGCCACAGGAGTCCTTGTTAATTTACCCCACTTTAACATTGAGTTCAAATCGGAGAAAATGCATGTTTTTCTCTCATTGCTCCTGATAATTTCAATGAGATAAAGGAAAGCTTATCAGTAAGGCTGCAGAATCAATGGGCCAGAGTCCCTGGTGAGTTTTCTTGTTTTTTAATGTGGCCTAATTACACTATCTAGCATTGTGTTCACTGGCAAATATCAGGCCTATAACATAATTACTTGTGATTTTGAGGTAAACATGAATCAGACTTAATACCTTTTTTTCTTTGTTTTATCTCCAAAATTCAATTTTCAACACTTTCTAAGATCAGATAAAGACAAAAAAAATTAAGCACTTCCATTTGATAGATGAAAGGGTTTTCTATTTTACACATTTAAACATTACTTGGTAGTACTTGTCAAGTGAGGACAGGGTGATTTGTGCAGCAAGGGTGAGGTTATAGCTGGATCCTAATTTCTGTTCAGTGGAGTGGGGCCAGGAAAATGGGTGCTTTCATCAGCACACTACTGCATTTCTCCCAAGTCTTTTCCTTAGGGTCAAGTGTTAGAGAAGGCAGAAATTATTTCTTGTCTTTCTGTGGGGCAGAGCAGATGAGTTGGGTGGGACCAGTTAGCTTTGAGAGGAGAGACAAGGCACTCAGGCTGCAGTGTGTGTCAGTGACTTTCCTGACTCTTGAATCAGTTCCCGGGGAGCACAGTGTCCTCAGTAGAGTGAGAAACAGCTACTTTGAGGTCTTTTTTGCAACTTCACTTTTTTTTTTTTTTTTTTAAATTCATGTGGTTATTTGGGTCTGAACACATTGGGTAAGAAAGGGCAAGAATATCCCAGAAGTCAGTTTACTTAGAAGAGAGATAATTGAATTTTCATAAGTTACTTTATTTAAAGGAATTTGTCTTATGTACATATGTATATTAAATATTGAGTAGAATAAAGTCCACTTCTAAAGTTCTCTACGCAGCGTTTTACAAGTTTTATTACTAACAAAGCAAGTGATGATGTGAATCACTGGGTGATAGGACAAGAAGTAGGCCGTGTCCAAAGGATGTGGCCACCTGTTTTCTGTGGCTAGTGAACTGTCGTCCGCCTCCTTCATCTCCAGGTCTCAGACAGCCCAGGAGATGAACCATCAGAGTCTCCATATGAAAGTGCAGATGAAACACAGACCGAAGCATCTATCTCATCTAAAAAATCTGAAAGAGGAATGGCTGCCAAAAAGGAGTACGTGTGTCAGGTGAGGGGTAGGCAGTGTTTGTTGTATTTGTGAGGGCTTCTCATGAAGTCCTAGAACAGCAGAGTAAGTTTTCAGCATCCTCTTCTTTATACCTCTTTGGAAGGGTTAGAGTGTCAGCAGAATTCTGGTATTAAGTTGCCTAAGTTAACATTCATTCTCAGATGGCAGTAGAGTGTGTGTGTGTGTGTGTGTGCGTGCGTGCGTGTGTGTGTGTGTGTGTGTGTGTGTAATAGTACTTGGAAGTATGTGCTGTAAGAGGTAAGGTGCTAGGGTGATCCGGTGTCTTTGCTACTTACTTAGTTCATTGGGTAGGCCAGTCATGGATTGGGATGGTGTAACTAGATCCATTCCTACAGAGGTACTGCCTGCGCCAGCTTCCTACCTGTGCTGGATTATGGGTTGGAGATCTTAAGTCCCTGCACCATTGTGACAGATAGTCAGTGTCAGTATTGATATGGGACTGCTGATTTGTCCGTAGTTGGAAAATGCTCGACTGTCAGCTCCATTGTTTCCATCTGTGGAAGGATGCTAGTTTATGATGAAAATATGCCATGCATGGGTCTTGGGTTTTTTTGTGTTTTTGTTTTATTTTTGACATTCACATCTGAGCTGAAAACCTGAATGTATCTTTCTGGGTTTTGGTCTTTTGTTTCCTTGCTGAGGGAGTAACATTGTCTAACTTAACCTGTCTGTAGTCTGGGATCCTACTAGGTATTTCACTCTTTGGCTATGTTCATTGGCATGTCAAAGATAGAATCAAATTGTCCCCTGTGGTGAGGGGGCCCTGAAAGGGCTCTGACTGTTGATGCTGCCTTCTTTTCTCTCCCACAGCTGTGTGAGAAGACAGGCAGTCTTCTACTGTGTGAGGGCCCCTGCTGTGGAGCATTCCACCTAGCCTGCCTTGGACTTTCCCGCAGACCAGAAGGAAGATTCACCTGCACCGAATGTACCTCAGGTAAGTTCCAGCTTCCAAGGCTGGGGGTTTATGTGTGGAAGTCACTGCTGCTTGTCCTGTCCTTCTGTTTGCTGTCTAGTTGTGTATGAGTCATTTGGCAGAAAACAAAGCTCACTCATACTGGCTGAAAGGTGCGTGTTCCTAAGCTGCTCTTCCACTGTACTGTATTAACTTGAATGATAATATCACTGGACAAAGTAGTTTAGGATACAGTGACTGGTGAATGAGGAAATAAAAGGCTGTGTACTTTTCCAAACCCTTTTGTGGGGCTAGCCTGAACCTTGCTCTACAGGGCATTGTACCTCCAAACAGTCCTGCCTAACTAGTAGTTACAGAACACTGGTATTTTTAGAATTCTAAGTTCTTTACAGAGATTCATTGTAACTCAGTTTATTTTCAGCAAGAAGTTAACTAAGAGGTTGAGTCCCACTCTAGTGCCTCATGGTTCATTGTAAAGTCTAGAATCTCAGTGAGAAGAAGACTGGCTGCACCGTGGCCCCTCCTCCCTACTGACTAGTCCCAAGAAGGGTCAAGCTGTCTAGGCAACCCAGCAGCAGTAGCAAACTTCAGGTACTAGTCTTTCTATAGCCATAGAAAGTCTTTGCTGCATTGGTGAGTGGGCCAGGAAGGCGATAGACTTCCTGTATTTAGGTGAAGCTGGAGATTAGATGACAGTGAACTCTGATGACTGGTGGTTTTCCTGAAGAAGGCTTAGACTAGTCATCAAGGTTGGAAACAGAGATAGAAGCTTTAGCAACACAGGCTGCTCCAAAACAACTGCCTTGTGCTAGTTGCTCAGAACTGTAATTTAACTCTTGTTCTCTCTACCTTTCTCTTTTCTTTGATCACTTGTTAGGGATTCACTCATGCTTTGTATGTAAAGAAAGCAAGATGGAGGTGAAACGCTGTGTGGTAAATCAATGTGGAAAGTTTTACCATGAAGCCTGTGTAAAAAAATACCCTCTCACTGTGTTTGAGAGCCGAGGCTTTCGCTGTCCTCTCCACAGCTGCATGAGCTGCCATGCCACAAACCCTTCAAATCCACGGCTATCAAAAGGTACAGATAGATGTGCCCTTAAAACTTGGGTGTGGGCTCACTGGAATGTGTTGGTACTTCTGAAAGCAGGCCCTCGATGCCCAACAAGTGTCAGCAGAGGCTGTGAACTGTAACCGACTCTGATAGCTCCCAGTTTTCTGCTGACTCATCATAAGATGAGTCAAGTGTTGTTTTTCCTGTAAGGGAAGGAAGACCTGCTTCCATTCCATTCTTTCCATATCTGTTAGCTCATTCAAGTTCATGACTTTCAACACAGGATACTACCTGAGCTGTCTCTGGATTTTGTTTGCTCATTTTAAAAAGGCACTTCGTATTTAAGGGAAACCTTTCTTTATAATACAAGAGGTAGAACCCTAAGCCTCACATACCTAGGCAAGTGCTTCACCACTAAACTTCATCCTCAAATGGGAAATATTTTAAAATCTAATTGTATACATGAAAGATAAGGGTGGTTGTGTAGGATTGGAGAGTATAGTCTTGTCTTTGTCAAAGGGCTTCTCTGTCAAGATATATTTAGTAATATTTAGGGAGAATTTGCTATCAGTATCTAGTAAGTAAGATGCCCAGAAGAGGCTCTCCCAAATCCCAAACAATAGCAGCATTAAGTTAAGAAATGCTGGTTGACCCTGCTTTCGAATGTGATATTTAAATAGTGTCTTTTTTTTTTTCCAAACACTGTTTTCAAACCTTTGCCTTCATAGAAGGCATTGTTATTAAATAGCTCCAGAGTCTTTCATCTTAAATTTTCTAATTTTCTCAGGCTTCATGATGTTGGTCATGAAGTCAAGAGTATTTGTGGTCCTCAGGGTGTTATTTCCTTTAGGTAAACTGATGCGGTGTGTCCGGTGCCCCGTTGCCTATCATGGAGGGGATGCGTGTCTAGCAGCAGGGTGTTCGGTGATTGCTTCTAACAGCATAATCTGCACAGGCCACTTCACTGCCCGGAAGGGAAAGCGGCACCACACCCATGTCAATGTGAGCTGGTGCTTTGTGTGCTCCAAAGGTAAGGATGGATTCTGCTGTGTGTGCTGATGCTGAAATGTAAACTAAAAGAGTCACAGACTTCAGGAAGATGACTTTGGTAAAGTGATGCCATTGAGTGTTGACTCACGATTGATATACTGACGCTTGTGCTTCTGTTGGGTTTGTGGCAGTTACAGGCTAAGGGAGAGGGCCTAGCCAGGCAGTGGTGGTGCACACCTTTGATCCCTGTATTCCTCAGCCCGGGCAGAGGCAGGCAGATGTATGCATCTGGAAAACTCTGCCTGGAAAAGAACAAGAAAAAAAAGGTCTAATCTGACCTGGAGAGACAAGCTTAGGCTAGCCTGTTCTCTTCCTGTAGGGGGAAGCCTTCTCTGCTGTGAGGCCTGCCCAGCAGCCTTTCACCCTGATTGTTTGAACATCGAGATGCCTGATGGCAGCTGGTTCTGCAATGACTGCCGGGCTGGAAAGAAGCTCCACTTTCAAGACATCATCTGGGTCAAACTTGGGAACTACAGGTGTGCAGTAAAAGTCTATGCTTTTATAAAGTCTTCTTGTCCAAATGTGTTTGTTGTACTTTATAGTACTAAATATTGAAAATTTTGTCACTCTCTGAAGAATATGTGAATCCTGTTTTTAATATTTATAATAGATGGTGGCCAGCAGAAGTTTGCCATCCCAAAAATGTTCCCCCAAATATTCAGAAAATGAAGCACGAGATTGGAGAATTCCCTGTGTTTTTCTTTGGGTCTAAAGATTATTACTGGACGCATCAGGCACGAGTGTTCCCATACATGGAGGGGGACCGGGGCAGCCGCTACCAGGGGGTCAGAGGCATTGGAAGAGTCTTCAAGAACGGTACGGAGATTTCCCAGTGGAGCATAGCTGGCATTCTCTTACGGCTTGTTAATCCTAATCTCTGTTCTATTGAAATTTGGTATTTTAAAAAAATTCTTGAACTAAATAATTTTATCTCTACCTTTATACTAGAGAAAAAGGAAGTTTGTAGGCTGATGTATTTATTGAAGTATACTTAAGCTGTTAAATAATTTTTACAATATTAGCTTGTGGTTAACTTTAGTGAGCGACATAATAAATTTTATTTATTTATTGATTGATTGATTGATTGCAACCCTGGTTGCCCTGGAACTCATTTTGTAGATCAGGATGACCTCAAACTCACAGAGATCCACCTGCCTCTGCCTCCTGAGTACTAGGATTAAAGGCTTTTGGCACCACTGCCTGGCAGAAAAGATACTATCTTTAGCACTAATTACAGATATTTTCCATAGCTAGTCTTTGTGTGATATCTCTGGAGATGATTTCCTACAGTTAGACTTCAGCTGCTAATTCATTCCAATTCAGAAGACATAGTGGGACCTTGGGTGCCTTACACAGTGTCAGGGTGGGCAGCTTGACAGGAATGCTGTGTCTAATTCTACAGTCTGTGAGACGGAGTATAGAAAGTATGGTTAAGCTGGATCATGGCTTGGGCAGGAAGGAAACAGGAGATTAGAGGCGTGACATTGCACATGCAGAATCAGCATTTTCTCTAAGTGCAGAGTAAGTGTGGATAGTAGGAAAAGCTTAAAGTGCTTCCATGCATGCAGGGAGAACTAAAGTTATGTCACTGCTGATGGGATTTGCCAGGGTAGATGGAGATCTGTCTCTTGAAAGCTCTTGGATACTTGCTTGCAGCTGAGACCTGTTCTCTTTCCCTGATGCCTCAACATTTGGGAGCTTCAAGAGGTTTTAGTAAGCATGGATAGCTATCAAAAGACTCTTGAAAACCATCAGGAAGGAGATCTAGTAGAGACTGTGGCAACCCAGTGAGTTTGATACAGTTCCAAATAGTGAAAGTGGGACTCCAGGCTTCTGACTCCTGATAATGGCCTGCTACTAAGTTGGGCCTACTAATGACTGATCAGCTCTTGCCAGCTTAGCCCATCCACTGCCCAGGCCTCAAAATAACATTGACATTCTGTGAGCTTTGAGTATTGATGTAGCCTTTGGTGATCTGAACCAGAGCTTCTTGTCAAAGCACGTTTGCTTACAAAGAGAATAGAAGCTCACTTTTTTCCTTAGTACACCGTTTCCGAAGCACCAGCACTGTTGCCTTGTCCTTAGAGCTCAGTACAGAGAATAGGTGTGACTGACAGAGACAGAACCAGGCTTTGTGCTCAAGTGGCACAGATGAGCTTTTAGTGCTCAGTCACTAGGCACTCACTTGTCTTTTTGGGTGGCTCATAGCCTGTAGTTTCCTAGAAACCAACAACAGTACTTAGCAGTGAATATGGAGCATGAAAGATAGATGTAGTTATTTACTGAAATATATTTCTTATATCCTGTTGACTTTTTAGCATTGCAAGAAGCTGAAGCTCGTTTTAATGAAATCAAACTTCAGCGGGAAGCCCGAGAAACACAGGAGAGTGAGAGGAAGCCTCCACCATACAAGCATATCAAGGTGCTGGGCCTGTCAGAGAGGGGGTGGGGACACAGACAGTGTGTGAGAGTGTGCATGTGCGTGTGTGTTCGCTGTCAATGGAGTAGTACATTCTTACGGAGTAGTAAACGTGGCTTTTGGGCTACTGATTTTTTTATACCTGGGTTGTGGCTGTTAGGAGGTCTATGAGAAACTAAGTCTTTGGGTCCAGTGATGAATACTAGGATGCATGTCTCCAAGGTGGGTCCTTGAGGGGGCAGTATGAGTGTGCAGGGTCCAGGGTTCTCTGTTTACAAAGTAGAGTCATGACAACATGCTTTTCCCCTACAGGTTAATAAACCTTATGGCAAAGTCCAGATCTATACAGCTGACATTTCTGAAATCCCCAAATGCAACTGTAAGCCCACGGATGAGAACCCCTGTGGCTCTGATTCAGAGTGTCTAAATAGGATGCTCATGTTTGAGTGCCACCCGCAGGTGTGTCCTGCAGGGGAATACTGCCAGAACCAGTGTTTCACTAAGCGCCAGTACCCTGAGACCAAGATCATCAAGACAGATGGCAAAGGGTGGGGCCTCGTTGCCAAAAGGGACATCAGAAAAGTACGTAATGTGTCTTCTTCTTTTTGTACTATGTAGTGATTCTTAATTGTGGGTTTTTGTGTGTACTAGAATGTATGTGGATGTGCATGTGCCATGGAATGTGTGTATAGATCAGAGGACAACATATGAGAGTCAGTTTTCTCCTTCCAGGTGGGTCTCAGGGATTGAACTGAGGTCCTCGGGCATGCTGGCAAGGTCTTTACCTACTGAATCATCTCACTAGCCCTCCCTTCCCCTCATAAGAATTTATGGTTCACTGCTTATTGTATGTGGGGTTTTTGTTTTTGCATTTGTGTAAAATATTTTAAAATAGTGTTCAGATTGAATTATTATAGTTAAAAGTTATAAGCCAGGTATGATGGTACATACCTGGTATGTGGCAAACACAGGCAAATCTCTCTTGAGTTCAAGGCCAGTATAGCCTACATTGTGAGTTCCCTGCCCCCACTCCCAAATGTTTTAAAACATTCCATAACTCCTATCAGAGTTAATACTAATAAACTTCCTTGAAGCATGTCTTAGGTCTGAATTCTAATGTTTGAATCTTAGGGAAAAAAAAGAGTCTGTGAAATGATTGCTTTTCCTTTGATTGGCAGTCAGGCATTCCTGCAAGAGCTAAGGAGGCATTACTATTTGACATTGTCTCAGCATAATCCAGTATGAATTCAATAAACAAAAACTTCATTGGCAGGACTGGAAAGATGTCTCAGTGGCTAAGAATACTAGTTGTTCTTTTAAAAGGACCTAGGTTCTATTCCTAACACCCCAATGGTGGCTCATAATCATCTATACTCTAGTACCAGGGAATCTAATGTCCTCTTTTGCCTCCAAGGGTACCAAGCACATGAGATGTACAGACATATATTCAGGCAAAACACCCATATACATAAATAAATTCATTGGTGAGAGAGACTAACTTCTGCTAACCCTGTCTCTGCTTTCAGATTCACTTGCCAGTATATCCCTTTCATAGATATACAAGTGGAATTGTTATTTATCTTGTCACAGACTGGCCCTGAAGTGCTTTTTCATGACCTAGGGACCAGTAGTTTCAAACTCACGGTCCATGGCCAGAGTAGGTCCAGCATGGATAATGTGTCCTTCTCTAGCTTTCTTCCTTGGTTGCCACAGCTGTTGTTTCATGTAGACTTGCTGTAGAACCTGACTGTCAAGTTCTTTATAACCTCTTTCCTTTGGGGGAATCTGCGTGTAATGATTACTTACATGGACCAGATATGTGCCTAAGAGGCAAGACATTGAAGGAAGTAATATGGACTGTTACTACTCTGAAAATGCATGGTATAATTGCTACTGTCAATCTTTATTTATAAGATATATATGAGATCACTTGAATTTGAACTTAACAAAGGACTTCTAGGATCCCTACCTCCAAGATATTAATGCCTTACCCTAGACTGATTGATAGTGTCATGGTGTTTGAGCCTTGATTCTGAGAATTGGTTGGCATGTACTCAGTCATGATATTCTTCTGTTTCCAGGGAGAGTTTGTTAATGAGTATGTTGGGGAGCTGATTGATGAAGAGGAGTGCATGGCAAGAATCAAATATGCACATGAGAATGACATCACTCACTTTTACATGCTTACCATAGACAAGGTAATGGAAAGCCTGTGTTTGGGTTTGGCTGTTCACTCCTGAAGTCTGGAACGTGGGCCGGGAGGGTTCGCCTGTGTGATTGTTCGCCTGTGTGATTGGCCTTTTGATTTTGTTGACATTCTCATTTCTTCTCCTTAATAACTTTTTTTCACAAACATTTGCGTATTTTTTTCTGAATATAGAGCTGCCCCTTGGCAGAGAGCATCCTAAGCCATATGTATTTAGTACAACATAAATAGTGTACCAAGAGTCTTCCTAAGACCAAGGAAAGAAGGGGGAAAGCATAGACATAAGAATTTCAAGCTATCTGGGCTACACTGTAGAGTGGTCTTTGGCTGTGAATTGATCCATAACTTGTGAATCCTATGCATTCTTTCTGTATATGCTGCTCATGCTGACTTGAAACTTCTGAGTTCAAGCACTCGTCTGTGCCACCTTCCTAAGTAAGTGGCACTAGAGGTGTGTGCCACTCTCCACAGCTCTGTAATTCATAGTTTTAAGCAGATGGGACCTATATGCTAGAGGGTTTTGGTGTTCTCAGAATGAAGGTAACTAGCCGTAGGTAGAGAAAGTGCTTCAGACTGATACTTTTGTGTCTTCTGCAACCAGTAAGCTCAAAAAGTGGGGCTCTGTTTTAAAGACAAGACTAATAATAGTGCTTGAAAATGACAAGGTAGAAAATGGCTACTGAGCAGGCGTTTTGAGTAGAGTATAGCAAACAGACTCTGCTTTCTGGGGATAAAGAGCCACTGTAGAAATAGGAATGGCTCCAAGAACCTCAGCCAACTGTCCCCTGTGGAAATATGACCATTCTTCAACTCTTTTTGCTGTAGACTGGTGTCTGGACCCCTCATTGAGGGCAGTGTCAGAGAGACAAGAGGGCTAAGAAATAAAGACTTAGGAGATACTGAAGCCAAGTATAGTGCTTGCCTGTCTATAGTCACAGCACTTGGGACAGTGAGGCAGCAGGATCTTGAGTTTGAGGTCAGGGACCACAAAAAGGTGAGGGATAGAGAGGAAGGAGGGAAAATGAGTGAGCAAGCAAGCTTATATACAGGGGTGGAGCAAGATGTTAGCAGCTAGCCCTGAAGGGAGTAGTGGCAGTAGAGTGTGTGTGTGTGTGTGTGTGTGTGCGTGCATATGCACATACATGTATATGTCTGTACCTGCATTGTAAAACAGAAAATAGTGAATATGGCAAAATAATAACTAATACAGGTGGGTAGGATGCAGTGATGTGCATTGTGCTTTTCTATTTCCCCTGTGGTTTGGTTTCTGTTTTTGTTTTTCAGACTTCTTTTTTTTTTTTTTTTTTAATTAAAAAAAGGGGCGGGGGGTTGCAAAAGATGTAGAACCTAGAGCTCTAGAGCTGAGTAACATGTCCTCCTTCAGGCTCTGACATGACACAGGATTAAGAAGATAAACTATGAGTAGGTTCATGGAGGGCCTTCTGTAGAAGGACATTCTGGTTTATTGGGAAAGCTGACAAGCTAGGATTTTGGAGGCCAACAGACAGAAAGCCAGGGTCAGCACTGTGGGAGGAGAGGTGCCTGACTGCCACAGGGATGCTCCTGTACCCTGTGTGCTGATAGCTCAAGGGGTGCTGCTCATTCCCACCTCATTTCTCCTCTCCCTCATTTTAGAGCTGTACATTAAAAACTAAGACTTTCACAACTGTGCCTGCCCTGGGAAAGGCACAGGCTCAGAAAAAGCCACAGATATCACCTATTTTAAAAAGAAGAAGAAGAAGCCTAGAACAACAGTAGAAAGAAAAGAACAAAATCAGAGGAGGAGGAATAATCTGATTTCCAGAGTTACAGTAGTATTATTAGATTCAAATGTCCAGGTTTCAGCTAAAAAATCCTAAGCTCTACAAAGAACAGAAGAATGCCCCATTCAGAGCAATAATTAAACCAATTTTAACTTTCTTAAAAGAAAGATTTATTTATTTAATGTATGAATGATGCCAAAGAGGGCATCAGATGGACGCCCTTATAGATGATTGTAAGCCACCACATGGTTGCTGAAAATTGAACTTAGGACCTCTGGAAGAGCAGTCTGTGCTTTTAACCAGTCCCCAAGTATAGCTCTTAAAAAGACTCCTTAGATCTCTAGACAAAAAATGAAACATCATTTGTTGATTTTGTTTAAGTATTGGAGAATCAAACTCTTAACTCCTACAGATTCTGTGATCTACTACTGAACTGTATCCCTGTCCCTGATTTTGAATTAGCTTTATAGCCCAAGCTGGCGTTGAACTTGGAATTCTTCTGCCTCAGGCCAACTTAGTGTGGAAATTATAGACACAGGCTATTATGCATGGCCTAAAACCGTAATTTGAAATATGCTTAAAGAACTCAAAGGGCTGGATGTGATAGCCCATACATACTATCATAGTCCAAGCATTTAAGAGGAAGGTGTTCCCTCTGGAGTGTGTAAATGGCAAAGAATTAAAGGGGTGCCCCTGTAAATATGTTTATTACAGTTAATTATACACATAAAAATGGTTAAGATGTGGCTGGGCATATGGCTCAGTGGTAGAGTCTCTAGCCCCGAGAGCGTGTACACACACACACACACACACACACACACACACACAAACACACACGAGGAAAAACCCCAGTAAGCTTTTATTTAAAAAAGATGAGCATGGTAGCATATTCTTAGAATCCCAGTGCAAGGAAGGTAGAGATGGAAGGATCCTTGGCTTCCTGACCAGACTAGTATAATTGGTGAACCACAGATTCCAGTGAAAGAGTTTATCTCAAAAAGCAGTAGTGCTTTTGGTGAGGCAAGATGGCTCATTGGATAACAGTTCTTCGAAGAAAGTCTGAAGACCTGAGTTTAATCCCAAGGACCCGTTGTGGGAAGAACATTATTTCAGGAAAGTCGTCCTCCAGCCTCCACACCTACCGTGAGAGCATCATGTCAGGAAAGTCGTCCTCCAGCCTCCACACCTACCGTGAGAGCATCATTTCAAGAAAGTCGTCCTCCAGCCTCCACACCTACTGTGAGAGCATCATTTCAAGAAAGTCGTCCTCCAGCCTCCACACCTACCGTGAGAGCATCATTTCAAGAAAGTCGTCCTCCAGCCTCCACACCTACCGTGAGAGCATCATGTCAGGAAAGTCGTCCTCCAGCCTCCACACCTACCATGAGAGCATCATTTCAAGAAAGTTGTCCTCCAGCCTCCACACCTACCGTGGCAATACAAGTATGTGGACACACACAACAAACAAAGAAATGGATATTACAGAGAAAAACAAGACAGAAAGCCTTGGAGAAATAGCACCCAGGCTTGAACTGTCCTCTGAATGCATGCACACACATGTATACAAGCTTGGAAAGTTTTCTGAAGTTCATTTCACATGACCCATATCAGGCCCACCTGCTTCTAACTCCAGCACCAGGAGATCTGACACCCTTTTCTGGCCTCTCTGAATAACCACACTCATGTGACATCCATAGTCACAGAGACATACAAACAAATAAATACAAATAAAAAAAATTCAGTTGGAGAGTTCTTAAGTCAGCTACCCTGGATTACATGGCACAATATCAGAAACCGAAGGCAAGGTGGACGGAGACTTCCTGCTACTAGAGAACTGACTTCTAAACAGTCGTCCCCTGACCGTCACATACTTGCATGCACTCTTTAAAACATGTATTTACTTTGTGTATGTATGTGTGTGATTGTCCACACTGTGGCATACTTGTAGAGGTCAGAGACAACTTTTAGAGGTTAATTCTCCCATGGTGTAGGGTCTGGGGTTCAAGCTCTGGCTATGGGGCTTGATGGCAAATGCCTTTATCTTGTGAGCCATCTCACCAGCTCAGTATACAAATACAGCTAAGGCGTGATTCAGCAAGCTAGATTGTTCATCTGTCATCTTCAAAAACACACAGAACTGGTTGGGTGTTAATTTAGTATAGTAAAATGCAGGTCACTGAGCTATGTCTGATCCTGGTTCTACTTTTATTCTCCTGGAGTGAATTCTGAGTCCTGGGCTCAAGTGATCTCCTTCCTTAGCATCTGAAGTACCTAAGACTGCAGGCATGCCCACCAAGTTTCTCTACGTTTACACCAGCTGATGGGTGCAAACCTTGGAAGTTTCTTAAAGGACCCACATGTTTACCGCCAAGAGAAACCCCTAAGGTCAGCACCCATCAGGTGGCACAGGCATAGTCGTCCCGAGTGTTTGCCATTCGCAGTGCTCTCTGGTTCACACAGCTAGGAATACTGTTGTTGACACAGACTCATCACTACTCAGACATCACTGACCTCATAAATAACCACTGTAGAGCAGAGAACCTACTTAGCTATGTATTTGGTCTAGAGGTTTTAGGGGAGAAGGTACATCTGATGTGTACCCACCTGTCCATCTCCTGATCTGAGGTGTGATAGGTGGTTCTTATTTTTTTATTGTACTTGGACACTAGGATTTCAGTGAGTTAGTTCCCAGAGCCACTGTGTATTCGCATTTGTGATTCGGCCGATTGCCATTTCAGAACTGTCAGCCTGTGCCTATTCCTCTTGTGTCAGCATAGCATCATGGACACAGTCCATCGTTCCAGCTGGTGGGAGCTTGAGCATGTTATACTTGTGTCTTACTTGCTCTTTAGGAGTTGATACGGCTTGCCTATTTTTAATGTAGTTTGCTGTTATCTGGCAGTGCTGGTTTTCTACAGGCTCTTGCTAACCTTCCCAAATCTGTGACACTAGTATTTCTCCTAGCTTATTTGTTGATAGGGGTGATGTTGTAGGTGCCAGTTCTCTGTCCTCACCACTGCTCACTTGGGTTCTTTTTGTGTTCTGATTTTGAGCAAGAGAATCTGGACTGGTTGAGAGGTGCCTGGTCCAAATGGACAGCAGGGTACCATGATTTTCAGTGTAACAAGCAACATTATCATCTGATACAGCCTAGAATCCCTTTAAAGATAAAAATGTCATTGACTTTTTTCCTACAGGACCGCATAATTGATGCTGGCCCCAAAGGGAATTATTCACGATTCATGAACCATAGCTGCCAGCCCAACTGTGAGACCCTGAAGTGGACAGTGAATGGGGACACACGGGTTGGCCTGTTTGCTGTGTGTGACATTCCTGCAGGTATATCACTGAGGTCCTACAAGTTTCTGGTGCCATGTGGACAGGCAGAGGCAATGGCTGGCATTTGGTGTGACTGAGTTTGGAAAAGTATAGGATAAGAATTTGGAAGTTTTGTCGTGGATATCTGTTTTATGAAGCGAATTGTTGAACTCTGTGAATCATGCCACTGTGTGCCTGAAAGGAGCGGCGGGGGTGGGGGGCACATTTTCTTGAGACTAACTCTTAACTTCAGCATCCATTGCCTTAGGAAGATGGGGTCCTCTAACAAAGCATTGTGTCTCCTTTAGGTACAGAGCTGACTTTCAACTATAACCTCGATTGTTTGGGCAATGAAAAGACAGTCTGTCGGTGTGGAGCCTCCAACTGTAGTGGGTTCCTTGGAGACAGACCAAAGGTAAGGGCATCACAACTTTTCTGTGAAGCTCAAACACGTAGCTCTGGTACCATTATGGCATCTGAGAAGATTGCTTTCTAGTAAGCAGTACCTCTTCCCAACTGACTGTTGCTGTGTCAAGGGCAAGGTCTTTGCAGTGTGTGGGTTGAGGTTAGTGAAGCCAGTGTAAGCCACTTGTTAAGACTTCTTCAATGGTACAGTTCCTGTGAGAATTAGCCTAATGAAGCACCAACAAATGTGTGGCTTAGACATCAGGAACATAGACTCAGTTTTGAACACAGGTAGGTAAAATCAGAGTTTTTGACAAGACCATATTTGTTGCAATGTTTCAAGTCTTTCAGGCCTCTTTCCTGCTCCTGTTGATGGCTGTGGCATTCCTCAGGTTGTGGAAGCCTTATCCTGGCATTCTGTTGCTTCACTTGAGGTTCCATGTGGTTGGTGTCTTTTTTCACTGCCTCTATTACCCTGCTACCTTTTTGTATGTGTATCTCAGAGTCTGCTAGGCAAGTGCTCTCCTACTGAGTCACAACCTTTGGACTCCAGTCCCTTTCAAGTTGATTACAAGTCATGCTTGCTTGATGTGCCAGTGTTGGTTTTTATTGTAATTTTATTCACAGTGACTTCTAAAATCATGTCTCCAAGGTCCTTGGAAAAATATGAATGTTGGGGCACCCCTTGCATGCAAAAGGCCAAGACTATCATGGGCAGCTCTACTCCGAACTGCAGACTGAGCCCACCTTCTAGATATTTTCTGATGGACTGCTGGTTTGACACTGGGTTGCCCTAATCTGTTTGCTTATAATTGACTTCTTAGCTGAGAGAAGTGGCCAGCAGACCAGTAGTCTGGCCACGGGCTGTGTCAGCAGTCCCCAAGAATGGCGTTATTAAGCCTGTATACTGTGTCTTTTGTCTTAGCAGGAGTTGCTGAAGGTGTAGTGGATCATTGCGTTGGCCATGGCCCTCTTCTCTGTGTGGGGTGAACCTTTTTGTGGTGCTAGGAATGGAACCTACAGCCTGAGCTACACTTGTAGCTCAGGCACCCTATGTTGGAACACCCTAGGGATCTGTGATGTCCCTCTTGACCTTGCTGTTTGGGCATCTGTGTAGTTTGTCTCTTATTACTGCTTCAGTCTATATTCTTTTATAAGAACTATGCTTAATTCTTGATTCTAGACATCAGCATCCCTCTCTTCAGAGGAAAAGGGTAAAAAGGCCAAGAAGAAAACCAGAAGACGGAGAGCCAAGGGTGAAGGAAAGCGGCAGTCAGAGGATGAGTGCTTCCGCTGTGGTGATGGCGGACAGCTGGTGCTGTGTGACCGCAAGTTCTGCACCAAGGCCTACCACCTGTCCTGCCTGGGCTTGGGCAAGCGGCCCTTTGGTAGGTGCCCAGCACCCATACCAGCTTCTGATGACTTACAGAGGGCTTGCCTGCCATTCCTACTAGGCCTTTCTTTACTGACTGGGCCTTACCTGGTTGCAAATTCATGGGAAGGTCAGGCAGTAAATGTCTCCAGTCCACAGGATGGGGTCAGTCAGTAGCCTTCTCTAATGGAGAAGACTGGTTCCACTGCAGCAGCCACCATGACTAGTCTCAATCACTGGAGGGTCTAGTTGTTAGGCACCTCACCTAACTCCCTCCCCAGGACTTATAGGCACCTAGAGATGACACAGCTAGCAGGAATTGCTATTTAAGATGGAGCCACATATTTGGCTCCCTGGAAGACAATAGAACAGGCTTTGCCTCTTACGTACTCCTACATACTCGAGAGACCATAGCATCAAGATGAAATACAAAGACTTTACTCAAAGACAAGAAACCTAATATGGTTTAACATATCTGTAGTGGATTTGACAGCTATCCTTAATATTAACAAAGAGCTTCAGAGATTCATATCTAAGTAGAAAACTGTTCCCTTATAAAAGGCAAAGCACAAGCCAGGCATGACAGCTCACACCTTTAATCCCACCACCTGGGAAGCAGAGGCAGGTGGATTTCTGAGTTCAAGACCAACCTGGTCTAAAGAGTGAGTTCCAGGACATTCAGAAGTACACAAAGAAACCCTGTCTCGATTTAAAAAAAAACGCATAAGGAAGGGTCACTGCCGTCAGTAGACATCTGCTAGTGTTCTTACGCTGTGTCTGGTGTGATACTGCAGTTGGCAGGAATGTATGCTGTGTAGTCTGCAGCACTTAGCACCTGCCTGGCCTTTGAGCACCAATTACTAGCTTCTCTCTGGCAATGGAAATGACAAGCAGACTCTTGTGTTAATTTGCATTTATTTGACTAGCCAAGTAAAAAAGTAATTCTAAGTTAGGTATGCTGGTATATTCCAATTGGCCCACCAACTCAAGGCTGAAGGTGGATGGGTAGTTAAAGGTCCCGGTCACCCTGGGAAACATACTGAGATGAGTATGTCTTATAAGAATAATAAGACTATGGATATTAACTCAATGCTACAGCATATGCCAGGCCCTGAGTCCAATCCCTAGTACCCCTCAAAAAATCATTCTCTACCCTGAATATATTGAAGCTTTGATTCTTTCACTTCCATTTACTGATGGTGTGTTTTATTGCAGGGAAGTGGGAATGTCCTTGGCATCACTGTGATGTATGTGGCAAACCTTCTACCTCATTTTGCCACCTCTGCCCCAACTCATTTTGTAAGGAACACCAAGACGGGACTGCTTTCCGTTCCACCCAGGATGGGCAATCCTACTGCTGTGAGCATGACTTGAGGGCAGAATCTGCAAGTAATACCAAGACTGAAAAACCCTTTCCAGAATCACTGAAGTCAAAGGGGAAGAGGAAGAAAAGGCGGTGTTGGCGAAGAGTCACAGACAGCAAATAGCATTTGGTCAGATCCTGGGGTGGTGTGGGGCAGCCAGCCCTGCCAACAATGGGAAGGCAAGTGCAGCACTCACCCCAAGGACCCAGTTCATAGCGCTATGTGTATAGGCCTACTTGCGTGAGAGGCAGCTCCTCCCACCACTGAGCCATCCTCAGCAGCTGTGCTGCCTCTGCACTGATGCTTGTCAGCTGCACGATTGGCGGTCCAGGATCAACAAGCCTTACTACAGCATCACCTCTACACTTGAATCTGAGACCCAACGTCAAGGTGCCCTCCCATTTCTATTTTAGATTAAAGTTATGATTGAAGATTAACTGGCATGTGACATGCTTTTATCTTACCTGAAACAAAGAATTTTCTACAGGTCACTCACCATTAGCTCTCTCCTGATGGTGCAGGCTTCTATTCACATACTGCCCTCTACTCAGGGCAGATTGGGACTCAAGCCCTGGGCTCCTTCTAATCAGGATTGGTAATTATTTTGTTTTGAAATAGCCTATGTTCTTTGTATTAATGTGAATTTTTCCTCAAAGTGCTTTGTTTCCACTTTGAGTGGTTGTGGTGTTGCAAGATTCCTCTCGTGGCTTCCCTTTTTGTGGACATGACCAGTGACAGCAGTGTGGCCTGGCAGCTGCTTCTGTTCTGCCTGTTTTTCTCTAATGTCTTGAACCCAGGTTCTTTGACCAACATTTGGGGAAAACCTTGTACATTTTCTTCACTTGGTAGTTTTCTGACGTTTATTCCCAACATACTTTTGACTTTCATATATTATTACCAGCTAAAATGTATCTGAGTTGTCAGGCAGATACAACTATTGAGCCCAGAGGGAGGTAACCACAGGAACCCCGGGGAAAGGTGGGGGAGCACAAGACAGCCTGGAACCTAGGCTAATGCTTTCTGTTTGGTGCATTTGTTTGTGGAGCCTCAAGCTATTTGCCTTTTATCTCTCCACCAGGGCCCCCACCTTGTCTCATGGTGGCCAAGTCTCATGTTACCTGTTTCCCTATGAGATTTAAGTGATTTCTTTTAAAGGCTCAGCCCAAGAACTACTAGACTGTCCTTGGGCCTGCTTCAGCCTTCCCAGGACTGCATCTTGGCCCTGGAGAGCTTGGGACACTGAGAAAGGAGACCTCATGCTTTCTATTGGGAGGGAAGGTGCATGCAGTGTATCAGCAATGGATGGCTTTAGAAAAACCACAAAGTAAAAAGCTTAAACTAGCCATGAAGTCCCCAAGGTTTGCTGTCCACTGCTGTCCTGCCCTCTAGCCTTGTAGAACTGCAATTCCCATTTGAACCAGGACTGAGCATTCTTAATGGTTAGCATCAGCCATGACACCTGCAAGCCTAGCATGTCATGAGCACTGATTAGTGACTACCCTCTGGCCCTTCTATAGTACCCCAAAAGTTGAAGCAGCAGCCTGTTGCTTTCGTAGGCACAGGCCTAGTTACCTCTGGAGACACCTATTTGACCAGCAGGCCAGAAACACTGTAAGTTTAGAATTTAATCTGGCTCAAACTGCTCTATACAAAATAATAGATTGGTTCATAAATGTCAGTTATCCATGGCCCAGGTTTGGAAGGCTGATGTAGTGATAGGCCAGGTTTCTTCTCACATGCACATGGACCCCAGGCTTCATGGTAGGCCCATCGTGCTGTCCAAAACCATCCTGTCCTACCACCTGAGTAGCTTCTGCTAAAGGTAGAAGGCACAAGAGCTGATTTTGCAGTTTACTTTGGGAACAAATGAACTGTTTTTGTTTTGTTTTGTTTTGTTTTTTTAATCTTAAGTAAAATCTTGGGAATTTGGTTCCAAATTATTTTATGATCTTTATGAAGGAAATATTGTGAACATTGTAGACAATTTCCCTTCCTAAAAGTATTAATGAGTAAATAACACTAACTCTAAAAACCAACCGAAGACCTACTTACAAATCTGGGGTGATGGCTTTTCCTACAGAGGGACCAGCCAACAGGCCTAGACTGTGACTCTGGATGTGGTAGGTGTTCTGAATCTGACAGAGATGTTACTTTCTGAACATCAGCTCCAGTTTCTTTTTCCTTAATGTGACATAAACAAATGAAAACTGCCCATATTCTACACTACTCAGGAGCCATTCCCTAGTCAGCACACACCTATGTGTACACTTCTGCAAGGTGGCAGCAGCCCAGGGATGCACAGCCAATGTCCACACTAGCACTGCTCTATGAGAATGTGGAACTACAGCAGTTAAACCTAGGCACCTGTAGGGCAGTGCATCTGGCAAGAGTGCTAAGGACCCAGGTGCTAGTTCCTAAGGAACATCCCGGCAGTAGTATGTAAGGACTCCTTGGGTCTCAGGCAGGCACACTCAGGTTGGCTTTTCTGATGACTTCCAAGTGATATCTGTAGCATGATGTGTGAAGTGCCCAGAGCTACCTAATTTTCAAGTTAAGTATAAAAATGTTTTAATTAAAGTTAATGCAAGCAAACACTTATCAGTTGCCAAATACCATCATCTACATGGAGTGTAGCTGATGACTGTTAGTAGAATAAAATGCTGTGTCCATGTGTGTCATGGTGTCACCGTATCCTGTTGAGATGTGAAATGTCCTGTCAGAAATTAAATCTAAGTTTAAATGTGCCTACTGGTGTCTAAACTTCATACAATATAAAGTCAGCTTCCTTTTAGGAATGCCGGGTGCTGTCACTAGGTCTGATAGTGAAGGCTTAAAAACTTGAAATTTGGGGGAGGGGGGAGTTAATACTGAAATATAGATGAGAATTACCAGTTGGGGAAAAATAGCATTTAAAGTGGAAAGTTGTGTTTGGAAAACTGTAATGAGTATTTTTTTATTAAAAAAACTTTAAAGGCCTCTTTCTTACACTTATTTAATATGTAACTGTGTTTGACTCCTCTACTTCCTGGGTGCCCACAGTTGCCCTATTTACCTACCTTTTGTTTTCTTGTAGCCTTATCTCCAACCCCGCCTCTCCTGCCCCATGCTGACAGCTGTATCTGGAGGGGTTTGGTCTCAGCAGGGAGTCAAGCCAACCTGAAACACAGCTCTTCGGGCTTTCTTTATAAAAACTAAACTTTAATACTCAGGTCATTTTACAATGAAAATAGGAACCCAGACACAGGTTTGAAATGTTTACAACTGTACAAAAAGACATACAAATCCCTGGTAGGTAGTGGCATCAAGGCTGGCCATAGCCCCCTCACACCCTAGACTGCCAGGTTGTCACCTTTGGTCCCCTCAACCTCAGGAGGGAGGGCATGCACAAGCAGAGAAAGAGAAAGCCCTCTCAGCTAGTACTATTTTTTTTTAAAGAAGAAAGAAAAAAGGTAAAAGTCTAACAGGCACTAAAATATATGAAATAACTTTTGGTTTGCATTCAAAACATAAGGAATCCAAAATAAGGTATTTTAAATCACACAAAAAACTAACTCACTAAAATATAAAAAATAAGCCTAAACTTCCCAGAGAAATGGCTGGGGCCCAGGAGCCTGTAGATAGCATGTGCTGGGTAGAACACATCCTTCGGTATCTACTCAGGTCACTTAGCATAACCAGCAGAACTTGTCCTCTGGTCTGATGAGGGCCAGCAGCAGAGTCGGCACTTAGGACACATTGGTCATAGGCTTGTACTTCTTGAAGCGTGTCCACTGGCCTGTGGCGTAGTTCATCTCGAACACTGTGTCCACTAACATGGTGGTACTGCCCTGGCCATCTGCCTTGGGCAGATCCTCAGTGTGCTCGCTGAGCTTGATCTGGATCACGTCCCCCTGCTCCGGACATGGATTCTCTGTAGGGAGCAGGGACTGCTGGGAAGGTGCCTAGGGCCAAGGAACCCATCCCCCAACCCGTGGGGGCCACCTCCCAAGCCTAGTAGCACAGACGCACCTCGAGAGCCAGCCATGAATCCCAGGATGAGGGCCTTTTCTGGCCTTGTGACCTTGTTTGCCGTCTTGAACATCTCCTGGGCAGCAAACATCTGTTCTCTCTGTGAAGAGATGATGTGGGTGGGTGCCCAGGCTGCCAAGGCTACCTGCCTCCCTATGCTCATCATATAATACCCACAGGCTGCAAACAGGCAAACCTGTACTATCCATCTAATGGCCTTGGGCCCTGCCAGGGTACCTACCGTGAGGGACAGGTTCTTCTTAGGTTGCTGCTGAACAGGGGCTGGGGCCTGGGTCTGTGGGGCCACCATGGCCACTGGGGGTGTCTGAGCAGTGGGAGTGACAGCTGGGGGAGTAGTAGGTGTCAGAGGTGAGGCAGGTGCGGCAGGTGTTGGTGTAGCTGGGCTCAGGCCACTGTTATACATAGGTGCCCTTTGTTTAAACTGTGTTGGCAGTGTGGGACTTGGGGCGCTGGGTTCCTCAGGTGGCCGGCTGGCTTCCCGGGAGGGTGGAGCTGCAGGCAAAGCAGGTTTATTAAGAGTTGTCCAGGAAAGGGAGTCTTCATTCCTAATGTTCTCATCCTAGACTGGTCCCCAGGCTGCCTGCCCCAGACACCATTTTCTGGAGAGGCAATAGGCTCAGCTCCACGTCCCCTGCCCTGACAACTACCCCATCCATACCCACCTACTGTCTTGTTTCCATCCCTGCTGACCTTCACAGCCTGGGACATGAACCCTGTGCACTACTACCCAGCAAGGCACAGCCCATGTCCTCAGGTGTTTCGAGACCCGTGGATTGTCTAGGGCTCTGGTTAGCTCCTGGCTCATGTTACCCATACATACCCTGGTTGGTACTGGTTACAGGACAATGGAAAGCAGGTTCCCCAAGCCTAGCACTCTGCCTCCACAAGGTTGCTGACTCTTAACAAGTCTTGAGGAAAACTGAATCTCCCCCGCCCCCCACCCCTGCAGCCTACAAAGCTGAGCCCAGTGTAACCAACCCCCTGAACAAGTGACTAACCCAAGCTTTTGTCTGCCCCTGAAAGAATCATCCCTCTGCAGAATGCCTCATCTGGGAAGAGAAAATCCTTGGCTTTCCCTGCCTCCCCGATCCCTACCCAAAGAACAGGGTGCCCAAAGTGGCAGTCTTGGCAGCTACTTGTTCATTCAAATCAGGACTTCTGGCTTATTTCTTGGCCAGAATATCCTCCTCCTGCCTGGGATCAAAAGACAATGGGACAGGTGCCTTAGCAGCACCTGTGAGCAAGGCTACTTCCCAGGTGGGTATGCTGGGCTCGGTCCAGGTGTCTAAGTGACCCTGTGACCCCAGGGCAAGTCCTTATGTGGGCTGAGGGAAAACTGGTTCAGCTTACTGCCTGGTACTCACCTGGGGGAGTCTCAGAGCTGGGGATGTAAGATGAAGCAGGTACCACACTGGGTGTGGAGGGCAGGTAACTTGTGGAAGGCAGTGTTGGCTCACTGTTCAGAGACCCAAGTTTCTGGAAGGCAAGAGACCGTGGTTCCTCCAGGCAGATGTAGCAGTTTCAGTACACCTTCCTGGCAGTAGCCTGGACAGCCTCAATCAGCCATTGCCCAGCAACAGAGCAAGATACCACTATCCCCAGGGCAGGGATCGTGGCTTCTCTAACCCATAAGCTCTTGATTTTAGTGATGCTGGACTTCAAACTTAACCCATGGCCACCACCCTATCCTCCCAAACTGACATCTAGGGAAACAGTTCAGCAATGCAAAGCGTACTGCAAAGAAAATAGGCTCAGAGACCATACCAGGAAACAGCCACACTGCCTCCACACACAACCTGTGCACAGACAGACCCTGGGAAAGAGCCACTCTGCTGAAACGCCCTTGCCACATGCATATGATGCCTGGTCTTCAGAGCACTTGGGCCTCAAACAGAAACCAGACCCACTGGACAGTGAGGAGCAAGATTTAACACTGGTATGGAGACACCACAGGCAGTAATTCTAGTATGAGGCAGGAATTTGTTCCAAACACGAGACTGATGCCCAAGTCAGGCTCTGGCTCCCTCTGCCACTAACACACACATGCATACACATCTGCACACATGTATACACATACTTTTACAGAATATATCTTAGTGGCTATCAGTCAGGACAAGAGGGAGCACATTATTTTGGCTGTGTCAGCAGCTAGAAGTGGTATATAGCACGCCCACAGCTGCACTGCATGGAAGCCCTACCTGTGTGGACACCAGGCCAGCAGCATAGTCAGGGGTGGCATTTTCAACAACTGTCTCTTCCTTGGTGGGCTTTTCTACCACTTCTGTGTCTGCCAATAAAGGAAGAGAGCTGGTTAGTGGCTCTCTGACCCAGCTCCAGGTCAGAAGTCACAAGTGTTTTCTGTGAAGGCCAAATTCAAAACAGCATTGTGCACTTAGGTCTCAGGACAAAGAAATGATTCCTTGAATCAGGTATTATAACCTGTAATCCCAGCAGTTGGAAAGCAACAAGCTTGAGGCCAGCCTGGACTACAGTGTACGGACCTTGTCTCAAAAAGCCACACACCTCCACTCAAAAAAAACCAACCAACCAAACAAACAAACAAATAAAAAAAACCTGGGAAAAGTTTCATTACCATTATGGTAAGATAAGACACACAGGCAGACTAGACCAGAAAGAGAAACCATGAAGAAACCCCAAAAGACCCAGACACTATACTTGCAGAAGCAACTACAGTAGCACACTAGGCTATACTACCTCTGACCTCCCTCCAAACCTTCAATGCTCCACACACCTAAAGTCTTCCTCCTTCTTTTTGCTTCTCGGCCAGCACCAACTGTATTCAGCTCAGAAATATCCAGCAGCTGCCAAAATAAATACATGTTACACTTAATTATAGAGCAAAGGGTCAACACTTGGCCTTGGCAGGATCATGAGAAAGAATGTCCCACCTTCACTCCCCTTTCTTTCTGCAGCGGTGTCCTCGAAGGTGGTATTGGAGTTCGGTTCCCAGAAGGACTGAAGACGCTGGGTGTGGTGGGACTTCTGAAGGGGGCTTGCTTCGGAATGCCTTTGAGAGGGGCTACGGAAAAAGACACGAATGTCCGTGCTGATGTCTTTGGGGGTGGGGTGCCCAGCAGCCTTTTTGAGCACAATTGCTGAGCAAGGCTGCTTCTGGGAAACCCCACAGGAAGTTAGTCTTCTACACAGTCTGGACTCTGCACATTTCATCCTGGGCTAGAAAGAACTCAAGGGACTCAGTGGTTAAGAGCATTGACTGTTCTTCCAGAAGACCCACTCAACACCCACAGTTATTAACTCCAGTCCCGGGGGATCTGATGCCCCCTCCTGTCATCCAGGAGCACTCCACACTCGTACACAGACATATGTGCAGACAAAACAGCCATACACATACAATAAAAGAATTGAAAAAACAAAAACCCAGATTCTTCGTCAGTATCACTATGTTAAAGGGACACAAGTTCAGAACCTACAAGCCTAACGACATCCCTGAAGGTCTGTTGGGAAGACCCAGACTTGATGCTCTGAAAGTGCACAACTCATATCCTTTCTGAGAAGGCTAGAGCAGTAGAGCAATAGATAACAGCTCTTTAAGACAACCGAGACCTCCAGACCTTGCAGGACAAGAACTATCCTGGTATCAAACTGCCCAGAGAGTGACTACACCCCAGACTGACATTTTTGCTAAGAACAAAGGCAAATATCTTGAGCTACGTGACCTTACAGTATCAAGTCTCTCAGAACAATGACATTCCACTTTTCTTTCTGTCCCTCAGGAGGACTACCCAATGTCCTCAGAGGCAAGGGAAGCAAGGTGGAGCCTACACTACAGCAGCAGGCCACACCAAAGAAAGAACCATACACTGCAGTAAAACTGGCAGAATGGTCAGCCACCCCAAGACTTTCCACTAGTTGTGCCAGTTTGGGGGTTATGGAAACTTGGTATTCCAAGATGCCAGATGAGCCAAGTGGGAGGTCCCTGCAAGGCTTTCCCTTCACTCTACAGCTGTCTAAACCACTGGGCCCTGAACATGGTTCTAGAGGAGTCCTCTCTTGAGCCTGACACAGTGCTAAGTGCACAAAACACAGCACATGCATGAAGAGCCAAACTACCTGTGACCCTCTAACTTGGAAACTAGCCCTGGGCACATGCCATCTGTCACATGCTACACCCAAGAGGGTAGCTACAGATGACAGAAGGGCTACAGTAAATGTCCCCTTCACAGTCAGCTGGTCTGATGCTGGCTCACCACATACAGCCTCCTTCCTTTCCCCAGGCAAAGATGCATACGGCCTTGCTTGTCCTCACAGCTACTCACTACAGAGCCAGTGGGCCTCACCTCTCAGGACTAATGTTTTCAGGTAAGGAAAACTCCAACCTTTCAAGCCAAACCCTCCTGGCAAGTAACAACAGCTCCACCTGAGAGCACACAAGCCTTACTTGTAGTGTCCATCTTTCGGAGCAGCCCCCGGCCCTTGGCGTGGAATGGGACCCCAGCACTTCTCTTCAGCTGCTGGGCTGTCTCGGTAGCTATGAGAATAAAAGCCACAAGGTCAGGGTCACTTGGATCACAGGGTCACTCAGCCCATAAAGCAACTATAACAAAAGAGACGTTAAAACTACTCAAGGTAACTCCTTTCCATAACCCAGCAGGAAGGCACCCAGAAAGGCTGCTCACTTTGATAGTTGACACTTCCTTTAAAAAACAAACAAACAAACAAACAAACAAACAAACAAAGCCCAAAACAAAACAGAGAAAGGAAGGACTATTTCCTGGTATTTGTTTTAATAAATCATTGTCTAATAATTCAACTTTAAGCTAAGAATTAAGTGGAAAAACTTTTGCTGCTTTGTAAGTGCCAGAGCTTCTATGTAGTCTATTTTCTTTAATTTCAATCATTGTTTTCAAGATGACAAGATGGACAGAATAGACACAGGCGAAATGAGCTAATTGCTCATGCATGGCTTCTGGGTTGGCATCTCATCATGGTGCTAGGTGCTTCTGAGGACATACTGATTGGGCAATAGTTAAAGACCACCTTACTCTCCACTACATCTCCTCCAAAAGGGAGAGCACTGTGGCTATAGCCCAACCCACAGAGGCCTGCCCCTTGTTCTGGTAACAAAAGCTGTCTTGGGACAGAAAACCTGAAGCCAACAAATGGCTAAGTCTGTCTGTCCCCTGGGTTGCCCCTCACTTGACTGTCTTGTCATGTCATGTCATGGACTCTCAGACCCCTGCTCAACTCTGCCCCCTTTCCTCGGGGCCTCTGTGGCAATGGAAGAATAACACCACAGATAGTACTGCGGGTCTTTTCTTCTTGTGTCAGTTAATAGAACATACTAACTCTCCCTGTGTGCACTGGCTTTCTAAAGTGACAACCTAATCCGAGCAAACACCGAGGGTAGTGATGGGCATTCGAGACAGCAGCAAGGAAGAGCATTCCCTCAGCAGAGTGAATGCCAACTATGTTACAGAGCTCAATGTTAAAATGAAATGATTGAAGCTGTAATAAAATTGAATACCAAATAATGAACCCCAACATATGTTGTAAGATCATTTTGTTAAATAAATAAGCCTTCCCCTGCTCACTAAGGAGCCTGACACCAGCTCAAATATGGCAAAGGCTTTCTGTGTCAGGAAATATCCACAAAAGTGGCTCCAGAGTCTATTGTCATTGCTACCTCTTGTGCCCCAGGGAACCAGAAGCCTGAGGTGTTGGTATCTTACAGGTCCCCACAGCTGTCTTTACAGCAGGCTCAGGCCAAGATTCTCCTCACAGAGTTACACATAAGTAAGAGAAAGAAACAGATTTTCCTGAAGTAGCTTACAAAAGCTGGAGGGCAGGATTAGCCTGAGTCCCTCAGCAGTACTACTGACTTCCCGACAGCAGGGCTAGAGCAACTGAGCAGAGAGGACTTCCAGAGCAGGTAAGTGGGCCTGAGCTCCACAGAATTACAGACAGCACAGACCCCAGACCTGTCCTGCTGCAAGGCTCTTCCTTAGATTCCTGCAAACACAGTATTTGCTGCTCTGTGATCCCAGCACTCAGGAGGCTGAGGCAGGAGAAAGGAGAAGCCATGCCAGCCTAGGCTACACAGTGAGACTATTTTTATTTTTCTTTCTTTTTTTTTTTTTTTTAATTTGGTTTTTCGAGACAGGGTTTCTCTGTGTAGTCCTGGCTGTCCTGGAACTCACTCTGTAGACCAGGCTGTCCTCGAACTTAGAAATCCGCCTGCCTCTGCCTCCCAAGTGGACTGTTTTTCAATAAACAATAAAAACAACAACAAAAAGAGCTATTTACAAATACTAGTAATGCTAATTGCATAGCCAGAATAAGTTTATGGAAATTCATGTTTTTAATTTTTTTAATCTTTTTCATTTGTTGGTAGTTTATATTGTTTTGCCAAAACAAGGTCTACAATGCCTAGGCTGGCCTTAAGCCAGTCTGTGTTCATGTGGTCTTTCTGTCTCCGCATCTCACAAAGCTGTGACCTAGGTACACAGTGCACCTAGCTGAAAACCCATGCTTTCATGTTTTTTTTTTTTTTTTGCTAAAGGACACTTTCCCTGGTCTGTCTCCAGCAAGTAAATGCCTTCTACACAAACTTTCATAAGACGTGATTTGGAAAAGCATATAATAAAATCATATCATATCATATCATATAATATTAGACCAGGTCAGGATACAAGCAGCAGCCTCACAGCAACATCCCACTGTGAGAGACCCACACCCTGCTTGACTGGCACAGATTCTGTTTTGTGGGATTACAAGCACCGTGTCTGAAAACCCTGAGATCTCTAACGCATGTTTCTAAACAGCAATGGTTAACACAGAAACCTCTGATTGTCTTTTTGAGAAGACAAACTAGTCTCTTTTAAGGTAAAAATATTTGAAAACTATAGAGAAAATCTCTTGTGTATTGTATGGAAGCCTCTCTTGTCAATAAAAAACCTATGGCCTATAGGAACCGTGTAGAGCAGAAGGCGGGACATCCGGTAGGCAGAAAGGATTCTCAGAGAGAGCCAGGCACAGGGCGATTTGCCCAGGAATACGGAGGAAGACAGAGACCATGGGAGGAGATGAGCGGAGGTAACCAGCCATGTGGTAGAACTTATATTAGAAAAAATGGGAAATTAAATTATAAGCTAGTCAGAGAACAAGCCAAAGCTTATGGTCAAGGTGTTTGTAAATATATTTTGAGTCTCAGAGTTGTTATTCTGGGAGCTTGGGGCTGGGAGGAAAGCATCCATTTAACAAATGGTGCTGAACATGGTAGGTGTGGACTCTAAGTCTTTTGATTTTATATTTAGTTATTAGATGGAGTCCAGGTAAACCAGGAACAGTGATTCTGTTGTGCTGCAGAGCACTTGACTGAGGCCCTTGACCATCAGCTAGCCCAGGACAGGAATTTCACCACCCCGGGAATTATAGGGGTCACTTATCCAGTGAGCAGGGAGCAGGAATGCACAGATTCAAAACACAGTCCTTGGATAAACCCCAAGGGCTTAGGACTGGACTGGCACCACCTTCCCAGAATGGGGGGAAGTCACAGCAGGTATTTGTGTGAGTATATGCTGCCCACACAGGAGCCCAGGACAGTGGCAGCACCAAGACAGAATCTGTGGTTTTTCTGTTCCCTATGAGCCAGAGAGCCAAGAACTACTCAGTGCCCACTAAACAACACAGGGAGACAAAGGTCACACAAAAGGAATCTGAGCACACCAGAACGTGGGAGAACGTAAAAAATTATGTTTTAAGACTGAAAAGGGAAGGACACTGGATTTAAATTCACATATACATATAATTTAAAAGTGATAAATATAAAGATGAGAGGCACAATGACACAGAGGGTTCTAAGTTACCTGATGTTCTTTTAAATCGTTCAAAGAAGAAAATAAAAGAAAAAGAAATACATGTAACTGAAACTGAAATATCACTGATGGCTATTATATTACTATTCCTCATTTTCACCTTAATAATATTATTGACTGTCTATATCTTCTTAGAGAAAGACTTACGCACAAATTCTGAAAAATTTATAAATCAGACTAAGGAAAATGCTAAAATATTAGAGATGAAGGAAATGAGAAGTGAAATTTGAAATTACAAAAACATTTTTTTAAATTTACAAATCAGACTAAGGAAAAGGCTAAGATACCAGAGGGGGGGGGGGGGGGGGAGAGAAAATTAAGGCAGACTTGGAGAAAGAGGCTGATGAAAACTTAGTTGCCGATTGGAGACCACAGAACAGAGGTTGGAGGATTCCTTGAATCAAAATAGGGAATCTTCAGAGGAATCCAATCTAGAATTTACAGTAGCATCTAAAGAGGAAGTTCCAGATGAGAAAATTCTACAAAGGCCTAAAGAATTAAAACAGCAGTCCATGATAACATAATATATTGAGTTAAGAACCCAGATTCTACTTACTGATGCTGCCTTGGAACAATGCTATACGATAAGTTGTATAGAATTTGGAGGATTAAGCTATGTGTGTGTGTTGATACATCACACTGCTGATGCATATTCAGAATTGCAATGGACTTCTGCCTTGAATTCTGAAACATGATTATGAGACTGCACATTCATTAGAAGGTATGACAGCTATGGAAATACAAATTGAGACTAACACTGCCCTGCTATTTGTCTCTAGTAAAATGCAAGTCCGTTGCGTATTCTATGAAGCATGTGACATAGCACACAGTCCTACCAGACAGGCAGTTGTGCAGAGAGCTAGTCATGCTTTGAAGGGAGCGCCGTTACAGATGAAAGCTGATGCTGTTTCAGCACATGTATCCACTAGAACATAACAATTTTTTTCGACATTATGACATGAAATCTGTTACAGATACAACTTACAGTCCTATAGATCAAGCAAACTGTGAGCAATCTAACAAAAATTTCATGGAGATGCTCACAGAATAGAAGGAGGATAAAAAAATCTCTCAGGGATAAAGCACTGGATTTTAGAAAGGACTGCTGAATTAGATCAGCTTACAGAAGTCCTAATTCCAGAATGGAAAAAAGGAAATGTGTTGTACTGGGAGATTTTGCATTTATTTCAATAGGAAAGGAAAAGTTATGTCTTCCATCCAAATTGTTGGGAATCAGAGATGAAGGCGGGTGGAAGCCGGGGTAGGGGTGAGACCTCTGATGAGCTTTGTTGCACACAGAAAGAGATCAACAAGACCAACAAAGCAGATAAAGTATGCGCTGACCCCTCTGCAGGGAAAGACCTCTGAGACACAAATAAACCTTGCTGGCTAGAGTCCTTACAACTCTGTCTACATGCCATTCTTTCATGACATGGATGAAAATTAATATTACAGTTTGGTCATATAGTCCAAGCTAACTTATAAAGAAAGATGTCTTTCACCTGCTCAAAGAACAAAGAACCATCTTTGACTGATTTTATATATTGCATGTTCTATACGTATGCTATTGCTGAAATGTGTATTATTTGTGAGTGTTTCTGTTTGCAGGCTGTCTCAACTGCTTGCTTCCAGGACAGCTTCAAAAAAAGCAGTTGACCCCAATTTGTCCAGCATCATACAGTGTTCCAGTCGGAACTGCAGGTAAGCCCTGAACTTCTCAACATACAGAGACTAGACAACAGCTAGCTTTCTTAAGACTGACCATTATCCCAATTTTGGGGGTGGGGAGAAGAGGGAAGGCTCAAAAGGAAAGTGAAACCCCAAATCATCGGGAAACTGTTTTAAGAGACTAATGGCCCCATTCCCAAGAGGTGGGATGGATGGCTTTTGGCCGTTTAATAGATAATGGACATTTGTCTCGTTGTTTGAGGGAGTTGGTTACAATATGTTAATGATTCTGGTCAGGGAAGAAACAAAATAGAGATACTGGATTCAGGGATTTCTTTTTCTCTCTCTTTTTCTTTCCTCTATCCTTTCTCTCCATTAGACAAGTGTTAGGGGGAAAAGGGAGAAGGAATGAAAAGAAACAGGGGAATATGGAAATAATGGATGGACTACTGAATCTTTTTTTAGGTCAAAGAACATTAATAAGCCAAAAATCTTACACTGGTATTGATTTTTGTATATTGATACATATTAAGGTTATATTTGTTTACATTGGTATAGGTCTTTGTATAGTGATACAGATTTAGATTATATTTTGCTACAAGCTAAGATACTTAATGCAATTCATTTAAAAATGCAATGTTAAGTTCCAGTCCTTAAAAGCTGCTATAAGAAACTGTTTAAAACAATTAGAAATGCAAGTTAATAGTCAATCAAATGCAAGTTAATAGTCAATCAAGTCAATTGCCTTGAAGGTACTACTTTAGTTATTTACAAAATTAAGCTTTATTTGAGATAGATGTTCTCAAGTTTAATCAGATAGTAAATAGCTAGAAAGAAACAATTCAGATATACTATAGATAGATGGTCTTCAAATACCTCAGAGACCCACGGAACACAGCATTAAAGATGCTTTATTAATTTAATCCTTTTTTGACAATGAGACAGGTCTCCCCCTGGCAGCACCCCTACTGGGCTTCAAAGGAGATGAGCATTGGAGAAACTCTTATGGAGTTTGCTTCAAAAGTGACAAGCTAGCCACTGGGCACTGCCCTTGCTTCGTGCTGACAGACAAATGGGATGCAGGGAAGCTGACTGCTGAGGTTTGCCAAGACAAGGTAAACTGTCCTTTACACTTCCTGTTTCACAAAAAGGCCTGTCAGATATTCTGGGCCAGAAGGCTACAGAGGACGCTCCTATGACTCAGAGGAATTTGAGGGCTGTCCAGTCAGCCAACTGTCATTGTTATCATTTGGAAGTTGCTTGTTTACACTTGCTGCTTACTCAGGTAACATTTATTCCTTCTCAGGTCTTGGATGGGGTTGAAGACTAGATAGATGTTTTATAGATGTTTTAAGGTCTGTGCGAGTTATGATAAGAATGCTTTAAGCACAGAACTCTGAATTCACCACGGCAGGATAGAGAGTAGAGTACTTTATCCAAAGCTGCCAAATACATATGACCTAGACATTAAAAATATAATTCTTGCCGGGCAGTGGTGGCGCACACCTTTAATCCCAGCACTTGGGGGGCAGAGGCAGGTGGATTTCTGAGTTCGAGGCCAGCCTGGTCTACAGAGTGAGTTCCAGGACAGCCAGGACTACACAGAGAAACCCTATCTCGAAAAACTTAAAAAAAAAATAATAATAATTCTTACTTGACAGTTTTTCATATTTGTTATTATTGTATATAGTCTACTGATGTAAAAGAAAGCCTTTTATTGAACTAAAGGGGGGAATTATGTTGTTTATTGTATGGGTTCAACAACTTGTCAATAAAAACTCTATACGTCATATAGGAAACGGAGGATAGAAGGTGGGACATCTGGTAGGCAGAAAGGATTCTGGGAGAGAGCCAGATGCATGGAGATTTGCCTGGGAACATGGGGGAGCATAGAAGCATGGGATCTGAGAGGAGGTAACCATCCATGCGGCAGAACATAGACTACAATAAATGGGATATTAAAGTATGAGCTAGTCAGAGAACGAGCCAAAGCTTAAGGCCAAAGTAAACGTATTTTGAGTCTCAGTGTCCTTACTCCAGGGGCTTGGGGCTGAAGGGAAAACCCCACAGAGAAAAGAGCAGGGTGGTTGTGACCCAGGCACTCACATTTCTGCAGCAGTTCTGCCCGCAGTGTGGCACTCTTAGGTTTCCGCTTCAGCTGAAAATGCTTCACTGGTGGGGTGAGGGGCCCAGCAAGGGTCGTCAGGGCATTCTTGTTCAGGTACTGGCATTCCAGCGGTAGCATGGCAGATGCCTCACACTCACTTACTGTGGAGAGCCAAAGAGTGTTAGAGGAAGTAGCTCTTACAACCAGGGAAAGCAGGTTTTGCCCCCACAGCTCACATGTAGACGACTCCATGAAGGCTTTCATAATTTACCACTGTGACAGCTTCTTGCTTTGGTTTCAAGCCCCCTATGGTCCCCACCACTCCAGTTCCACCATCTCTAGAACCCAAGATCATCCAGGTGCATCAGGACCAAAGAATAGGCCTGCCTCCCCAAAGGAAGACTCATCAGATTCTCCAGGGGCCTTTTAAAAACAAGAAATGCCTAGAAAAGAAGACAGGATTCCTCAATTATGTTAGCTGCAAGTCACTGGACTCCAGTGGAGGTCCAGGAACCACAAGCATCAGCATACAGCAGCATGGAGAGCAGCCTCCTGCATCCTAACTACAAGGCAGCCTCAGCACCAAGAGGAATAAGTGTGTGGCTACCTTGGCTTTCCCCTTTGACTGCAGAGCCCTGGCCGTTTCTCCTGACACTCCTCAGTGACAGTCTTCTAAAGCCACCCACATGTGCTTCCTGATTTGATGTGGTCACCAAGAGGCTGGAGCCTCAAAAACTCCAAGGAGTTGCCCCAATCAGCCATGTAACTGAGGGAATCATGAGAAGCAAGCTCCTCATCCTCCTACTGCCAAGAGAACCAGCCACCCCAGCGGAGGGATGTGACATGTGCAGACCAAAATGTTCCCAGTCTGCAACTATGAATCAATAAAACCCCAAAAATGTCCTAGGGCTTCACAAGCAGGCCTGTGGGAGTGTGTGACCCTGAGCCTTCAACTCCATTTTTCCAAAGACGACTTTGAGACACAGGTCTTCATCAGAGGCACAGACAGTCCTACTTTCAGCTCTCTAAAACCACAGTTTTCACCTCAGTCTAGAAACTAATTTGTTGGTATTTTTAATGAGTATCTACTTTAGGACAGAGAATGTTTTAGGCTCTGGAAACACAACCTGTAGGGTTTTCACCCTTGAGAAACTTATGGGGAAGGACAGCTAGTGTCTAAGGAGACATGGCACACTACACCAACAGTGTAATAATGACAACATGATTTCTAAAACTAGAGCCCCTTCTTCCTACTGCAAAATAAAGTCCAGCTACTTACCTTTTTCCCTAAGTTCTCCTAAGATGTCTTGAACGTTGGGGTTCTGTTCCTCAAGGTCCAGATTCAAGGAGCCCGTGTCAGGGAAGGACTTCAGAATGTCAGCAACCATGAGGACCCAGGGGTCTGAATCCAGGGTGGCAAGCTGGATGATATCCATCAGGGCACCCTTCATCTGCCGAGAGAGAAGACACCAAGAATATACTACCAGTCTCACCTGGCCTCTTGGAACAGTGACAGCTAAAAGTGTCCCCTGCCATGAATCTACCATTTACATATTGTGGCCTCTGGGTGGCCTGTGGCAGGAATCTCTATAATAACCTTCAGGCCCCACAGTTCTACCTGGGTTTTGCTTTCTCTATCTGACCTGCCTGAATCCGAGGCCATCTGCTTCCCTGATCTGCCACATCTGTTAGGCTATGATGGCCCATTACCCAGGGTCTCCCATGGCTTTCCAGACTGTGCCTGTGCTTCCTAACTCTCTCTGGTGGGCAGATATAACAAAATATAAGATCCAAGGAACCTGGGTTGTCATGCCTATACTTCTGGAATATGTAATGTTAATGGGGCTCTTCTGGTGTGCAGAATTGGGCTCAGGTTCAGCAGCATGGAGCACCAAGGTGACCCATCATTTCTTGGGTGCAAAGAAGGGACATGGGCAAGAGCTTGCACCATGCATAATTGCCACTGCTAGTAATATTGGTACCTGAAGTTACAGTGTGCATAGAAGAAACAACAGAAAGCTGAGAATGTGCAGTTTATGAGCTATGGGCACCTACAACAGAGTCAGAGAGGGGCCAGGAAGAGTCTTTGCTGCAGCCTGTGTGAGAGGTTATGGCCAAAGACAAGAGTTTGACCTCTACCACCCACAGATAAGAGGGCCACCCAACATGTGCTGCTTTGTTGCAGTAGCTGTGGTGGTTTGAATACAAATGGCCCCCACAGGCTCAGGTTTGAATGCTTGGGGCAGTAGAATTGTCTGGGAAGGATTAGGAGGTGTGAAGCCAATTTTAGCAGAGCCATTATATCTGGCAAGGTACACTGGCTTTGAAGTAGCCTTTTGTAAGCAGTCAGTGATTGTTATCTGAAGGATTCACAGATCCTTTGCATAACTTAAAGGTCTCCTAAGGCTGAGGTTACTTAGGTAATGGTTCCTTCATACACCTCCTAGATCAGATACAAGGTTCCCTCCCGCCCCCCCCACCAAAGGAAACCAACTTGCTAAATTGCCTTTTGGGTAATAAAGAGGATCTACAAAGTTGGTTCCTAATTCAGTCCTTCAGGGGCTGCCCCCCCACTTCTGAGAAACCTAAATTCATCCTGCAGCTCCTCACGGTCTCAAGTCATCCTGTGTAACACAATGCACACAAAGAGTGTGTCACTAGGGGCGGGCTCTGAGGTCTCAGACGCCATGTGCCTTACTATCTCTGTGCCTGTAATTTGTGGATCAAATGTGAGCTCTCAACTACTTCAGCTCCTCACTCCCACCCCCCTTGGCTGCCACTACACTCCAAGCCATGATGAGCGCGGACTAACCTTTTAAAACTGTAAACAAGCCCTAAATTAAATGCCTTCCTTTATAAGTTACCTGTGTGGAGACACTATGACTAAGACAATAGCCCTGGAAAGGCAACTTACAAAGAGGGAAAGCAGGTAACATTTTCTAAAAGAATGGCTCTTAAGATATCAGGTTAAAAATAGAAAGAACATTGATTTGAATTATTTATGTGCCCTCCAAATTTGTATTTTGAAGTTTGTCTTTAAATTGCCATAGACTGAGCTGCTTCAAAACAACAGATACGGGCTAAACATAGCAGCACATGCCATGCAGGCAGATCTCTTCTTATAAGTTTCAGGCCAGCCAGAGTTAATATGGTGAGACCTTGTTTCAAAATTATACACTTCACCGGCCTAAGAGCTGGGTAGTGGGAAGCAAAGTGCTAGCAGATCTGGTATACAGTAGGGGGCTTTCTCCCTTACACAAACACATCCCATGGTCCTATAGGGGCATAATCCCATTTTACTTCTTAGTCTCTCAATATGCTGCTGAATTCAATGTGTGTAGCAACCTGGAAGACAGACATTGGGACAATAGTAAAGCCCTAGTTCATACATGATGGTATTCCTGTTAGGTGGCTTTCTTTAATTTGTTTGAAGATGTGTCTCTGAATTTTCAATTGCTGATTATTATACTGGCAGAGAGCTAAGTGCTGGTAGAATTTTGGTATTGTCATTTCTATGCCCCATCACCAGGTTTTTTACTTATAAATGTTTGCCCTTCCTCACCTGCTTAAAGGCAAAGAGATGGATCAGGTGTTGTCTTGCTGCTGATTGGCTCTAATAAAGATCTGAGTGTCAATAGCTGGGGCAGGAAGTATGAGAGTGGAACTTCCAAGCAGAGAGATGAATGCAGGAGGAAGGCAGACATAGCAGAATCAAAAGCAGACACGGAAAGGAACAGACATGTACTGGAGCAGAGCAGGGAGGGAAAGAACTAGCCACTTGTTGGGTCACAGCTAGAATAGTCAGGTAAAGCTTAAATGGTAGTGTCAGGTGCTATCAGCCCTTCAAACCCGCAAATCCCCTATATGTGGATTCAATTGCAAAAACTATGAAGAAAGGGTGCTCTCTGTGTGCATGCTTTATCTGACACTATTCCCCAGACAATGCAGTACGATGATACTGCATTGTACATAGGTTACACAAAAAGACTATGCCACTGTACAACAGGCACCTGAATATCCTGGGCTCAAAACTGATCCCCCACAGTTACTGAGGGATAGCTGTACTGTAATGGCAGCCCAAGTTAACACAGCCATTTACACACTGAACAAAACTATAAGCAAAAACTTACTTTTGGCCATACCCTCACTGTGCTTACCACAGGCACTGATTGAATGGGTGATGACCAAGCCCCTAACCTCTGTGAGCACCACATGGAAGACAAGCATCCATGTGTACCCATCCAACAAATCAAGGAGGAGGGAATAAAGTGTGTGTCTTATATAAATTTGACACAAGCTAGAGTAACCTGAGAGAACCTCAATTGAGGAAATGCCTCCATAAGATCCAGCTCGAAGGCATTTTTGTAGGAAAGACCAGCACCCACACATATCGTGTCAAATGGCTATGTAGGTGTGCCCCTGTATTTAAATTGTTAATTGCTGTGCTGGCAGAGCCAAGTGCCGGCAAGATATTTGGTATTACTATTTCTGCGGTCCATTACCTGCTTTTTAGATGTAAATATGTATCCTTCCTCACCTGCCCAAAAGATGATTCTCTGAGATTATCAGGTTAAAAATCAAGTTGCCATCATGAATGTCATGTAGCCTTCAATGCCAAAAGGAAAGGAATAGAGAAAGATGGATTAGGCATTGCCCTGCTGCTGACTGGCTCAAACTGAGTAAATAAGAAGGAGTATGGCTTTTTGCAGAATAAAGAACTGGCAGCTGGAGCTGGTGTGGACATGTTTTACCTGTTAAAAAGATGGACAACGCTATTGACAGAGGACCCTGACCTCATAGAGTTTCACTTAGTCACCATCATGGAGCTAGTAACAATATGGTCAGTAATGACCTTCTATACCCAAAGAAAAATCAGAATAAAGAACAGAAGAGATACCCCTTGTCCTTCTCAGAATTCACAGGATCAGACTTAGATAAGGAGAGGATTGAAGGCCTAGTAGATACTGGGGGAAATATAACAATAATTTCACAAGATTCTTGGAATTCAACCTGGCCACTATGAAAGGTATCTATATATCTCCTAGGGATTGGGACGCTGTCTCAGATAAAATGAACTCCAAAATGGATTAAATTTAGAGGTCAAAAAGAAAAAAAAAATCACATAAGAATTAAGACCATGTGTGGCAGATATAGTCATGAATTCATAGGAAAGAGATTATAACGGTGGGAAACACAGATTAGCATTCCTTCAACTTCAGGGACAAGCTGTAAAATGGGAGACGCTCCCGATGGAAGGATTGAAAAATGATACAAAAGACAGTTACAGACGATTCAGGCTGTTCATAGGCAGGCCACAGCAGGTGTTAGCTCTCCAAATGATAAGAAAGGACACTACTGATAGAGTACCAATTGCCCTGCCATTAAAATGGGTAACTAACAAGCCTATTTGAGTAGAACAGTGATCCTTAAATAAGAAAAAGCTACAGGACCTGGGTCCAAGAGCAGCTGGAGGCTCAACATATGGAAGACTCCACCAGCCCCTGGAATTCTCCTATATTTATCAATAAAAATAAATCTGAAAAACAGAGGCTGTTATCTGACCTAAGAGCTATCAATTAGGTAATTCAGCCTATGGGTTCTTTACAATTGGGAGTCCCCTTAACTTCTTTATTACCTAAAGCATGGTTTATTAAATGGTTGATTTAAAAGATTGCTTTTTCTCAATATCCCTGCAAGAATAGGATAAAGAAAAATCTGCTTTCATTGTGCTCACATTTAACAATAAGCAGCCTATAAAAAGATATCAATGGAAAGTTTTGCCACAAGGAATGTTAAACAGTTCCACCTTGTGTCAATATTTTGTCCAACAGCTGTTAAAAATGATTCGCAAACAAGTTTCCTCAATCTATAATTTATCATTGTATGGATGATAACTTGTTGGCTGATTCCAGTATACACACCTTAGGAAAAAAAAATGTTTGTTGAAGTAAAAAAAAAAAAAAAAAAATTTGCTTTGCTGGGGATTACAAATTGCTTTTGAAAAAATACAAAGAGGAGATTCTATCAATTATCTAGGATACAAGAATATTTAAGCACAGAAAGTACGGATTCGAAGAGATCAGTTACAAACTCTTATTAGTGGTTTTCAAAAAATGCTGGGAGATATTAATTGGCTATGGCCCACCATTGGGCTAACTACTCAAGGGTTAAATAATTTATTTCAAACCTTAGAAATTCGGGCTTAAATAGTTCAAGAAAATGATCAGCTGAGGCTGAGAATTGGCTTCTGGTAGAAAAGAGACTACAGGATGCATATGTAGATCATATGGATTCCAAGCTTGATTATATTTTAAGTAAATGACCTTCTACTTATTTTCCCACAAAATTTCTTATGCAGAAAGACAATAATATCTTAGAATGGATATGTCTAGCACATAAACTGAGTAAAAAATTCAAAATCTATTGTGGTGGTTTGGATATGGTTGGCCCATGGGAAGTGGTACAATTAGATAGACCTTCTTTAGGCAGGTGTGGCCCTGCCGGAGGAAGTTCATCACTGTGGGGGTAGGTTTTGAGGTCTTATGCTCAAGCTCTACCCAGTGTGGGTGAGAGTCTCCTTTTGCCTCACTTCAGATCACAATGTAGAACTCTAAGCTCCTCCAGCACTATGTCTATCTACAGGCTGCCATGCTTCCTCCCATGATGGCAATGGACTGAATCTCTGAAACTGTAAGCCAGCCCCAATTAAATGCTGCCCTTTATGAGTTGCCTTTGTCATGGTGTCTCTTGACAGCAAAACCCTAAGACACTTAGATAAAAAAGGTTTCTGATTTAACTGTGAAAGGCAGAGTAAAGCTTTGTCAATTATCAGGAATAGACCCAGCAGAGATTATAGTGCCTAATACTAAATGTTGAAATTTCCTCAATATGGATAATCAATGAAGACTGCAAAGAGCCTGCACTAATTTCTGGGGAGAAATTAACAACAAAGACCCCCCCCCAAAAAACAAATGACTTCAGTTTACAAAAAGAACTAGTTGAATTCTACAGGTCAAGCAATTGTGAAAAGATCTAATGGCATTTTAAAAGAGATGCTCATAAAACAGGATATGATATCTTCCAGAGATAGATTACATAATGCTTTATTAACTTTAACTCTTTAAACATCAGTGAGACAGGAAGCACAACAGCTAAAAACATTGGGTCTTAGCAAGGACTGCTGAATGTGTTCACCTCAGATCAGAAGTCAAGAAAGGTGTTGTACTGGGAAAGAGGCTACATCTTTATTTCCACAGGAAACAAAATGTTGTGGAGTCCTTCAAAGTTAATGAAGGTCGGATGTGACCATGGGAAAATTCTGGCTGCTGACATGGAAGGTACAAGTGAGAGACCCAGGGAAACAACAAAGCAGAAATGTAAATGCTGATCTCCCTACACAGGAACAGCTTAGAGACTCAGGAGACATGGGTATCTCGCTAGTAGCCAATGGTCCTCATGACTTAGTACTACATATCATCCTTTCATATGACATAGGTGATGATTTATAACACCCTAGTACAGTTTGGTTAGGGTTTTACTGCAATGAAGAGAAACCGTGACCAAGGCAACTCTTATAAAGACAACATTTAATTAAGGCTGGCTTATAGGTTCAAAGGTTGAGTCCATTATCATCAAGGCTGGAGCATAGTGCCAGAGGAGCTGAAGGATCTACATCTTGTTCGGAAGGCAAAAAGGAGAAGACTGGCTTCCAGACAGCTAGGATGAGGGTCTTAAAGCCCACACCCACAGTGACGCATCTACTCCAACAGGGCCACACCTACTCCAATAAGGCCACACCTCTTAATAGTGCCACTCCGTGGGCAAAGAATATAAAAATCACCACAGCAGCCCAAACTGACTTACAGATGCCTTTCACCTACTCAGGCACAGAGCAGAGAATCATTACCTGATCTGTGCAGACCACATATTCCATACATGTGTTAATATACAAATTACATACAATGTTACTTTTATAAGCTATGTGCAGTCACCAGTGAAGTTAAAGTGTCCCAACCAGATTCACTCCTTGGATGCTGAGACAGATGCTGAATTGCTGAGACATGTATCTGTTCCAGCATCCTGCCAGGTTCTGGTGTTTCCTCAAGATTCACATCCAGGACAACTTCAAAGTGGCTAGCCCTGGATGGTACAGTCTAATACACTGCTTCAGCCAGGACTTTAGCTAGGCCCTGTACTTTTCTAGCCCCAGATGATCCCACAGAACCTGAACAGCAAATGAAACAGCCTACTCTCCCAAGACTTGGCCAGCATCCCAATTTTCTTTGGGTTGCCAAATATGCGGTTGCCCCCAGCCAATAAGAAGCAATCTAAAGAATACAACCCTCATTCCTAGAAGGTGAAGTAGGTGGTTATCGGTTGTTCAGTGATTTATAGGGGTGAAAGGGAAAAGAAGGGTGGATTATTGTATCTCCTTTTAAACTGCAAAGGCAACAATAAGTCTCAATTTTTTTTTTTTACTACCATACTGTATATATGATTCAACTATTATTTAGGGTTTATGTGCATATAACTTCTGCATGCAACTCATTTAAAATGCAAAGTCCTAGTCTTATAAAAAGTACTGTTGTAAACTGTTAAGGATAATTAAAAAATACAAGCTAGTAGTCAATAACCTATAAATAATCAAATTCTTTGATGCATTCAGAACTACACTGTAGTCGTGTTTTAGGTACTAGTGTAGTTAATCTCAGGCATAAGTCTTATGAAGCCTCCTGTTACATTTTCAAAACAATCAACTAGAAACAAGTGAAGTTTGTTTATTTAGATATATTTTAGATAGACAGATGGTCCTCCAACACTTCAGAAATCTGCAGAATATGTCATTTTAAATGTTTTAATAAAGAAGGTTTTTTTTTGTTGTTGTTGTTTTTTTTTTTTGAGAGACACATCAGCTCCTAGCAGTGCCCCTAATCTCCTCCTATGAAGATGATGGGCACAGCAGAAACTCTACCTGGAGCTTACTTCAAATGTGACAAAGCTAACCAATGGCTATTTGCCCTTTATCTCTACTGCTGACAGCACACTGTCCAAGTGGTGGACAAGCAGGACACACAGGAGTTGACTGTCCCACTTTGCCTAGACAAGGTGGACAATCCCCCCAAGTTCCTGTTTCGCAGGAAAGCCTGTCAAGTCTTCTGAGCTTGGTGGCCCCAAGATGGATACACCACTGACCATAGAGGACCCTTGTGACTGTCCAGATAGCCAATAGTAAGTCTCTGTCATTCTTATAGACCATAGGCTGCTTGGTCTGCACTGCCCGTTTACTCGGGTGACACTCTGACGGATTTGAAGATGAGACTAGTGAAAGATTATCAGTTAACAGCAGAAACCAAGGCTTAAGCTGCTTTCTCAGTTCCCATCGTGTGAACATCAGGCCTCAGGCTTCACTCTCCTAGAGCTATGTGTCTGTCTTACAGTTTCCTTGTTACTAGATTCAGAAAGAGAAACCCACAAAAGAGGTGTAAAGTTTTTGAAGGTTGAAGGACATAAAAACTTAGGCTGTGAAGGACCTAAGATGATGTTTGAGTCTAAGAAGGTCTTTTAAAGTTCATAAATGCAAGTTACAGAGGTTGGAGGATGTGAAACTTAAATGGTGATAAAAATTATTTAAGATATATACACTTCAGGTTTCTTTCCCTTGCTCATTTGACACAAACCCTCTACAAAACTTTGGACTCAAGATAGGACAAGTGAACTGGACATTGTGAATATAATTCTAACTGTAACAGTTTACACAATTGTTCTTATTATATATAGTCTACTGATGTTGGAGATAAAGACATTTCTTGGACTAAAAAGGGAAGATGTTGAGATAACACACACATACTGTATCTAGTGGCTATGAAGGTATGTCTCTGTATTCTCGCTTGTAAATTGCTGTGCCATTGGTGCCAGGCTAACAGCACATATAAATGTTTGCTGCATCCTTACCTGCCCAAAAAGAAAAGGCAAGCTGTCTTAGGGGAAATTACATAACTCCTGATGCCAAAAGGCACAGAGAGATGGACAAGTGTTGTCCTGCTGCTGACTGGTTCAGACTGAATGTGACTTTTTGCATAATAAAGAGCTGGCACCTGGAGCTGGGAATGAACAACCAGGCAGAGAGGAAGTAGGACAGAAGCAGAGAGGAAGTAGGGCAGAGAAGCGGAACGGAGAGAGCCACATGGAGAGACACTGTGGCAGGGGAGCCGGCTGAGTTAGACAGGCTAGCTGAGGGACTGGCCCTGCCAACTGGCCAATCGCCTTACACTACACAGATATCTGTGTCTTTATTATTGAACCCCAAGTGGGATATTCTCCCCGCAGAAGTCTCACAATAATAAATAAAATGAAACAATTTATATGAACTCTTTAAAAAAAAAAAAAAAAAAGGCTTAAGGACAAAACATCAGCACATCCTGAGATCTCCACCTGTTGTTCAGTGACAATGTAACTGTTCCAACTACAACATTCCTATGGACAGGAGCCCAAAATATACAAAACAACAGTTGAGAAGGAGGAACAGGCAAATCCAGGATGCTACACTACAGCAGGCTTGGTCAACGGTGTAAGTAGATAGTGAGTACAGTAAGGTAGAAAAAACCAACAACAACAACAAACCCTGATTACACAGAGTACAGTTACAGTCTGCTCTGAGCCCAGGTGCCATTCACTCCTTACCTAAAGTATTTCTATATACCATTAGCAAAAAAAAAAAGGCATGTATGAATACAGGATAATCATAGAACTTAACGGTTCTAAGTAACTCCACAAATCTCTATGTTTTATTAACACCATGAGTTAAGGACATGGCTCAGTTGATAGTGTTTCCCAAGTGGAGTCTGAAGACCTAAGTTCAGATCTCCATATTCACATAAAAAGCCTTGCTCAGTGGGTACATACAATGCTAGGGATGGAGACAGGAAGAGCCCAGGGGGTCGCTGGCTGGCCAGTCTAGCCACAAGGTTAGCTCCAGATTCAATGAGAAACTGTCTCACAATAAGAGACACAGAGATCAGGCCGGGCGGTGGTGGCGCACGCCTTTAATCCCAGCACTTGGGAGGCAGAGGCAGGCAGATTTCTGAGTTTGATGACAGCCTGGTCTACAGAGTGAGTTCCAGGACAGCCAGGGCTACACAGAGAAACCCTGTCTCGAAAAATCAAAAAAAAAAAAAAAAAGAGACACAGAGATCAACTGAGGCAGACACCTAAGCTGGAACTCTGGCCTTACACACACCTGCAGAGATGAGTACACATATATGAACATGTAAACACAAACATGATACACACACACACTAAGACACAGACTGACTGACACAAGTGCCAGGGGTCAAGAAAAGCTGAAGCCATTCCTGACGATTAAGCCAAGGGTTTGCCCTGTATGTCACACATTAAAACACACAGGAAGCAGCTTGGCTGGTTATCAGCAAGACACACAAATGGCTCAGAGGAAAAAAAAAGAAGCAGCAGCAACAGGGCAGAAAAGTTAGTCATCTGCAGGTGCTGACCATCACACAGCCACAGGTAAACTGAATTCAGTTTCACAAAACATCCATCCCAGACAATGGGAGACTAAAGTATGAGAGAAATAGTAAGTGCTAAGAGACCACAGGTGCCTCACCTCAAAAATGGAGTCCTTCCTGAACAGGGCCAAGCAGCCACCTACCATTGGAAGGAGAGGCAACATACCATCTGGCTAAGAACCAAGAGCTTCATTCAGAAAGCTAAGCCATAGCTGGGGAACAGCTGTGAACTAGGACAATAGCAAGCATGGATTAAAAAGAATATTCCTCCAAACCATCAAGTCAAGGAAAAAAAAAAAGACAACAGAAGAAAAATGGGCAACTCACAAAAAAAGAAAGCTAAACAGCAAAATAAGCAAACAGTACAAAGTTCAACCAAACAATCCTAGTAATATCTAAATACCTGACCTACATGTTTTAGTGAGTATAATTTGAAAAAAAAAATTTTTTTAAAAAGCCACCTGGTATAATCCTACTGTCACCTGCAATTCTACTTCTAGAGTTCACCTGAACAGGTACTGTTGGTATCAGTCACAGCAAAACAAATATGAAACAGGAAAAAACAAAAACACAAAACAAAACAAAAAATGAATGAGAAAAACCAGCCACAACCTAATCGTCCATGTGCTTGGCGAACAGAACCTCTAATGCAGAGTAAATCAAACTCTGTCTGCAGCAACTTGGATGACTCTGTCCAGGTGTCTACCAACAGAAGACACACCCACACCACACGGAGAAAGAATGTAACATGGAAAAATGTAGTATTAAATTCAAATGAGGCAAAAAACCAAATACTCCTGCTAGGAATGCACACGATTGATAACCCTGCCAAAAAAAAAAAAAATCCTCTTGCGGGGGTGGGGGTGGGGGGGGGGGGTGGGGGGTGGGGGGTGGGGTGGGGGTGGGGAGAATGGAGGTGCTTTGAGGGTCCAGTCTTGTTTTCTTGTGTGGAGCTAACAGGAGTGGGTCATTTAGCTAGCCATCAGTATTTTTTAAACTGAATAAATATGCAGTTTTGTGTATATGGTATAGCGCAGCAAAAAAAAAAAAAAAAAAAGAACTAATGACATAAAAATGATATAACGAGCTGGGCGGTGGTGGTGCACGCCTTTAATCCCAGCACTTGGGAGGCAGAGGCAGGTGGATTTCTGAGTTCAAGGCCAGCCTGGTCTACAAAGTGAGTTCCAGGACAGCCAGGGCTATACAGAAAAACCCTGTCTCGAAAAACCAAAAAGATATAACGATATAAAAAAATAATACAATAACTGGAAATGTTTAAAAACTAAGGTACTTCGATGTTTTTGCTATCAGATGTGGCAGCCCAGACCTGCAATCCCAGCCCTCCAGAGATTGAGGCTGGAGGATACCAAGCATGAGATCAGCCTAGGCTACACAGTGAAACTCTATAAACATATAATATCTGTGTACATATTTGCAAAGCATAGTATACGTTAGACAGAGGGATGCAATGTGGAACAAGAATGCACTGAAAAGAAGCCACAGAATAAAGATGAACGCAAGCAGACTGATACTTGGTAAAGGCAAAAGCAACAAAATTAAGGTTAGCAGTCACATGGAAAGTTGCACTAACAGCCCCGAACCAAAAGTAGCTTAGGAACTGAAGCGTCCAGCACTTCGGGAGGGACGGGCCTGGCTGAGGGCTGTTGAGGCCATGGCCCCACGACCCCCGAACGCAGACAGCGCCCAGCAGCTGGAGGTACTAAGGCGTCGGAGCTAACGGCGCCGACCCGGAGCTGCGCGCGGCCGGCGGGAGAAGGGCAAGGTACGGCGCAGGTGCTGGACGGAGGCAGGAGTGGTGCTCCGGCCGGAGAGAGGCTGGCCTCACCTCGTCCACCGTGCGGCGCGGAAGATGCAGCGTCCCGAGCAGTAGCTTGAGCTTCACAGCGGATGAGAGGCGGTGGAAGCAAAGGCGGATGTTATCGATGACCGCAGCGGTGAGCAGGGACGCGATGCTGGGTGGCGCCCACAGCTCGTCTGTGGCGCCCAGCTTGTTGTGCAGCCACAAGCCGGTGTCGCTCTCCCGCATGGAAGCCATCTTGGCGGCAGCAGCGCGCGTCGGCCGGCATCTTACGCGGACGCCTACGTGTCCCCAGCGAGGACCCCCAACATGGCGGCATCCGTTGACGTAGGGCGGGGCCTCGAGCGACAGTCAAGTGCAATTGCAAATAGCCTCGCCTTCTGGAGACTTCGAGCACAGGCGAAAGAACGGGAGAGAGCGATGAGTCTCGGCGAAAGGGACTGTGGGTTTCCGTAACGCACGATGGCGGCGCCCAGCAGGGCGCCGGGCAATGACGTAGCCCGAGTTGAGTCGCTTCCATGAGCCGTTGAGATGCACCGCCCAGTGTACCTTGGAGGTGCCACAGTTCGGTTTCGGGGTATGCTGCCCACTGGATGAATGTCTGGAGAAGGCACCGGCCTCGTTCTCAACCTAGCTTTGCAGTCTTGAATGCTCTTCTTCCCTTTGCCCATACTGCAGACAGTGCTGCCTCGGGTCCACATACCGGTCCGTTCCGTGTGAGAGATGCCCCAGGTCTCGATGCCTGCGATTAATCATCAGGAGAATTGCAAAGTACTTCGGAGTACAGTCCTCAAAGGCCGATACCCCGCTGCTGCTGAGAAGCCTAAATTCACCCTGTAGTGTCACTCTTTATTAGAACTTGACAATGTAGTTCTGTCTGTCCTTCGAACCCACTCTGTAGACCAAGCTGGCCTCAAACTCAAGAGACCCACCAACCTCTGCCTCCCGAGTACTGGGATTAAAGCTCTGGGCTACTACACAGGGCGGTGCCAGCAAAAGTGGCGGTAGGGCACTTCTCTGGTCACAGATACTTGTGAGATTGAGAAGGATCGGTTGGGCCCAGGAGGTAGAAGCCATTCTGTGCAAAATAGTGAAACCTACCTCTTAAAATACTAAGTATTCTGGGAGTGGTGGTTCATGTCTGTAATCTCTGGAATTGGCGGAGCTGAGACAAGAGGGTTGCCGCCAATTAAGAGTCCATTTTGAGCCACAGAATGAGAATATATAAATAAACGTATATTGTTTTTCCCAATTGAAACATTTCATGAAGAAATGAGAGCCGCTCTTAAGACTTAGCATGGTAACTAAATGTACAAAGCTGAGGAAACTTGGAAAGGTATAAGATTCACAAAGCCACTTCCCAAGGTTATATAAACAGTTACTGACAGAAAAGAGACAGTGGACTTGCCCAATTCAGGGGTTGGGAGCCTCAAGGATTTAGCATTTGTGACAGCTGTAATAGAGTGGTCTTTCCTGATGCTTTAAGTTACTCATACTTGAAGTAGATTTTTGCTACTTTGTGGATTTCTTTTTCCAACTGTCATCCGTCCCCACCCCACCCCGTTTCACCCCCATCACTAGATAGAGAAGGAACGATAGAGGGGGGAGAGAGAAGTAGAGACCCTTGAATCTAATTTCTTCTTTGAGCACCACTATTAACAAACCACAACCACCCCAACCCCCGAATGGTTAACAATCATCAACTTCACCTAGCAAGGCTCTAGCACTTATATAACCTCTGAAAATTTCCCAGAATTCCAAATGCCACACAATCACAGAAACTATTCGCAGCTGGCAAAACCATGGCTCTGGTGATCACAGTCAGCTGCTACACAGCAGCCCCATATCTCCACGCTTAATACTAAAACAAAAACAGATAGTTCTGTGGTTTTTTAAAGAAAGAAAAATAGGATTCTGAAAATTGCTGCTATACATAATTGCCAGGTGTGGTGGTACACATCTTTAATCCCAGCACTCAGGAGGCAGAGGCAGCCAGATAGGTTTGAGGCCAGACAGGTCTACAGAGCAAGTTCCAGGACAGCCAGGGCTACATGGAGGAAGCCTGTCTACAAAAATGAAGTGGAAACTTAAGGGTTCTTTGGAAACTCAATTGTGTTGGAAGGTGTTTTGCTGGGGCAAACACAGAAAGGACTGTTTTCCTGAAGTGGACACAGGTGAAAGGCTAAGGCAGACTTGTGAAGGGACATTTTGCTGAAGCAGACATAGATGAAAGGATGTTCTGCTAAAGCAAGCACATGAAAGGACACATGATGAAGGATTCTTCGATAACAACACACATGTATTGGTCTGCCTTACATTGCATGGTTGAGCTGCATTTGCAGGACTCCATAGAGAGAAATGCACCAAAAACCTTCTTGTGGTGTGCTGCAGTTTCTTGCTGCTGCAGTGGACTTGGGCTGATTGGCAGAGTGATGTCAGCTGAGACAGACGTACTGCTGAGGCAAGATCCATGGAGGACATGTGATGTTTGGAGGGTATAAATAGGATGACAGACAGTGACAGAGGCTGAGCTAGGCTTGCTTATAGAACTAGTTGTGCAATGCTTGTGGGTCTTGTGTCTTCACTGATCTTCACATCCCTGAGAGAAGCACAGCAGAAAACTTCTCCTGGTGTCCCTTGGGGTCCCTTCTGCCTGGCTGCTTCTGCTAGTTAGTGCCAACTCTGCTGATTCATGTTTGCTATCCTGACTTACCAAACTGGATTGCTGTTGTATCTGTGAGGTGTTTGTGAGTGAATAGAGCTGCCACTGCTGACCTGTGAACTGAACTGTCGATTTCCAGACAACACAAAACAGGAGTTGCTCCAAAGAACTTTTTAAGCAGGGCCACTTCCCGCTTACTCTTTCTTCCCACTCCCTATGGTGGCAGGTGAACTAAAAGGGAAGTGAAAGCATTTAAGAACCATCATTAAAAACAGGTTTTGAAAAACTGAAGTTACACAAAAAACAACAGAAAGAATGTTCAGAACCATTGTAAGAAGTGTTTCGGAGAGGGGGCTGGCTATGTCCCCTTTTACTCCTAAATATCTATTGGGAGTTTCTACCCTGATGCTGTTTGCATACTGATGTTAATTCTGCTTCCTCAAGAGGGGCTGTCCACGACGAGCAGCCTATCATGTACTAAGGGGACCTCATGTGAACCTTCTCCCCATTTTAACTGGTCAAATAAAGGCTAGAGCCTGTGATTGGGCAGTGGAAGGGGAAGATGGGACTGGAGGTTTTAGAGAGTGAGAGAAGAGTCAGGAATGAGAGAAAGAAGGACAGAGGAGGAAGAAGTGGAGGATGATGGAACAAACCCACGTGGCCTGGAAAAGCCACAAATAGCAAGGGAATAGTGATAGATCTGCCCAATTTAGACATACAACTTATAATTACTGAGTTGTGTGTTTTTTATACTGGCTTATCGGGGTAAGAAATTACCACAAGTCTTCTCCTGTTCGCCTTCAGAACAAGATATAGAACTTCCAGCTCCTCCAGCCCCACTTTGGCCTGGGCACTGCCATGCTCCTGTCTTAATGATAATGGACTGAACCTCTGAACCTGTAAGCCAGCTCCAATTCAATGTTGTCCTTGTAAAAGTTGCTTAGGTTATGGCGTCTCTTCACAGCAATGGAAACCCTAACTACTACATCAGCCATAGGGTACAGCCTTTTATTAGCCAATCAGGGAGTTATTGGGGGAGCAATCTTTACAATACATTGGTTAATACAATGCCCCAACATCAGGCTATAGTCTGGTCAGGGGCACAGAACTCAGTTTGTGAATAAACAGTATACAAAACAAACCCCAACGATCAGTGCTAAGCCTGACATCCTGAGTTCAGTCTCCAAAACCTACATGGTAGAAAGGAAGAGCCGATTCCCACTGTCGTCCTCTGAACTACCTCTTGCAGGCATAGGAGTGTGGATGCTCTTCTCCCCCACTACATACGTACATTGTTTTTGTTTGTTTCAGTTTGGTTTTTGTTTTAAGACAGGGTTTCTCTGTGTAGTGCTGGCTGTCCTGGAACTAGCTCTGTAGACCAGGCTGGCCTCAAACTTGGAGATCCACCTGCTTCTGCCTCCTGAGTGCTGGGATTAATTTGTGTGCCATCTCAGCCCCATATAAGTTAAAAATTAGAATATATATTATTCACTGTGCTATTCGTGAGAAGCACCAATCTTTAAGATGTTGCAATGTCACTATGCTTCCTAGGAAGGCTTGTATTAAAAAATCTGATCATATTGTAAGAGAGTAGACTGCAAAGGGAGCACAGCTGGTAGACACTGCTGGTGGCGTGCATAACCTCATTGAAAAAGATCAGTGTGAGACATTATCTGCCACTCAGGCATCTGCTTTCAAGGTATTTACCTAGGAAAGCCTAGACCACATGTCACACAAAGACTGGCCCAGCTCTATTCATAATACTGAAGGCCATTGAAAGTGAATGCTGGCCAACCTGGTGTACAGCTTGAATCCCAGCACCCAAGAAGCAGAGGCACTCTGTACATTCAAGTCCAGCCAGGGCTATGTAGAGAGACCCCCATCTCAAACAAACCAATAAAAAAGTTCACAGACAAAGGAAGGTCCATCTTTGGAGTTTGTGAGGCTGCCTTCTGACATAGAGCCCTCTGCAGTCAGCATCAGTCTTAAGGTCACAGTACCTGCTCAGGGTTGCACATTGCTCAGGGCTGCATCATGTTTATTAACTATACCCCTCAGCCTCAGCCAGTCACTTAGGAATGTGAGGCCAGTGGCTGGAGAGATGGGACTTCCAGAGGACCTGAGTCAGAATCCCATCATTCAGCAATGGAGACTCATAAACATCTGTAACTCCACTTTGAGGAGAACTGACATTCTGGGCAGCAGGTACACATGTGGCACACAGACACACAAGCAGGAAAAACACACATACATGTAAAATAAAAGTATTCTTTTAAATGATGTCATTTTTTTTTTAATGTGAGACTAAACTCTGGCCACCCAGTGCATCAGTGCTGCTCTACAGTGGGAGTGAAAAAACCACAAGCCTGCGTACCTGCTTGATTATAACTAGCTATGCACTGTTGTCAGTGTGCTGAAATACTCTGGATTATAGGAAGACTGTCTTCTGTATTATATGGATGCATCCCCTATCAATTAAAAAGCCAATGGCTTAGGCAGGGAATAGAAGTGGGACATCCGGGAGGCAGAAAGGATTTTGGGAAAGAGCCAGGCAAGGGGGGGCGAGGTGCAAAAAGATGTGACAAGATAGATGCATGGTACCTGAGCACAGGTAACCAGCCACATGGCAGAATGTAAGCTAGAATAAATGGGGTATTTTTAAGTTATATCTAGTCAGAGAAGAGCCTAGCTGTATGGTTAAGGTATTTGTGAATATATTTTGAGTGAGTCTTATTTCTGGGAGCACGGGGCTGGGAGGTAGAACCAGGCCTAACAACTACACTGGATCTTCAGGTCCCAGATGCTTAGTCACCATTCTATTGCTGTGAAGAGACACCATGATCACAGCAACTCTTATAAAGAGAAGCATTTAATTGGGGCTTGCTTACAGTTTCAGAGGTTGAGTCGATTTAGTCAACACAAAGCTCTCTGGCAGAAAGATGAGGGCTACTGTGTTCTCAAGGCTGACACATGGAGCAGAACGTGGTGGCAGGCAGGCTGACATAGTAACTGACATTAGGAAAAGAGACACTGGCTTAAACACTTGAAACCCCCAGTGACACAGTCAAACCTACTCTAAGAGGCCACACCTCCTAATCCCCGTCAAGTAATGCCACTTCCTAATAACCAAACATTCAAATATATGAGCCTATGGGGGGCATTTCTATTCAAACCACGGCACCTGCTCTATTTCTGATACTTCACTGCAGTAGAAAAGAAATGAAAGTTCTTATACCAACTCATAGGATGAAAAGGCAGCATAGTAAGGTCTCATTCCCAAATAGTGGGAATATACACTTCCTCCAGTGAGGTCTGGAGAGGGTTTCCAGGGTGAAGTTGAAGGGCAGTTAATCTGTGCAGTTTAGTCTATGTCAGACTCTTTTTGTCAGGTTTGTGTGGTAGTGTGTTAATGTGAAAGTTTGAGGTCAGTATCAGATGTGCTGTGTGACACTATTCCCTGGACAGACATGGACAAACTATAAAGCAAATCTACTCACCCCAGATAAGGAACCAAAATCCAACTTGGTGAACCAATTAGTGTTATTGGGATTATTTAGAGGAATATGGGTGAGGGGTTATTTATGAGAACAAAAATGACTAAAAAGCGTCTGCATTGCCCAAGCCCAATCCAGCATGGGCGACAGCTCATAAAATCTGGAACTCTAGAGCACACTACAAGCCTTTAGACATCTCTAACAGGTCGGAATGTGTTCTTTCCAGGGGGCTCAGCTGCTGGTGTTTTCTTTTTAAAGACAGTTTAGCTGGTTGCTGCATCTATCAGGTGTTAGATCTTGTAGGCAGTCTAGATACCCAGAAACGAGTTCAAGCCTGACTACAGGATTTCTGGAGTCAGAGAGAAGCCAGCATTACTCAAGAATTTGTAAAACTGGTTCCCATCTGCTGAGAAAGTGTAGGCTTAGATTTTTCTTCTTTTTTTAAAAAAATGTTCTTTTATTTATTTGTTTGTTTTTTTATTTATATAAGTACATTGTAGCTGTCTTCAGACATACTGGAAGAGGGCATCAGACCCCATTACAAATGGTTGTAAGCCACCATGTGGGTGCTGGGAATTGAACTCAGGACTTCTGGAAGAACAGTCAGTGATCTTAACCACTGAGCCATCTCTCCAGCAGGCTTAGACTTTTCAATCCCTACTTTTTTAGAATGGTTCTTAAGTGCTTTAACCTCCTGTCTAGCCCATCACCCACCAGAAGTAGTGGAAAAGAAAGGTTATTAGGATACAGGGAAAGTGGACCTATTTAGAAAATGTTTTTTGGAGCAAATCCAATCTGTGTTGTCAGAAAATCAGCCGTTTAGTGCCACGCCCAACTCGGCCAGCAAGCAGATGCAACACGGTTGGATTCTTCTCAAAAGCCTTTATTGTAGGAACTAATAATAATACTACGGGGGACCCCATGCAGTGAAGGGCGCTGTTTATATAGAGGAGCAGGGGTTGCCAATGCAAGGATTGGTTAAGGCTACAATACCTCGTTAGCATATGCCCACTCGGGAGAGGCACACGCCAGAATCATGCAGACGTATGTGCAGAATACCTGTTTACCAGAAAAATCTGAAGAGGCAGGCAGGCAGTCGGTGCCATCTTCAAATGTCGGCTACCAACATCTCCCCCTAATTTATTATTTAAAGAAGGGTCTGAGTCACCAACCATCAAGAGACTGTCTCTAGGGAATACTCAATATAAGAAAACCTGACAAGAGGGTCATTGTGCTCCAGCACCCAAGTGAGTTCAATCTCCCACATGGAACCATGGCAAGCTGACTTTCGTACTATAGAGGCCCAGATTAGAGTGAGACAGAGGAAAACAGAGGTCTGATCCCTTGTGCAAATTGGGAGACATTGTAATGAATTTCCACCCTTGTTGTCGTGCAATGAGTGTACTTAACATACCCGTCTCTGTGTCTTTTGTCAGGGAGAGGAAGTTTTGACACAAAACCTCTATGCAATCAGACATATTTTCAAGGAATCTATCCCAGAGTATTCTAGGAACATCCTTTGCACTCCACACGTGCACTCTGTACAGAAAAACATAGGGGCAGGTGGGTACACGTAGACCAGTCCTAGTTCGTGAGTAAGGGTTGATCACAACGGCAAGTAGGGCCCTAGTGATTTCAAGTCAGGTCTCAAATATGAACAGACCCAGATGACAGGGAAGACAGCAAATTGATCTCAAGACCCAAAGTGGCACTCTTATTCTTTTAGAGAGGCCAGCCAGATGCCCGGGGAGCCGCCACCCTCGATAGCAGACAATGCCTGATAAACCACTGCCCTGTGTCTAGCATGATCAACCGGCAAAGTAGCCACAGACAGAAGACACAACCAAGGAGAACCACAGCTCCCCAAAGGAATACACCCACCCATTCCTTAAAGAAGGAGAAGGCACGGGAGATCCAGTTGGTAAAATCCTCCAAGGAAATGGGATCTAAGCGGGTGCCATTTAGGGTGGCAATCTGAAAGAGCAATTCTCGAGATAGTCCTCCGCTTCCACCATCCAGTTGCCCTTCAGGAAGTCCGATAAAAGTCAACTCTGATTGATAGACTGAGAGAAGTTAGCTTTCATAGGGGTAACACACAAGCCTTTCATGGGAGAAATGCAGGACAATTGGACAATCCTAAATAAGTCTTCTACTTGGTCCTGAATTAAATCTACTCTTTGGTTTACCAACAGGAGTTCTGAGACCAAATGAGCGTTATGCTCCTGTTGAGTGGCTAGAGCTGTAGCTGTTTGCTCCACCACACTATTAATAGTCTCAGGAGTTTGCACTTGTTGGGTCATAGCTATAGCTGCTGTGGTGGCAGCTGCTGCTGAAACCACTATGGCACCAATAATAGCTGCTGTAATTCTAAAATCTCGTCTTTCTCTGAGTAGAGCGAGAAGTGGGAAATTATTTGGCTCCGCCTCAACTGGCATGGGAACAAATGTGGGAAGCTTTACCAATAGAGCCGTATCATTGTGCCTGTTCCAGCATTCTGCTAGATAGCATTGTATGTCACTACTGTTACAAGCTAGAACATTACTACTCACATTATTGCTTAATAAAAAGAAGAATGGTGCCTGTACACATAGAGGCGCTGGGAGAAATGAATGATTGGCAAACATATTATTATAGGTGATATTAGATAGGCTAGTCGTGGTGTTAGTCTCATTTCTAACAGCAGAAATATTATATATCCAAAGTTGCTCCCCAAACAATCTAGAGAAGGGTGACAATGATGTAAAAGCTCCCTGCTCATTAGATAACACCCATTGGTACCAGGGCCAGAAATTTCTTTTACCTGAACAATTGTTTATAAATTGTACATCCTTAAGTGGGGGAGAAAATTGAAAACCAGGGATAATGTCCTTAGAACTATGCTCATTACTCTGGCAAGGGGTAAAGGGAGGTGGGAACTCCTGATTAGCTGGGCAGGGAGGTAGCAACTTTTCTATGTGTCTTTTCTTCCTTCGACCCAGCCATAAGTTAGAGCCCAGCAGTTCCTGCTGAGATAGAACAAAGGCCACAGTTGCCTAATCCTCTGCAGTTAGGCTACAGGTGTTAATCTCCCTAGCCTGCAGTCTCTTACCCTCAGAGGAAGTTTTTAGGATAGCACAAAACTATTTACTTAACCCCTTGCTGGTCTTAAGGCTGGGATAAATCTTTCTTGCCTCTTTGCTCCCTTCTTTCCTGTCCTTATCTCCCTGGGAGCACTCAGATCCCCTCTCTTTGACTTCTTCTAACACCTTCTCGGTAGTTCTGATTGCTGTTTTACAGTCCTCACTTTCTAAACACCCACGGATGACCTTCCACATAGTGCAGACTCTGCCTTTAAGGCTGCCCTGCTCCCAGGCGAAATCCAGGTCCCTCCCTAATTTTTCCCAGCATTGAATTGTGAGGCGTCCTGATACAGCAAACCAGGGGGCGATAGTGTCCACTTCCTGGAGAAAGGTGTCTAGCATTTTTTTCTTAAACTTGAGGCCTTTTGCTTTAAGCACGCCTCTGAGGCGCTTCACAAACCGGGCAGGTTTGTGAATTACCCATGATTTCGTTATTTTTTTTTTCTTCTCGCCACTTCACCTGCGGACCTAAACACCCCCCCC